>CM068369.1:285315415-286030415 GCA_034769895.1 Magicicada septendecula | reverse complement strand
GGTAAATACAAATGAAATGACATTATAGTGAAAAGATTTTGCACCACACAATGATTGTACCAACAGAAGCAACCACCCAATAGTTTTCGGTCAGTGAAGAACCAAACAGACACAAGAAAGAAGAAAGAAAAATCAGTGAAGAACCAAACAGACACAAGAAAGAAGAAAGAAGAATCAGTGAAGAACCAAACAACACAAAATCAGTGAAGATACAAACAGACACAGAATCAGTGAAGAACCAAACAAGAAGAAAGAAGAAAGAAGAAGGAAAAAAGAAGAAAGAAGAAAGAAGAGGAAGGAAGAATCAGTGAAGAAGAACCAACAACCTTGGCATAAAATATTGCAAGAGCCAGTCAACTATAAATTAACACCTACCAATATGTGTAATGACCAATCAACCTGCAGATTAAAGAGATAGACAGAAAACTGACTGAGATGACCAGTATACTATAAATAATGTTACAAATGAATAAGAAAAGAAATATTATACAAAGGAGTGAAAATAACAATAATAATTATTGATTAGAAGCTGTGAATTAAGCACAGTAACAAGATATGCACAGCAACAATGTAACAAAAGGAGTGTTAATATGTCTCAGAATATCAGCAAACACTAGTCAAATAATCTGACAATCGTATATAAAAGCAAGAGAATAATGAAATGATTATTAATTACCTTTATTAAAACCAGATATACAAAAATAAGGTTAAAAGAATGCCAATGTGAGTCAAACTAACATACACATTGTTAGCGCCAATGACCAAATGACATAACCTATGATGTGTGTAAGATTCACCTGTATTCACAACTAACAATAGAAAAAACCTACCCAAACCAGAATGTAATATATGTAAAAGCAAGTAGAAATAACAATCTTTCTACAGGTAACAAGATCAGATGCCCAAAATAAACTTTAGATGAGAAAATAAACAAAGAAAGTGAACCAAAACCCACTAAAATGGAATTCACTAATAAAACTTGTATAAAGTCATATTATAAAAACGAATAGAAATGAAATGTCAATGTCAATACCACAAATAGAGTGTGATACCACTACTGTACTATAGTGCAAAGATAAGAAGACAGAATACAGTATACTATAATTATATTTAAGTCCACATGTCATGTGACACCAGGTGTAACTAGTATTGTTTAACCAAATGCAATGTAAAAAAGTCTAATGTAGTAAACACACCAAGTCCAGTACTAAGACAATGTTCTTACTCAGCTATTGTAACTGAGAGACAATAACAAAAAGAACTCTAATACCAGAAAAGAATGATATTAAGTAGGCATCTAATGATGAAAATAGAGACCAATTAATTAACCAAAAATGACCAAAAATTACCTCATTTTCCAGTTAACAAATGTAACCAGTAGTAGTAACCCTTTGTTATCAGCAAATGAGAACAATTAGAAAGCAGACAAATACTTTCTAATAAATGAAATCTGTAAATATAAATGTGAGTACCTAGGCTAAGATGACAGTAGAATAAGAATTGTATTTTATCAATAAATCTAAGTAAATAGTAACTAAGGAGAGATGAGAGCTTGGAAGGCATGCCCTCAAGTGGGTGTGAGTGCCATTATGTAGTGATAATAAAGATTTAAATATAAAATAATAGTGTTAAGTGAACCGTATTAATCACAAACAATAACTTTCTTAATAATGGACAAAAGCACACCATGAGTGGACTCAAATAATAGAGCCAAGTGTAGTGAATCCATTGATACGCTCAGATTTAAAATCGGAATGATATTAACAAAGTTATTACAATTATAAGAATTTGTGTCAAAATGAGAAAAACCGTTTTAATCTCGAACCCGATGACCCACGCCAAACTTGACAATTAAAATATAACGCCGAGGGGGTATGTACACAAAAGTGAAGATCGCCCACCAATCAAATCCACGGATTTAGCCAAATTTTGGTCGTTTACTGAACGGAACGGCAGAGCGAGGGCTGCGTTCTGGACACTTTTCAATCAACATTCGAAGCGATGAGATGTCGTCCGACGAGATAAAAAGTCAGCTGATTTGTTAATGTGTGTGTGCGTCACTAAGTAAACAGAGTGACATAACCTAAAAATTGTGATAACGAATATACATTAGTATCAGTGAGTGAAGTGCAACAGTGCGAAATAAATTGTCCAGTGTATAATCCAGGGCAATTTCGGTATATAAATTATTAAATTAAAAGGGAGTATAAGTGATTTTTACTATTTCAATCAAACCATGAAAAACGATATTATCGAAACATTTCATAACAATGAACGTAGGTTAAGGTATACTTGTAACTGTAACTGAACAACAAATGACAATCCTCAGAGATTTAATTAATTTTATTTGTGAATTTATTAACCTTATAATTAATTTTAATCTACAATAATTATTTTTTTTTGTGACTTTACCACACTTGATGACAGTTGTCAACCATAACATATCTATGAATTCAACCAACAATTGCCAATGACTGAGGCTTGTCAGGTGATTGAATTATTCACGAAGGTTAATACAATATTTATATGTTTTTATACTTTTATGATTTAGGGAAGAAACCTACCATCATTATAATATTTCAATGTCAATTATTATGGTGAATAATAACCAAGGTTGCCAGAATAAATGGTTACTGACTGCCATACAATTACAATCATATACCATTAAATACTGAATCAGATGTTTAACCAGATAACACTGTTTCGAATTTATAATTTTATTGTTCATTTAAAATGTATTATCAAGAATTATCTTGACACTAATTAACTTTGTTTCAAGTATTTATTGTCCATTGAATCTAATAATTTTACTAACCTATAATATCCAGATTAGAGACATGATTATTATTTTGTGTATTAATTGTAAGTGACTGAATTGTAGTCAACATCTGAATATTTAATAACAATCTATGAGAGTTCAATGTCTTGGTATCCTGTTAGCTCAAAGAACACACGAAGGTATTGAATTGTTATTAACCAACAAACATTTAGATGCATTAAAATAGTAAACAGTTCTGCCACCCTGAGGCAAGTTTTTTGTAAAGTTGAAAGTCTCATGCTTATTATTATTATTGTTTTGAATTTAATTATAAATCATATTTATGCTCAATCAGAACGAACCATTATTGTGAATAAAACGATTGTTGACATAAGAAACAGAGTCAGTCAGATTATTTCTAGAAATTAGTTGACAACAGGTGGATGAATTTGATTGGTCGAATCAACAAGCAGCGGCGATTACAAAAACGGTAAGTCCGTATATACTGGATCGAGAGTTCGACCCTGCGAGTTCGACACGACATCAAGTAAGTGTTTATCAGTGAAAATTATTTGTATTTTCAGCACAGAAATTACACCACCGATTCAACGAGTCAACGGAAGGACTTCTGAGTGAATAAACTGACCGAAGTAAAAATACTTCGTTAAATAATTTCTTGTGTAACAACCGGACTTATCAAGCTGGATTCAACGCTAGGTTATTATTATATATTATTCCAAATATTAAACCAAAACTAAAGGGGAAGTTAGCTCCCCAGAATCCCCTAAACTACGTTACATATATATATATATATATATATATATATATATATATTGTAACGACACAAAACTCGTTACCTTTAATAATTGTACCTTTCTGATATCTTGGTTATTTAATGTGTAATCTGTGTTAATGTTTTAAAGGATGAGTATCTGGTCAGGGTAATATTTGTTGAGCGCCAATTTGCAATCACCGGTTGCAAATAAAATTTATTTGTAAAAATATTAATTATTAATTTTTATTAAAAAAAATTATATTATATGGTTTCTTTATCAGCTATAATTAAATCTCTTTTAATCTTTTCTTTAAGAGATGAATGTGATAACTAAAGCTCCTCAAAGCAGATATGAATAGTCTGCCATTTCTTTCAAATGAGGAGTGTTGCCAAATTAATCTAATTGCTGAAGCCAATTCACAGTCCCATATATATTGTATAGAATATCATATCCATTTTGTATTCATTAAATAAAGAAACGAATAAACCTTTTATCTGTATTTATTAAACTCAAAATCCTTTTATTATTTTCTTTAAAATTTTTTTTATAACTTATATAATCATTAACAAAATCTCACCGGCTGTTCTTTACATATACTCAGTATGGCAGCAGTAGCATTAAGAAATTCTTCATCTCAAGGCCCATACTTATATTTATTAAATAAAATACAAATATACTGTGTTACGTTAGGTCCTTTTGACTACGATATAAACAACAGATATTAGAGGAAAAGTACCAAAATACATGGGATTACAAATAATTACCAAGTACCTTAACAGGATTATATGAATAGTTTAACAATGCTCAGTGTTTAGGTTATGTCAGTTAAATGTTTTTTAGATCTAGTTCACTTCATAGTATAATAATACTCTACACTAATAGTTTTTTTATATGATGGTAAGATTATTCATTGATATTGTTCTCAGTAAAAGTTCCAAATTGTTCTTATTAAAAGTTAATAAATTAATTACCTTAATTATCCGCCGTGTGATTTCCTATGCTTCGTCTATGACGCGTTTCGGAGCATATACTCCATCATCAGATATTAAAAGTTAAAACAGTCACTCATACGAGATCGTTAAAAAGTTAAAATGTCAAGATATGCATATGAACCGTACGCGGATTTGGGTGCGCACCCGTTCAAGTTCATTCTGCTACTGAGCGGTTGCTACCTTATCGTAGCCCCAGCGAGCAGACTCAAGGCAGTATCGTACAATCGGTTGGATACAAAGTTCAGGTGGTCATTTAGCACGATATCGCGACTCATTGGGTTTGCATATGCACTGTAAATTTCAAATTCCTCCAAGGCATTCATGAAACGGCCCTTATTACACACATGTAACGGTATTAAATTGGAATTAAAATCTGTGTAATTATGATTGTGTGAAGTCAGGTGTCGGGCGTAATTTGATTTGATGTTGTCAATATTTCTTATTTTCTTGGGTAAATGTTCTCGAAATCGTGTAAGGAAACGTCTTCCAGTCTGTCCAATGTAGAAGCACTCGCAATCATTACATGTTAACTTATATATGCCAGTTTTTTCTTCTGGAGGCGTGTGTTTTTTCGGTTTGAGAATATCCAGTAACTTATTATTAGTCCTGAATGAAATAGTGAAACTATTATTATTCAATATAGAACACAAAACCTTAGGCATAAAGCTAGTGTAATTAGTAGATATAAAAATTTTTTGCGTGTTGCTGTTTATTCGGGGTTTAAGCATTCTTTTTTCATGTTTTCTCAACAATTTGTCAATGGTTAAACTACTGTAACCATTGGCAACCGCGATATATTTTATGACATTTAGCTCATCACGGAAGTCATTATCATCCAAAGGAATCGTTAATAATCTATGAATGAAACTATTGTATGCTGCCATTTTATGTGAAAGAGGATGATGAGAGTCTGCGTGTATTGTGGTGTCAGTGGTAGTCGGTTTCCTATAAATGTTGAACTTTAGTTTATTCATCTGTCGAGTGATGGTTAAATCTAGAAAGTTTATCTTGTTATCAACCTCTGTTTCAAGAGTGAATTGGATGTTTCTATTTATTTTATTTAGACAGTTTTTAAATAATTCGATTTGTCTTATAGTACCATCAAAGATTAAAAACGTATCGTCTACATAACGTGCATAAAATATTATTTTATTTGCATATATATTATTGTTCAACAAGTGAGTATTCTCATAATAATTTAAATAAATATCGGCCAGTAGGCCGGAAAGGGGTGAGCCCATTGCTAGGCCATCATTTTGAATGTAAAAAGAACCATTAAAAGTGAAATAGTTTTGTTTCAAAATAACCTCGAGTAAATTAATTAACTCATTTATTGTCTGTGTGTTCATGCAACTATTGTCAGATAAATTGTTTCTCAAAATCTGTAATGTATCTATGATTGGGATGTTCGTGTATAAATTAGTTATGTTGAACGACGCCAATTTGTCAAATAAATAGGAACATCCAATTTACTCTTGAAACAGAGGTTGATAACAAGATAAACTTTCTAGATTTAACCATCACTCGACAGATGAATAAACTAAAGTTCAACATTTATAGGAAACCGACTACCACTGACACCACAATACACGCAGACTCTCATCATCCTCTTTCACATAAAATGGCAGCATACAATAGTTTCATTCATAGATTATTAACGATTCCTTTGGATGATAATGACTTCCGTGATGAGCTAAATGTCATAAAATATATCGCGGTTGCCAATGGTTACAGTAGTTTAACCATTGACAAATTGTTGAGAAAACATGAAAAAAGAATGCTTAAACCCCGAATAAACAGCAACACGCAAAAAATTTTTATATCTACTAATTACACTAGCTTTATGCCTAAGGTTTTGTGTTCTATATTGAATAATAATAGTTTCACTATTTCATTCAGGACTAATAATAAGTTACTGGATATTCTCAAACCGAAAAAACACACGCCTCCAGAAGAAAAAACTGGCATATATAAGTTAACATGTAATGATTGCGAGTGCTTCTACATTGGACAGACTGGAAGACGTTTCCTTACACGATTTCGAGAACATTTACCCAAGAAAATAAGAAATATTGACAACATCAAATCAAATTACGCCCGACACCTGACTTCACACAATCATAATTACACAGATTTTAATTCCAATTTAATACCGTTACATGTGTGTAATAAGGGCCGTTTCATGAATGCCTTGGAGGAATTTGAAATTTACAGTGCATATGCAAACCCAATGAGTCGCGATATCGTGCTAAATGACCACCTGAACTTTGTATCCAACCGATTGTACGATACTGCCTTGAGTCTGCTCGCTGGGGCTACGATAAGGTAGCAACCGCTCAGTAGCAGAATGAACTTGAACGGGTGCGCACCCAAATCCGCGTACGGTTCATATGCATATCTTGACATTTTAACTTTTTAACGATCTCGTATGAGTGACTGTTTTAACTTTTAATATCTGATGATGGAGTATATGCTCCGAAACGCGTCATAGACGAAGCATAGGAAATCACACGGCGGATAATTAAGGTAATTAATTTATTAATTCGTACAAGTGATTTGGTTACCATATTAAACATGAATATTATTAAAAGTGTAATCAGTGTCTTTGGAAATTATGGCCTAGGCCTATAATGGAATAGTTCAGTTCAATTATATATCAAAATATACTTCTCTTCCTGTGTAATTGATTGTATTTTTTCAGAGATTCATTGGTTTACTTCTTTCTAGTAATGTAGCACTTCATTCTTCTATTTAGTCTGGTTGAGGAGGATTATTTAACTTTTGATTTTAGGTCCACTGATATGAAATGTATAATAATTTAATTTAGTCACTATCTGGTGTTTAATTCAACCTTTCTCGTTCAGATCCAATAATACAATTCTTATTTCATTTATTATTACATTTTTTAGTTGCTAAGGCTTATATAAGCTCTTTTATTGGTTTCTAATGTAAAATATTATGTCACCCTGGTGATATCATAGCATTAACATAAACAAACTCTTACTATTTTATCTTTCATTTTCTTTAAACTGATATACCTTTTTTATAAGAGCTTTGATCTTCACTTTATTGGTTTCTTTGATCTTCTGATGAAACACTGATTATTTTGACACCACTTTTGATTATCTTCTGTTTCATATTTCTTGAGTTATCAATTTACACGTTTTATTTATTTGTTCCAAAATTATTTATTATTAGTTTTTCTTGTAATTTTCACTTTATTAAACTTATTTGACACATTTAGTAATCCTATAACATAACCTGACATTGTTTCATTATCATTTTAATAGAAATTCTTATTCATATACCTTAACTGTCTAAGCTCAATATGCCTAGTTTTACAAAAATCTATTACTATTATTTTGGTACTTTCTTGTTAAGATAAACATTAGTGTTATTAACACTATCACATATAATATTAATTAATGTGACCCAAACTAATTACTAATAACTCTTAGTAATATTTAACAATTCCCCTTAACTTACTGTATTTATAAATTTACAGTTTTTATAAATGAAACAAAATTTCATAAGTAAGTTCCTTAACATTGTCCTCCTTACTTATCGTTATTGAAATTATTTTAACTGTGATAAACATAATTATTACAGTCTTCGTTATCATGAATTAAACAATAAAATAAACAATATTTAATTAAGTTTTTAATTACTTATTTCTTGAAACTCTTATGTTTCTTGGTACTTTTGGGTAAGATTATTAAAGTATATTTATGTTAAAATGGCATGGCAAAATGTCATGTAACAATATATATATATATATATATATATATATATATTCAAACACTTTCTGCTATAGTTCGTTTCTTGATATATATAAAGTATTTGAAATTTATAATTATATTACCTCAAGATGTTCTTTTCCTTATTTGGAACATGTTTCGAGAGTTCCTGTTCTCTCATCTTCAGCCTTCGCCATCTTGTTTCTTGTTAAGTATTTGTGTGTTGGCTGCTGGATGTTATTCAGGTAGTTTGTTGGTCTTTGGTCTTTTAAAGTTGTATTATTGTGTGTGGTTGTGGTATATGTTTTTGTATTTTGTGTATTTTCGATATTGAGTGCTTTGAATATTGTGTCTTGTTTTGTATTGATTTGTATTTTAGCAAATTTAGTGTATTGAAATTGGTTTAGCAATGTGATCACCATTATCAAGCATAATAGTAGAAATATTCCTACAACGCATAGACACAAAAATACAAAATATTATAAAATCACAGGACCCAAATGGCATATGGATAAGATATGTAGACGATGGACTATATGTGTCAAATAACAAAAACACAAATGCAGAGAACATACTGAAACAAACCAATAACATACATCCTAAAATACAATTCACAGAAGAAAAAGAAAAACATAACAAAATAAACTATTTAGACATAACCATCACAAGATACAACAACTACATACAATATGCAATATATAGAAAACCAACTTCCACTAACATCATTATACCTAACCATTCTGACCATCCACCACAACATAAAATGGCAGCATTCTATTCACTATTTAACAGAATGTACAAAATTCCCCTAAACAAATAAGAAACTGACAAAGAAATAAATATAATATACCAAATAGGTTATGAAAAGTGATACAATAAAAATACTGTGAACAAAATAGAAAATAAAATAAAATATAAAATAAAAACTGAACAATTAAGAATCAATCAAAATGAACAACACATAAATAATAACAACAACAAAAAATGGGCTACATTCACATACATAAATAATAAAATGTCAAAACTAACAAAACTATTTAAAAATACAGATATAAAAATAGCATACAAACTAATAAAAATAAATTACAAATTCTAAATAGCTCACACAACAAAGATAATACAACAACTAACGGTATATACAAAATTGAATGCCAAGATTGCAATAAATGTTACATAGGACAAACAAAAAAACAGCTGAGAAACCGTTATTTTGAACACCTAAACGCATACAAAAAACCAGAAATATATAAATCCAATTTAGCCACACATGCAATAAACACAGGACACGAATTCCCAAACATAACCAATGTATCACTAATAAAACATATACCACACAAAGGCACCATAATGAACATTTGGGAAAATTTACAAATATACAAACACAAAACACAAAACAAACTAATACCAGAACAAATACAAATCAATACAAAACATGACACAATATTCAAAGCACTCAATATCGAAAATGCACAAAATACAAAAACATATACCACAACCACACACAATAATACAACTTTAAAAGACCAAAGACCAACAAACTACCTTAATAACATCCAGCAGCCAACACACAAATAGTTAACCAGAAACAAGATGGCGAAGGCTGAAGATGAGAGAACAGGAACTCTCGAAACATGTTCCAAATAAGGAAAAGAACATCTTGAGGTAATATAATTATAAATTTCAAATACTGTGTATATATATACATATATATTACTATAATACTTATAACTAATTTACCTCAAGATATATTTTTTCCTTTAGGAACATGTTTCGGGAGATCCTGTTCTCCCATCTTCAGCCTTCGCCATCTTGCTTCTGGTGCAGTATTTGTGTGTTGGCTTCTGGATGTTATTAAGGTGGTTTGTTGGTCTTTGGTCCTTCAATGTTGCATTATTGTGTGTGGTTGTGGTATCTGTTTTTGTATTTTGTGTATTTTCGATGTTGAGTGCTTTGAATATTGTGTCATGTTTGTATTGATTTGTATTTGTTCTGGTATTAATTTGTTTTGTGTTTTATGTTTGTAAATCTGTAAATTTTCCCAAATGTTCATTATGGTGCCTTTGTGTGGTATATGTTTTATTAGTGTTACATTGGTTATGTCTGGGAATTCATGTCCTGTGTTTATTGCATGTGTGGCTAAATTGGATTTATATATATTTGGTTTTTTGTATGCATTTAGGTGTTCAAAATAACGTTTTTTCAGCTGTTTTTTGTTTGTCCTATATAACATTTATTGCAATCTTGGCATTCAATTTTGTATATACCGTTGGTTGTTGTATTATCTTTGTTGTGTGAGCTATTTAGATTTTGTAATTTATTTTTATTTGCAATAAATATTATTTAGGACAAACAAAAAAACAGCTTAAAAAACGTTATTTTGAACACCTAAATGCATACAAAAAACCAAATATATATAAATCCAATTTAGCCACACATGCAATAAACACAGGACATGAATTCCCAGACATAACCAATGTAACACTAATAAAACATATACCACACAAAGGCACCATAATGAACATTTGGGAAAATTTACAGATTTACAAACATAAAACACAAAACAAATTAATACCAGAACAAATACAAATCAATACAAAACATGACACAATATTCAAAGCACTCAACATCGAAAATACACAAAATACAAAAACAGATACCACAACCACACACAATAATGCAACATTGAAGGACCAAAGACCAACAAACCACCTTAATAACATCCAGAAGCCAACACACAAATACTGCACCAGAAGCAAGATGGCGAAGGCTGAAGATGGGAGAACAGGATCTCCCGAAACATGTTCCTAAAGGAAAAAAAAATATATCTTGAGGTAAATTAGTTATAAGTATTATAGTATTATATACTTCAAGAAACGGACTGTAGCAGAAAGTGATTGAAATATATATTTCGATCACTTTCTGCTACAGTCCGTTTCTTGATGTATATAATACTATAATACTTATAACTAATTTACCTCAAGATATACTTTTTTCCTTTAGGAACATGTTTCGGGAGATCTTGTTCTCCCATCTTCAGCCTTCGCCATCTTGTTTCTGGTGAAGTATTTATAACATCCAGAAGCCAACACACAAATACTTCACCAGAAACAAGATGGCGAAGGCTGAAGATGGGAGAACAAGATCTCCCGAAACATGTTCCTAAAGGAAAAAAGTATATCTTGAGGTAAATTAGTTATAAGTGTTATAGTAATATATATATATATATATATATATATATATATTACGTTGGTTTTCTATTGTATTTTAAAGCTTTTGACAGTTATAAAGGAAATATCGGTATGGAGAACCATACATGACTTCCATATTCTAAGATTAATAATCTGAAATATGCTTGCCTGCCAAGCACGATATATTTTCTAATATATACATAATTTACATTAAAATGAAAAAATTATAATTTTATTGCCTGGCAACAAAATTATTTTATTTTCAACAATTACCATTGTTTGAAAAAGTTTAAATGAATTTTCAAGTACTTTACTCTTGTTAAAACGTAAAAGGTTGCAGGTAAACTACCCCTTCCCCTTAACCGATCTTCACCAAAAACGACAAGTCTTGAGTACTCTACAAACCAGGGCTGTATGCAGAAAATTATTTGATTCTGTTTGAATTTGCGGCTGTTATCGTTTGCCATAGAAAATAACCTTGTTAAAAAAACGTTGTAGGTAAACTACCCCTTTCCCTTAACCGATCTTCACCAAAAACAATAGGTCTTGAGAACTCTACAATTCAGGGCTGTATGCGAAACATTATTTGATTCTGTTTGAATTTGCGGCTGTTATCGTTTGAAAAAAAAAAATTTCCCTTGATAAAAAAAAACCGTTGCCGGTAAACTACCCCTTTCCCTCAACCGATCTTCACCAAAAACAATAGGTCGTGAGTACTCTACAAATCAGGGCTGTATGCAGAAAATTATTTGATTCTGTTTGAATTTGCGGCAGTTATCGTTTGCCATAAAAAAAATCTAGACACACACAGACACACAGAAACACAGAGACACTTTTCGGAAAACGACTTTTTTTCATGTTTTGAGTGTAGTAGAATCAGAATCTGCAATAATCTCGAACACGATTTTTTTTGCCATCACCATACTTCCATTCCTTAAGGAATATGGAAGTAAAAAATAAGTAAATAAAAGGAATAAAATGAGAAATTCTAAACTGAAACCAGGTGGAATGAGAGATGAGTTTGTGTCAATACTGTAAATTTTGTTAAAGTAATGTACTGAGATGAACACGCACTCATTAACGTTTAATTTACAAAACTGAATTAATTTGCACGTCAGGACTTATATTCCAAACATTCAATAAGAATTATCAACTTCAAATCTCGTTCAACTCAACGGGGCTCAAGTCGGAGGATGAGTAGTCGATAGCGGTTGCAGACAAGAAATCTCATTTTGCTTTTGCGTGTGTAAATACTTCGGGATTATAAAATCAGCATTACGGGACGCGGATTGGATCAGGTGTCGTCATATCAGTCATTGGTAATACCGCTGCCTCGCTGGCGTACATTCTCCGTGATCAACGAGGCGTCGTCTACTGCACAGCACTTCACAGCGTCCCACATCCACCCCTCAGTTTACTCGTCAAATAAACCTTCCCCAAGCGTTTAACTCCTACTTTACCTTATGTCAATGTCCTGATTTAATGTTCGTTTTATTTAATCGAATTCTGTCGGCCGGGTCGTGTGGTTATATCATCGTGGCGTCACATTCATGAGTAAAGAGACCTAGATCGATGACTACCCGGCTGTAGGTGAGCGTAGACCTCTAAACTGAAAGAGTTGGCACAAGAAATGTTTATATTTATCTAGTCAAAGGAAATGTTTTTTGCACAACGATTAAAAATTTGTTTACAAAACAAACTTATGAATAACATATTGTTTCCTAATTAAATGGAAGCTATTTATTAAGTCTGATTTATATTGATTTTTATTAATGTTTGAAAACAATGATGATGATGATAATAATAATAATTATTATTATTTAGAAATAATTTTTGGAATTTATAATATATAGAAATATAATATAATATATAGAAATAATTTTAATATTTATATAAATTTGGGGATTTTTGGAAGTAAATAAAAAATTATTTTCATTCGAGACCAAGGTTTACTGGTCTATAAGAAAGGTATCAGGAATTTGTAAATAAAACACAAACTACTTATTTATTCAATAAACATTATTTTGTCGCCTTCAAAGTAGCCCCCATCTGAAACAATACACTTTTGCCCACGCTTCTTCCAGTCTTTTAAACACTTGTCATCGCTGAAGAAGCTATAGCCTTCTGCGAATTCTCTTTTATGGCTTAAATCGAATCAAAACGCCTTCCCCGACAAATATTTTCACGCATACGCTTCACGACACTCAAATAATATCCTTTATTGACCGTTTTTCCATCCGGAAGGAATTCCGAATAAACAACACCATGATAATCGAAAAGAAACAGTGAGCGAGACCTTGATTTTTGAGCGACTTTGACGTGGTTTTTTAGGTTTCGGTTCGTTTTTAAAGCTATATTGCGAAGCTTGATGATTTGTTTTTTATGTCGTACTCATAAACCCATGTTTCATCGCCAGTTATGATACGTTTCATAAAGTTAGAGTCACTAGAAGCTGGGGAAGTCATGTCTTCCGATGTTCGTTTTGCAAAAAATTCAGCTCTTTCGGAACAAGTTATCACTGACGCTAAGAAACAAGCGTCTCTTGCCCAAAACGTCAGTCAAAATATTATACACGGACGTGTGAGACATTTCCAGGTCACAGGCCACTCCCTAACACTCAGGCGACGATTTTCGATCACCATTTTCATTATTTTTTGGATGTTTTCGTTAGTCGAATCCGTTGAAGGTCGGCCGAAACGCGGCAAATCCTGAGCTTCTTCTCGGCTCTCTTTCAATGCTTTATACCATTCATTCGCTTCCGTTTTCAATAGGCACGACTCACCATAGGCTTTTGTAACATTTTCAACGCTTCAGCATAAGAAGTTTGGTTAGAAACACAAACTTTCAGACAAATTCTTTGCTCGACAGCTTTTTCCATTGTAAACATCGCAGAACACACTTGAGGTCGACTGACATAAACAGCTGTTGTAAACACATTGATTGACGCATCGAGCTCGAACTCAGCTTAACAATACAGTACAGTGGTACCAACCTAAATACAAAATTTTTTTCAATACATGGATTGCGGGACTTTTAAGTGGGAAATTCCGGATACTTTTCTTACAGAATGTACAACTCGCTCGTAGACTGGAGTGATGGGAATTTTTATTTACAAAATTTTCGGTTGATTACTTCGTTTTATCGATGTTAACATCTAAACGTGTTGCAATTCTGTGAAAGTGTGATGTGATTCTGTGTGTCAAAGAGTAAGTCATTCGTATTTACTTACAGGTCTACTTCTTAGGAGCACACTATATAATAGGTTAAAAACTAGGAAGTTAATGAGTTGCAAAACTCTTTTATCATTTTGGCGAAATACATTTGTATTAAGAAAACAACAATTATTAATATTTTATTGTTATGGATACAATAAACACTAAAAGTTCTGATTACTGCATTGTTTTGTTTAGTTACATTTACGATCACAATGCCTAAGTCACACATCATTTGGTCCCAGATCTTCAGTTGGTTAATATATTTCCACAGATTTATATTGGCCTGTAGCTAATAATTTTTACAAATATAAGCCTACTTAACTGATAACAATATGTAAACGTTTTGCAAACATAAGTTAAATACTTTTTGAAGGAGCTCCAGAATTAACAAGGGGTGCTGACAAATTTTAATTTTGTCAAATTAAGATACCAAATGCGTATATTTAATACAGATCCCCTTAACTTCATTGATTCGGGGTTATTTTGCCCCGTGGTGGTGTCCTTAAAGTTAAAACGTTTTTGAAATAAACACTGCATTCGGATTTGTTACAATTCCCTTCAGTCTAATAACCGGCGTGAATTTTTACAAATTTATCAAAATTTGATCACTTTTTGAGCTCTAGGGTCCTAAACTTTGTTAATTTCTCAAAATAATCAGTATATTCAGATTTTGGCTAAAATCGGCTCTAATTTCATACACTATATGAATATTGGAATTTTTTCTTGCAGAATCTATGGGCCGGCGAATTGGCTGTAATTTTCTTGGTGTGCAGCCCGTTACTCCGCTACTACGTACAGTGACCCACAAAGACTAACCAAGCGCTCAAGGCGGTCTTTCATTTTCGGGCTCTAGCTACGGTTTCTTATTGGTATAGGTGTATATTTTGCAGTTTTTCGTATTACGTACGTAAATATTTTACTGATTGTTTATAGATTTTTGACAAAACAGAAGAAAGAAGACATATAAAACGAGAAAAATCAAAGTTTGATTTATTTACAATATATATGAGGCAATGCATAGAAATTAAATTACTTTTCCGAGCCTTTAATTATCAATTACTTAATTAAAATTCAAAGAACGTACAGTAGTTTCTTGAAGGGGAAACCACGTATAATATTATAAGGAGAATCTCTAATGTTATAAACTATAATATTATTATAATATTATAATAGTATAAGGGGAAAGCGTAAAATAATATAAAAACTTTCTATAAATAAACAGGCCAAGTTTAGTATAACTCACGGTTCATCTAAGACTTTTTTTTATTAATTTTAGTTCTGAGAAACTCCTGTAATGTAAGGCAACATAAGTAGATTGTTAAAAAAATTGCTGTAGGATGACATAGATGGTAGTGGATTGAGTAAAGTCCCGTTTGACAATAAACTGAAGAACTTTCTTGTCTGCTCATATGGTGGCATTTGTAGCGGCTACATGTCGTTGAAGTCTTTTTACTTTTTGCACCATTTGTTCTTTATCAGAGTCGCAATATAGAAGTTTGAGCTTTTCTGGTTTCGATGTTAAATCATTACCATAGCCTTTCATCAAGAATTTTGATTGTACGATATTAAATGTACTTAATATCTACTACATGGCAATTCTGCGAAAGTAAATTTTAAGTATTCCGTAGAAATAATCCATGGAAGTAAAGAGTGCTAAATAGCTGTATGACTGATTTGTAGTTTGGGCGATAGTTGTCAAAGTCTGGGCTGCACTCGTTGGCGTAGTCTTCTCTAAATATCCTAGTCGTAAAATAACAGGAATTATAAAATAAAAACTGAAAGTAATAGTGCAAAAATATTGTATGGAAGAGGTTTTGATATTTTAGAACGAGAAATAACAAATTAGTTAGTGTAAAATGTAATTGCATGAGATCGTATTCTTTAAATTTTGGCCATACATATTTTAGGAATCAGTAAAGACATATCCATCAAAAATACACCATTTACAAAAACTGGTTATGCTTGGTGTAACCATTTATTGTTTTATAACTGTTGCTTAAGAAAATAAAGATAAGATTTATTAGTTTAACTTTACTGTTTGTCAGATTTTACTAAATTTTAAAATAATTTTTGCACGCTGTTAGACTAATTAAACAAAAGATTGTCTTCCATATGAAAGATACCGTTTGAATATTTAAGGTCTTGATTATAGACAACATGTGCCTCAATAGTCTTAAAGTTAGAAGTAGTTAGGGATTAGTAGTTTTTTTAGTAAGTGGTAGATAAAATCATAAAATTTAGCATGCGTGAGACAATACCTCATTAAATTCACAATAAAAAGAAACATGGGTAATTTTTAAGTTTATAAAAGGAATAAATAGAATTTTTTGAAAACAAATCTGGGGAATTAGGTTTAATTATGTGCACTACTTTTACTTTTTTACACTTACCGCTAGTGGGACAATTGATATATTTTAAGAGATGCTTATCGATCTGTGTGTTCGAAAGTGGAACGGAACCCAATGGACACTCAGAAAACAAAACAAACCATTGCCTCCAGTGACACTATGTGTGCTTAAAAAGTATTCACGGAGGCGGAGGCGTTAATAAGATCTCTTTCCCAAAACCTTTTTAGTTATACTCGACGCTCGTTTCCAGTAGAAATAACACACTGTGTGTTGATTAACTCGGGCGGGTCAAGCGTCCGACTTGCCTTGAGGCTGTTTGCTGATTGACACACTTTTCATGTGTGTTTTTTGTGGTTTCCTATGAGGCGAAATAAAAATTGAGATATGGAACGTCTTGCATAATACACGTAGCTTGAAGTTTAGGTTTAAAAATTAAGAATAAAATTCTATTCAGGTATTCTTTTCAGATTCTCTCTCTCGGTCTCTCTTTCTTCCTCCCTTTCTCTTCCTGTTTCTCTCTCCCCCTCTCTCCTTGCAATTCACAGTTTAGACATGAGAATCACTTTGCAGTTTTCAATAAGTGAGATAATATTAAAATTAATTTTAGTCCAAAATGTTTGTATATGCCTCAAGTAAACGAAGCGTTACTTCATCATGTCGATTAAGTAGATGCAAACTCTTAATATTGATATAAAGCCAAGAGTAAATTTATCTGAAACCCAAAACAGCCAAGCAACGGCAACTATTCTTTACACGCCAAACTTCAGTGATGCGTTTCTTGTAGTCTGTAGATATGCCTATATATTTGTGGTTAGAAGACTTTCACCGTAATACGGGAAGAGCGGCATAGCGCAAAGAAGTGTCTACGAGGGTTTCCAAACGTCTAGAAGTGATCACACATGAAGAAGGACCATGATCCTGATACAGTGATTTTGAACCGCTTCTGTTAGACAGAAGTCCGACTATTGATTAAGAGGCACGTTGGTTGCTGTAGTTTTTCAAACGAAATCAATCACAATAATTCTGTTTTTCATCAGACTTTTGAAGGTGAGAACAAGTCTTGGTGAGGACAAGTAACTTTAAGTAACTGGTTTTGTTAAACGATACAGATGATTTTGAAAGACAAAGATAATTTATGTCAACACCATGTAAATAGAAGTTGTGTGAGTTTATGAGGTGAGTTTCAAAGCTGTAGTAAGCAATACACTAATTAGGATTTTGCTAATTAGGACTGAAATAATGTGGACTATGGACACCGCAGATAACAATTCAGTCTGTGTTTCCCATAGGCTATACTTAATTCGACTCCACACATCTCCAGCCAGCGTAGGTTTGGATAGCCATCTTTTCGTGCGTGAACGTAACGTAATGGACTATTGAAAATTAATGTAATTTATCGTGCAGTAATGTTGTATACCTTTACTCCTTATCGTTAGCTCAAAGTGGGATACGATAGTCACAGTAAAGGTGGTTCATGTGAACAAAAGCAATCCTAAAAAACTGAACTTCATATGATATGTTATAAACATATGTTACTTAATATCGTCTACTGCCGCTTCAGTGACGCCGTAGAAACGTTAGAGCTAATCATATAAGTTAACCACACGCGAAATTTAAATTGAAGTAAATTAAATTTGTTTTGGACGCAATTTATGATCAGACTTGAAGCCTTGAAGCCTCAGTATACGACTACACTAGCTGTCTTGACGTTTTCTGTGACAGAGGCGAACTGACTAGCTTTAGCTTCCTACTTAAACTTCATAACGAGTCACGGTGTTACTTTTATGTGGTGTTATTTCGTTAGTGTAAACTATTTCAGTCTGTGTACTGGAAATCTCAGAACTTAGGATACTAGTATGTATGAAACCTGGCTTTTAGGCGAGAAGTGTCGTATACGATTCCTGGGCGCACAGTAATATCAAAGTGCATTTTTAAGCCATCGAATCGGCAAAGCCTGTAGAAATGAGAATTTAATAGACAGTAGAAGTGTAGTGCTGGCCACGTTACCTTACTTGTTGGGCATTAGTTGTTCACTTTAAGTAAACAGATAACATGCGTGTGACGTGTAAAAGCGTGTATAGCGACTAGTATATCTACAGAATGTGAATAATTGCTGTAAGGGTACCGGAGTGAAATGTTTACAATGTATTGTTTGTTAACGAGCCACAGGCTTTGTGAACTGCTGCGCGGTGATGATGTGTTGTGCTAATGAAACACTATTGTATAAAATGTTAATTAAAATTTTGTGTTGGCAAATTTTTTAAATGAAATCTTTTACAGCCTATGCACGACAGTAACGATAATAGTGTTATACGTCGATAAATTATTTTCTGTGTAGGAAAGTTGTTGTCGACGATGAAAAACTGGCCTCTCTAAATTGTTACCAAAATGTTTAATCTTATTATAGGCATAACATTTATAGTTTTTATAAACTAGTTTGAATTGAAAGCAAAAGAAATGACTTCAGGAGACCATCTGTGGGGGGGGGGGTTGTGTTTATAGAATATAAAATTTGAAACGTTTAATTAGAACCAGAAACTTGAGAAATTCGTTGCAATAGTAAATATTAGAAATCTAATTAGGCCTATTTCTTAGTGAATCACATTTATGAATTCTGCAAATAGTTGTGTTGTATTATAATGGTTATATGTTGTAATAAATAAGTTAGAATGAAATGGAACGGCATTATTATTTGTCGTGGAGAGTTACTGCTGGAATCTGGCTGCGACGTCAGCCACTTGACTGTTTTCCCATTTTGTTTTTATAAAGACTATTGAAAATTTCAGTGCATTTATAATATATACGTATACAAGCTCTTCTTCTCTCTCTCTCTCCCGCCCTCTCTCTCTCTCTCCCGCCTCTCACTCTCTCCTGCCCTCTCTCTCTCTTTCGTTCTGTAGATACATTATATACATTGCGAGGTACATCATATACTATATATATATATAAAACAACATACTATAATTACTACAATTAAATGCTAACATTTGGAGGATGGCAAAATTATGATATTACACAACAGGTTAAAACAGAAATGCTATAGACAATCTTAAAGTTAAAACGTGTGAGAAAAGATATTATTATGGGATTCTACTGTCACAAACTGTCAATTGCGGGAAAAGCACATCACGGATAGAAACCTAACGGATGACAGGACTTTGTGTATGTACAATTAATGGCACATAATAATTTTACAAGCATTCATTGACCTTTGCCATACTAGAAGCAATAAAGCCTATTGTAAGATACTCGGACAATCACACTTGTTACGTATGTATATTCAAGGTACAACTCGAAACCCAAATACGTAGTTCAATTTATGAAATATGCTTAACAAAACTGTCTTTGCTAGCCTTGACACACTGAAATTTGATGCTTAGGAGTCAGATATTTCCTTTAGTGACTAACTTATAGATAAATAATACCTATAAGAGAGGGGAAAAATGTAAAGCAAATATGATACCTGGGCTTCAGGAAAGCGGTAACATCAGGATCGTAAAAGCTGAGAAAACGTCCACACAACTTGTCAGGATAGCAGGTAGGTTAGACAGGCGGCAATAAAGAAGCTAGAATGCAGCCTAGAAGGCTGGAATGACCAACACTATGGAACTGGTCGATTCTGTAAACTTTAGTTAAGTAAAATCTAACTGAAGTAATTGGTATGTAACAGTTTTTAAAATATAAATAACCCTTTATTAAAAAACTATTTAAGATATGGAAATGCCATCTTACCACTTTTTCTACTAATAAAGTACACTTATTATGGTATAAAAACTGAAATTTTTTCTTAATCGACAAAACAAACCCATTTTTTAATCAAAAATGTAAAAATTTGTTAACAAAATATTTAATGTCTTAATTTTACTATTCGAATAGTCTGTCAATTCCAAAAGTGTGAAGAATAATCTGCAAAAATTTTAAGTTGTTAGCATGAAAAGTGGTCATTAGTTGTATACAACCGTTTTTAACATAGAGAGCATACACCAACAGTTGCTACTTCTCTTAAAATATTTGAAAATGTACAAGACTGTCACTCGTTACCAGAAAGTGAACACCAACGACAAAACTTTGGCAACGATTAATTTTAATGATCCTGACTTTTGGGGAAACCATAAAACGTAGTCACAAAGAACAGAGTAATTATTTGCAGCAACTTACCACGTGGAGTATTGTCAGCCTGAAGGGGTTCATGCTTAACGCGTGATAGAAATAGCTAAAGCGCCTGGGCAGCTCTTCATATAAAAGTCCCAGCCTCGTCTTATAGTAAGAAAACAGAAAGTACACCAACGACATCGTAAAAGTAAGTGACGGTCATTATTGAGAAGTTGCAATAAAGGCTTAAGTAACTCTGGAAATGTTGCTTGTTATAACAGTTTTTACGAGCACCCTCTGTCAGTCTTATCTTTGGGAAGATAATTTTAATGTTTATAGTTTTAGAAAGCGTAGAAGAGGCCAAGATATTACATAGTCTTAAAACATTCTCCTTTCGTACGATTTGTTTTCCGAACGTAAAACGATTACAGATCTACCAATATTTATGACTTTTAATAAATCGACTATTTCTTTATAGTAACTTTTAACTATGTGTTTAAAAGAAATTTTTATTTTTCTGTTGTGCGACATGTTTAAAAATCATATTCAAAAGTTAAAAATGTCTCTTTATATAATAAGCAATCCTATTGAGGCAAGAGTATTGCAGAACATGATATCAGATTAGTGGAATTATTGAATACGAGATATATTAATTAGAACATGTATGAAACAATAGGATACTATGGTTTTGTGAGTAAACCTTCAGTGCCAGCTAGAATTAGAGCTTAGACAATTAGAACTTAGAGCAGATGGCACAATCTCCTCTACCTTGTTTACTACACCATTTACTTGAAACAAAAATAATAAAAAATCCTTTTACACGTAAACCACTGCCTCGCCTACCATAAATTTTGGATTTTTAAAACGCGAAGCTTCAACTTATGGCCAATGGATAAGTGTTCTCAAGCATTTATATCCCAAGGAATTTGCTTGACAAGAAGTAAGCGAATACAGAGTAATAAATGAAATATGTCGGTCCTAGTAAATACAATCTCTTTGTATACATTTGTATAGATTTCTCTTTGTATACAAAAAACGCATTTTTTGTACCGTCCCTCTCACTTTTTTCACAATCCCGAGACGGAATTCTCGGGAAAGCAAACGCTTTTTAAATTCTTTCTCATCCTTGTATCTAGCTCTATCCCAAAAATATCAAAGATGCCACTTAATTTGAGATTTTCTCTTTTTTTGGCTTCAGCGACTGTACTATTAATGTCGCTAGGTATGGGTAATGACAAAGAACGTAGAAGATACATTGAGAACTATAGAATTAGATTGTATACAAAGATGATTACAGCTAACAAGAGAATGTAAAATCTGAGTTGAAGAAGAATGGTAGTGATGTCAGTTACATCGTGCTACTACAAGATCTTTGAAAACAAGAAACTACAGTTTTGTGGTCGTGTAGGTAGAGTGGTCCAGTAGAATGTTAGAGTGGCAACGACCATGGAAACGAAAGAGATGAGTACCAACTTTGACGTTAGAAACGTATATTGATAGAGCTATGGGAGAAAGGGAATTAACGAACGGCGACTACAATAATAGATGCTCACACACACTTACAACTTTACACTTGTGTGTCTGAACACGTTGTGCACTTTTCATTCAGTATATGCTCACTGAAAACCCGGGCACAAGTTAAATATTTTATAATGCAGTGTGTGGAGCAACACAAATAAATATATTGCACTGTGATTTGCCAAACGTGGCAGGGAAGCATCATTCGTAGCTTCTGCCAAATGATTCTCTTGTATATTGTTGCTTCGAGTAATTTATTATTAAAGCAATTTCCACTCTCATTCTCCGTACGTAGACATGAACAATGTAGAAACCTGAATCTGATAAACAGTTTATGATAATGGCGTGGTTTATTGCAGCATAAATTTATCGTTTATGTTATACAATAGTGCTGTTTTTATTGGATTCAAAGAATTTAAAATGATGAAAAACTGTGTCTCACTGTCTAATAGTCTTTTAGACTATTAAACAGAAAAAGACGTTGACGTTTGAAACTATATAAACCTGTGAAAGCTTGTTCTCCACAATAAAGTTAATCAAGAACGACAGCAGAAGTCGACTCTCAGATTTACTACTTCACCTACTGAAATTAGCAACAACCCACCTCGATGTGGACATTACTGCTTTAGTGGCTGCAGCAGATTGACCTTACTTTTCACCTTGAAGATTTTATGTAAATATACAATATTTAATATTTTGTGTATACTTTCGTTATTATGATTTCATAATAAAGAATTTACTGTTAAAAATATATAAGAAGATGTGTTAAATGTGCTAATTACCCCTTGTTACTTTTTACAATTAAATACTGCCTTTAGTAGTTCTGCAGCATTTGCCGAAAATTGACAGGTTACAATGCTGCCCGCCGGTATTCCCGAGTGCAATTGTGGCCCTCAGGCGCTTTTAAGTTGAAAACCACTGGTGTACATATCCGAAGTTGTCAGTTGAGAAGGTTGTGATTAATTACGGTATATTTGAAGCCAAACTGAACTAGCAGTTGAAACTATTTTTGTTTCAGCATCAATTGTCATTATTGCATTTGTTTCCAGAATCACGTATTACACGAAATGATCGAGACGTAATTTCTAAGTAATTTGACATTTCATTTTGTTTAATTATTGCCTGCAACATGTCTTGCAAGTTAGTGTTATTTTCATTTTTATTTTTTAGTTTCTAGCACTGTTTGGCACCACAAAACACAAAAAATTATCTACCGCTGTTCACATTTTGGTAACTACTATGGTAAAGTATACGTGGGTTGTTGTTCGATTCCGGCGCTATGTTTGCCTCGGTTGCATTATTTTGATGTAAGTCACTAGCAACATAATTTAACATTCTTGTTTTTGTAAATGTATGAACACATCTCGTTTCTCTCTCCCTCATTTCCCTCTTTCTCTGTCCTTCCCTCTCTTTCCCACCCCTCTCCCTACAATCTCACTTTTACGACAATTAAATTCAATAATTTTTTCCTTAGACTTAAATTTTCTTTCTTAGACTTTAACTCATACTTCTTCTTGTTATTATTTTATCTTCTCCCTCATTAATGCCCTCCTCTCCTCATCCTCATCGTTTTCTGCTTCCCTCACCTACTTTTTTCAATATATACGTGTGTGTATATATATGCATGTGTGTGTGCGTGTGTGTGTTTGTGTTTGGTAGGGGAAGGCGTACTTCATCGCCGTAAGGAAATACTGTGTTAAGACATTACGTTTCACGCGCCCTTCGCAAGATACTCGCAAACATGGCTGTGTGTACTGTGGCATGTTCTGTATCCTTTGTGTTACCAGTATATTATATAGCAATATTAAATGTTTTGGTCTTTTTGAGTCATGAGAAAGAAAAAAAATAATAGTCATCATTATCATAAATATACCGTTGTCAATTTTATAACGCGAATTTCAATTTGTAAGGTCAATAAATATTGGAAGGTAACTATGGAATTAACTATAAACGAGTCAGTTATGAAAGGTTAAATAGCGTAGGTTTAGACATCATGAATACATTTTAAACGATTCTACAGACAGGGTATATAAAAATAGTTTCCACTTTCCGATGTGCATTTAATACCCAAGGAAAGATATTCGATACCATACATACGTTTCACAATATTCTTCTCCCCTACCACGACACTAAGCCGTTTGACCCGTTCCGACTTCTGGGTATACCTTGATCTAAAACTTTTGCTAGGCTGTGATATAAATTGCTTTGATGTTCTATTCTCCTCTATTATGTCTATATAATCCAGCCACCTCCGTCTATTCTTCTCGACTTTTTGTTTATTGAGAGTACACTAAATTCTGACATAAAAAAGTCGTAGCTAATAAAGTCGGCTCTTTGGAACCTTTCCACTTAAATCCTGAATGAAACTGTATTTGTTAGGATTACTGTGACGACTATTAATGGGATGACTGTTACCTTGTAAAATTTAATTTGATTTGATTTTGTAGATTTCATTATTAAGATGTTTAGATTGTACCACACAACTCTTTAGGCCCGATACTTAGTAGGTTTATTATTTTATCGTTATCACTTAAGTAAGCAGAGTCACAGGCCAAATAACTGAAAACTATGGTTTGATAATAATATTAATTACTATTTTAGTCCTTATGGTAGACCTATCTCTTCTATAAAACGCCGCTGACGTTGTTGTTGCGGCAGAAATACAAAAGTTGTATTTGCTATATACATTGTATAGATAATATACTTCTCGTTGCAATTTGTCCTCAGAATTCTAAATATTCAGAAAGTCGTTGGCGAGTAAAAGAGTATTCAACAAACCAGAAGACGTTAGAGCTCGATCTCCGTATACCAAATATCCAAGAAATTATTCATAAAACAGCAATAGATGGCAGTAAAATTTAAAAACCCATCCTCCAATCCTCTTCTCTAACCACTTGTACAAAAGCAGCAAAAACAGAATTATCACTGTTGCACACCTCTATAGAAAAATTATTCCGATTAGCGCTTTCAGGCTTCTCAGCTCATCGTCAGATCGGAAATAACAACAATAGAATAAAACAAACTCTTCACACCCCCACCCGCTCTACTGTCCACCCCCCGCAAACAAGCTATAAGTCAAATGTCCCTTCCCAACCTTCGAGCCCTGTCACCCCCATCTGTACAGTCACATATTTTTCTACCACATTCCGTGTGTGTATGTTTTGTGTGTGTGTGTGTGTGTGTGTGTGTGTGTGTGTGTGTGTGCCCGCTACTGGGGCGGGTGGGGGTGTGAAGGCTTTGTTTTATTCTGTTGTTGTTATTGACTGTTGTGTCATCTGACGATGAGCTGAGAAACTTGAAAGCGCTAATCGGAATAATTTTTCTATAGTGGTGTGCAACAGTGAAAATTATTTCTGATTATAACCACTAACACAACTTTCTTAATTAAAAAGCAGCACACTTCTGCAAATGTGTTTTACTATGGACTGAAATGGGATAACGAGCTGCCTGTACTCTGCAGAGTTATGTTTTACAAATTATTGTCCACACATTAAATTTTCAAAACTCACTTAGAAAGGCAATTATAAAAAATATATCTACACAGGACAATACTGTAACGGCATCACGCCATAAGAAAAGATATGTGTACCCTGTGAAAGAAGTCATCTACAAAAGATTTGTTAATGTCTCATCCATACTCCGTTGTTACACCCACTTTTACAAGACGATGCGAGGCTGTAACATCATAACAACGTTAATTTATTTTAGACAGACCTTGTATTAAAATGCTACACACCTTTATATCAAGATGTGCATGTTCTGTAAAGGAAAATGCACGATTTGATCTCTAGAAACCGCGCAAAAATATAAAATATCTAAGTGAAGTTGTGCAATCTATGTCCGAGGTGTGTACCATCTTTATTTTGCCGCAGGAAATAGCTATCATGGGTTGGGGGTGTAGCTGAAATGATTGGCTGAGGGTTTAAAGCGCGACCACTTCCTATAAGTCCGAAATGTTTTACATTTAACGTATTAAATTTGTTGCAATCTTAAGTGTTTGTCGGGTGACAATCTATCTAGCAGATCAGAGGAGGATCTGGACGAGGTTACAACACAACAAGTGTACAACAAACGTATTTTTTAAATTGTCGAGTGTATCGTTCAAAATGCTAAAGATGGCAAGGCAGCTAGTCTAGATGAGGTACAGGTTAAAGTAACCAAAATAATGTTAAGAGGACGCTATAGAAGTACTGGTTGATTTGTTTGATACCATTTATAAGACTGCCATTACTCTTCAAGAATGGATAACTTGAACGGAAAACGCATTGAACACAGCATTATAAGTTTCATGTGCAACACTCTTAAAATACTTATTTAAAATAAGTCATGATAGAAAATACGGGAAGCTTGAAGACGATCTTGGAGGAACTCTGTTTTACTTCCATGTTCCATAAGGAAATGGAAGTATGGTGATGGCTAAAAAAATCGTGTTCGAGATAATTGTAGATTCTGATTGTACTACCTTCAAAACATGAAAAAAAAAGTCATTTTTCGAAAAGTGTCTGTGTGTCTATCTGTCTGTCTATCTATGTGTAGATTTTTTTTCCGGCAAACGATAAGAGCCGCAAATTCAAACAGAATCAAATAATGTTTTCCATACAGCCCTTAATTTTAGAGTTCTCAAGACCTATTGTTTTTTGTGAAGATCGGTTAAGCGAAAGGGGTAGTTTACCTGCAACGTTTTATGTAATTTTTTTCTATGACAAACGATAACAGCCGCAAATTCAAACAGAATTAAATAATGTTTTCCATACAGCCCTGAATTTTAGGGTTCTCAAGATTTACTGTTTTTGGTGAAGCTCGGTTAAGGGAAAGGGTTAGTTTACCTGCAACGTTTTATGTTTTAACAAGGGTAATGTTTATTATGACGAATGATACCTGCCGCACATTCAAACAGAATCAAATAGTTTTTTGCATACGTTCCTGAATTGTTAAGTACTCAAGATCTGTTCATTTTGGTGAAGATCGGTTAAGGGAAAGGGGTAGTTTACCAGCAACACTTTAACAAGGGTAATTTTTTCCATGACGAACGATAACTGCCGCACATTCAAACAGAATTAAATAGTTTTTTGCATCCTTTCCTGAATTGTAAGGGACTGAAGGTCTGTTGATTTTGGTGAAGATCGGTTAAGGGAAATGGGTAGTTAACCTGCAACATTTTATGTTTTTCTATGACGAACGATAACTGCCGTAAATTCAAACAGAATCAAATAATTGTTTGCATACCTTAAACCAACTCAATCACTATTACGAAGAATTAGGTGAAATATAGAATAAAGAAAGAGAAGAATATGAGTTCGATGTAAAGGAAATAAGTACCCAATAACAAACTAGACTTACTGAATAAAATGACAGTAATAATGACTTAGACTTAAATTGACACATACCCAACTAGAATTTTACTTCCATGTTCCATAAGGAAATGGAAGTGTGGTCATGGCGAAACAAATCGTGTTTGAGATAACGGCTGATTCTGATTGTACTACCCTCAAAACATGAAGAAAAGTCATTTTTCGAAAAGTGTTTGTGTGTCTGTGTGTAGAATTTTTTCTATGGTAAACGATAACAGCCGCAAATTCAAACAGAATCAAATAATTCTTTGCATACATCCCTGAATTGTAGAGGACTAAAGGTTTATTGTTTTTGGTGAAGATAGGTTAAGGGAAAGGGGTAGTTTACCTGCAAAGTTTTGTTTTAACAAGGGTATTTTTTTTTTTTTTTGACGAACTATGTCTGCCGCACATTCAAACAGAATTAAATAATTTTTTGCATACGTCTCTGAATTATAGAAGACTCAAGGTATGTGTTGATTTTGGTGAAGATCAGTTAAGGGAAAGGGGTAGTTTACCTGCAACATTTTATGTTTTAACAAGAGTAGTTTTTTATGACGAACGATAACTGCCGTAAATTCAAACAGAACGAAATAATTTTTTACATATGTTCCTGAGTTGTAGAGGACTCAAGGCCTGTTGATTTTGGTGAAGATCGGTTACTGGGAAAGGGTAGTTTACCTGCAACATTTTACGTTTTAACAAGAGTAAAGTACTTAATTTTGATAAATAAAGTATCCTGATAAGAAGATCATAATAATCCACTGTAGAAACGTAGATGAAATATCTATAAATGAAGAGGCTAGTTCAACGGGGTGGGGTAATTTTCTATAAATGGAAATGATAGTTGAAGGGGGGATAATTTTTTATACGTGTACTACGTTATCGGCACAAAGAAGTATTTGTTGTTAAAATTCCTCCCTGGCTGTTTCGCCGTAGTCCAATGTTTTCTGCAATACCAGACGTTTCGCCAGTGCCATCGACTGCCATCATCTGTAAAAATCGAGTGCGGTAACGTGAGGTGGTATACGTTAGTGACCACATAACTGTGGTTAAGGCTGAAGCAATAAGTAGAAAGAAGTAGTTTCTAAGGAAATATATCATTTCTAAAATGATTTTAAACATAAATCTTAGAACATGGGAGTCATGTTTGGGTCTCCATATGGGTTGGGGGTGTAGCTGAAATGATTGGCTGAGGGTTTAAAGCGCGACCACTTCCTATAAGTCCGAATTTTTTACATTTAACAATATATTAAATTTGTTGCAATCTTAAGTGTTTGTCGGGTGACAATCCATCTAGCAGATCAGAGGAGGATCTGGACGAGGTTACAACACAACAAGTTTACAACAAACGTATTTTTTAAATTGTCGAGTGTATCGTTCAAAATGCTAAAGATGGCAAGGCAGCTAGTCTAGATGAGGTACAGGTTAAAGTAACCAAAATAATGTTAAGAGGACGCTATACAAGTACTGGTTGATTTGTTTGATACCATTTATAAGACTGCCATTACTCTTTAAGAATGAATAACTTGAACGGAAAACGCATTGAACACAGCATTATAAGTTTCATGTGCAACACTCTTAAAATACTTATTTAAAATAAGTCATGATAGAAAATACGGGAAGCTTGAAGAAGTTCTTGGAGGAACTGTTTTTACTTTGAATTGGCACACGAGAGGGATTGAGAGATTTGTCTTTATT
Organism: Magicicada septendecula; assembly: GCA_034769895.1. Classification (NCBI taxonomy): domain Eukaryota; kingdom Metazoa; phylum Arthropoda; class Insecta; order Hemiptera; family Cicadidae; genus Magicicada; species Magicicada septendecula. The sequence continues at coordinate 286,000,760 of CM068369.1, read as the reverse complement.
GAGAGATGGCGAGGCTGCAGATATATATACCTTTGTTTCACTGACTATAAAAAGGGGTTTTCGTAAAGCACTCCACGTAAAGGTAATATCCTGTATGAAAAACAAAAACATTTTGAAGAGACAAGGTCGAGTCCTCTTGCCTATCTTGTAATTTCTAACCGGGAGAAATATTTAGACAATCGCTTTCTGCATTACAGTGGGTGTAATGGTCAACGGTATACCTGTTAACATTGTTATCGATTATTACCCACATACTTATTTTTACATGCCGGATCAGCATATGTAGTCATCTCTAGTTTGCTAGCCACGCTTCATACTCACTCAACGTATCGTACCTCAATAGAGGGCCTACTTTGTTGTCTAGGACAGAATACTATGGTACAGACTCTCTCATGTACCACGTACTGTTATTCATGGAGCTGAAGTTCTGAAAGATTTGTTATACTATAGACGATAAATTATGCATTAAACACCGACATACAGATACAGACAACAAATCTATATACGGATAAACTTAATCAATATTGATAGACACTGTAATACTCTCTCGGCCAAAAGGATGACACTCGGCTTTAAAGAACCTGTCATCAGTTGTAATTAGTTTTTATCTCGCATCAGTGTAGTTATGTTATTGACATATTTCATCAATAAATAACGGCTATAAAGACAGCAAAATGACGACGACACGACGGCTTGGCACATTGAAGGTGATTAGCTGCGGTGATGAAAACTAATCGTGGCAACAAAGCGCCAACATGAACTGAAAATGGTAATCTCGTTTTAGTAACTGTGTAATTTGATTGGTACACAGAGACAGTATCAAGAAGTGCCCCGCAAATAAGAACACATTATTACATCAAAGGCTTCCGACTGTCATCCTTTTGGCCGCGGCAGAATCAATCCTGTGCCGTTAACTGTAAGTATTACAGTATACGAGATTACCTTATATCGTATTACATACCTTACCTCGTATTACCTTATAAAGAATTACATTTTATATAAACATTCAAATAATTTAATTTTTTATACTTTGTGTAAACATACATGGTATAAAAGTTTTAAACAAAAGTAATTTTAAATTTGTATAATGTCGGCCACATAAAGCCTGGTATACAGGTTAAATTGTAAAAAGCGTCAGAACGGCAGCACCAAGTGTACGGACCACCACATTAGTACTTTGTACACGCTCAACTAGAGACACACTACAACGCGTTAGCCCTAACTCAGTAAAACACATTTCGTGTTTTCCTTTTAACGAGGTATAACTTGATTTACTGGACACTGTGTGTACTACAGCGAAGGTAAGCTCCTCGTTAAGACACATTATAATTTACATACACGCGGACACACACTACACATAAACTTACTCTCTCACTTGCTTTCTGAATAAATGTTATTAAATTGTGATTGGAAAATCTTTGTTAATGGCTAAGTTCAAAAAGGTGTATCCACAGATCTCGTTAACTGTCTCGTCAATATGTTATATTTTCCTAACTAATTTTTAAACCAGTATGTTCATTTCATTTTTTGTGTTCTGTAGTACGGTGAATTCTGAATTTCCCTTAGTATTAGGTTCCACGGGTGCTACCCTCATACCTCTCAGTTCTTTCCCTTAAGTTAAAGTAATTTGTTGTACAGGGTGATTCAAAATTGGACGGCATCTCTCGGGACCTGATTCTAAAGCTAAAAATAAGAAAAACATTCATATAGCCTAAATAGGTCCGAAAATGGTTCGTTAGCGATTTACGGGTCGCGAACCAGTTCGCCCTGATTTCTGCTCACACGGTAAAATGACGCCATACTGAAATTCTTGTGGAATAAAGTAAAGTAAAACTTTAGTGGTTTCTTATGGCTTCTGATCTTTAAAATTTAATAAAAGAGGTCCCAGAGCTCTATCTTAATTAGTTTCTAATAAAAACTGGGTAAAACACAAATCATTGAAGTCGAAAAACACACTTTTTTAGATTTGGGATAAAATAACTTAGTTAATTTGCCAAAAACAAATACAAATTTCTAACGAACTTTGAAGAGAATTTAATTATGAGAAAATTTATGTGTACAAAGTTTATTAAAAGTAAATACAAATTTGAAAAATTCGACTTTAATTAAAAACACAACAGACTAAAAAGCGCCGGAAAGTGTTACAATTTTAAACGGAAAAAAGGTTTTCCTAAACGTTTTCACAACAAATGTAATTGTAATCAAATTGAAATGTATATCAATGTATATCATTGAATTTTTCCTTCAAATGATTAAATATCAAAATTGTTAAATTGATAAAGTTTCAAACGTTCGTTCAAAGCAGTTGTTCGACGTGGCCATTTTGTTGAATGCAGAATTCAGCTCAGGGAAATCCATGCTAACCGTGGACGTCTTATAGCATCAGGATTATTCTTAACAATAGCTCCATATTCTATTATGCGATGTCTCAAATTTTTTGTATCCCAATACGAGCGGAATAAATTAACGACTTTATCCAACCCCAAAGGAAAAAGTCTGCACCACACATTAAATGAAAAAGTATGTTGGTCATGTCTTGTAGCAGTCTCATGTGGGTTTTCTTCTGCCCAAGTGTGGGTGTTTCTAAAGATTTCAATACCATTTCTTGTAAATGTAACACTTTTCTGGCGCATTTTGTTTTGTTTTTAATAAAAGTCAAATTTCTCAAATTTGTACTTACTTTTAATAGACATTATGTACATTAATTTTCTCATAATTAAGTTCTATACAAAGTTAGTTAGAAATTTATATTTGTTTATTGGCAAATGAATGAAGTTATTTTATCCCAAATCTAAAAAACCGGCATGGAGAACTATACAAGACTATACAAATCACTTAAATATAAATTAAAAAATTTGACTAGTTCGACAAATTGAAATGAAATATTTTCATCGAAACTACTTCTTTGTTACCGTTAAAGTAGTACAATATATAAAATATTGGTGTGGAAAACCGATAGGCCTACATGACTTCCATTTTCTAAGATTTATACGTATTTAAAATCATTTTCGAAATAAAATATTTCCACAGAAATTACTTCTTTCTTCAGCCTTAACCACAGTACTGTGGTCACTGACGTATACCACCTCCAGTTAGCGCATTCGATTTTCACTGATGTGGCAGGCGATGGCACTGCCGAAACGTCTGGTTTTTCATAAAACATTGGACCTTGGCCAAACAGCCCGGGAAGGAATTTTAACAACAAACTACTTCTTTGTTGCCGATAATGTAGTACACATATAAAAATATCCATAAAATTAATGGCTTGTAAAAGTTAATGTTTGATCTCCATTAAGTAGCGCTCAAGTTTCCAAAGTTTTAATATTATGATGTCTGTAATCGAAACATCAGAACAGGTTTTAGTGTGTTTGAGGGTACACCGTGGACAAAAATTTTCAACGTTCCCTTAGGAGCGTTGCTCAGAGTAAAGCTGCGAATCTACAGTGTACATTTCACAGAACAAACACGCGGAAAAGAAGGAGTGCTCCGAAGTCTCTCATGAACCCTGAGCATCTTTCAGAGAGTTCATTCCCTAAAGACGAAAAGTCTGTCTATGAACCGCTCCTCTGTAAACACGTGCAGTTACACTGGCCAGCGATCCACAGGAAGCAAATCGCTGTCCACGCTGGACAACTTTTTCGGCTTGCATGCGTTGTGTTGGTGTGCGTTTCGGCTCTTTCCGTTTAAAAGGCGTGCAAACGTATGAAAATAAACATGAGTGAGGCCAGAAATAACCCGAATTGTGTGTGTGTGTGTCTTGCCTGCCTTTTTATTGCGGTAATCATAATAATAAACTTTGGAAACGTAAATATTACATAATTGAGATATGCTTGCCTGCCAGGAACGATATATTTTCACTCATACATGATTTAAATTAAAATTAAAAAATTATAATTTTATTGCCTAAATTATAATTCTATAACCGATCTTCACTAAAATCAATAGGTTCTGAGTCCTCTATAATTCAGGGACGTATGCAAAAAATTATTTGATTCTGTTTGAATTTGCGGCAGTTATCGTTTCCCATAGAAAAAATTCTACATAGACACACAGACACTTTTCGAAAAATGATTTTTCTTCATGTTTTGAGGATAGTAGAATCAGAATCTGCAATAATCTCGAACACGATTTTTTTTGCCATCACCATACTTCCATTCCTTAAGGAATATGGAAGTAAAATTACCCCCTCCCTTTCAAATACCATTTTCGTTTATAGATATTTCATCTACTCTTCTACGGTGGATTATTATGACCTTTCTTTTTTAGGATACATTATTTACAAAAATTAAGTACTTTACTCTTATTAAAACGTAAAACGTTGCAGGTAAACTACCCCTCCCCCTTAACCGATCTTCACCAAAATCAATACAACTTGAGTACTCTAAAACTTGGGTACATATGCTAAACATTATTTGATTTTGTTTGAATTTGCGGCAGTTATCGTTCGCCGTAGAAAAAAAATCCACACACACACACACACACACACACACACACACACACACACACACACACACACACACACACACACACACACACACACACACACACACACACACACACACACACACATTCCAGAAAACGACTTTTCTTTATGTTTTGAGGGTAGTACAATCAGAATCAGCCCTTATCTCGAACAAGATTTTTTCGCAATCACCATACTTCCATTTCGTTAGAAAAATGGAAGTAAAAAATGTGTTTTTCGACTCCAATGTTCTGTGTTTTACAAAGATTTTTTGGCAGTTCTCTTCACGTCAATGGGTAAAAAGCAACTTACATTTTATATAACGTACTTACCAACATGGTTTAAAGTAACAAAAGTAAAGATATTCTGTGCGTTGTAAACAAACATAACCTGCTATATTGCATGTACACAGTTATCTGAGTAAAACCCTGCTGGGCTGGTATGGTGTGAAGCAGGGATTTAAAGTGAATAAGCTGAGAGACATACAGCCGGGGATGCCGTTGCCCCCAATCCACGGATTGCGATCGTTATTTCCGGTATTACCAGTAATCATCGGTACACCAGTGACCGTATGAAATATTGACGTAATAATGACTAACCGCTTGGAACAATAATATCCCCCTAATACTTTAAGTTACTCGTTTTATATGAAATAAAACATGCGGGCGCGCGAACTATCCGTGTTTTATTACTTAAATTTATTATTATTATTATTGATAAATAAATAACTTGTAATACTATTTAGTTTATATTGCTTACGTAAGATTAAGTGCTTGAAATGGTATGAGGTGTTTGTCATTCGGTTCAAAATGTAGCCTTTACTGTGTTTTACGACTAACTGTGTGCACAGAGCCAAGTGGCGTGAGTAAGAGACAACGTTATGTCAAGACGAGTATGAGTGTGTGTGTAGATAGCCCATATGGAAAGACTTACGTATTTCATGTAATTTTTCTTATGTTCTTTCTTATTTGATACAATCAATTTGACGGAACTTGTTATACATTGTTTCCACGACGTTCTACGCGTGTCGGATAAGCCAGGGCTGGGCGTCGTAACGTGGAATGTTCTCGCTGTTTCAGAAACTTGATTCCCCCCTAGTTGTTCTGCCACATTGTTGAACTTTCTCGTACGTAACTGCGCCGACTATAAATAGTTAAACAACGCCTCAGTTTGCGTATTGCTAATCAAAGGGATAAGACGTTGTGAGTTATTTTCGTACATCTGTAATTGGTGACTTGTATTATTTATTGTGACAGCGTTATGTAGGTGATATTTATTGTTCGTTGCGATATTGTGTGTTGTAGAATTATACTAATATTATAAAAATAACACGCGGGTTACTATCAAAGACAACAACGTCACTCGTACACACAATTGCATTAGAATTATAAATGTAAAGAATAATAAGAAAAAATTGTAAAGTGAAAGCAATTACAGTAAAAAATTCATTAAGGATGTTTATTTAAAGTAACATAAAAAGAATATAACCAAACGTATGATACTAAATAATACAAACAAAACACTAACAGTTCGAAATAAAATAAAATTTTTGAAATTTTTCAACACCGGTTGAACTTCAACATAGAAAAGCTAGAGAGAGAGAGAGAGAGAGAGAGAGAGAGAGAGAGAGAGAGAGAGAGAGAGAGAGAGAGAGCATCAGTTTATATCAAAGAGTAGATGTACAACTACTTATAGCTATGATTTGGTGGTCGCCTTACCCAGCCAATAATGGCGTCCGGAGGCACTGCTCGTCGCGCGTCCAGGACAGAGCGGCGAATAGGAGTTTCTAAAAACAAAATAAGTCTGTAAGAAGGCCGTGGAAGACAGTAGTGTACTTATTCGTGTTTTAAATTCATGCGTTTATGTAATGTAACTTTAAACGTATTACAATTAAACTTTAGTGGATACATTTTAAATTTGTACTTTAATTAGTAATGAAAATCAGTTTATTTTTGAAAACAGTTACAAATTTTACATAAAATAGTAAGACATTTTGTGGTTAAAAATATACCTATCCTGCCAGAAAACAGATATTATTGAGCAAGATTAACCACATATATAAGCTCATGGAAATTCTCCATGATTCACTTGCATGAACGTTTTTCAAACGAGTTCCGCGTTTACCGACCAGTCGGATGCCTAGCTGACATGATCAGGGCGGCCGCTAGGTAGTAGCACCAACATCATGATTTAATTTAATCGCATGCTTAAAAGTAAGCTAAGTTGAGTTACAAAAATAAACTAAATTTTTGTTCCCGTTAGAATAGGAGCAGATAAAGGAGATAAAATGAAAATAAAGTCCATTCGTTAATATTTTGTTCCGGATTAGTGTAGCTGAAAAACACCTCAGGGAATTTGTTATTTTATTAAACACACAACATGTTTTGACTACTACCATGATTAAAAATGGTAATCGCCCTCAGTGTTTAGGAAGACTGATTGCCGGTCGTTCGCTGGAGGAGAGCATGACCTGGACTAGTTTGTTGAAACGCAAAATGAATGTGATCAGATTATTCAGCTTTACGCTGTGATTATTAGGACTAAGATTTCTTATGTAAACACATATTTTATATACAAAAATTTATATTTTGAGCGTTACCACATAAAATAACATATTTTGATAGCATAAGCTGTAAATATTTTTAATGTTTCATGTTTATAGTTCTACGTATTTTTTGTAACACTCTGATAAACCTGTATTTATGTAGAATAAATATAAAATAAATGTCTATAATGTAACAAAAAAAAATTATGCATTTTAGACTCCTTACTTTTTCCAAAAACATAGGTTACAAAGTACCACGTGGCTGAGAGAAGAGATAATTTGGTTTTTCCCGCGCAACGAAGATTCTCCAACGCTTATTATTCGTGTGACGGCGACAAAAAATTCATCTATCTGCTTTTCCGTTCCTTATTTAGTGATAAAACGCTGTACTGAGGAAATAATTATTATACTGTGTAGGAAACCTGTAAACTGCAACAAATAATCTGAAGTATTGCAACACATATAGGGTTAAGATGCAGTGTATTTAGTGAAAGGGATACAACAACATTTAACAGACTTCAGACAGTGAATTTCAAGGCACACCTTGCTTTATGGCCTTATGTGAACCCTTCCTATCAGAAATAACTTCCTTATCAAATTTACTTGAAGGTTTCTAACGCAAATTTCCAAGCATATATTTTCCAATTTGTGTAGTGTAAATCCACAAATATTATCGAGTATATAAAAAATTCTAACCATTTTAACCATTACCACCAGCACCATTAATTAGCACTGTTTGTTCAATGATGTGAGAATGGCCATCTTTTCATCCCCCTGTGTTTTCTCTTATGAGCAATTATTGCCCGGTTCAATGTATTACATAGCATTAGTGAACTAAAATATATCAACAATTCCTTTTGCAATAAGCTGTCTTGGCAATTCTTTTATGCCTTTTGGCTTTAGTGACAAACAGCCGGATTCTCGCCGAACCAAATGTCCCCCATTCATTTGTTTTAACTCTGGAAATGTTATCACTGTTTCTCGTTCAGTTGATTGGCTGTTATTTTTCCTACCTTTAACGTCCTTAAAAGCTCTTCTGTTTCATTCATTATCAATTATTATCAATCACGTGACTTTGTAATCTCGTTTCACGTTTGACTGTTTGTCAATAAGTAAACGCTCTAATTAAAATCTTTGTTTGTAAACCAACAGGATACAGTTATTCTTTCTGAACTGTGTATGCCACCATAACTAATTTCTGGCACTTAATCTTTGTTTTGTTGTTAACTAAACTTCAGTAGTTAAGTTGTTAAATTTTCATAATTACGGCTAGCATTTTTGTGCGTTCAAATTGTTGGGAAATATTTATGTATAAATGCAATGTAAATCAGAAAGTATGTACTAGAGACTTAAAAACATGTCCTAAAAATCTCTAAGTAAAATTAAGAAAATAGGTTAGTCAACGTTATACTGCTGCAAGAAAGCCTTCACAGAATATGATAGCGTAATGTGTGTCTTATGATTGTCTAATTAATGTTCTACAGAACTCTTCTGCTAAATATTGTCGGTCCTTTACCAAACACATTGCCTGTTTGTACTTCTGGACCCTGTATACATATGATGTTTTGGTTTCAGCTCACATGATTCCCACACGGCTCACAATAGAGTACTTTATCACTGAATAAAAACTGCACGAATCATCACTGGGAATAGTCTCTAGCTTTCTTTCACACAATAAATTCAAAAGAATATGTTCGGACAAAGTGAGACAGTAGTCTAACATACCGTAAGTAATTTTTATGCGCAAACATTAAACAGTTTGGATTTTGCAATAAACACTTGTTCAAGTGATTTGTTGTCCCTGTTATAACTTAAAGGTAACAACTATTCATAATTGTAGTAGGTCGCTGGAGTTTAACTCGTAATAAAAGAATCGTATAAATGAATGTTTTTTATTGACTCGAATGTACATTGATTATCGGCGCATGTAACGTGTAAATGTATGTTGAAATGAATAATCGTAAATTGTAGTCGGCTAATAAATCTAACTAGTGGTCGCCCAGTGGTCGAAATTCGACCGTAATTCATTAAATTTTTAAGTTTGAACGTTATTGAGGTTCTTTTGTTAAAGAGTATACCTCTATAATCATTGCATATAATTTTTTTGAATTTTGTTCTATTACGTCAGCTGCGAGCGTGTACAAATACGTCATTAGCGTGTGTTGTTTGCCTTAATTCCCTGCAATACCTATGAAATTTAAAATTTAATGTTAGTAACAGTTGAAAAAAAACACAATTACAGCTTGTATTCGTATTTATTTTTTGATATAATTCATTGTCAGTTTTCATTTTTTCATGTTATTATTGAATCAAATAAACGCTAATAAAAATGAGACTTGACATTCATAGAAGTATAAGATACATTGCTTTCAATTCCAGTGGATTACATTTCATTTTTGGTAAGGTACAAAATTCGAAAACAGTTTGAAGATTATCTGCTACAAAGCTTATATAATTTTTTAATTTTTTTTCTATGCATTAATTTTCGAGTTATTTGAAAAATATGAAAGATAGGAAAAATGAGGTTTAGCTTGACTAAGCCATATTTAAAAAGCAATAACGCGTTTTTTGATATTTCCTTGTTTTTTTTTATTGCCATACTGACCAGGTTTTGCCAAGGCTACACAGTTATTTTGCCTATCTTCTTCGAATTATATAAAATTTAAATAAAAAATTAATACAAAATAAAAAATGAAATAAAAAATACGTGCCTCGTATTTTTTCATATATTTTTCATTAAATCAAAAAACCGGGCGGTTAAAAAAATAAATGTTGTCCATTGAATTTAAAATAGTTTGAAAGTGAATTTAATGATTCAGAACTTCTGTGTAAACGATGTTTTTTGTAAACACTCTTTCATCATTTGCTAAATGCCCTTGGCCATTATATTCGGAAATATAAAATCTCAAACCATCGAATGATCGAACTCTACTTGCTGCGACGTACAATTGACCATGTGTAAAAACTGGCTGCCTCAATAAAATTCCAATTTTTTCGAATGTTTGTCCTTGAGACTTATTTATTGTCATCGCAAATGCAGGTATAATTGGAAATTGAGTTCTTTGAAAGTTAAATGGTAAAACAGTACCGGAATATGTTAAATTTATACGTGGAATCAAAATTCTCTTATTGCGTGCGGTTCCAGTTAAAACTTCGCAATCAAAGCATTACGATGCATACACTTGATGCGCATTCTTGTTCCATTGAATAATGCTTCCTTTGTATTTAAGTTTCTGATGAGTAAAACGATGCAATTAACTTTCAATACTAACTTATGTGGTGGCAAACCACTAATAGTCAAAGAATTCAAAAACTCATTTATATCATTGATAGTTATTGATTTCATTGTCATCATTACAAATTATTTTATCGTAGCTATGATATGTTTTCTGTTCACCTGGTATTCGATTAAGTATATCAGTATTAATAAAAGTACAATCATCATTTTTAGGTGCTAAAATAACTGACTTCAATATGTTATATGAGATTATGTTTTCGGAACTATTTCCATACACCTCATTAATAATATTATTTTCATCTCCTATTAATTGCTGAGGTATTTCAATAATATTTTCACCAAACTGAGGGAATTGTGGGGCTTCATCATTACCAATTTTTTTCAAGAATTCGACAAATTCTATTTCACTTGGTAAGGCTCTCATATTTTGAGTAAACGTTACTTTATGAAAATAAACAAATTTATGCCAACTCGTGACACAATTTTCAATTAAAGTTGCACGTGATCTATGTGGGACAACTGGTAAGATTTGCCGAAAATCACCGCACAGAAGTATCGTTTTCCCTCCAAATGGTTTATGTTTATCATTTTCATCGCATAGATCCTGCAATAATCTATCTATGATTTTCAGCACTTGCAGTGAGCACATAGAAATTTCATCAATAATTATGAATGATGATAAATTTATGTAACGTCCATAGCTACTATTTGCGGTAATATTCGCTACAGAATTTTCCAAAATGGGTATAGGCAATTTAAACAAATTGTGTAAAGTTCTACCTCTAAGTAATAGAGTTGAAGCTATGCCACTGAACGCTGTTGCAATGCAACTAAGATTAAGCGAATTTAATTTGTGAATTATTGCTGTTTGTGTGAATGTTTTTCCACAACCTGCATTGTTAAACCAAAAACATTAGATCCAGTATCATGATGCAAAACTTCACGAATCACACAGCGATCAATTAGATTAAGCTGTTCAATATTTGCAGTTTCATAATGCTCAGAAAACAGAAACTCTTGTTCTATTGGATCAATAGCATTTGCTTCGTTTGTTCTCTGCGAATACGTGGGAACTGGTAAACCAAGTTCTTGACATGACAAATTATGAACATTCAAAATATCTTCAATTTCTAATAGAGCTGTATTAAAGGATACTTCTTCGTTGTAATCTCTCAAAAAATCTTCACTAAGATATACTTTAAATTCATTCCATAACGCCAATGCATTGGCTGGCACATTTAATGCACAAATGTAACCAAATAAATTTCGCATTTGTTTTGGTGAATGTAATTCTTTTGCTTCATTTAAACATTCGCGCCATTCATTATCATTTGAAGCAATGCCGCGAGCATGGCACGCTTCAACAAAAGAAGTGTGTATAATTCCATTGTATGTTCTAACATCCTCAAATGATTTTGGACCACAGACATGTAATAAAAGCAATCGTAAATGGAAAAGTTCGATGTCTTTTGGTGATACTACATATATGCGTGTAATGATTTTATCACCTCCACGCCTTCTCGTCTTCCATTTTTTTCGGGAATCTTCCCACACATAATGCAAAGGAATTTCAATATACTTATATTCATCCGCTGATGGATCTGATCGATTCAATTCAAAAAATGCTAGTAATTTTGTTTGTCTTGCATTTTCAATTGCTTGACGTTCTTGCCCTTCTCGAAAGTAAACATTCTGTCTACGCGGTAAATGAATGTCAAGTCTAACGATGAGATGTGATTGAAAATGCATTGGTAATTCATAGATGCGCCATACAGCTTCAGTTGATCCTTCATAACGGCCATTTAAAAAATTTTTAACTTCATCAATTTGTATTTCTTGACCTGGTTCATTTCTCTCTGAACCTAATTCAACAGATGCACTGTCATAGCCTTTATACACGTATTTATAAATGTATTTAACACTTTTAACTGTAGTGCATACTTCAACATTTTTATGGCAATTAAATTTGGCAAGTAAATACGGATTGTATGGTACAACATAACGATTGACGAGGCAACTACCGCGAACTTCAGCATTAATACCATTATCACGCTTTCTGTATAATGGATATCCATTTAATGATTCACATGTAAATTCATTAAATCGTTTTGGATAATCTTTTGTGCATTTTCCATCTCTCATACATACAGAATTTGGATTAAGTACACCGCATGGACATCATGTGTTTTACAACATATTCATGTAATGTAGGATGTGTTTGAATGTTAGGAATCTCCGCAGATACAACTTTATCAATATCGGTAGCGTTAACAATTTTATCTTGCTCATTTAAAGAGAGTAAAATGTGAGCATGAGGCAATCCTCTCTTTTGAAACTCAATTGTATAAATGAGTGCTTCAACTTTACCGAAGATTTTGTTTAGTGTAAGGCTTTCAGTTTGGACTTGAATACACGCACAACAATATCAGGTCAAAAATTAGCTGACTCACCTACACCAATATTGCTCATTTAAAGAGAGTAAAATGTGAGCACGAGGCAATCCTCTCTTTTGAAACTCAATTGTATAAATGAGTGCTTCAACTTTACCGAAGATTTTGTTTAGTGTAAGGCTTTCAGTTTGGACTTGAATACACGCACAACAATATCAGGTCGAAAATTAGCTGACTCACCTACACCAATATTGCTAACTATTTCAGGCCAACTTGGATTGCAAGTCATTGTAATAAACAAAGAAAGCTTTCCGAAATGTTGTACAATTGACATTGCATCTAAATAATTCTGATACATATTTCTTGGAGTTCAATTGAATGAAGATGGTAAAATTACTCTACGGCCAACATTATTGGCATTGGGGTTAAATTCTAAATAATCTGTTAAATTGTTGTAAACTTCAGACCTAAAACTTGTTTGATTTTGTCGAATGAAATGTAACCTTGTGCCCTCTATTCTCACATACATATCAACTATCCACTGCAGAAATAATTTTTGTGAATGGTGCAACATGCTTTATTTTGATTTTCAACTATCTGACAATGATCTTTCATTGCAATGAATGACCGAACGAAAGGATTAATGCGTTCCAATTCAAGAGAGATTTCGCGCATTATATTGTTATTGCATGTTTTATTATAGTGTTCACGTAATCTATAATTGACAGCAGTGTCAACATCATAAAAATATATTTGCGCATAACATGGTGAGCGACCATATCCAGCAGTCATTGGACCTGATCTGTGATAAAAAACATCATGTATTTTAAAATGATACACTCCACGCGTAACTGTATCTGAAATTTTAGCTTCTGAGCTGACCACAGCAAATGATGAATTGTATTTACGAATGTTTTCAAAATAATTTTTTGACTTTCTTTTTATTGAAGGTTCATTTGAAGTAAGTCCATCGTACAATGATTTAAAGTATTCATTTTAACTTAAGGCCGGTAATATTGCTTTACCCTTGTGACAACATGAAGTGAATGCAGTCCTTTCACCTAAAGTGACCTCAGATTCGAAATGTTTTGCATTGCAAAACGTGCATTGTAAATGCATTAATCCACAATCAAAAGTATTAAAATTTCTTGGAATGACATTCAGTGCGCATTTAAATATATCCCTCAAAATAATTTCATCATTTTGTATACTATTTACACTATTTAAATTTGCATTTGGTCTATTATCATTTTGACTTTCACGCGAATATATATTCCTTCTTCTTTGTCTCTCACTCCGACCCGTCAATGTTCTATGTCGAGGCATAATGGAAGTAGGTGCGAATATCTGAATGTAAAAAAATCATGTAATAAAATTACTGAAACTAAGTTTAGACAGGGTTTAATTTAAAAATAATAAAATGTACTCACTTTTTTGAAATCACCAATAATAATTAGGCGAGAGTAAGTCAATTCAAATTGCTGCTACAAAATTTTCCTTTTGCAACAGGTGTATATTAAGCAAGCTGTATTTCACTTTCAACTGCACATTAATATATAAAACACAGATATCTAATATACAAAATATAAAATAAACGCTTTTTTGCCTTGACATTCACTCCACAGACTATTGTTGCCTGGCAAAAAAAAAGTATTTTATTTTTAACAATTACCATTGTTTGAAAAAGTTTTAATGAATTTTCAAGTACAAATGAATGTTTTATTTTAATATATTTGTAACACATATTATATATAAATTTTAGCTTTCTGCACTCCTTCTCCATATAAACTTTAACTATGCCAAATCTCACACTCTTCCGTGCGCGCAATATGCTTAAAAAGGGGTACAAAGTTTTCTCTTCACGTATTAATATATAGAAGAAGATGATTTTAATACATCACAGAAACTTGAATAACGAATAAAATAATGGAAAAGAACTTCCAACTTAACTTGGAAAGAACATGTTAAGAAGAAACGGGAAGAACTTGGATTAAAACTAAAGAAAATGTGGTGGTGCTCGGAAACCACTCTGAGCTGTCGCTGCATAACAAGCTGTTGTTATACAAACAAGTCTGAAACCAGTTTGGGTGTATGGTGTACAGCTTTCGGGTTTGTACCAAGAAATCTAATATTAAAATAATTCAGACTTTTCAAAATAAGGTTCTTTGCACTATTGTTGATGGACCGTGGTACGTAAGAAATTATGACATTCATCGGGACCTGAAAATGTCTACTGTTGCTGACGAGATTAAACGCGTTGCGGATAAATATAAAAGAAAACTTCATGAACGTAGAATTGCTACAACTGCTTTATAATGTGGCCTCGTTTGGCGATTGCAGAGACAGAAACGGTTTGAACTAGTGAACTAAATATGTGTAGTAATTCTCAGCACATGAACAAAGTGTAACTGTAACGAGGAATGCTTCACTGGGAGCTTATCGTACACACTGTTAACTTATGTATTAGAATAAAATTTCTAGGTAGCCTGTAGGCCTAACTAGTTGCAATGATGTTAAATTAAAAAAACTAACAATAAACTGTAGGTTTGTCTTGATGCGTACGTAAAAATATACGTTACCATGATAACGAACCTTCAAAAATATTTACATTTATGTTTTTCGTTAGAATATGTGATGTTATGCGTTAGGTTTAAAATGCGTTAAGCTTTATTCACTATAGAATAAAAGGCTAGCCCTAGTAACCATGTCCACTGTGTACTATTTAGTAGTTATGGCTGTTTCAGCACTCTTAGAAAATACTCTTCCCCACCCGATAATAGCAAATAAAATATTAGGATTTCAACAGAAATAGATTAGTTATCTGCTGCATTATTGCCTTGCTAGAGAGGTCAGTTATTGTGTTTGAATTTCGGTTTTAGTTCTGTATTCCTTTATCAATAGGTATTATAGTAAGGTAAGTTAAAGCAGATATTGAAAACACGTGTCAAACACTGGCAGAAGTGAATGGACATCTCAACTGAAATCTTAAATCCTATCATTAAAAATAAAACTCACAGTAGAGGAATTTAACACTTTTGACTTTTCTAAAAATATGATGCTAATAATTGTTTTATGCCATTTTTAATAAACTCAACTGAAACGTGGAAACATAATTCTTTATTCTGGAAAATAAACAAATTCGTATTTATCGTTTGATACTTACTCTGAGATTTCGCCAAAGTAAATGTCATTTGACGTGTTTATAAAGGAAACAATCTATATTAGTGAGATTCGTAACATATTAATTCAGTAAGCTTGAAACTCTTGTAAAAAAACTTGACTGATTGTCGTTCTCCTTAAAGGAAAGATAAGAAACGTAATAAACATTTTTAAAACTTACGTAAAATCAAATGCTTCAAAGGTTTCTTTCATAAGGAAGCTTCCACTCATGTCTTAATTTATTGAGCTATATATAGACACAGAAACACAAGACAAAAACTTTCTGTTTTCTTGTTACATTGTTTCCTTGTTGAATCCCTTCAAAAGTAGAGATAATGTTTTCTTTATACGGATAATCTTTTCTATTTATTCCTAACATACGCGTTTCTATACTAAATCTCTTTGAATCTTGGACGCAATTATAGTCGTCAAATATATGACGAGCGGGACTTTTTTAAATGAGTACAATAGAGATTTCTCTAAGCGTTTGCTGTATGTGTGTGTGTGTGTGTGTGTGTGTGTGTGTGTGTGTGTGTGTGTGTGTGTGTTGCAACGATACATATTTGTATATTCGCCCAGGCTAATTTATTTGTACATATAAAAATAAATATGAACAATTGTACATAGTTTTTAAAATTGTGCACACAGGAACAGAAACTTCCTAATCTTGTTTTACTTGGTTACTGAGGGGTGGCGAACTGAGTGTGTGTGTATACAGTGTTTCTGACGTATGTGTGTGTGTGTGTGTGTGTGTGTGTGTGTGTGTTGCATCACCTGATCGAAGGAGGAGAACAATAGTGTCTTTGTGTTTAACTTGCGGTAGTGTACCAGTCCAAACAGGCAGAAAGTACAATTAATTAAATAAAATATTTATTCGCACACTCACATTACATAAAGCAAAGTGAATGATTTAATTTTGAGACACGCCAAATGACGCATGTACAGATACAATTTGAAGGTGGAAGTTAAAAATATAAAAGAACTATAGACAAATTAATTAATTACTCTGTTATTTAATATGTGTCGATCAATTAATTAATAATCTAAATAAACACAAAAACCCCACGAATCTTATGCTTTTAACACTAATGATGAGTGCGAAAATAAGAAAAAAATGATGTGTGAAAAACCGATGTGCAGTACAAGCCTGAACAAAATCTGACAAGTTTGTGATGCCTTGGTAAGCGATCTGCAACCTGTCGGCATGCCTTCGGTATATAATTCCGTACGATTCGGAATGAGGAAACAGACTCTAATAATTTGTTCACGGGGACACTATGTCCGATTGCTCAGCAACATAAGACAGACACCAATCATTCTAAGGCGGGGGACACTCTGTTCAACGGGCAACCGACAACAGACTCCGGCACCGGGAACATCATCATCATCAAGGAACAACACACACACACACACACACACACACACACACACACACACACACACACACACACACACACACACACACACACACACACACACACACACACACACCGCTGTAACTCAGCAGTGAAAAACAGGTGAAAAATGAACAATTATTTGTTATAAACAAACACAGTAAACTAGTATAATCATAGTATAAAGAGAAGAAAAATTAAATAATTTGTACATAGTGTAATTACAAAAAATTAAATAATTAATATAATTTAAGTAGGTATGTAATTGTAACATCTGTTTTTGACTAATTTTTCTAGTTAGCTGAAATGGGTGCATAACAATTTATGTTTATTAAAATATAGTAAATATTATTTTTGATTAAAAATACTACAAATAAACTTTTAATTTAGATAATATATTTAATTGATATCAGATTTTCAACACTGAAAATAATTACACTAATTTTATGTTGTAATGTCAGACACCCAAGTATTTAAAATAATTTTATAATTGTTTTTTAAACAATTTTTAAATTTTATAAATGTTTTTATGTATGCGCTTTATGTTTGTTATTTACATGTTCATATCTGTGTTTATTTTATTGTTTGTGTAATTTATAATGTGTATTCTACAAGTAATACGTGTAAAAGAGCTTCTCTTAAAAGGCAACTTTTAATACAGATTTATTTTAAAATTTTTAAAGAATTTTTTAATTTTTATAAATCGATGTATTATTTACATTTATTCCACGCCACAAAATCTTTTCTCCTCCTTCCTCACATAAAATTTATTGTGCAACAAAAGGGACTTAACGTAACGAACAGAGAAATCCCACGACTTAGCTGATAAGATATTTGATAATTACCTTGAGTAGTTCAGATACACAAAATATATAAATTGTTCTGTTGCAAAGCAATATATATATATATATATATATATATAGAGAGAGAGAGAGAGAGAGGTTGTGAGAGGGGGAATTAAATATGTAGCTGTCTACAACGTCTACGCGTGCACAGAAACAGACGTTTCTAAGTCGAATTTCAGTGCATTGTTCAATACAAAGACTCAAGGCACTTCTCCAATAACAGAAGTTTATCACAGTCGTCATTTCAGTTCACGCATTATTCTTTGAAATCAGAGGGCATTTGCTCTTGATGTACTTTTAGGGAATCATAAACGTGAGCAACCTTTACAAAATGAGATAATATTGCTAGCTTCTAATAAATTTTTACGAGGATTGCAAGATATGGTCTTGGAGTAGCGTAATAAATCATTAAGCGGAGTGAAATCGATAATAACAACACGTCTATAAACATAATTACTCCGTATTTCATTATAGGTAGGCCTACAGATGTTCAGAGCGTGCCGCACTCAACAGCTAATGACAGTAACTAAGGTGATAAATCATAACACCGCAACATTCCTTTTCCTTCTTCTTTTCCATCTCATTTCTTTTCTCTTCCTTTTGCCGTCAAGCGTCTCAGAACTTCAGTCACTTCAGATCCCCTCTTTCTCCATATACTTATGAAGGCTTCTCAATGTAGCTGAGTTATTCTAAACTTAATCTCCGTCTGGGCATGCTTCCATGATGAACTTCGCCCCTTTGCTTTGGAAATCTCTGACCTTTTCCTCAAGTCTAGAAACAGGTACTGTAAAAACTTATGTTAATTTACACACACACACACACACACACACACACACACACACACACACACACACACACACACACACACACACACACACACACACACACACACACACACACACACACACACACACACACACACACACACACACACACACACACACACACACACACACACACACACATTAGAAATCAGAACACATTCCTGATATGAACCTAATACTCATTACAATCAGAATGATCACAGTTGCACACCACTATATAAAAATTATCCCGATTAGCGCTTTCAAGCCTCACAGCCCATCGTCAGATCGGAATAGGCAAGAATTATTTTAAAAACAAACCCTTCACCCCTCTCCCCACCCTGCTCACACACAACAAGCTATAATATAAATGACCCTTCCCCACCCCCTAAACCCTGTCCCACACCATCTGTACAGTTACATATTTTCCTAGCAAATTCCTTGTGTGTGTGTGTGTGTGTGTGTGTGTGTGTGTGTGTGTGTGTGTGTGTGTGTGTGTGTGTGTGTGTGTGTGTGTGTGTGTGTGTGTGTGTGTGTGTGTGTGTGTGTGTGTGTGTGTGTGCATCCTTTTAAACTACCCTACTTCCTCTCCACACACATGGGTCAGTCACACACCCTTATTTTAACCATCCAATTAGTACTATGCAAATAATTCTTAATCTTATCTATCTGTCCTCTATCATTTACTTCTTAATCATGTTATAAAATATTTCTTCATTATCAAATTTAATTTTAATATTAATTAAATTGTCTAACCCTTTTTCTCTTTCTTTTAATATTTCTAACTCCTCTCTAAGCTTCCTTTCAACTGTGTTATTTACTACTTTTACAATTTCGTATTCTTCCAAAGGATTAACAAACTTATGGTTGTCTTCTATGAAATGTCTTGCATATAATGAATTGGTTGTTCTATTACCTTCTCCACGTTTGTGGTCAGACAACCTGCATACGAATTTTCGTCCTGTCTCACCTAGGTACACTTTGTTGCAGTCTTTACATTTTAATTTATAAATTCCGCTTTTCTGTAATACTGGAATTTTTTCTATATTCTTATTCCTTATCTTATCAAATACCGTTTCACATTTTTTAATAGCTATATCTACTCCATATTTATTAAAACATTTTATAATTTTTCTAGTATGTGAACCTATGTATGTCAATGACCCTGCATAATTCTTTTGTTCTTGTTCTATTTTAGCTTTTTGTATGTTAACCCTTTTCATAACTTTATCCACTATGTTGGTGTTATAATTATTATTCCTTACAATTCCCTTTATCGTTTTTAACTCCCTAACCTTTGATTCGGTCTCTTTTAAACACTTCTGAGCTCTGTAACAAAATGTATTGATTGCCGCCATTTTATATCTATATGGGTGGTAAGACTCTCTTGGTATAATTATATCAGAATACGACTCTTTCCTAAATATCCCAAACTGTAGTTTCTCATTATCCTTAATTTCTATGTTCAAATCTAAGTAATTTATTTTCTTACCTCCTATCTCTTCTTTAAATTGTAAGTTTTTATCCTTATTATTTACCTCATTTATAAACTCATGCACTTCTTCTATGCTTCCTTCCCAAATTACTAATACATCATCAACGTATCTAGACCATAATTTTATATTGTCTTTATACTTAGTGGAAGTTATTAATTGCTTTTCAAAATCATTCATGTATATTTCAGCAAGAATAGGGGATAATGAAGACCCCATAGGTAAACCTTTTTTCTGTATATAAAACTTGTTATTAAACCTAAAATAGTTCTGATTTACACATTCTTTAATTACTTTCATCAACTGCTTTTTATACCTGTATTCTCCCATATTATTATTGTTTATTAACTTAATAACTTTATTTACTGTGATATTGGTAAACATGTCCTTAACATCCAGTGATATCAATTTTGTATTTACATTAATCCTAATATTTTCTAATTTTTCTATCAATTTTACATTATTCTCTATGTTGTATTTTGTCCCAAATTCATATTTCTCTCTCAGTACTCTGCTAACTTCCTTTGATAATTTATAAATAGGTGCATTAATAAAAGAAACAATCGGTCTAATTGGTTTTCCTTCTTTATGTATCTTAACCTGACTTTTAAAAGTTGGTGCTGTTGGATTACTTTCCAATCAATACTTTTTCTTAATTTCTTCTATAAATGTTATCTGTTTCATCATTTGTTTTATCCTTGACTGGTACTTACTTGTATAATCATACTTTATTTCCTCGTATGGTCCTTCCCTTATAAATTCTTCCGTTTTCTTTATGTATTCGTCCTTTCTCAGTAGTACCATTGTATTTCCTTTGTCCGCCTTCGTAACTATAATATCATTTTTCTTTATTTTATTCTTTAGTTTAGTTACAGTTGATTTGATTTTTTGTTCATTTTTTGAATTATACAAACTTTTCTTAAATATTTTATCTACTACATTCCCTACTTCCCACCTTATTCTTTTTTTATCATTTTCATTTCCTAGTTTTTGTATTATGCTTTCGCATTCAATAATCGTTTTTTCTTGATTTAATTCTGGTGGCGGTGCGTATTTTAAGCCTTTTGCTAACATTTCTTTTTCTTCTGTATTGAAATTCACCTCTGTAAGGTTTATTACTCTTTTTTCATAGTTATTCTTAGAGAGGTGTTCCTTTTTTACTTCGTTCTTTCTTATTAATTTATTTAACTTATCTACCATTTTTTTATTTTTCTTTTCCAATTTCTTTTCTACGTACCCCAAACCAAAATTATATAATATTTCTTCTAACTCTACATACGAGTATATTCTTAACAATTCTATGTGTCTGTCAATTATGGTTCAATTATGAACCAATAATTATGAACAATCTTCTCAATTATGAAAAAAGAGTAATAAACCTTACAGAGGTGAATTTCAATACAGAAGAAAAAGAAATGTTAGCAAAAGGCTTAAAATACGCACCGCCACCAGAATTAAATCAAGAAAAAACGATTATTGAATGCGAAAGCATAATACAAAAACTAGGAAATGAAAATGATAAAAAAAGAATAAGGTGGGAAGTAGGGAATGTAGTAGATAAAATATTTAAGAAAAGTTTGTATAATTCAAAAAATGAACAAAAAATCAAATCAACTGTAACTAAACTAAAGAATAAAATAAAGAAAAATGATATTATAGTTACGAAGGCGGACAAAGGAAATACAATGGTACTACTGAGAAAGGACGAATACATAAAGAAAACGGAAGAATTTTTAAGGGAAGGACCATACGAGGAAATAAAGTATGATTATACAAGTAAGTACCAGTCAAGGATAAAACAAATGATGAAACAGATAACATTTATAGAAGAAATTAAGAAAAAGTATTTATTGGAAAGTAATCCAACAGCACCAACTTTTAAAAGTCAGGTTAAGATACATAAAGAAGGAAAACCAATTAGACCGATTGGTTCTTTTATTAATGCACCTATTTATAAATTATCAAAGGAAGTTAGCAGAGTACTGAGAGAGAAATATGAATTTGGGACAAAATACAACATAGAGAATAATGTAAAATTGATAGAAAAATTAGAAAATATTAGGATTAATGTAAATACAAAATTGATATCACTGGATGTTAAGGACATGTTTACCAATATCACAGTAAATAAAGTTAAGTTAATAAACGATAATAATATGGGAGAATACAGGTATAAAAAGCAGTTGATGAAAGTAATTAAAGAATGTGTAAATCAGAACTATTTTAGGTTTAATAACAAGTTTTATATACAGAAAAAAGGTTTACCTATGGGGTCTTCATTATCCCCTATTCTTGCTGAAATATACATGAATGATTTTGAAAAGCAATTAATAACTTCCACTAAGTATAAAGACAATATAAAATTATGGTCTAGATACGTTGATGATGTATTAGTAATTTGGGAAGGAAGCATAGAAGAAGTGCATGAGTTTATAAATGAGGTAAATAATAAGGATAAAAACTTACAATTTAAAGAAGAGATAGGAGGTAAGAAAATAAATTACTTAGATTTGAACATAGAAATTAAGGATAATGAGAAACTACAGTTTGGGATATTTAGGAAAGAGTCGTATTCTGATATAATTATACCAAGAGAGTCTTACCACCCATATAGATATAAAATGGTGGCAATCAATACATTTTGTTACAGAGCTCAGAAGTGTTTAAAAGAGACCGAATCAAAGGTTAGGGAGTTAAAAACGATAAAGGGAATTGTAAGGAATAATAATTATAACACCAACATAGTGGATAAAGTTATGAAAAGGGTTAACATACAAAAAGCTAAAATAGAACCAGAACAAAAGAATTATGCAGGGTCATTGACATACATAGGTTCACATACTAGAAAAATTATAAAATGTTTTAATAAATATGGAGTAGATATAGCTATTAAAAAATGTGAAACGGTATTTGATAAGATAAGGAATAAGAATATAGAAAAAATTCCAGTATTACAGAAAAGCGGAATTTATAAATTAAAATGTAAAGACTGCAACAAAGTGTACCTAGGTGAGACAGGACGAAAATTCGTATGCAGGTTGTCTGACCACAAACGTGGAGAAGGTAATAGAACAACCAATTCATTATATGCAAGACATTTCATAGAAGACAACCATAAGTTTGTTAATCCTTTGGAAGAATACGAAATTGTAAAAGTAGTAAATAACACAGTTGAAAGGAAGCTTAGAGAGGAGTTAGAAATATTAAAAGAAAGAGAAAAAGGGTTAGACAATTTAATTAATATTAAAATTAAATTTGATAATGAAGAAATATTTTATAACATGATTAAGAAGTAAATGATAGAGGACAGATAGATAAGATTAAGAATTATTTGCATAGTACTAATTGGATGGTTAAAATAAGGGTGTGTGACTGACCCATGTGTGTGGAGAGGAAGTAGGGTAGTTTAAAAGGATGCACACACACACACACACACACACACAAGGAATTTGCTAGAAAAATATGTAACTGTACAGATGGTGTGGGACAGGGTTTAGGGGGTGGGGAAGGGTCATTTATATTATAGCTTGTTGTGTGTGAGCAGGGTGGGGAGAGGGGTGAAGGGTTTGTTTTTAAAATAATTCTTGCCTATTCCGATCTGACGATGGGCTGTGAGGCTTGAAAGCGCTAATCGGGATAATTTTTATATAGTGGTGTGCAACTGTGATCATTCTGATTGTGATTTCAACCACTAACACAAATTTCTTCATTAATACTCATTAGTATTAGTGTTCCACAGAACGCAGTAGTGTGGGAAAAATTATAGAATTTGGACTATAGCCTAACAGGTTTGAAAAGTACCTCAATGATGTTGGCGATGTTAAAAATGAAGGGCGTTATTTAAAAACAATGAGTCATTACTGTTTGTGCACGCTCGTGTATGTGTATTTACAAACTTAGGAAACATGAAAATAACAGTTGCAAACATATCTGACTAATGCCTACAAGGTTACTCAAATTGCTTCGCTCCCCGGCCGTAATGTGCAGTGCAGCGCAATTCTTTTCCGAATTGGCTTGTGGTTCTTAGAAATACAAGGGTTGTGAAGCAGAAGCCACTGAGTCTGCAAAACCAAAGAAATGTAATTCTTTCAAAATACTGTACCCGCACTCAAACAGTTACCGGGACCGAACTGGGCCATATGTTCCTGACAGCTCCAATGTTTTAGTAAACTGTCATGTCTCGAGCACCCACCATCTTGTTTACATTGTGCCATTACTACTTCTCATACATAAGGGGGGTGAAGTTGATCGCCTGCACGTGGTGCCCCCTGCATAAACTAAACGATCAACAAAGGTTCGCCTAAAGCACGCTGACCAAAATGATACAAAAGAACCTTGCCAAAAACACCAACGGCCCTTTTCAGGGCCTTGACACGGACCTAAGTATCCTGTATTGGAATGCCGGAGGTCTTAGCAACGATAAATTTTTACAATTAAAACGAAGCATCTGCCAAATTGATGTGGATCTATATGTTATAGTAGAAGCAGGCGCTGCGACTGAATTCTCTGAATTTTACCAAACTACCGGATACTGCAGCCATATTTTACCTCGATCACGACAAGTCGCCTCGGGGATAATTGTTGGAATTAAAAATAATCTCTGCTCTAAATTTGAGATAATCCATGAGATGCAAGACGATGACAAAGTGGAAATAATTCTAGCCCATATATGGAAAAATAACAAACATTTCACAGTCATAGGATTATACAACCCTCCTGGCAATATTCCATCCCTTGATGCAATTGAATCAATGATCCAAGCAAATAGCATAATCATAGGTGATTTTAACAGCCAATCACCGAGATGGGGATATGACAGGTTAACACCCGCAGGAAGACGCATAGAACTTTTCATCGACGAAAATTTTCTTGACCTGAAAGACACGCCACCAACCTTCCTGTCATTTGCTGGACAGACTTCCCGACCAGATCTCGTCCTTGCGCACCCTAACATCGCACAGAGGACAAAAGTTCACTTGATGGATGACGCAGGAGGCTGTGGACACCGCTCCATTCTCATCAAATGTGCGACAGGAAAAGCCACATACATTAACAAACGTGCCCCCCGGTGGAACTTTAGAAAAGCCGACTGGAGCGAATACGGCAGGATAACAAATGATATTATACCACACGAAATAAATTGGAAATCACCTGAAACAGCTATAGAGTCCCTGAACGATGCTATACTGAAATCTGCTCTATTATGTGTACCAAGGGGTCAAGTAAAGGGTTTTCGACCGTTCTGGAATAAAAGACTTTCATCCCTCAAGAAAACAAGAGACTCTCTGAGAAGGAAAGCAGAGAAATCTAAAGAACTATCTGACTGTATCCAACTCCGAAAATCCCAGGCCATACTACGTAAAGAAATTAAACAATCTAAAAGATCGGCCTTCAAAACCTTCTTATCGGAGCTGGATTTCCGGCGCGATGGAGCAAAAGCACACCGTTTTGTCTCAAGGCTAAATAATGACACTGAAGCCAGAGGACAACAACCTTTCAAAAACGGACTCAATCTTATCACAGATCCCAAAAAAATAGCTAACACCTTTTGCAAGTACTACACAAATATAAGCCGAACCCGAAAGACAAGAAACGAACACAGACACCTGAATAAAAAACCTCTAATGCAGTGCCTCAACAAAACCGAACAAAAAATTTGCCTAAGCGATTTTAGCCTCTCCGAACTTGAATTTGCACTATTAAACACAAAGGGCAAGAAGGCAGCAGGAGCCGACGCAATCTACCCAGAACTCCTAAAAAATCTTGGTAACACAGCGAAACTAGCCTTGCTCAATCTCATTAATCTAACGTGGAAAACACGCGTCCCCCAGCAATGGAGGAAAGGGGAGATTATACCTATTACCAAGAAAGGAAAGCCAAGTGATACACCTGAGGGCTACCGCCCCATCACATTAACAAGTGCTTGCTGCAAGGTTGCCGAAAGAATGGTTGTGCGGCGTCTGAACCAGTTCTTTGAAATGAATGCGGTTATTGATGAATGCCAAGCAGGTTTCCGAGCGCACCGATGCACCATGGACCAAGTCGTCTACTTTGCACAAAGTGTTAAGGATGGGTACCACAAGAAAATGTCCTCCCTGGCAGTAATGGTTGACCTAAAAAACGCGTACGACACAGTCTGGAGACCCATGTTGCTTCACAAACTTGCTTTGAGTGGCGTCGCAGGTAACCTTTTTAACTGGATAGCGTCCTTCCTGAGTCAAAGACAAATTCGTGTCCGCTATAATGATTGCCTTTCAGAGTACCGAATTCAACGCCAAGGGCTACCCCAAGGTGCCGTTATCAGCTGCAGCCTATTTAACCTTATGGTCAATGACATTCTGGTGGCTGTTCGGTGTGTGCCGGGAGTACAAGCGCTCCTGTATGCCGATGACCTTATCATCTGGGCAACTAGCAGCCATATCATGGGTCTTGAAGCAACTATTAATAGTGCACTTGTTAAACTAGAAGAGTGGGCCAAACTAAATGCCATGACGGTAAATACCACCAAGACGACATACCAACTTTTCTCTCTATCAACAAGGCGGCCTACGGTCAATCTGCGCTATTGTGGATCGGAACTCGAAGAGGTGAACATGTCTAAATACCTGGGTGTTAATATAGACACCAGAATGACGTGGAAGCACCATATAGAACAGTCCGCGAACAGTGCGTCCAGGCGCTGCCGGCTACTTAAACGACTCACTGCGACTACATGGGGAGCAAATCAAGATGTTCTGACAACTGCATATAAGAGCTACATTCGGCCGCTATTGGAATATGGCGCAGAAGCAACTATTACTGCCTCCAATGCAGCATGCCAGAAACTTCACTTGGTCCAAAATGCAGCCCTTAGAACGATAACTGGTGCGCCAAAATCAACTCCTATACTTGCCATGGAGTCACAACTGCAAGTCGAGCCTATCCAAGTAAGACGGGAAAAGCTGTGCCTCATATCCTGGGAGAGATGTAAAAGAGCCTACCAACAACGGTGGAATAACTATAAAACAGCGACAGAAAGGCTGAAAACTCAGAAATGCCCGATTGCGATCTATGAAGAACTCCAACGCAAATATGACATAGAACCAAATGAGGCAGCACCATTTATACATCACCGTGAATTCTTTAGCCAACTCCCAAATGCTAACTTGAAACTCTTCGACCATAATAAGACCAAAACTGAGTCGAATGAAGCCGAGCTTCGTCAAGCAGCCTTACACACTGTACAAAAACATTTTCCCGCTGAGCAGTGGATACGAATCTACACAGACGGATCCTCTATACCATCTACAGGGGCAACAGGGGCTGGGTTCTACAGCTCTCTATTTGAAGGCCACCTCGCTGTAGGAGGCCGGCTAAGCAACTATGACGGAGAGGTAGCAGCCATAAAGGCAGCATCTATTGAGCTTGCCAAGATCTCACCACCTAACAAAGCCGTCTTCCTCATAGATTCGACTGCAGCGATTCAAAACGTGACCTCAAATGGTGATACAAACTGCTCCCTGACAATTGAGTGTAGGCGAGAACTGCAGAACCTTGTACAATTAGGCTGGCAGATTGAACTGCAATGGGTACCCAGCCATGTCAACATCATGGGAAATGAAAAAGCCGACATCCTCGCCAAAATGGGCGCAGCACTACCTCAGCCGGAGACCCCCAGCTCATATGCATCTGCGAAAGCACTAATAAATTCCTCAATAAGCCTATGGCTAAAAGAAAAACAATTAAGAGCCTGTGTGGGAAAAAGATGGGCAACATTGGTTACGGACGGCCCCATCAACAGAACTCTACCCCGAGCAACTAGTGTTGCTCTTTTTAGAACTACAACCGGTCATGACTACCTGGCCTCCCACCTGCACCGCATTGGCGTGTTGTCGTCTCCTGAATGTGTTCTCTGTGGATACGCTTCCATGAATGCGGATCACCTAATTGCATGTCCAGCCTTGATCTCAGACACGGAAGTCCAGGACGAGGATGGTATGGCAAGGCTCTCACGTCTCTACTGGTCAGCGCGCCGCCTAATGGCCCAACAGCCAAGGGTGGGCGTTGGCTAGTAAGTAAGTAAGTAACTTCTCATACATAACAAAAGATACAAAACCGTAACACAGTTTGCCATTCTAAACTACAGTAGACCAACTAAATTTATCATAATTGTTTAGGGCCAAGTGTAAGCAACAACTTTCGAGATCCTCTAAGGGACTGGTTGTCAGTGGATTAAGTTTCTTTCAACTCTAAAGATTTGAGTATTTTTCATTTCACCAAATTTTGCTATTTTAAATAAGTGGTCTTTTTTATGCTTCTACATACGGATTTTGAATCGAAGATCTCAGATTGATTTTCATCAAAATAAAACTGTATTATAACAGTAGTGTATCGGTCTGCGCACGATTTTGGGAATAAAGTGATTGACATTTTACAGACTGTGTAAAGAAAAATAATTTGGTTATGCAATACTGTGAATTATTAACTAGCTTTGTTGGTTTTCCTCTTTAATCACAAATCCTGTTTGTCACAGTTATTAACACAAAACAATAGCTGATTCCGTCTTTAATTATTTCAGTGTTTATATGGTTATAAAAATTAAACAAACATTATGTAAGTATAAGTATATATAAGTATATATAATAATATAGAGAGGTATAAAACTAAATAATATTAACCCAAAATGATAAGGGAAAGACAATTAATAATAACATAATCATTATAAGATTTTAAGAAATATATAGTAAATTGTTATCAGAGTGTGATGTTAATGACCCAATGTCATATAGAATTAGTAATAAGGATTTATCATTATAGTCAAAATATTTAATTAATGTTAATATGTTTGTTTTTTAATACTATGTAATAATTGTTACTCACCAAAGAGTATGAGTAGATGATGAAAATGGACATTGTGGGTAATGAAAAGTAAATAAGTATGTTTTAATGAATAGAATTATGTCTCAAATAATTATGTTTTAAGGAATAGAATTATGTCTGTGGGAATTGTTAGACCATAAGATTCAATGTTATATGTTAAGTGATAAATAATAAAAAATAATAATTAAAAACAAACAAAGCAGTAAACAAAAAGCAAAATAAATACAGACAAATACAATGATACTAAAAGGCAGTTATGACAATAGACAAGCCAGGATATGGAACCATAAAACCACATAAAATTACAATAGAACAGACCATAGAACAAATGAACAAAATCATGTATTAAACCAATCAGAACCCATACAAGGGGAAAATAAAATGTAATCTTTTTAATTTAAAAAAAAAAAAATAGCCAATTGCTGTTTAGGCCTAGGCAAATGCCTAACTGTAAAACTACAAAAAACTTCAATTTTGAGAATTAAACAACAACATTAGCAAAACGAAGGCATATAAACAATAAAAAACGATTCGAAAATCATGTTAAGAAGGAAATATTAAAGTAATCATGTAAATTAAGAAAACAATGTAATTAAACAAAATCAACATAACTGTCAAAATGTTAATACCTAAGTAAACACAATCTTATTGGATGTCAAATTAATCCTTGAACCAAAATACGAACAGTGGTAATGATATTTAATACTTAAGAGGGAATACTGAAGATTAATTGCATTCAGAAGATCTGTAACCATTTTAAATAAAAATTCAAATCTCCTAACAATGGTCTTAAGCCAATTTTAACTAATCAGAAATTTTGAGTTACCATGACAACAGCAGAATGTTGACAAATTTCAGTTAGGAACGAGAGAATCTGTAGTGACGCTTAACTGAAGAGACGCCAGACCGTGAAGGGCCCAAAATGTTACCTTAAAACATTAAAAGTGCCCATACTTTTATGAAGAAAAGGACCAGACCAACTGATAAGAGGATGTTACAATCAACCAGACCAAGGACCAGTTCAGATTAATCCAGATGCATGGAATATAAGGAAATTCACAAGAAGAAGACGCCAGACGTACCTGAAGCCCAAGATTTGAAGATAGAAGAATAGACATCAACGAATTAACCTACGTTGACTACTGACAATACACTCCTATCAACTGACGATAAGTATTGCTGAATTCACTGAACTTTTAAAATAAATTCTCTTTCAAATTTATAACTAAACTGTGAACTCTCACTATTACTGAAGGTATTAATTTTCAAGGATTGATGAACAAACATAATTTGTAAACACTAAATAACTGATGATAACCTATGTATAACACCAACGACACTGTCACACACTTTAACACCACAACATTGTATTTAAAGTAAACCTTGTTTGATTTTAATGATCACGAACATTAAGTGAATATATTGTAACTTATTATCTTGTTTTTAAAACTTCTTTGTCGTACTTAAAAAGGACTCTATTTTGGCAAATTTATTTTGTAAATAATAACCAACGCTGTCTTTTGGCGAATTGAAACATTGTATTGCCAACCCAGCCATCCGCTGAGTGAATGACTATTTATTGCCGAGGCTAAAATTATTATATTGATTACTATTTTTGTACAAGCGTTAACAAGAATTAACAATACTGAGCCTAATAAAAAAGTGTGCATCATTAACAACTGTCCAGTAATTATTTATAGAAAAATATTATGTATGTTTTGTTTAATAGCAGTGAGTCAACCTAACCAATATTATTTCAAGTTGGTAACACGGTTCCCCCACTCAAACGAGATTCGAGTTCATGCCAGTCGGCGAACTATTAGAATTTACACTAATACACTGTAAAACCATCCAGGTAAAACCTTTTAATTGTTTTCTCGTAAAACAATTTGGCGCCTATCGGGAAGTACAAAAATGTGAGCAGGGACAGGTAAGGCACACAGGCTACTAGACGCTTTTATAACACCGAACGAACCATTCATAACGTTCGCATAAAACTACAATATTAAAACTTATAAACACTCAACACAAGTCATCTAACAATATATATAGCGAGGTAACAGATTTTGAAGCTGACAGCACTTTGCAGAAATAGGTTTTCATTAGGCGAATGAATACCTTTACTGGTATTGTTTTTTTATATATCATATATACAGTTTATGTCTGAAATTGAGTTTTAAAAAATTTAAATTTTGATATATTTTAAAGTTATAAATTAAAAATGAGAGTCTTTACTTGCTTTATACTTTATAAATCGTTTTCTAATTTCACTTTCCTGGATATTCTGCATTAAGTTGGATGAGTCCGGAAATTTTCACAGGCCTGTTCCGCGCTTTCACACCAGCCGTTGTCCTCCAAAGGTGCGATGTCAAAATTAGGATTTCCTCGTGGGCTTTGTGTCCATCCAAGTTGCTCCTGATTCAATCCCAGATGACAGTCGCTGAAGGTTACGAACGCCTTGATCTCGTGGTACTAATTTATCCGCTCCCTCGACGATACTTCCCAAGAACAGGCTGGAACTCGAATTTACTACCGCAAACTTCCGAGTGAACACGAGAGACTGCGAGAGTGCACAAATTCCCGACTCACAGTACTTTTATAGATCTACGCACATGATGTCATTTTTACATGTTAATACATACTAGATTGTTCGACAAATCGATCACGTGCTGGTGGACATGAACTTACGGTTTCTAGACCTTTCCAAACCACGTGTTTTCAACTGCGTGTGATTGCATACTAATTACTTTGGCAGTTGAATAAACTCTATTAGTATTCAGGGCCGGCCCAAACCTTTAGGTCTGACCGAGCCGAGACACAATTTTGCGCCCCCCCCCCAAAAAGTTGATGCTTATTTTCTTTCCAGTACTAATTTAATAACATTATACTTTAAAAGTTTTATCATGAGTATTTTATACTAGTGGCGGCGGTTAAGCCCTACACATAAAAAAACTACCCTGTAAGTCTACATGAAATTATTTAAAAAATTTAAAGTTTATACTATATAACTTTTCAAATGTTAACAAACATTTTTTTTATTATTCTTGAAACCCATTAACTATCACTAAGGCCTGTTTTTAAAGTTTAACTTAATAAAGCTGTAACTTGACTCACCTATATAAGTGTTTCACATGAACGCTCAATTAGAGCGGAAAACATCAAATAAAAAGGTCAATTTCAAAGAGTTTCCTATAATTTTAATTCAGTCAGTGTACATTTCTTCTTATTAATAAGTATATGTACAGATATTATCAAAACACAAATGTCGTTTCACATGTAAAGTTTATTTTTACTAAAAATGTCACACCAAGATTTATTGCATTGAAGTTTTTCTTTAAAAATAAAAACATATTTTGGTTTTTTGAAAGTTTAGTTAAATTTCTTTCTTCTTGCTTTTGCTTCAGGAAACCTTTTAACAATTTTCGTTAAATCTAACTGGTTTGCAATGTAATTTTTAATAGAAATTGTTGCTAGAGATGATAGGCGGTCTTGCGTCATTGTAGAGCGTATTAATGAATTTGAGCTTATTGAAACTGCGTTTTCCACTAGCAACCGTAACAGGAATTTTTAAAAGAACCCTCAATGTAATCCATATATTAGAAAAATAGTCAATCATGTTACTTTTTGAAATAAGTTACAAAGTTTGAACAGGAGTTTTTTCTCAGAGTTCTTCAGAAATACGACCAGATCTTTAAGCTCCTCAAAAAGGTGGTTGCCATCGATGTCACTTTCTCCTAATTTATCTTCATCTTGAAGAACTTTTCGAAGATTCAACCTTTTTTGTTTCAAGATTTCGGATTCTGAAAGAGTTTGCACGTTGTACAAAAGACCCGAATGCTGGTTATGAGTCTCAAGTTGTGTAAAGCGATGTTCGATGGAAGTCAGACCCTGAAAACAACTGCTCTGGATCTGTTGAGGCTTCGTCTCTGAGCTCATTATCAAATTCCCGTTTTTACTTCCATATTCCTTAAGGAATGGAAGTATGGTGATGGCAAAAAAATCGTGTTCGAGATTATTGCAGATTCTGATTCTACTACACTCAAAACATGAAAAAAAGTCGTTTTCCGAAAAGTGTCTGTGTGTCTGTGTGTCTGTGTGTAGATTTTTTTTTATGGCAAACGATAACTGCCGCAAATTCAAACAGAATCAAATAATTTTTTGCATACAGCCCTGATTTGTAGAGTACTCACGACTTATTGTTTTTGGTGAAGATCGGTTGAGGGAAAGAGGTAGTTTACCTCCAACGGTTTTTTTTTATAAAGGGAATTTTTTTTTTTTGGCAAACGATAACAGCCGCAAATTCAAACAGAATTAAATAATGTTTCGTATACAGCCCTAAATTGTAGAGTTCTCAAGACCTATTGTTTTGGTGAAGATCGGTTAAGGGAAAGGGGTAGTTTACCTGTAACGTTTTATGTTTTAACAAGGGTATTTCCTATGGCAAACGATAACAGCCGCAAATTCAAACAGAATCAAAAGATTATTTGCATACAGCCCTAAATTGTAGAGTTCTCAAGACCTGTTGTTTTTGGTGAAGATCGATTGAGGGAAAGGGGTAGTTTACCTGCAACGTTTTTTTAACAAGGGTATTTTCTATGGCAAACGATAACAGCCGCAAATTCAAACAGAATCAAATAATGTTTTGCATACAGTCCTGATTTGTAGAGTACTCAAGACCTATTGTTTTTGGTGAAGATCGGTTAAGGGGAAGGGGTAGTTTACCAGCATCGTTTTTTTATCAAGCGTATTTTCTATGGCAAACGATAACAGCCGCAAATTCAAACAGAATCAAATAATTTTTTGCATACGTCCTTGAATTGTAGAGGTCTCAAGGACTTTCGATTTTGGTGAAGATCGGTTAAGGGGAAGGAGTAGTTTACCGGCAACCTTTTACGTTTTAACAAGAGTAAAGTACTTGAAAATTTATTTAAACTTTTTCAAACAATGGTAATTGTTAAAAATAAAATAATTTTGTTGCCAGGCAATAAAATTATAAATTTTTCATTTTAATGTAATATAATATTTTTCATTTAATACAGCAATAAAAAGGCAGGTAAGACACACACACACACACACACACACACACACACACACACACACACACACACACACATACACACACACACACACACACACAATTCACGTTATTTCTGGCCTCACTCATGTTTATTTTCTTACATTTGCACGCTTTTTAAATGGAAAGTGCCGAAACCCACACCAACATAACGGGTGCAAGCCGAAATTTTTTTTAAGGAATCACTAAAAGGACGGTGGTTCAAATCGGACGCTGAGGTAGAGTTTGCTGTAACCGAATGGTTCCACAAACAGCCGTAAGAATTTTACTAGCAGGGAATCTACAGGTTAGCGCAACAGTGGAACTCATGTCTTAATGTTATTGGAGACTTCTTTTAAAATCGTTGAATAAAAAATGCTTTACGGCTCTATACGTGCTTCTATTGAACAATCCTTGTATTAGTCATACACAATAATACAACTGATTGAACTTCATATTTTTAAACTTGATTAGTTTCTATATATATGTTTAATGTTACAAATAATTCAAATAACAATCTTGATCATCTGTTAGTTCAGCGGAATAACAGTGACACTTTTAATAACCGCATAAAATAAACACTTAGAAACAACACAGGCGCTTTAACTTAACTGTTTGGACCACAGAAGTGAGGCATGCCTCAACGCTCTGTGTACAGCGCGGGACAATCCCCCCTCCCTACACTTCCCTATCACACCACTACATTGCTTACATACGATGTATACAAAAAACGCTGAGGCAAGTTCAGGTTGCCTCATTCGCTTTAAACGAACTATGCCGAATCTCACCTGTCACCATCTAGCGGTCGCTCAATAAAGCACGTTTCGGTTTAATAAATTTGACAGTCGCAGTAACAATGTATAATCTTTACGTTATGTAGTTCATACGTATTTATAATTTTTATTCTACAGAATTTTTTAGGGTAAGCATTGCCTCAATTGCCTCCATGTAACTTCGCCACTGATATATATGTGTACAACGTTATCGGCAACAAAGAAGTAGTTTTTGTTAAAATTCCTTCCCGGGATATTTGGCCTAGTCCAATGTTTTCTACAAAACCAGACATTTCGGCAATGCCATCGACTTCCATCATCAGTGAAAATCGAGTGCGATAACGTGAGGTGGTATACGTTAGTGACCACAGTACTGTGGTTAAGGCTGAAGCAGTAAGTAGAAAGAAGTAGTTTCTATGGTAATATTTCATTTCGAAAATGATTTTAAATATAAATCTTAGAATATGGAAGTCATGTATGGTTCTCCATACCGATATTTTTGTTCTCTCAGGCTGCTTCTTGTAAACAGCTTTAATTTCCAAGTCTTTAGCTATGTTTTTGGCTGTTGCTACAGCACTTGCGTAACCAGTTTCACGACATTCTTTTAAAAATGTTTGGTACTTTCCAAGAAGATGTGTAACTGTTGATAAGTCACTGTTGGCGTTTTGCATGGTATTGCTGACCAAGTTCACTTGAAACAATATATCATGCCAAACAACAAGGGAGAAAATGAAGTCAAAAGATATTAAATTGTTTTCCAATGATTTGGCTTCAGATGCCACTTTTGGATTGATGAGTTCCTGTTGCATTGCCTGTAGCCCTTCACAAACTTCAACCATTTGATACCTGACTGCCTTTCCGCTGTTAATTCTACACTCCCATCTAGTTTTACAGACTTCTTTGACAGTAAGAGTCAACTGACTTTCCTTGAGTATTTTCCATCTTTTAGTAGTTGATGAAAACAGGACATACAGACGTTGTAAAACTTTAAACAAAGAAACACTTTTTACTGATGAAGCAACAGCATCTCCAATTACTAGGTTAAGTAAATGACATCCACAAGGATTAAAAAAAGCTTTAGGAAACATTGACAAAATTCTTGACTGGACTCTTTTATATTTTCCAGTCATGTTGCCTCCTACAATTTTCTATCTCTAACCCACAGATCCCTTCAATTTCTTTAAAAGGGCCGTTGTCAAACCTTCTCAAGTAGTGTCATCAATAGGATAAAATGACAAGAAATGCTCTTTTACCTGAACATCTGTTTCAGTACATTCAACAAAACGAATTGTAAATGACAATTGTTCTTGTTGGCTGATATCGGGTGTACAGTCTAATATTAGTGAAAAGTACTTGGCTTGCTTTGCTCTTTTAATATCATTTTTTATTTCAGACCCAAGCAAACTAATCAACTCATTTTGGATTCTTTACCCAAGTAATGATCATGGATATCATTAGATTTAATTTTTCTAATGTGTTCAGCCATAACTACATCATACTATAACCTCTTCTCTTGTGTTATAACTTAGGGAACCCGCAATAATTGGATCTGCCAATTATACAGGCTGCCTTAGTTGTGACGAGCTGAAAATAAGCACAACCAATAAAAC
Source organism: Magicicada septendecula (assembly GCA_034769895.1). Classification (NCBI taxonomy): domain Eukaryota; kingdom Metazoa; phylum Arthropoda; class Insecta; order Hemiptera; family Cicadidae; genus Magicicada; species Magicicada septendecula. The sequence continues at coordinate 285,964,136 of CM068369.1, read as the reverse complement.
AATTCTTATAGCAGGATATTAGGAAGGGGAGACTGTTGATTTATGCACTCAGTTTACTCGGTACTCAGATGAGATCTCTTTATTACATTTGTTATGTGATTAAGTTCACTATTGAAAGTTCTCAAACAATATAGTTTACTATATGATTATATATAGATATTACTCCTTTACAAAGGGCCCTCAAAATATGATGTACATCTATTTTATTTATTCCACGGATCCGGGATTGAATATATTAAATGACTAATGGTCACCTTGCCATATACAATACTGAAAATTTAACCATTTGAAGAATGGTTTTCATTAATCTTTTAAAACAACAAAACTTTTAGTTTAAACTTTTACTCTTTTGCTATAACCAGTGTTATTAGATTTTAGACTACATGTTACATATAGTGTCTGTCTTTTAAAGTCTTTAATGTTATTACATTTAAAACAGAAGTTTTAAAAGTCTTTAATATGATAAGTTAAATTGTCTTTTGTGGACTATAATTTTTGTAACTCTTAACCATGGAAGACAAGCCTCCATGTCACCTGTGTGTTTCCTGAAGTTGCTGCAGAATTGGTTCTTCGGTCCGCCGGGTGTTTTCTTGAAGGTCGGTCGTTACCTTATCATACTGTGACGGTGAAGTTCTTGGAGTCAGTCAAATCATTCCGGGTGTGGTACACTCATCTCAGGCGACTGTAGTAACTCTTAGTAATTCTTGCAGTTAGAATAGTTTAATAGAAAGTTCGTTTCACTGTTATACATTTCACATGATTATAGATTAGTTGACTATCACCTTCTTGTTTGTAATACTGTATGAATTACATAGTTCGTTATTTTATAATAGAGAGAGATGTCATCACCACACAAATTTACTTATTTAAATAGTCATTGAGTCAAGCCTTTCACATTTTAAATATATACGTAGCGAAACAACGCTTTACGCTGCTTACGGCGTGCGCGCTCCATTGCAAGTGCTAGAAATAGTTAAGGGCGAGAGTAGTAATTTCAAGACAATTACTAGACAACATAAAAGTAGTTCCGTGTTTCTAATTTAATTAAAGGACTACGGTTGATTAAATAATTAAATAGTGATATTCTTAGTTGCAGAAGTTATCAAAGTACGTAACAATGGTCTTATTTAATTATTTAAATAATAACAAATTTACAATAATACTTAGTTTATTTAGGGGTCAGAAAGCAAGTTAATTCTGGTCAGCGCCTGTTTATGCAGGATAAATTAATAAGCTTTACCCTTTCTGTACAATTCCATTCCCTTTTATTTTATTATTAGTCTTTATATTAAATATTATTATTATTATATGATTGCAATAAGATTTAGTTTACAATGTGAGATTTTATTAAGAATTTAAAATTTCTCAGCTTATACTTTATCAACTTAATTAATTAACATTTTTTTTTTTTTTATTAATGAAATCGTCACAATACTTTCCAAATAACTCAACAAGTCCCAAAACATTTCCGTTACGTTTTGCGGCATTCCAAAACTGGTCATTACTTCCTCGGAATGCCAGGTTATGTTCAGATAAAAATACCGTTATTGCAATTAGACGTTCTAAAACGTTTTTCCAGTGATCTACCTCTTTTTGTAACAATTTTTCAACTTCACTATCAATACCCGTTTGAGAACGCATATTTTTTCGGCATCAACCCATTTGCTGTGACATGTGTAGTGCTCACTTGAAGCTATTCCCAAACAACTTACAACTAAAATAATAGACTCTGTTCTTTGACTCAGAATATTGCAAATATCTCCGATACAATTTTTCATTATTGAGCAGTTTCCTATTGCAGTGAAACAGTGAGAATTTTCTGTTTCTGAATCATTTTGAATGGGATTTTGTTAAGTCAACAGGAAATCTTGAATTCGGACCCTCAATTTTTTAGGGCCGTTTTTAATTATGTGATCCCTTATGTGACGAGTCAATGTAGGCCATTCGCTGATATCGTCCAAATAACACGAGGTAACGTCGCTGTGGGATAAAGGGTGAACTTAATCTTTATGTCCGTCCGTTATAGGGTTTGATGAATTAATCGTAACATCTTTGTCAAGGGAAAAATCGTTTTCTTGGCGGCTTGTCCCAGGTTGCTCAGTTTCCTTCATTTCAGTCTCATCATTAGTGTTTTAAACACTGTCATCAAAAACTTGTTCTGACTCTATAGCATATGAAAATTCAATTTTGGTAACATCTTTTTTTGGTCTATTTTGATCAGTTTCTATTTCTAAACTTCGAAAAACAAAACCACGCATGAACTTAGCACCTTGTTTATTTTCATTGAATATTTTATTCTTTCTCTTTCTGTTTTGAGCTCCCGAAAGTTTGTGGTTTGAAGCCATTTTTAAAAGTCTTTGAAATCATAAACTGCACTCGTATATGTCAAAAATATCCAGAGTAGGCCTACTGAATCGAAAATTCAACGAAACTTTACAAACCGAGTTAAAACAAATAGCATTGTAAGTTTTCTTTTCCTTTTTTTTTAATTAATTAGGCTCTACTGTTCTTTTTTCTTTTCTGGCTTATAAAACGGTTTAAAAGACGAAAGCCCTAAACCAAACCATTGATCGAATGGCCATCCTGAATATTGTACATACTAATAATTAAAGTGTGTACAATTTGAAAGTTTGTTTAAAATCATAAAATAAGTTGACTTTCACTGCCTGCCATTTAAAAACATTTTCTCTTCTTGCTTTGAATTTCTAATTATTTAAACTAGGCAGCTTACTAACAAAATGAAAACAATGAAGAGCATACCTACATAACATAAGAACAATCAAACACTTATCGCGCACTTAAAAATACTTTACACTGTTATTCGCACCACTGGCAGTTGCACGGTGACAAGTCACAACAAAAGAAACAACTGAAACTAATGAAGGATGAAGCGTGAAGTGTACGATGTTTGGATGTTCGCGTGGAGGAGGCGGGGGAGCTGCCGAAGATTACGGAACTTACACGATCTGTTTCGAGGCGAGATCTGTCAGTGAGCGAAGCGCTGTCTTGCCTATCTTATCGCCGTTTTGTGGCTGAGCGTGAATGTCAAAATACGTCAAATAATACCGCTTTGTTTATATGAAGATTTATATTGATTGTTTTATTATGTACCAAACAGTGGCAATCATTGATAATAGAGAAAACTGTTTAACCTGCTTGAGAGTAACTTCATTTATTAACAAACATAAAGGAAAGAAAAACTTGAGTTTTTTATCCATTATTTTGGCGCCCTCTAAAAATCTGCGCCCGGGCCATGGCCCGGTTGGCCCCGTCCTTAAGGCCGGCCCTGTTAGTATTTATTTAATGGTAAAATAATTAGTTATTAATAGCTACTCAAATTCGTACAACTTGCGTCTACGTCCGAGCTATAGCGGCGTGGCTGAGAAACGCATCTGGCATGGTGGGGAGCTTAGCTGATTATGGTACGAATTTTAACGAAGTCGTCCGAACATTTTACCGCGCTTATTATACAATGTGCTTATTATAGCCTAACTGAGTGAAGTAAACTGTACTTGTGTAAACTCTGGGTACTGAATGAAAGAAAGCACTGTAAAGGTAGGAATTGTATTATATTATTAGCACAAAATAAGTGATATTCAAACGTAGGTAGACTTTCTAAATTTCTGTAGGTAAAAAACGGGTCTTGAGTGTTTTACGGCAGCCAATACAGTTCCCTATTTTTACAGTGTTTATAAAAACATTGTGATCTTCCAAAAAATCAATTTTGAAATTCCAGTAGAAATAATTGTTTTGATGTATTGATAGTATAGTTTTGTTTTAGCATATGTACAGGTGTGTAGCAAACGCGCGCTCGCCTCTCCCCCTCTCCCCCTCCCACTATCGCTCTCTCTCTCTCACATGCGCACGCGCACGCGCACTATAATAATTGTAATTTAGTAAGTGGCTTAGCGTATAGTAAAAATTAGTGAATTAAACATAAAATGTAATATAAAAATAAAAAACATAAAACCAATTAAAAGTAACAAAACAATTTAAAATTATAAGAATAATTTGTTCATAAAAACTTTAAAAGTTAGTTAAGTCAGATCAGAGGTAAGGTTTATATACATGCTGTGTGTGTGTGTGTGTGTGTGTGTGTGTGTGTGTGTGTGTGTGTGTGTGTGTGTGTGTGTGTGTGTGTGTGTGTGTGTGTGTGTGTGTGTGTGTGTGTGTGTGTGTGTGTGTGTGTGTGTGTGTGTGTGTGTGTGTGTGTGGATGGGGTACACAATTTAGTTTTATAAATGTACCTAGTAATCTAGTTAATAAATATAGCGAATGAAATATATGAAATATATTTTAACATGTTTCTTTAAAATTACACATACCATAAAATTGTACTATTATCCCGAGCACGGGAGAAGTCCGTTGGGATGCAGCCAACGAGGTGAGAGCGCAGCGTTGTCAAGTGTATAGTAGTTGTCTTCATAGAAAGCTCCAATTATTTAACTACCGGTAAATAAATAACTAATAAAATAAATTATAATATTATTTTAAAGTATATCATTTTATAATAAAATATAAAGTATTTATACTATATATAAATAAAATATAATAAATAAATACATAAATAAATAAGTATAATTATAAATAAATAAAGTAATAAATAAAGTATACTATAATACTTAATAATAAATATATATTGTAACGTCACAGAACATTCCATAAAGGAATTTATTTGCATAGTAATTTATCATAAGAGGAAAGTGAGGTGAACAGTATCGAACCCAAGTAATCCGAAAAATTTTGTAATATTGTCCGATAGTTAATATCATCAACATGAAAAAACGACAAAGACTATGACTAAGACTCAAACCCCATATATATTATTTAAGTGAAGAACAGTGTAAAACTAATAATATACTATAAGAGAACCAGATAATCTCAGAAATGACCAAAATGAGGCCATTACATATTAAGAAATATAACTCTGAATAGGGTATAAAAAACTATTTATTGTGAATTAATGGACAAGATCCATTATTATACTTTGTAATATAAATAAAATAAATGTATTAAATGACTTGAAAACGCCATTAAAAAGAATATAAATTAAAATAAAAAAATATATAAATGTTATGACAAAAAATATTAATGTGTTGGATTTGAGACCAATCACTCAGATCTTATGCGAAAATTAATTATTATAAAATTAATATAAAAACTATATGTAAATGTTAATCAGACAGAGATAAACAAATTATCTCAAATAGAGAAAGCTGTAAATTGATTAGAAATCAATTAAAATAGTCAAAAACAGTGTTAACTGAAAACATGTGATGAACCTATAAAATGGTAATATTTATGAATTTAATGTTGTCAAAATGCAACAAAATTGTATTCTATAGTTGAAATACAATACAATGTAACTATACATATATATATAGGACTACCTAAAACAATTTAACAGTCATGTTATGAAACCATTTACCTATACCATACCAGGCTGAGGCCAAAAAACAATCACAAAAATAGTCATATTTGACAGAATGATTGCAGAATATTAGAAAAAATAATGGAAAAAGGTACAATCCTATAATGTACATTAGAAACATACTTGCTCAGTTGAAAACAAGCTTAATTCTTAAAGAAATTGAAATATAAGGGTGAAATTTGTCACACTAAGAAAACAAATCATTTATGCAAAACAATATGATGCTAAGTAATCTTACAGTAAAAATAAAAAGTATCAGGATAAACCAGGTATTACAAAAGATAATCAATATAACAAACTCTCAGTGAATACCCAAAAAATCCCATATATGATACCGAAAAAGACAAATTATTGTAAAGAACCAGTGAAAAAAAACCTAGGCCATATGTGATGCCTACACAAAACTGAACTTATTTATATGTTATATGTGTTAATATTTGTTTATTTTGTTACGAAAAGATAATTATGTTATGCATTAATGTTACAGCAAGAACCAAGCAACTTCATAACATTTTAGTAAGTAGAAAATTAGAATTTTGTGAAAACATTCCAAGGTAAGAGTTGTATTTTATGTTATTTTATTAGATTTAATTTGTTCAAAACCAATCGTAATTGGTATCATTATATTCAGTTGAAAGCAGAGAATCCAAAAATAGTAATGACATGCAAATTGTAAGTAGTTATGTAAAATTGTTTGACAAATACCAGAATAATTTTAGTAATATCCTTAGTGTGAAGAATAAGAAGTTTTTGTTCTAAAGCTTCTACGGAAGTCACATTTGTTCTATGATGTTCCATTTTATTATTCGCGAACGTTCTAGAAGGAATTTTTACACAAATACACCGGAAGTTCATGTCAAAAAATTAGAACAATGAGCCTTACAGAGTATATAAGGAAGACGAAATTTTACCAAAAAACACTTTATGCTTTGAATCCAGAAGAGACACATCACCCACGAAACTGATCATCACATCCGAGGCGAAATCGAAGAACGAGAATTCGACACGAGAACACAGAAAGGCTTTTCCCGTACACGACAAAATACTGACTTAACCTCTACAAGGAGTATACGCCAACGTGTTGTTGAATAGAGCAGCAACACGCCATATTTAATAGAACGCACACAGCCAGAATACTAGCGGCCCTGAAAAGGACCGAATTTTAATAGAGAGAATCAATTCTGCTGGTATTTGCTAAAGACAAACTGACTTTGACAACATTCCCAAAACGATTTACTGAGACGAGCCTTTCTACATGAGTCTGGAACTAGCGCTGTGACGGCCGAATCGAGAAACCATGCAGACAGCTGATCGCCGCCGCCAGAATTCAAAGCATAGACACAGTGCGAAACTTATTTCAATCGTGCGGAGTTTTAAGAACCGTTATTTGATTTATAAATAATTATCAGTGCACGAGGAACGTATACACGAAGAGGCAAGATTGAAAACGTCCCCAAGAGAAGTGTCCAGTGCAGGAAATAATTACCCACCGTAACGTGAGTTGTTCAAAAGTTAAAGTCATTTTTACCTGGTATCCATTGTCACAAAATTGTACTACACATGTCACACACCTTCAAATCACACAATTTTTGTAAAGCATCCTATTGATTTGTCTTGGTAGTTCAAAGGAGTCACGTCCTGAGTATAAAGATTTTTCATACACTAAACTCATGCTATTCCACTGAGTAAATAAATATTTATTAGCCGATACTTAATTGAAAAACTTGTCAAGAATAATATTTTTTGTAACTCTGCAATTTTGTTAATTCGAGTGTTAGTCCTTCAGACGATTTTTAAAGTTCATTAAACATACGTTATTTTCAATTTAAACTGTCTTGTTCACATCTTTTTAATATAATTAATTTAAGAAATCAAAATTTAATTTCAATAATAATAATAATAATAACTTCTTGGAACAAAATATCCAAGTGGCGCCCACATACATATAGTAGATTAAGTTGTGCTTGCAGGACAACATCGTCGCAGAGGAACCAGCCATCAGTAAGTATATAAAAGTGCGAGGAGTGTGACACCCGACATTAACAACACTTAACTGACACGAACAACAAAAGCAGTAGGTTATAATATCTATTCTATTTTTCGCTCATCTATTATCACAGTGTTATTAAAGACAGTAATGACATTTTTAATTTAAAATAATTAATAAGCAATGTATAAATCATTTATAAAATTGTTGTTTCTTATTGTAATCTAATCTGATGTAAAGATGTTTATACTGAAAAACAATTTAATTTTTAAATTGGTTTTATTAAGTCACAATTATTAACATAATAGTGATATTTTATTCTACATTAAAGAGATACTTATATTCTAATTTGTAAAAGAGCGGACATAGTATTTTATACTATTGTATTTTTATGCCAAGATATCTTTGAGTTATTCTTATTGTAGTTGTTTATTAACGTGAAAATGTGCTTTGTAACAATTTATTTTGTTATTTTGATTTATTAAATTTAAATGACAAAATAATTGTCATGTTATTAATTAAATTAAGTTAGACACGTTATATTACACTTTAGCGACACGCCGACAATTTCGTTGTGTGCTTTGCTACAGATTGTAGCGCTGATATAGAATGCAATTTGCCAAAATTCTCTTATCGACACGTTTTATGTAATTAATTGAATAAAATATTATAAATTTAAGTTAAATATTATAAATTTAAATTATTAGGTTTTGACAGCATGACATTGAAGTGAATCTACCTTAAATTGCTGTTAGTGTGTCGGCAATATCTGCATCGTCATCGAGGGGGATGGCTAGCACTTCTGACGCACTGTCGTCGTTGTCACACTCAGTATCTGAATAATTGCTGTCCGTATCACTATCATCTACCAGATTGATCACTATTTTATCAAGGTTATCCGCCCTTGCACATTCTTTGTCAACATCATCTTCTTGTAGTTTTCCGGCATGTTTAATGCGCGATTGCCAGTCCTCTTTGGTCACTCGGCCAAGTGCTTCACGGACAAGCGTTTCGACATCAGACAACTTAAATGTCTTGTTATTTTCAGCAACGTCCCTCTTAACCTTTGCCCAAAACAGCTCGATCGGATTATACTGGCAGTGATATGGTGGAAGTCTAACCACTGAATGACCCATTAAACTGGCAATCACATCCAGTTCGTAAGTTTTTACTTTGTTCTTAAATGGCTTCAACTTTTCTAAGAGTTCCACCTTAGTTTCATTATGACTAAAAGCAATACACTTTTCGGTAAGCCATTTCTGAATTTCTTCTTTTTTCCAGTTAGTGGCTGGTATTTTTTCTGCCAGCACCGAGTGATAAGGGGCATTGTCCATTACTATTACAGAACCTTCCTCTAGTAGGCTGAGGAATGAGATGAATCATTCTTTGAAAGACTGAGCATTCGTCTCGTCATGATAGTCCTGGGTGTTAGTCTTCGATTGGAAAACCCATTCACAGTCTTTCATAAATCCCTCATTCGAGCCAACGTGAAATATTATAAGCCGTCTTCCCTTACCGAGGGGTACTTTAACGCCAAATGATTCGTTGTTATCTTGCCAACCGTATTTCAGACTATGGTGTTCGTTGACCCATGTTTCGTCCAAATAATAAACAGGACGTTTATCTTCCGACTGCCTTAACTGGTGCATTGTCCTTAAAAATCTTAAGCGTGATGCCACGATGTCACTTCTCTCCATTAAAAATTTCCTTCCCTCTTTCATTTTACAATATTTGAAACCAATTTTTTTTAACAGTCCAAGTCGACCAAACTGAACCCTTATAGCCTAAACTGTTTCTTAAGTCTGTAGTTATTTTTTCTGCTGTTGGAAATTCTCCCTTATCATAATACGAAAATATTGTTCTCCGTACAACGTCCTCATCAAATGTGTCATTTCAGTCATTTCACATTTTCTTTTTTTTCCAGGGGTTGAAAATGTTTTATCAGATGGATCTTCATTCACTGTTGTATTAGCCTCCTTGGAAACTCTGTTTACAGTCTTTTCACTGATATTGCAGGCTAAAGTACACAATTTTCCACATTGATTAAAGTTAACAGTTTCTCTAAACTGCGGATTCGAAAGCTTTTTAAAAAAAATTGTAGGTCTATACATTCCAAACAATGTTCCTCTCACCACTATGCAGGGTTTTCCTTTTTTTCCTGTACTTCTAAAAGTATTGGCGTTAACACATGTAACTTCCATGATTACACAAGGTAAAACACTTTTAAACACTTAAAACTTTACTTCAAAATCGGATAGCACTTGTCACAAACTGAACAGTTCGAATGCTCGCACTCAACTGAATCATAACAAGGAAAAAAACGTTGGTACAGGATGTGTTCAGTCAAGTCACCTTTTCCAAGAATAGTCTAAAAATAGTGCGCGATCAGTGTGGCAACACCGCTCCGCACTGATTTGCTTGTTCAAGGTTGTGCGCTCAGTAGGCTCCGCCCTCAACGGACTTTAGCCGTGCTCTTGATTGTAATCATTTTTGTTGATAATGTTTCATTATCGCTGCATGTGCCAATCAACTAAATTTCTTATAAAACTGCCAATATCTCGAAAACGAAAAAGCCGATTTTATTGAAACAAAACCAAAATAAAATTTGGAATTTTCTATAATTTCCACTCGCTGACACCATATAGCTATCTCTCATGAAACGATAGTTTGTCGCATGCCGAAAATTTCACTACATGAAAATTAAGAAAGAAACTTCATGACGTGAAACCGACTGAAGACCCGGTTTTTGAAAATTGTTAAAACTATCGGTTAAAATTTATGCCAAAAACCATCCTCAAACTTCAAGGAACACGGTGGTGAAAGAATTTTAAAATCAGATCAGCTGTTACTGAAGTTATGTCGGGCTGGCAATGAAACACATTCGCACTCACTAGCGCTCTCCGGCCCACCATATTTTCGTACTGTGATCCGCCCCACCATGCCAGATGATGCGTTTCTCAGCCACGCCGCTATAGCTCCGACGTAGACGCTAGTATTCGTACACTAATATAAATCACTTGTATCTGTAAGGCTTGATGCACACGAGCGGTGCGGTGCCGTTGCAGTACCGCAGCGGGGCCGCAGCCTTCAACTCACACGACATGCGAATCCGTTGCGGTTTTGGCTGTTCCTTGAAATTTACGTCACATATCAGCCATAATGATGGAATTTAAACAGTAGGAGTCCAGCTATGGAACTGTACGCGAGAAAAAGAGTTGTTTTTTCGTACTTAGTATTTAGATATCTAAAGTATAGGAAAACAAATTATTGGGTCCACCCACTGGTGAGCTCAAGGTTATTGAAAGGGACATTTTCATTGTTATATGAAGACTTGTGTAATGATGAAGCGAAGTTCTTTAATTACTTCCGAATGAGCAAACACTCATTTGAAGAGCTCGCTGAAAGAATTGGAGACAAGATACGCTTTCAGGATACGAACATGAGAATCGCTATTGACCCGATTGAAAAATTAGCTGTAACATTGAGGTAAGTGAAAAATTATTTCATTTCTAGTGAATAGCAAAGGGCTTTATTAAAACTATTATTTTTCAATGCTCTCTGTACAGGGTGAGGCAAATTACCCCCTCCCCTGGTTTATATATTATTTTTAGGAATTATGCTATTTAATTGAATAATGAAAAAAAAATGTTTAGCTGTTCCAACCAGTGTTATTTTCTTGTTCTACGCGTTTCTCTAATCTGATTTTCTCAGAATCTAATAGCGTAGTATTCCGCCAGTATACTACGTGAAACTAACAAAAAGAGCATACTCAAAAAAAAAAATCTACAAAAAAAAGGGGGAGCGTATTTTATCTTGATTATTATTTTATTTTTTTATCTCACAAATTATTTCTATTTATTTTATTTTTTTTAATCATCTATAAAAATAAGAGGGTTACCTTAACAATTGTTTTTACTAAAAGGGATACTAGTAAGTTTCCTTCATGTACACATATCGCTATTCACTCACTTACCTTGATTCAAAGTACTGATAATAACAATTTCGTACCTACTGGATCTTTCATAAAAATGAAATTCCCAATAATAACCTCACGAAAGTTATAAAAATTTGTTTAGAAATAAATTTAAAAATTCTTTGTTACATGTTTAATTATTTTCCTTTTTGTCCAAACAACAACCAGTCAACGTAACTTAGGATTTTCCCCTCTGCAATAAAAGTTTAATAGCAGGTAAAAAAGGTTTAATTCCAAAGTCACTAACCTACAAAACAATGTATTGTTTCCTTCTACAAGTTTGGTCTTCCCTTTATTCAGTTTGCTTGAAAGAATAACTGTAATTTTACAAAATATAATGGAGCAAAATGTGTCAACGCCTTATGGCAAAAACTCCATTGCTCTCTTTTCCTATTCAACCAAATTTCCTGTTTTATTTTTTTTCCAATCAGGACATAATGTCTAAGGAAAAATAGCAAAAATGACAAAGACGAGTTGTTTAAATTAAAATTTTATTTTCAATTAAAAGTACATATAATTACAAAAAATGTAAACTTAACTTATAAAAATATTTAAGTGATAAATTATGTATAAAATTATTAAGAAAAAAAAGTTAAAATGTCACTTTAATGGAAAAAGCTCCAATGATTCTTCGCTATCATTTGGCGAAAGCGCATTTTGTTCACTTTGGGATTGAATGTTTTGTGGAGTTGAATATCGTCCTGGGAGTTCATAACTTTGGGGAGCCGGAGATCGTCTTGGAAGTTCATAGCTTTGGGGAGCCGGAGATCGTCCTGGAAGTTCATAGCTTTGGGGAGCCGGAGATCGTCCTGGAAATTCATAGCTCTGGGGAGCTGAAAATCGTGGTGGGGTTTCAGAGCTTCGGGGAGCTGATGATCGTGGGTAGATATTCTGAGGAACTGTAGCAGGTGAATAGTAGGTGGGGGCAGAGGAATAATATGGCACCGGGTTGTGATAAGAAGAAGGCATATTGTGGTAATGAAAATCGTGGGGAGGTTGGTGAGGGGGTAAGCTGATGAATGAGAGAACGTGGTGTTTGTTCTCTTATTGTTTTGACTATATTTAAAACTTCTGTCTGAAATTGAAGTTGTTGATCGACAGTAAAATCATCTAACGCTGGTCTCAGTTATTCAGAGAACGCCATGTTTGGATTTTGCACAATTGCTGGGGTATTCATAAATCTAATCAAACTTTCCTCTATGTTCTGTCGAGTGGGGTTACTTGTTCTTCTTTTTTCAACAGGTGGTCCAGTTTCCGATGCCTCCTCCACTACCTCCGTTGAATCTTCATGTGGAATGCTCGATTCCGTCTCTGCCGGGGTGGTGCCCAATAGGAAGCTCAATTGGCGAGCGTAAACATATTGCCTCCTATGCTCAGCTCCCTGGCCGGATATTGTTCTTTTTCTCATATTTTTCAGAAATGCGTCTCTCACATTTTTCCATTTGCTCATAATTTTGTTACCTGCAACAAAACGTTCAATATTTCATTAACATAAATTACATTTGTTTTTAAATATAAAAATTCGCGCTAATTAATTTTAAATTGAAGCATAATAAGAGAAATATTAAAAATTGACTATTATTTCAATTTGAATTTTGCTAATAGTATCATTAAAATTACCATATATCTAATGATTATATTTTTTTCAAGCTACATAAATTTAATATTCTTTTTTTAGGTATCTTGGAAGCGGATGTACAGTCGTAGACTTACATTATTCCTACAGAATCCGACATTCAACCCTCTGTCAAATTGTAAGAGATACATGCTCGGCTATTTGGATCACTTTACAAGAAGAATGCTTTCCACCCTTCACAGAAAACGATTGGAAACAAATTTCATCAAATTTTTTACAGCACGCAAACTTCCCAAACTGCCTTGGAGCAATCGATGGAAAGCATGTTCGCATAATAAAACCAATTGAGAGTGGTTCATTATACTTCAACTATAAGCATTATTTTTCAGTTGTGTTATTAGCAGTTGCTGATGCACAATATAACTTTTTGTATATAGATGTTGGCTCCTACGGAAAAGATTCGGATAGTTTAATTTTCCAAAACAGCCGTTTCAATAAAAAATTAGAAAGCGGTTGAATATACCAACAGGTAAACCACTGCCTGGGATGGATCACCCTGCCCTGCCCTACGTGTTTGTTGGAGATGAGGCATTTTCCTTATCTCAAAATGTTTTGAGACCGTACAGCGGTAAATGTTTGTCAGAAAAAAAAAGAATTTTCAACTACAGACTATCTCGAGCTCGAAGATATGTGGAATGGTCGTTTGGGATTTTGAGTAACAAGTGGAGGATTCTACACAGGCCTCTAAACGTAAAACCTGATTTTGCAATAAGCATAGTGAAAACGTGTTGTGCTCTTCATAATTATGTTCTAAAACGAGATGGATATAAATTTGAAGACACATTATATATCGAAGGGTTTTACGACAGTGGGCAAAATCAAGGTACCCATCAAAATCAAGGAGTGATCAACTTAAACCACTTAAGAAATACATGGGCCGACTATTTTATTAGCGATAACGGAAAACTGCCATGGCAAAATAACTGCATAAAAAAAAAAAAAAAAAAAAAAAAAAGATTGTGTTATATTTAATAAATAACAATAAATATTTAAAAATTTAATAAATGGAAAATATGATTAATTTGTGCTTTCTACTTAATCAATTTTTAATTGTTTGGGGTTATGTTTAATTTTTAATTTAATTTACTGCTATGTTCTATTATTTTAATCTGAAGTGATTTTAGAAAAAAATAGATTAAAAAAATAATTCGACACCAGAATACGATTGATGTAAATTTATGTGAAATATATTTTGATTAAAATTGATACTGTTTTATTATTTCCTAAATTGAAATGACAAATTGGGTATTATTTTTAAACAATTAATAAAAGTTTAATAAATCGAAAAATAAGTTTAATTTTTGCTTTCTAGCATATTGTTTGGATTTGTGTTTAATTTTAATTAAGTTGTTTACTGCTATGCTCTGCTATTTTAATCTAATTAAATGTAAGAAAACATCAAAAATAAATTAACACCGAAATATGACTAATGTAAATTTATCTGAAATATATTTTGATTGAAATTGATATTGTGTTATTATTTCCTAAATTGAAATGGGAAGTTCGTTATTATTTTTGAAAAATTAATAAAAGTTTAATTAATGGAAAAATATGTTTAATATTTGCTTTCTAGCATATTGTTTGGATTTGTGGTTAATTTTTAATTAAATTATTTACTGGCATGCTGTGCTATATTTATCTAATTAAATTTGAAAAATCATCAAAAATCAATACGACACTGAAATATGACTAATGTAAATTTATCTGAACTATATTTTGATTAAAATTTATATTGTGTTATTATTTTTTAAATTGAAAACAATAATTTTATAGCTGTACTTACCAATTTCTTCTTTTTCTTTTTGAGTTTTTTCTTCAAAATCTGAATACAATCTGCTGCAAATTCTTATCGACGCACTCCGTTTGAGATTTTTGTCGTGGTACTTTTCACATTTAATATCCCACAATTCACTACACTTTTTAACTTCCTCAATTAAAAGTTCTGTGTCAAAACTTTCTGCCATTTTGCTGCGGTAAAATTCCGTCCGTGTGAGTCGCACGATTGAAATGAAGGTACTGCTGAGCCGTTGGCGTTGATGCGGTGAAGCAGTACCTGAGGGGGAAAACCCGGCCGTTGCGGTGCCGCAGCGGTACCGCAGACCGTGTGAGTCGGTTCATTTAACTCTAGGTACTCTTGACCGCAAGTGCGGTACCGCAGCGGCACCGCACCGCTCGTGTGCATCGAGCCTTAATTGACTTACTCTAAATTAACTTCTCACAATTCTTTATGCGCACAACGCTTATTCACTTTCACACTACACTTCACTGCTGTTTTGTATTGTCTATAATTGTCTTCTGTGTTAACATGCAGTAGGCCTACTTATCATAATACAATAGTCTTATCACTTTCACACCCCTTTCCACAAGACACCAACTAAGGCATACTGTAAATATGTCCCCACATACTGACACATAGTATGAATGTTTGTCTTAGTGCAATTTTTGTTTTAATTTTTTTTCGTAGCTGTCATAGAGGCGGAATTATATCTATTACAAGAATTATTACGAGGGCCATTCAGAAAGTAAGGTCAGGTTCGGTAGTCTACAAACAAATCTGTTAACTAAAAGCATAATATTGCCAGCGTATATTGCATTTAACCCTAATTCCTTTTTCCACGTAGTTGCCACCGTGAAATAAGCAGTTGTTGTAGCTTTTGTACGTCCTCCTCAATGAAACTTACTGCTTGGTTTTAAATTATCCCTCCAACAGCACTTTTGAGTTCGGCGGAATGTTTTATGAATTTCTGTGAAGCCATAAACTTTTTCAGGTGCACAAAGATGAAAGTCTCTTGGTGCCAAGTCTGGACTATAAGAGGGGTGATAATAAATATACCATTTGAATTTCTGAAGAGTTACGCATGTGGCAGCGGCGCTATATGGTCGTGCGTTGTCGTAGAACAGGACAACGCCTGAAGACGACAACAGGGCACGCTAGCAATTCTGCATAGCTCTTCTCAGTTTTTTTAGTGTTTGACAATACACTGTAGAATTTCTTGTTGTATGACGTTCCAAAAATTCCACAAGCAAGACACCTTGGTTATCCCAGAAATTTGTAGCCATAATCTTCTTGCCAGCAAATGTTTGTTGACTTGTTTTTGGTTGTTAGGTTATGAGCTACGCTTTCATTGCATTGATTATTGTTTGGTTGTTGTGTTTATGTACAAGATCCAAGTCTCATCTCTAGTGACAATATGTTTGTGGTATTCGTCCCCTATAGCACGATACTGATTAAAAACGTCCTAGCCGCTGCCATTGTATGTTTTTTATGGGCCTCGGTGAGCATTTTTGGCACTCACCTGGCGCAGATTTTGTGGTAACGAAGTTCTTTTAGTATTTTGTACAGAACAGTTCGTGATGTTTCAGAAAAATTATCACTTAACTCGCTTTTTGTGAATAGCCTGTTTATGTCATCGACATGTTGCTCGAGATCGTCGGTCACTAGTGAAGGTTGACCACTACGGTTTTCGTCATGAATGTTTGTACGGCCGTCAGAGAACTCCCGACACCATTTCCGCACTTTACTGACACTCATGAAATTTTCGCCATACCCTTCAGTCATTTGGTGATACATTTCTGCCGTTCTTAATTTGTCGCATGCACAAATCGTAACGTAGGACGGTCTTCATATTTCGCGGGACTCTGAATGAGATTACTTACTTTTAATAAAAGTACCATCTTTGTACACGAAGCAACAATGAAATATCTCTGTTTGCTGGATTTGGCATGAACTGTCATACTATCATACTGCGCATGTCGGAAGTGCATCATGTCAACTGCGCAGAAGTTACGCGCAATCGGACCTTACTTTCCCAACGACCCTCGTACATGGAGAGTATTACTTATTGGGTATTCATCAGTGACGGTTCATGGTTCTGACAGTTGGGGGTTCAAAGTCTGAATGTTTCTAGTAAAGAATGAGCAACTTACCGCATTCCAAATAACACACACAGAGTGGGTCGCAGCATAGAAAAATGACTGTTGTATTAGTAATATTAGGTTGTGTTTGTGTTATTTGTAAATTATAAAAATATTAGTATGTACGTAATTAAATGCCTACCTTATTTTGTAATCACATAATTTATGGATAAACTGTTAAAGACAAAGTCGGTACGCTGCTCCCAGTATCTTTTAGACGTAGTGTTGCCCTGTTCATTGTTGAAGTTGCTAAATGTTTATGTAAAAATCCATCCTTCTATCCTTTATAGCATCAAATTCATCAATAACACTTTTATTGAAATCTACAAGTTGGCGAATAAATGCCAACATTATGCCAGTTTGGCGATCAGTATAGCACTATTTTGTTTGATTTCATTTGGGCATACATTTTCATTGCACAATGTATGAAATAGAGAGAAATGTGAATAAAACTGAAAGTAAACGGACAAATCATATGGTAAAAATCATAATTATAATCATAATTATAATCATAAGGTATGAAAATGTTGACATTCCCAGGTTGGGGCGGTTCGGCCCTCGTCAGGACTATTCATCTCTGTCGTTAAACTGGAATGTTAGCGACAGTTCTATGTAATTCTGCGTATAGTGAGTTCCTCCTCGAAACCTCTCTACTTAGCCTAGGAGGTGCTGAGAGCTGCTTTGGACCTCTAGCAGTAGTAACGAGCAATTAGCTTATTACGAAATTCGCATTGGTCAGTCAACACGATTAATCTCACAAATATCGTTATTTAAAAACCGAAAAAATCCTTAAAAATATTTAAATTATTTAGGGGGTTCAAATACGAATTTTCTAATACGTATGGTACTCGCTTGACCGACATAACTTAAGGCTTTAATAGGCTCAGAGATCGGAAACTTCGTATAGTAGAAACTTCGATCTTACAAGACAGTAGTCTCTTACAAAACTAGAAAACACTCATAATTAATTGGCGTAACATAAAAAAACACAATCCTAGATGAGGTTTCATAAACATGAATACAAAGTTACAATAATTTTTATTATTTAACACAATAATAAACATAATCGACATAATTTATATTGCGTCCAGTTTACACGACGAAACCCAGTGAACATGAACGTTTTATAATGGGTGTTTTTAAAACACATCTTAAAAACACGTCGGTAACATTTCTTGTGTCAACTGTGAGTGACGATAAAGTGCAGCACGATCTCGCCAGTTTCTTACAGTAAGCAAAGCCATAACGTTTTGTTCCCAAGTTCTCCAGTATTTATAAAATTATCGCTGTCCCTACTGCATGGTCTGTCAACGTTGTGATGCTTTTCGTCGTCAGTAGAAGCCTTCGTTTTATAAAATGTAATTGGAATCACTTCAACTCACTGTAAAAGGGGTCTAAGATCGGCATCTCTGTTAAGAGAGACCTCGGTTGTCGGACGCTATAACGAAAGTTCCTATAGAATTGTGTTTAATAGTGTTATAATTATTTTTCGTTTCTAGTATAAATTTAATTTACTGACACAGACAAGTTTGCTATCCAAGTAACAGCATATTAACAAATTAAATACGTATATTAAAGCCAACTTGACTTATTTAAAAAAATAAAATTTTACAGTACCTTCGTAGGCCTGTACTAATGATACTATCAGGTGTGCGAAAGAAAACTACAAAACAACAAGCAAGTATAGGGCTAAACAACCACTGGTGGGCATAAAGAAAGTGTAGTTTACGGCCAACTGTGCAAACTGATAAGAAGTGGCGTCATCGTCTGTGCGTTTTTTTACACCATTATTGCCAGTAATTCAACGCAATGCTTTGTCGCTTCTGCCTTGACTGTCTGTATACTACAAGTCGTTTTACACACGCGTGGGTTCTACAATTCAATTTATCTGACTCGGCAAAAAAATATAAGGAAGAATTATTTAGGTAAAACAGAAACTTTTTCAAAATTTAAATCTCTCTCTCTCTCCCCCCCCCACACACATACACACACACACGCGCGCGCATAAAGAATTTCGTAGAAAACCGAAACATCGAAGCATGATAATGTTTTGTAAACAAAAGATTTCTAGACTGGGGAATCGAAAGTGTGGAAGCGTTACGTTTTTCGATGACGTTTAGTGGAATGACCCCCAGCCTAAAAACATTATGTTAAAAAGTTATACAGTTTCTCCATGTGACAAAGCTTTAGACGTACACACTTTATATATATAGGACTATATTCTGGAAATGTGTTGGGACTTTTTTTAGAATAGGACATTGGCAGGAGGAGGATGTGTCATTCTCATCAAAAGTCTTCGAGTTGGCGCCTTTGAGTTTCATTTTTTAAATTATTCTACCTGTGTATTATGTTATATGTTTAAGTGTCATATGTGTTACATGGTACAGAGGATTTTTATGGCTTTCAAAAAATGACATTGGCAATGAGTAAATAAAATAAAATATTTATCGAACTATAGACTCTCTTCTGTCATCTTAACAACGAAGTACGGAATGTTTATCCGACGGAAGTCTATATTGCGTCTTCTGTAACGGCTATCCTGTGATTTTTATGACATTTGCAAGAACAACATATCGCTTTTCAAAAATAGTGTCAAATTATAATCCCTTGCATACTTGGTTTTTAAGAAACAACTTCTCATTCGCTTCTCGTCAAATTGTGAGGTTGTCTCTGCTTTAATAAAATCATCATACTGAAAGATTTTACTGACTCATTGATGAACTTGTTACATTATCACGTTAACATAATAATTTACTTCTTCTCCAAGTGTATTTAGTTTTGTCTTTCGCCGTTTCGTAGGTCACGTCTGCAAAGATGTATACAGTGTATTAATGATTCTAATACATTAAAAATGATTAGGCCTACAGAAGATTTGTATGTCAAATGGTATAGGGGGAGAGTACCGGCGAAATAAAGTAGGTATGGCGAACAAAGTTAGTAATGGCAGAGAGCCCTATCAGCCGTGGAGAAGGTGACCGATTTAGGGCATGTTAGCCTCGAGTTGTAAGCCCTGCTTAGAGTCACTAAGTGGAACCCGGTCAATGGTACCGACATTGTAAGACTAAATAACTCCTCACGTGCGGATGACAAAATTCCGAATGGAAATCCTGCAGAAGGTGCCACCTCTTAGCTTGATCAACGATGGGCCCAATAACTCTTCATGGCTTGTTTATTTCTTTGAAAGCCGTAGAAATGGAAAACCCGCCGGGAAGACGGTTCTCAAAACCACATAAAGAATTGGATAATATTAGCTTTGAAGGCATTCTTAGTGTTACCCTGTTGGCTGGAACTGGAGAGGGGCGAAGAGGTCGGATGAGGAAGCGCGGGTGATATACATAATGACTATGGC
Source organism: Magicicada septendecula (assembly GCA_034769895.1). Lineage (NCBI taxonomy): Eukaryota > Metazoa > Arthropoda > Insecta > Hemiptera > Cicadidae > Magicicada > Magicicada septendecula. The sequence goes on along the minus strand of CM068369.1, from coordinate 285,943,845 downwards.
TATGACACGCTATGTCGTCTATGCCATATACGCGTAGTTTATGATAATGGTGATTTGAAAGTTAATACCTTTCGTACGTTTCTGAGGATTCAGATTAATCTGTGTGTGTGTGTGTGTAGGAAAAAGAAAATATACTTGTAGAAGAAATTAAGTTTTGCCATGTTCTGGTTTATTGTACATGAAAGAAACTTTGATACAAGGGATAAACTACAGCCGAATACACTAATTTGTATAGAAATATTTTCCCCTATTTTTATCTTATTTAATTTACTGTATGCCTGTAGTTAATTGAGTAACAGATAAATCATCCACTCTCTGTGACTAAACATTCCACAAATACAGATAGACGTTTACCTATTATTGTAGGTAACAAAACCACTTACTTTTCATTTCGTACACAAACAGTGCAGACCATTAATCTAAATTAAAGTTTTTATGGAATAATATGTTTAATAAAATCTGTTGTATTGCAAATTATAACGACATGGTTTTCTCCCACACATTACAACCCACAAGCAGTTTTTTACTTAGAAAACCGGCAATTTATTGTTATTAAACAAACTATACTCCTTCTTGCTGTCAGTAGTCAAGGACAATAAAAACAAATTGGAAAGTTAGAAATATTTGACAACATTCATCATTTGACAAAGTATCTACATCTTCGTGATTTCACAAGAACAGTTACTTTCTCAATACCCATTCTTTGTTAAACAGTCACTAGTATAGATAAGGTTATTAACGAGTGAAGTTGTCGTGATACCGAGATATCAATGGAAGTTTGTCCCGTGAATTATCAACGGAATCCGCACCATCATGCCGCAGCAGGTCATTTCGAACCTTCGATTTTTACGGGGTGTAGCATTACGGATCAGAGTTTCAGATTCGAAAGTTTTAGCTGGGAAGACTAGGAAACTGTAGTAATAGCTGTTTTGAGTATGTGGTTAGCTTGGTCACTTTTGTGAATCCACTTTGGTTAGAGAAGTTATTGGAATTCCTATCATCTTGTTACACTGTAATAGTAGAATTGGATGTGACCTTTGGCAGTGAGTTGTACGCATTATATACAAGTACGTTACGCTAAACCGTTCTGCTAGTTGGTATAAACATTTGCTATTAGAAAATTATAACTCTGAATAACGGTATTGTTTGTCTAATAATTGATACTGAAGGCCTTTACTTGATGAAAATCCATTGTATTAGAATTAAAGAAAACTAAAAACTTGTTTTCGTGATTTTCACTTCATTAAATTTTTTAAATAAATGACGAGTGAAAATCACGAAAACAGTTTTCTTTAATTCTAATATTGTTCGTCTACTAGTAGGCCTATCGTATTACTTCTTCCTCTTCTTTTTCTTCCCATCTCTTAGTTTAGAAAATATTTCCAGCCAGCTTCACTATTCTATGTAATCCCCATAACCATCCAATTCCTTCGCTGCTTTTTAGACAGTTATCTCGGTGTAGATAGGTTTGATTACAGTTTATTGCAAATAAATATTTAGTTTTTTGGTTACTAAACCAATGGGTTTACTTTCGTCATCTTCTTCACTTCTGTTTAAAACTGTATGCCTTTAGTAAAAGAGACCTCTGTATTTTAGGAAATACAAAAAACATATATTTTTCATATTTAAAACATTTCAGAAGCGTTATAATTTCACATATTGTTCTTCAAGAAAAAAGCAATTGTTAATGTATTTTCCGACACAAAATTCTTAACATATTCTTCTATCTTTTCTCCAAAAACCACTTAACATATTTCTATACAATTTTTCAGTAATGTTTACCTCACCAGAGGCCTTACGTTAACTTATGCTCTTTCTGAAATGTTGTTTCTAAGTACAACTTCTATAGCTTGATTTGCTAAAAGTTAATTATTCCCTGCAGATTCAAAAACATTCAAAACTTTTTTGAATCTGCCTCTTTATCAGATGTTTCTTAATTTAAACAAAAATTCCTATTTAAAGTATTTCAAAAATTACATGGTACACCTAACAAAACGTTGAGAACAATGACGCTTTCAGTTACAAACCAATTCGTGGACGGATTTTGTTAGTAATGTTATGTTAGAGGACAGTTAGAAAACGACTACAATTACAACACATTCTATTTCAGCGGATAATGTCAACAGTATGTCAACGCATTCCGTCGTAAATAGAGTCTCTTAAAACTCCGGCTTAACGCACTTACATGAACGGAGGGTTCTGTTGGTGATTACGAATCTGGCGTTTCTTAAATCTACGCCTTTATATCCAACATGAAGTCCGGTGATCACCCCGCTGCACTTTAAGGTATTGTGTGATTAGTGATTGTGAGAAGAAGGACTCTCCGTAATCGGCAATTGGGGTTACAGAGAGTTAGAGAGAGAGAGAGAGAGAGTGAGAGAGAGAGAGAGAGAGAGAGAGAGAGAGAGAGAGAGAGAGAGAGAGAGAGAGAGAGAGAGAGAGAGAGAGAGAGAGAGAGAGAGAGAATAGCGTTTAGATTTGTTTGAATACATTTTAAAATAATGTTTTGGAATAATGCTGATAAGGATTGACAGTAAAAATGAGATTTTGTTTACTGTAACGCTTTATCAATATTTGTATTTGGGAAAAGCTAATTTAAAATTGTATTTATATCTAGTGTGTAATTCACGGAATCATAACAGTTTTATATATAACATTAATTGTCTCATTTAAAATCACTGCCCATAGGGTACACGCTAATAACCAAAGATTATATATTGCAATGTTTACATTTTAGATACTAATTTTGTATAAAATATATTTAGCCATAGAAACACGTTGAATATTTTTCGGTTTCATGCAGTACATTCATATAACTAGTTTAGTTATTCAAACACGTTGAGTAAAATTATTACTTAGAACTGCAATCGATTCCTGCAATTTAATTTCACGGACTGTACACCAGCCGGCTCTCGTACCACACCATCTACTTTTATCCAATTAAATTCAAAAAATGTATTTTAAAATTGTGTAATGGACATCACCTCTGTATCCTGTCACCTCTATTTATACTGTTGGTGCGTAGAAAATACATTGTTGTTGCAATGCAAAACAAAAAACATTGACACAATTAAATACCACAACATACGTTCATTCTTGACAGTTCTACATAATCTATTAAATTCTCCGTGATACGTATATGATCTACACAAGTAGAGAAATAGTTCATATTATTTCTGGCATATATATATATATATATATATATATATATATATATATATTGCAACGTTTCAACAATTATACAAATATATTACCATGTACTCAACGCAACTAAATATGTATTACACCGGCCAGGTCGCAGGATTTTGTTTCTCGTTGCGTCAAGTATATGTGGTTGCACAATAATTGTATACTTTTTAAAGAGAAGTGAGATGTTGTTGACATGAAATAAATCATTTAAAATCGTTTCAAATAATCATTCTAAGATTTATTAATTAACAGAAAACAATATCAATATTAAAAATTCAAACATTAGAAATATAAATATTTACCTTTATAAGTTTTACACATATACTGTAACCTGCAATGCTATTCATAACATACCACACAAATAAACACCCATAAAATCTTATTGAATAAACAAACATGTTAAACAAGTTATTTAAATTCTTTTTATTTCTGTGTGTCTGAAATTAACTCAACTTTTAAATACTGATAGCAACTCAGTTACAAACAAAATAAGATTAAGTTTCAAGAATGAATTTATTGTTGCTATAAACAAATAAATATGATGTTACATTTACTTTCAGTCTATTAATTGATTTATACTGACACACCCAAAAATACGACAAAAGATTGATATTTCTTTTCTAAATTGTGTTATTAAATTTACTTCTCTTATCTCTTAATATTTAAACTTACTAACTGTAATGCTTAAATGTTTATAGTTCATTTCTGTTAAGAGCTCTTTTCACAATAAAATTACTATAATTGTTTTTTATCACCTGCATACTGTTGTTACCGTTGCGTGTGTGTGTTTGTCCAGAATGCTGAGAGTATGATGATGATGATGATGTTGATGATGGTGCTGTGGTCGTTGTCTCTAAGTGTTGTTGTTGGTGATGCTTCAGAATTCCTCCTTACGTCTTGGTGTGAGTGTGGTAGTGAGCGTTTGTGTCCAGATGTCGATCGACAAACGGGCAGCGTAACGTCCTGTAGATTTCTTGAGTCTGAGTGTGTGATCGCCCAAAGTTGCCAGTGGTATTTATACTGGTGGCGATTTGACAGGAACATTCCTGCTTTCGACAGGTTAGAGATGGTCAGTTCGCTCCAGAGCGTCCTTTTTATTACACTCACTTTTTAGTTAATTATCGCGAACTTATGAACATACTCGTCACATGAGCAATCTCATTGTTTGCGTAATTTTTCTCTGGTCACTCACATATACCACACATATTAATTACTCTTCAATTACACTAGTAATTAATATTAATTAAATAGCATCTTTAATATTGCACCTCTGGAAATAAGTTTTACATTACAATACTCGTTACAAATCCTTTTACGTAATGGTGTCTTTATAAATGGCGTAAGTCTTTGCTAACAGGTTTAAAACAAGTAATTAGTTTATTTTACTCCTGTTAAAACTTGAGTAATTGACAACAAACTATTCGTAGTGTCACCCCAATATTCTAGTCTCACACACACACAAACACACACACGCTGTATCTTACGCGGCGGCAGGTGTACGTTTTTTGACAGGCCTCGGCCTGCATTTTCACGCAAAAAATTGTATAAAACTGTTCGTCTTATACTTTCTATGCTAATTACATATTAAACATACCGCCCTGGGAAAATATGCAAATATATGTATTGTTGCAATATATGTATATATTCGAACATTTTTGACACCTAATTACATTAACATAAACACAAACAACAAAAATATGACTGCAGAAAAAACAATAAAACAGGCACAAAAATTATGGATACAAAATGAAATTAATCAATTATATAGTAAGAAAAACAACATAACACCAGACATATATAAATTACACTTAGAACTAACAAGTATATTACTTGTTATATTACAATGACATAGAAAGTGAAATAAAATTTGAAAAATACAAAAAGACAAATACAATAAACAAAAACTCAACACATTAAAAAAACACAACAAAAATCAAAAACAAAAAACAAAAACAAATACTCATTTTATCCTCGAACCATTAACCTAAGCAACACAGAATTTAACAAAGAAGAAACAGAATATTTAAACAATAGGCCTGTATCAAAAACTAACCTAACTCAAAACACAAACAAAAACCTAGAAAATTTAATTTTAGAAACAGAATTTGCCATTAACCTAATACAAGACAATATACAAGAAAATAAACGAACAGAAGCAACACATATAATTAAAAATATCGGTATGGAGAACCATACATGACTTCCATATTCTAAGATTTATATTTAAAATCATTTTCAGCCAAACAGCCAGGCTGTGTCTTACCTGCCTTTTTATTGCTGTATTAAATGAAAAATATTATATTACATTAAAATGAAAAAATTATAATTTTATTGCCTGGCAACAAAATTATTTTATTTTTAACAATTACCATTGTTTCAAAAAGTTTAAATAAATTTTCAAGTACTTTACTCTTGTTAAAACGTAAAAGGTTGCAGGTAAACTACCCCTTCCCCTTAACCGATCTTCACCAAAATTGAAAGACATTGAGACCTCTACAATTCAGGGACGTATGCAAAAAATTATTTGATTCTGTTTGAATTTGCGGCTGTTATCGTTTGCCATAGAAAATACGCTTGATAAAAAAACGTTGCAGGTAAACTACCCCTTCCCCTTAACCGATCTTCACCAAAAACAATACGTCTTGAGTACTCTACAAATCAGGGCTGTATCCAAACATTATTTTATTCTGTTTGAATTTGCGGCTGTTATCGTTTGCCATAGAAAATACCCTTGTTAAAAAAACGTTGCAGGTAAACTACCCCTTTCCCTCAACCGATCTTCACCAAAAACAACAGGTCTTGAGAACTCTACAATTTAGGGCTGTATGCAAATAATCTTTTGATTCTGTTTGAATTTACGGCTGTTATCGTTTGCCATAGGAAATACCCTTGTTAAAACATAAAACGTTACAGGTAAACTACCCCTTTCCCTTAACCGATCTTCACCAAAAACAATAGATCTTGAGTACTCTACAAATTAGGGCTGTATGCAAAACATTATTTGATTCTGTTTGAATTTGCGGCTTTTATCGTTTGCCATAGAAAATACCCTTGTTAAAAAAACGTTGCAGGTAAACTACCCCTTTCCCTCAACCGAACTTCACCAAAAACAACCGGCCTTGAGAACTCTACAATTTAGGGCTGTATGCAAATAATCTTTTGATTCTGTTTGAATTTGCGGCTATTATCGTTTGCCATAGGAAATACCCTTGTTAAAACATAAAAGGTTACTGGTAAACTACCCCTTTCCCTTAACCGATCTTCACCAAAATCAGCAGATCTTGAGAACTCTACAGTTCAGGGCTGTATGCGAAACATTATTTGATTCTGTTTGAATTTGCGGCTGTTATCGTTTGCCAAACAAACAAAATTACCCTTGCTAAAAAAAACCCTTTGCTGGTAAACTACCCCTTTCCCTCAACCGATCTTCACCAAAAACAATAGGTTGCGAGTACTCTCCAAATCAGGGCTGCATGCAAAAAATTATTTGATTCTGTTTGAATTTGCGGCAGTTATCGTTTGCCAAAAAAAAAAAATCTACAGACACACAGACACACAGCAGACACACAGACAGACACACAGACAGACACACACACAGACACTTTTCGGAAAACGACTTTTTTTCATGTTTTGAGTGTAGTACAATCAGAATCTGCAATAATCTCGAACACGATTTTTTTTGCCATCACCATACTTCCATTCCTTAAGGAATATGGAAGTAAATAAACTACCCCTTTCCCTCAACCGATCTTCACCAAAAACAATAGGTCTTGAGAACTCTACAATTTAGGGCTGTATGCAAATAATCTTTTGATTCTGTTTGAATTTGCGGCTGTTATCGTTTGCCATAGGAAATACCCTTGTTAAAACATAAAACGTTACAGGTAAACTACCCCTTTCCCTTAACCGATCTTCACCAAAAACAATAGGTCTTGAGTACTCTACAAATCAGGGCTGTATGCAAAACATTATTTGATTCTGTTTGAATTTGCGGCTGTTATCGTTTGCCATAGAAAATACCCTTGTTAAAAAAACGTTGCTGGTAAACTACCCCTTTCCCTCAACCGAACTTCACCAAAAACAATAGGTCTTGAGAACTCTACAATTTAGGGGTGTATGCAAATAATCTTTTGATTCTGTTTGAATTTGCGGCTGTTATCGTTTGCCATATAAAATTCCCTTGTTAAAACATAAAAGGTTACGGGTAAACTACCCCTTTCCCTTAACCGATCTTCACCAAAATCAGCAGATCTTGAGAACTCTACAATTCAGGGCTGTATGCGAAACATTATTTGATTCTGTTTGAATTTGCGGCTGTTATCGTTTGCCAAACAAACAAAATTACCCTTGCTAAAAAAAAACCGTTGCCGGTAAACTACCCCTTTCCCTCAACCGATCTTCACCAAAAACAATAGGTCGCGAGTACTCTGCAAATCAGGGCTGTATGGAAAAAATTATTTGATTCTGTTTGAATTTGCGGCAGTTATCGTTTGCCATAGAAAAAAAATCTACAGACAGACACACAGACACACAGACAGACAGACAGACAGACAGACAGACAGACACACAGACACTTTTCGGAAAACGACTTTTTTTCATGTTTTGAGTGTAGTAGAATCAGAATCTGCAATAATCTCGAACACGATTTTTTTTGCCATCACCATACTTCCATTCCTTAAGGAATATGGAAGTAAAAATAATCACAAGTAAAATAAAAAACAAATCTAAACAAAAGCAGGATAATAAAACATTAAAAGAAATTAAAAATAAAGTTAATAACAACAATTTATTCATAACTAAAGCAAACAAAAGCCAGGCAACTGTAATTATTGACAAAACAGACTACATCAGAAAAATGAAGACTTCGTAAGCAATAATGATTGCATACAATTAAATTAAGACCCAACAGAAAAATATCTTAAACAAACAATAAAACTAATAAAAACAGCTAAAAACATCTTCAACAAAAAATACAGACATATATATAAATAATAATTCAAAACCACCTAAAATGAATAGCCTAATAAAAATACGCAAATTAAAAAACCCAATACGACCTTTAATCAACTTCAAAAAAGCACCTACATATAAAATAGCAAAAATAATAGCACAAAAACTAAAAAGTAACCATCTAACAAATAATTATCACTACATAAAAAATACGTACGAATTAATAGACAAACTAAAGGTAATAAATATAGATGAAAACACATTTTTCACATCATATGACATCACAAATATGTACACCAACATTCCAACTGATGAAACAATAGACATAATAATAAACAAACTTAAAGAACAAAATGAAGACTCACAATATATAACTGAAATAAAAAATAGCCTCCAACTAATACTAAAACAAAATTACTTTGAATTCAATAGCAAAGTTTATCAACAACAAGAAGGATTGGCAATGGGATCTCCACTATCTAGCATAATAGCAGAAATATTCTTACAACACATAGACACCAAAATACAAAATATTATAAGTTCCTTTGATCCAAATGGCATTTGGATAAGATATGTAGATGATGGGGTATATGTATCAAGTAACAAAAACACAAATTCAGATAACATATTAAAACAAATCAATAACATACATCCAAAAATACAATTCACAGAAGAAAAAGAAAATAACAACCAAATCAACTATTTAGACATAACCATCACAAGATACAATAACCACCTTCAATATGTAACATACAGAAAACCAACTTCCACTAACATCATTATACCTAACCATTCTGACCACCCACCACAAAATAAAATGGCAGCATTCTTTTCACTTTTTAACACCCCTAAACAAACAAAAAACAGACAAAGAAAGAAATATAATATACCAAATTGCTTATGAAAATGGATATAATAAAAATACTGTAAATAAAATAAAATAGAAAATAAAATCAAATATAAAATAGAAACTGAACAATTAAGAGTTAATCAAAATGAACAAAACAAAAATAATAACAACAATAAAAAATGGGCCACATTCACATACATGAATAATAAAATGACAAAGCTAACAAAACTGTTTAAAAGTACAGACATTAAAATAACATACAAAACTAACAAAAATTATCTACAAAAACTAAATAACCCACACAACAAAGATAATACAACAACCAATGGTAGCTATATACAAAATTGAATGCTAAGATTGCAATAAATGTTACATAGGACAAACAAAAAACAACTGAAAGAAACGTTATTTTGAACACCTAAACGCATACAAAAAACCAGAAATATACAAATCTAATTTGGCCTCACATGCAATAAACACCGGACATGAATTCCGAGACATAACCAACATGACACTAATAAAACACATACCACACAAAGGTACCATAATAAACATTTGGGAAAATTTACAAATATACAAACATAAAACACAAAACAAACTAATACCTGAACAAATACAAATCAATACAAAACATGACACAATTTTCATAGCACTCAACATCGAAAATACACAAAATACTAATACATACACCACAATCACACACAATAATACCACTTTAAAGTACCAGAGACCAACAAGAAACCACAATAACGACCAGCCAACACACAAGTACTTCACCAGACGCAAAATCACGAAGGCTGAGGATGAGAAAAAATGGTTCTCGAAACATGTTAATAATAAAGGAAAGAAATATCTTGAGGTAATTTCATTATAAATATTAAATAATAATATATATATATATATATATATATATATATATATATATATATATAGACTTAGCGCCGCATAATTTCTTCAGCACACGCCAATTTTTACCCAGGGTATCTAAAACAAATTTGAGGAACTTGTATAAGTACATCTTTAGGTGAAGAAGTTATTTTGCCCAAGTTATGGTGTGTCAGCGTACGAAAAACATACAAATTTTTATACATCGTATTTTTGCTGTACGCTGAAGCCAGACAACCTGTTCGATATATACAAATGTATATAATGAAATATGGGTAGTTAGTCGGCCATATTGGCATTCGTAATAATTATTCTATAAAATTTGTAACATGTGTAAAAAAGACAGACACTACAGAGGAAAGTGTGTTTTTATTCTGTTTAGTTGGTATAACGAAATATTGCGACCTGCCATAATTTATTCTGTTTAGTCATCTCGTTGTGCGGTAATTCGTTGAGTTTGCTAACGTGTGTGGGACAGAATTTTGTAATTCGTATGAAGTGTTTGTGATTGCAAGTCGAAGTAAAAATATGTTGGAGGCGCTAGGAATAATAATGAAAGGTAAGATGATCATTTATTTAGTGTATGTTGTCCGTTGTTTGTAGGAAATTAGCTGTTAGGTTATGCATGAATGTCTCGATTACTTTGGGTTGTACACTAGGCCTACCGGTTGTTATAGACCCAACTATACATAATATCACTGTGTTCTGTCCAAAATTTAATAATGGAGCAAATTAGCATTCTAATTTAATTAATACAATATACCTAGGCTAACGCCATGCGTTCTTATGGGAGTAAAAATTTAATTTTTTGTCTCCGTAAATAGGTTCGACCGCCGTTTAAAATTATTTTTCTCGTGTTTATATAACATAGAAGAATATAATAAAAATATATCAGCGCAATATCAGCATTGATGAGAATCTTCATAATTACCCAAGGGGTAATTAACTAATTTTTAAAAAAAGTCCCTGTAAGGCACTGAAGCAATTTAATTAAATAAAGTTTCTTTATTATAGATACTCCTGTAAGTCTGACAATTATTTTGTCTACTCTAGCCTACCTTATATGTGTAATGTATCCAATTTGTAAATCATTTTATTCGTAAAATGTGGTCCTACCTAACACAAGATGGTACGCCTTACTATATTATATTTAATTTGAACTCTGCTCGTATTTAACTAGTTACAAATTTTATTTAATTCTTCAGTCCAGCTATATTACTCTAAATATACTTTCAAATTCAGCATTTTTCATAAAATTCATAAAAGAAATACGTTAGGTTATGTTTCATGTCTAGATTACTTTGTCGAACACGTATCTGTTATAGAACCAACTAACCAACTATGCCTAATAGCACTGTGTTCTGCCCAAAATTTAATAATTGAGCAAGTTAGCATTCTAATTTAATTAATACAATTTTATTTTTTCATTATTAGCGGGCCAATTTATACAAAAACAAAAATTCTGGAGTTTTGTATTGTAGTGTTTTAGGGTAAATAGAATTGCCATAATAAATTTAATACAGTAGGCGTATTGTTTTGATTGTGAAACAAAAATCATTTGTTTGATGTTTTAATTCAGTTCACTTATCCCCAATAAGTAAAAACCTTTACAAAGGTGCATAAGGTATTATCATTTGCTTTAAAAAATTGAATTCCAAAATAATACAAAGACTATTTAAATTAGATTTGTTCCTTTACTGCATTAATAAAACCTGTCATATACGCGTCACCTTATGCTACATAAATATCAAACACACTTAGTGTTCCGAGTTGTTAATACAATAGTGATATAAATATCAGGTTACTAAACCTTTACACAGAATAATTTTATTAGATGCATTGTTGTAAAACTTTAATATTGTAATTCCTGCTTTGAAAAGTGCAGGGTAAAACAGAAAAATGAAAATATCAGAATAATAATATTTGAATAGAAATCATAGATTCTTTGTGGTATACAAGAACATGAGTATTTATTGTATTGTATGCAAGTTGGATGTCATAACATGAAATTATCAGTTAAGGATAGTTCAGTGTTTAGATAAGACTTTGATTCTATAACCCTAGGACTAGAATAAACTTCCAGTTAGTTTTGTGCTGATGTATTATTAACAACAGCAAAGTTCCTGTGATAATAGAACTGATTTCGCTGAAAGATTAATTATGTTAACAAAACTAGCAAACTAGCAGGGCATTAGCCGATTAACTTACAGCGGAATAGCCTGTAAGCCTAACCTAACTCTGAAATAAAATGAATTACTTTTAGGAAAAAATCAAAATTTGTTTGTGTTATGTAGGCTTGGGTGTTAAGTATAATAGGCTAAGTTCTTTATCACAGTAAATTGTCTCTAGCTCCAGATACTTGCATGTCTACATCAATTGTCATATTTTACTTTTCAGATGACTGTGAAAGTAGGCCTAGGAGACGTACAGCAAAAAAAGGTACATATAGTTTTAATTGTTATTTATATTCAGTGTATAAAAGCACCCCTTAACTCTAATCAACTAAAAATATAAAATTAATTAACCCATTTTTGAAAAAGACCCTGTGAGGGAACTGACTCCAGTTAAATGAAATATGTATTCTGTATTAAATGCTTATTCTGTATAAATATCAAGTTACTGATACCTTTACACAGAATAATTTTATTTAGATTAAGTCTGGCCTATGACTAACTGATTTAGCTAAACTTACTGCGGATTAGCCTGTAAGCCTAACCTAACTCTGAAATAAAATTAATTACTTTTAGAAAAAGATCAAAAGTTTATAGGCCTGGGTGTTAAGTATAATAGACTAAGTTCTGTATCACAGTTGAATTATCTTTAGCTCCAGAACTTACACCAATAGTGCATGTCTACATATATTTTCATACTTTACTTTCATATTTGGCTGGGAACGTAGTAAGTTCAGTGTTAATTTATTCATGTTACCTTATATTTGGTGTATAAAATCACCCCTTAAACTCTAGTTAACTTAAAACTAAGATTAATTAACCGATTTTTAAAAAAAGTCCATGTGAGGGCACTGACTGCAATATAATTAAATATTTTTTTTTTTATTATAGATACTCCTGTAAGTCTGACAATTATTTTGTCTACTCTAAAAAAATTCCATTTATTACTTTTATGGTGATTCATGTATGAACATTACATAATTTTAATTTTCTTACAGATGTAAGACTGTTTCCGGAAAATGTATGCGATCGAATTTCACAAGATTTAGGACACACACAAGTGTCTGATCAAGTAAGTTTGAGTGGTAGATTAGGCCTGAAATTTATGCTAAATATTGTTCGTAAATTCTGCCTAAATTTTTTGCCAGTAATTTAATCTATGGCTTTGATATGAAGTATAAAATGTCTGAAGACAAGTACTAAGCCTTGAGTTCCTACTGAGTACACCCATTAGCCTATAGAAATATTAGCTAGACTGCGTACGTTTTCAATTGTAAAAATGAAATAGGCCTACCTATATTTGTGTAATGTATCCAATTTGTAAGTCATTTTATTCGTAAAATGAGGTCCTACCTAACACAAGATGGTAGGCCTTACCATAATATATTTAATTTGTACTCTGCTCGTATTTAACTAGTTAACATATTTTATTTTATTCTTCAGTCCCACTATATTACTCTAAATATACTTTCAAATTCAGGATTTTTCAGAGAAACGTAATTAATTAAATAAGATATGACTTAATAAGTTAAGGTTAATTTTAACACCTAATATAACAAAATTTATAATATAGGCCTATGGCTACTGTAATACGGAAGCAAACTGTTGTAATATTTTGTACACATAGTTACTTTCATAACATCGAGTCCATTAAATTGTAATTTATTTGACATAAAAATTTTATTTTAACACAGCTCTGCTTTAAAAATTAAGGACTAACATTTGTCAGGTAAAAGAAAAAGTGAAAAGAGAATTTGAACTGTGACTTCTTTAATTTTTGAGTTAAAAAGCTTTTTAATCTCGATTAAATTTTTTAATAAAATTGTGCTGTTTTTAAATTTTATAATATTAACTTGCAGACAGAAAAGGTTTTGCTTGTGACTAAAGAAAGCATCGTTCTTTTATCTTATGTAAAATTTATTATTGCATGCAAGTCTGATTAAAGCTCACTAAACTAAAATTATCACTGCTTACAACAGCAGGTTCTTAAACCCGATAATTGATGTAGGCCTATAGTGTTATTTTTATTTAATTTCTTATTATCTGTATTTATAATCTGTAACTTAATGTGTAGAATTGTATTTATATTGTTTAACCTCCTAAATGATACTCAACTAATATCACATGAAATTTTAAAAAATTAGTATCTTAATATTCTAAATTTTATGGGGTGTGTTATACTTAATAGTAGATTTAAATGATACGGAGTATGGATGAATTATCCGTAATGTATTTGCTAGTTATAATACCGTTATAATCAGGATTATATTATTCAATTTTAATCATTTGAACAGTTTTTGTTTTTCGAGTTTGTGTGATTATATTAGAAATCTTTTTCAGGAATCTTCAGTGCAGGGATGTAACCAAGCAATAGTGACTTGAGTTCATTTAAATTAAAATAGATTACTATAAAATAACTACTAGATTATGCTGTAAATTTAATTTTTTTTAGAAATTTACACAAAATCCATTAACTTTTTGTAAATTCATAGTGCTAACCTACAAATATTGTGCTAGGTTAAGAAAATAAATTATTCTCTTAATTATTAGCTTAATATTATTATAATTATTAACTTAGTGAAAAATTATGTATGAGTTTTGTAATGATCTTTCAGGTTCCTCCTGAACTTTCCAGAATTGACTGGGAAAAAATGACTAGTATTGCACCATCAGTAGTATCGACATCAGATGATATTGATGTGGAAAACATATGAAGTGGAGAAGGTAATATAATCAAAGCAATTTAGCCTATAGATAATTTAAAATTTTTTTTTTCTGTTTGTGAATTTTGTAACATTAGCATATTTGATTTAATGTTTGTTTCATATGTAGTGTTAGGTTTACCTAAATTATCTTTACTTGACAAACTAGACTTGTATAGGTACTTTAAATCAATTAAGAAAATCAGCTTTGAATGTAGCACAATTAATTCATACCATATTTCATTAATGTTTTGTTTTCAAAGCATTTTTTTGTTTGGGTGTTAGCCTATTTAATTTGTGTTATGGCAAAGTTAATTTTCTGCATCAGGAATGTCCTATTTCATTGAGCAAGCTTTATAGGAGATTTTGAAGTTTGTGATAAAATAGCCATTAATGATTGTTTTGTCTTGTTAATGACAACAATATAAAGTTATTAACAGTCCCATTTACATTTTAAATGAGAAAATTTAGTAACATAGTAGTTGGAATCATTTTTAATTAGTAGTATTATGTGTCAATGCTTTCAAATCAGGGGCTTCCTTTGGAAAGTATAATCATATGATAATTTTAAGATAAGTATTGTTAGAAGCTCTAAATAAGTTTGTTTATATTATTTTTTATATAAAGAGTTTTGGAAGCTGCTGGAAAACAAAAGTTCTTAATAAAGTACATAATTAGTTTAATAACATTATTTCCCATAAAATTGCAATTATTTCATTTAGTAATTTGCACTTTTGTTGATACTGGCAATGATAATTATTTTTCTCTGTTAGCTAAAATTCTTTCTTTGTTACAGAGTCCATTGTTGTAGAAGCTCTTATATCGCCAGATGATTGTGCAAAATTTATAAGTTTGGAGGTAAATTTCTCCTTATAGAACTGCTGTATTCTTATATAGTTATCTCTCTCTGAACTCTATTTTGCACTATGAGGTGTACACTTATTTCCATTCTTATTTGGTATTCTTTTATCTCTTTCTACTATTATTTAGTTACAATAGTTTAATCATAGTAGTCTCTTTATAATTGGTTTAGTGTTTTTTGTACACTGGTCTGTCCCTTAGTGTATATCATTGACTAACATTACTTACACCTAGTGTCACATGACAGGTGTTCTTAATTACGATTATAATACATTATGTCCTTTCTTATAATATTCTTATACTATTACAATAGTGGCATTACACCTTACTTGTGGTATAGACATTAACCTTTTACTTCTATTTGGTATTATAAAGTGGTTTTGTTCACGTTTTACTTAGTGAATCCCCTTTTGGTCGGTTTTGGTTCACTTTATTTACTTAAATTCTTATTTAAGATCCATTTTGGGTATCTTATATTGGTACCTGTAGAAAGCTTATCAGTTCTTCTTGGTTTAAGGCACAAAACATTTTGGTTTAGGTAGGCTTTTCCTACTGATAGATGTGAATTTAGGTGAAATTTGTACCAACAATGTGTATGTTAGGTTGATACAAATTTACATTCTTTTAACCTTATTTTCTCAAGTTTGGTTTTATTAATGATAACAAAAGTAGGGGGAAAGTGAGGATTGAAACGCACAAAGGAATGCCGCCTTTCTTAAAAAACATAAAAAAACGATAAAAAACCTGATCTAAGAGATGGCGCCGCCACCGCTGGACCCGCAGCATCCCGATGGACCACAGCATCCGCGAATTTCCGCGAATACATTTTTTTATTTTTTTATTTGGTTTTTTATTTTTTTAATTAAATTGATTTGCATATCAAGGGGGTGGGATGAGGTTCAATGGACCACAGCATCCGCGAATAAAATTTTTTATTTTTTTAATTAAATCGATTTGGTGGGATGAGGTTCAATGGACCACCAGCATCCGTGAATATACTTTTTTATTTTTTTAATAAAGCTGATTTGCATATCGGGGGGGGGTGGCGTTGGGTGGAAGGTTTTTTATTTCATATCAGTGGGTGGGGGGTGGTTCCAACTCGATGCATTATAGTGTATATTAAAATATATGATCAGGTGTACCAACCTTGCATGAGTTCAAATTTGTCGTGTGTTATAATGTATATTAAATTTATATGAGCAGGGTTGTCAACATTTTTTCTCTTCTGTGGTGGGAAATTCAAACTATATGATCATAATTGATACTCTCTCTCTCTCTCTTTCTCTCTATATATATATATATATCTCTCTCTCTCTCACTGTATGTATATGAAATTAGAAAGTTTATATTTATTCGACAAATATTAACGTCCTCACTCTCTCTCTCTCTCACTCTCACTTGTTTCAACTGAGGCAACAAATAGTAACGTCCTCTCTCTCTCTCTCTCTCTCTCTCTCACTCTCACTTGTTTCAACTGTGTCAACGTCCTCTCTCTCTCTCTCTCTCTCTCTCTCTCTCTCTCTCTCTCTCTCTCTCTCTCTCTCTCTCTCTCTCTCTCTCTCTCTCTCTCACTCTCACTTGTTTCAACTGTGTCAACGTCCTCTCTCTCTCTCTCTCTCTCTCTCTCTCTCTCTCTCTCTCTCTCTCTCTCTCACACGTTTCAACTATGCAAGGTTCCATACCCTTTCTCCTGTCTCCCTCTCGTACATTGTGTAGTCGGTGTGATGAATAAATAATTTTAGCCCTCTCTCTCTCTCGTTGTCAAAACGCCGTCTTCATTTTTCAATGTATTAAATAATTAACTAATAGTTTATAATGCAGTCAGTGTGATTGATCCTTGTTAGAAATATATATTTGAACTACTTACCTGTTATGTTGTTACAGATGACAAATCCATACGTTAACAGCTTAGCAATCTGATACAATACTTCTGTTTTAAGGTTGCAGTTTACACACACACACATAGGTTCAGTAGTGTATAGCGAAATAAATTAAAATTATACACACACATGAAAACGGCGGCTGAAATTCATACAAATCTTCTGATGTAACAGTTCACAAAAAATAAATTAATTGTACACATGTTCAGAGTGTAGAGTGAAATAAAATAAAGTCATAATTTGTTTAAATGATTAAATATATTTTAACATTCACAATATAAAATTCATAATTAAATGAATATATTATAAAATTGATATTTTTTCGAAAGTTTATATATAATTGTGTCGTACTTGTAGGAGAAGCAACCTGCAACATAACAATACAACAACAACATTAAAATCATGTTAAATATCACACACACAGATGAACACGCAACGCGCGCACATACAGACGCATACGCAACGTAATCACACACACACATACATACGCACACGCAACGTAACCAAACACGCAACGCGCCCACACACAGACGCAAACGCAACGTAATCATACACATACATACAACGTGTACACGTTTGGCTTGAATCATGTACATGTAGGGCCAATAAACAGATAACAGATTTAAATATGCTATAGTCATTGTAAGACGTTACAATCATTGAAGTGTTTAATAAGTAAATTGTATGTATGTATATATCAATGAATAATAATAATAATAATATAATCGTTCTAGTGTTATCGTTTGCTGCAACAGGTAAAGCAGTTTACAAATAATTACATATAGGTTCAGAGGCGTATAGTGAGTTAACAATCGGATACTGCTTGTTCAATGTTAATTCTGCACACCGTTTGTACTCAATAGCAGAAACTGCATTGAATTTTGTGATAAACGACATTATTAGAAGTGAAGACGTCTGTATCAAACGAGGCGGAACTAAACAATGACTACAAAGAAGACTAGTGAAAGTAATGGTGGTGGTGGTGATGTGGTCATCAGCAAAGTTCACGTTCATCGCCCGAAGCTTTGCATGTACATACACACAGGCAGAATTAGCGCTGTTACAAAATATATATATTAGGAAAGTCAAGCCCACAGACTACTAGAAATAGTTATCGTTTGAAAAAAAAGAAACCGCACATTACGAACTAATATCGTTACAATAATAATAATACATAAACTTACGTTTACCGTCGTCCAAACTGAAGTATGGAGTGACAATAACTATAGATATCACAGTAAGAATTTTTGTTGTTGTTTTTAACAGGTGATGTTTTTCATCCCCTGAAGCTTTGTATGCAGAATTATGACTGTTACATAATATATATTAGGAAAGTCGACAGAAATAGTTATCGCCTGCAGCAAGAATTTTTGTTGTTGTTGTTGTTTTTAACAGGTGGTGTTTTTGCATGTACATACATGCAGAATTATGACTGTTACATAATATATATTAGGAAAGTCGACAGAAATAGTTATCGCCTGCAGCAAGTATTTTTGTTGTTGTTGTTTTTAACAGGTGGTGTTTTTGCATGTACATACATGCAGAATTATGACTGTTACATAATATATATTAGGAAAGTCGACAGAAATAGTTATCGCCTGCAGCAAGAATTTTTGTTGTTCACAATATAAAATTCACAATTAAATAAATACATTATAAATTGATATTTTTTCGAAAGTTTATATATAATTGTGTGTCGTACTTGTAGAAGAAGCAACCTGCAACATAACAATACAACAACATTAAAATCATGGTAAATATCACACACACACAGACGTACACGCACACAGACGCATAAGCAACACGTGCACACACAGACGCACACGCACACACACACATACATACAGACAACGTGCTTGAACACATACATACGTTTGGCTTGAATCATGTACATGTAGGTCCAATAAACAGATAACAGATTTAAATATGCTATAGTCATTGTATGTATGTATATATCACTGAATAATAATAATATAATCGTTCTAGTGTTAACGTTTGCTGCAACAGGTAACACAGTTTACAAATAATTACATATAGGTTCAGAGGTGTATAGTGAAATAAATTAAAAATAGAAATGAATTCCTTATAAGTTAATGTCCTTTCATCAAAACTTTGTAAATTAGAATCTGCACTACAGTCAAACATACACACACACACAGTGATAAAAATTGTTTATTAAAAGTAGTTTGTTACCTTAACAAGTACTGTTATCCTACACCGTCGGAGTCCCCAAACCATTCGTGGACGAAATTACATGTAGGCATTGATGCCTTATGGACTTGAGTGGGATTGTCGCCCACCTCCCAATCCATAATTCTTATTTTGCAGACACAACATCTTACAGCATCACCGTCGCCTTCGTAAAAGAACCCGGCTTTAGCCAGATCGGACAATTTCACGTTCTCATGCGGGTATATAGGAACGTAAATTTTAATATGCCCACGACGTTTGATGTTGTAATAGCTATTCAGACGGTTTGTAAAAGAATGTACGTATTCGTCCATATCTACCTATAATAATAACAGTACCTGCTTCATTATCATATACATTATGTGCTATATATAAATATATACATAAGGCTTTCAACACACACACATACCATAAATCCAGAACAGGAAAGGTATTATAACAAACATTACGAAAACAAGTACGTACATAGATCAACGTTTAAACAAACAGATTATTACCTGAATAAATTTTTTTAAAAACAGGACAGCGTATTATCTATATAACGTTCTGTTTCAGATAAGAATAGTTTGAATATAAAATGAAAGGGTACGTTGTATTTTGTTATGAGAAAATGCATTTCTAAATTTCGTTACATTTGTCAAAAGAGCTTATTGATCAGACGTATGAGTAATTATATTAATCCTTATGTAGCAAATACGCACGGATTCGTAAAATACAGCACTCAGGTGTAGGGCAATTAATCCTTTTTGTATTGAACGTATTTAAGTAGGCCTACTCGTGATATCAGTAAATTCTATCTAAACGTCATCTCAACGGAATCATTAAGTTTTTCAAAAGATCTTATTGATCAGACGTATGAGTATAAAATTGGAAATCTACAAACATATCAAAAATATCTGTCAAACCCCTATCAAACAAAAACCCCCGTTCTTATCGAGAGACAACAGTAACTGACCTAAGCACATGTGCTTCATTAGGCAACAGACCAAAAAAATCAAATAGACGACTATAAGCTCAATTTAAATAAAATCTGAATATTCAATAAAATTATGTTTTACATTTGTCAAAAGATCTTATTGATCAGACGTATGAGTAATTATATTAATCCTTATGTAGAAAATACGCACGCATTCGTAAAATATAGCACTCAGGTGTAGGGCAATTAATCCTTTTTTGTATTGAACGTATTTAAGTAGGTCTACTCGTGATATCAGTAAATTCTGTCTAAATGTATAGTACATAAACGTACCCAGTAATCGCTTCTTGAGTTACTCGATTGATGTTCATGTTAAACGATTGATGACTCATGTAATAATACAGATTAACCTCGTATAATAATAATGACAGGACAGCGTATTTAGAACACTTAAAATTGGAAATCTACAAACACATAAAAAATATCTGTCAAACAAAAACACCGTTCTTGACAACAGTAACTGACCTAAGCACATGTGCTTCATTAGGCAACAGACCAAAAAATCAAATAGACGACTATAAGCACAATTTAAATAAAATCTGAATATTCAATAAAATTATGTTTTTTTTACTTGGTAACATATGGAAATCTTTTACTTACATCTTATATGTTGTTGTTGTTATACACAATAGCCGATTGTACGATGAGTGTTTCATACAAATGAGAAATAGTGACATGTCGTCTTGTGTGTGTATATATATATATCATACGGCGGTAGCGTACACGTTTGAAAGTTGATGCACATTAAATTCTCTCTCTCACACACATTACAGATATTGATATTAATTGCATGTATGTTCAGAGGTTTGGTGTCTAAATCGATGCATTTTACTTTCACTTTCTAATTTGACACATGGCTTACTTCCATACATAAATAGCTATCGTCTACGAGTGTTGCTAAACGAAATTAAAAATGTTGTAATCTATAACGTCCTGTGTAATAGATATGGTATGTTTTTTAGGACAGCCAAAAGCATGAAAGTAATATTTAAATCTGTATGGAAGTCATATATAAATATCGAGTCAGTACAACACAACGTAACATGATTCATGTCAACGTCGTATGTATGTGTGTGCGTGTGCGTCTATGTGTTCGTGTGTGCGCGTGTTTGGTTACATTGCGTATGCGTCTGTGTGCGTGCACGTCGGATGTGTGATTACGTGTGCGTCTGTGTGTGTTCGTATGTGCGTGCGTCGGATCATGATCGAGGTACGTCCTTTATTGCATGAGAATATGCAAGTAGAGCAGAGCAGACACGTTTACGCAATATCAAGTGCACACACATACACAAATGCCAATAAACTACATGTAACTATATTACGTCTAACATGAAAATGCAAATTATATTTCCATTACCAAAATCTGACATGTTATACTTCATTATCCTACGTAACATTACAATGTTCTGTCTTTATTGTGTACTGTGACTTAAGCGTGCACACACACACACACACACACACACACACACACACACACACACACACACCAGGAAGCCACAATAATAATAGTCAACCAACAACACATATGTACTTCACCAGACAAAAAAACCGGAAGGTTGAGGATGGGTACAAGATAGTACCCGAAACATGTTCCAAAAAAGGAAAAAAAAAAAATAACATCTTGAGGTAAATTTAATTATAAATATTAAATGTAATATATATATACGGCATTAACAGAATATTATGAGTATACGCGACAGGATTGCCTAGTATCGTCTGAATTGGTGGGAACATCTTTGCCGAATGGATGACTGCCGCATTCCCAAATAATTATGGAACTACAAGCAGAAGGGACGGAGAGGTTTGGGACGTCCGAGGAAGCGCTGGAGTGGCCAGCTCTAGACTCTTTAATTGTTTGAGGCCGGCTAATTTGACACATGGCTTACTTCCATACATAAATAGCTATCGTCCATACCCGTCTACGAGTGTTGCTAAACGAAATTAAAAATGTTGTAATCTATAACGTCCTGTGTAATAGATATGGTATGTTTTTTAGGACAGCCAAAAGCATGAAAGTATTATTTAAATCTGTATGGAAGTCATATATAAATATCGAGTCAGTACAACACAACGTAACATGATTCATGTCAACGTCGTATGTATGTGTGTGCGTGTGCGTCTATGTGTTCGTGTGTGCGCGTGTTTGGTTACATTGCGTATGCGTCTGTGTGCGTGCACGTCGGATGTGTGATTACGTGTGCGTCTGTGTGTGTTCGTGTGTGCGTGCGAAAATAAACTTAATTTTCTTGATCTATCAAATAGTTGGTCTAAGCGTACATGTATTATGTAATTCATCTCTTTTTCAGTCATCTACGTAAGTGCATTTGAATTATTTGCGCATGCGCATAACAGCTTTTTAGTACAGTTGCACACACACACACATCGACACTCACTTGCAACAACGTCTTACTTATCACACGTTCATGCGCTACAAATTGATATATAAAACGTTAAGATACACTATAAGTACGGGACTTAGCATTGTAAGCTTCGAGGTTACGCAATAGTAACAGCTCTTCCCCGCCCCTTGCCCTCCAGCGTTGTCGCACGTTAGACTTGGTTATGCTTTGTCAATGGCGGGGAGGGCGGGGAGTGAAGCGACATGGCAATACAGCAGTCGCCTCGAAGCTTGAATTGATACGTCTCACATTATAACATAATACCAGCGTTATAAACGTACCTTTTGTTTTTCAGTATTCATTCATTCTCAGTAAATAAATAACACTCGTCAGTGTAATATGTCAGTTTATTACAAACCGCAAAGATGTCGGCTACTCATGATTTTAGTATTGAAAGTGAAAGAATAAAATCGTTCAAGTATTGGGAAGTGACGTTTATCAGCCCCGACGAGTTAGCGTTTGCGGGGTTCTACTTCTACCCTAGAAATTTCGATGTTTGTGGACATAGTATGTCATTCGTAGACGATAGAGTGGAAAGAAGGTGACAAACCTATGAAGGAACATGAAAAAGTTTCATCTACATGACAATTTCTAAACGATGTTAAGAGTGAGACTTTTCATACACGCACCAATAGACATAGTATGTATGACTCAAACGTTAATTCGCATCAGCAAGTTTGCACGCTACATAATTACAAAAATAATTTCTTAACTGTGACAATTGGTATTGAACTTTTTACCTTGTTCAGTCTGCTCCTCCCCACGTTCCTGCTGAAGGTTGGTTAGTCGTGGTTTTGGACTTGATAATGATTGAGACACTGAAAGGCCTCGTCCGAAGCATGACAGGTAGCAGTTCAGCAAGTAAGCACGACAAAGTTGGAATTACAGAGACTGCTTATTTAAATAACAATTAAGTTGAATGAAGATGATTCGTCAATTTGATACCTGAAGGAAGAGAGAATGTACAGGTGAACATATGGACGTGGACTTGTCAGTTTGGCTATTCCCGCCGTTACCTCGACACTTCGAGCTGTTACGACTTTTTTAACTCTACAGTCACATTAAATTTGTAAAGTGGGCAACCAGAGTATCCTATCGAGGTAACAACGTCCCTTTCTGTCAAAGCCTCTGTGTAGTAGTCAGTGAGTTGACGGAAGAAACGGTAATGGAAGTAATCATAATCATCTGGAAGGATTAAACAAAGGATGGTGTGTTCCGGCCGTGAATTTCCGCAAATAAAAAAACGTAAAACGTAAGACGTAAGACGTAAGACTAAAACGTAAAACGTAAGACGTAAGACGTAAGACGTAAAACTAAAACGTAAAACGTAAGATGTAAGACGTAAGACGTAAGACTAAAACGTAAAACGTAAGACGTAAGACGTAAGACGTAAGACGTAAGACGTAAAACGTAAGACGTAAGACGTAAGACTAAAACGTAAAACGTAAGACGTAAGACGTAAGACGTAAAACTAAAACGTAAAACGTAAGATGTAAGACGTAAGACGTAAGACTAAAACGTAAAACGTAAGACGTAAGACGTAAGACGTAAGACTAAAACGTAAAACGTAAGACGTAAGACGTAAGACGTAAGACGTAAAACGTAAGACGTAAGACGTAAGACTAAAACGTAAAACGTAAGACGTAAGACGTAAGACGTAAAACTAAAACGTAAAACGTAAGATGTAAGACGTAAGACGTAAGACTAAAACGTAAAACGTAAGACGTAAGACGTAAGACGTAAGACGTAAGACGTAAAACGTAAGACGTAAGACTAAAACGTAAAAAGTAAGACGTAAGACGTAAAACATAAGACGTAAGACGTAAGACGTAAGACTAAAACGTAAAACGTAAGACGTAAGACGTAAAACGTAAGACGTAAGACGTAAGACGTAAGATGTAAGACGTAAAACGTAAAACGTAAGACGTAAGACGTAAGACGTAAAACTAAGACGTAAGACGTAAGGTCCTAAAAACATACCATATTTATTTCATAGGACGTTATGTATTACAACATTTTTTTAATTTCGTTTAGCAACACTCGTAGACGATAGCTATTTATGTATGGAAGTAAGCCATGTGTCAAATTAGAAAGTGAAAGTAAAATGCATCGATTTAGACACCAAACCTCTGAACATACATGCAATTAATATCAATATCTGTAATGTGTGTGAGAGAGAGAATTTAATGTGCATCAACTTTCAAACGTGTACGCTACCGCCGTATGATATATATATATATATATATATACACACAAGACGACATGTCACTATTTCTCATTTGTATGAAACACTCATCGTACAATCGGCTATTGTGTATAACAACAACAACATTTAAGAGGTAAGTAAAAGATTTGCATATGTTACTAAGTAAAAAAAACATAATTTTATTGAATATTCAGATTTTATTTAAATTGTGCTTATAGTCGTCTATTTGATTTTTTGGTCTGTTGCCTAATGAAGCACATGTGCTTAGGTCAGTTACTGTTGTCAAGAACGGTGTTTTTGTTTGACAGATATTTTTTATGTGTTTGTAGATTTCCAATTTTAAGTGTTCTAAATACGCTGTCCTGTCATTATTATTATACGAGGTTAATCTGTATTATTACATGAGTCATCAATCGTTTAACATGAACATCAATCGAGTAACTCAAGAAGCGATTACTGGGTACGTTTATGTACTATACATTTAGACAGAATTTACTGATATCACGAGTAGACCTACTTAAATACGTTCAATACAAAAAAGGATTAATTGCCCTACACCTGAGTGCTATATTTTACGAATGCGTGCGTATTTTCTACATAAGGATTAATATAATTACTCATACGTCTGATCAATAAGATCTTTTGACAAATGTAAAACATAATTTTATTGAATATTCAGATTTTATTTAAATTGAGCTTATAGTCGTCTATTTGATTTTTTTGGTCTGTTGCCTAATGAAGCACATGTGCTTAGGTCAGTTACTGTTGTCTCTCGATAAGAACGGGGGTTTTTGTTTGATAGGGGTTTGACAGATATTTTTGATATGTTTGTAGATTTCCAATTTTATACTCATACGTCTGATCAATAAGATCTTTTGAAAAACTTAATGATTCCGTTGAGATGACGTTTAGATAGAATTTACTGATATCACGAGTAGGCCTACTTAAATACGTTCAATACAAAAAGGATTAATTGCCCTACACCTGAGTGCTGTATTTTACGAATCCGTGCGTATTTGCTACATAAGGATTAATATAATTACTCATACGTCTGATCAATAAGCTCTTTTGACAAATGTAACGAAATTTAGAAATGCATTTTCTCATAACAAAATACAACGTACCCTTTCATTTTATATTCAAACTATTCTTATCTGAAACAGAACGTTATATAGATAATACGCTGTCCTGTCTTTAAAAAAATTTATTCAGATAATAATCTGTTTGTTTAAACGTTGATCTATGTACGTACTTGTTTTCGTAATGTTTGTTATAATACCTTTCCTGTTCTGGATTTATGGTATGTGTGTGTGTTGAAAGCCTTATGTATATATTTATATATAGCACATAATGTATATGATAATGAAGCAGGTACTGTTATTATTATAGGTAGATATGGACGAATACGTACATTCTTTTACAAACCGTCTGAATAGCTATTACAACATCAAACGTCGTGGGCATATTAAAATTTACGTTCCTATATACCCGCATGAGAACGTGAAATTGTCCGACCTGGCTAAAGCCGGGTTCTTTTACGAAGGCGACGGTGATGCTGTAAGATGTTGTGTCTGCAAAATAAGAATTATGGATTGGGAGGTGGGCGACAATCCCACTCAAGTCCATAAGGCATCAATGCCTACATGTAATTTCGTCCACGAATGGTTTGGGGACTCCAACGGTGTAGGATAACAGTACATGTTAAGGTAACAAACTACTTTTAATAAACAATTTTTATCACTGTGTGTGTGTGTATGTTTGACTGTAGTGCAGATTCTAATTTACAAAGTTTTGATGAAAGGACATTAACTTATAAGGAATTCATTTCTATTTTTAATTTATTTCACTATACACCTCTGAACCTATATGTAATTATTTGTAAACTGTGTTACCTGTTGCAGCAAACGTTAACACTAGAACGATTATATTATTATTATTCAGTGATATATACATACATACAATGACTATAGCATATTTAAATCTGTTATCTGTTTATTGGACCTACATGTACATGATTCAAGCCAAACGTATGTATGTATTCAAGCACGTTGTCTGTATGTATGTATGTGTGTGCGTGTGCGTCTGTGTGTGCACGTGTTGCTTATGCGTCTGTGTGCGTGTACGTGTGTGTGTGTGTGATATTTACCATGATTTTAATGTTGTTGTATTGTTATGTTGCAGGTTGCTTCTTCTACAAGTACGACACACAATTATATATAAACTTTCGAAAAAATATCAATTTATAATGTATTTATTTAATTGTGAATTTTATATTGTGAACAACAAAAATTCTTGCTGCAGGCGATAACTATTTCTGTCGACTTTCCTAATATATATTATGTAACAGTCATAATTCTGCATGTATGTACATGCAAAAACACCACCTGTTAAAAACAACAACAACAACAAAAATTCTTGCTGCAGGCGATAATTATTTCTGTCGACTTTCCTAATATATATTATGTAACAGTCATAATTCTGCATACAAAGCTTCAGGGGATGAAAAACATCACCTGTTAAAAACAACAACAAAAATTCTTACTGTGATATCTATAGTTATTGTAACTCCATACTTCAGTTTGGACGACGGTAAACGTAAGTTTATGTATTATTATTATTGTAACGATATTAGTTCGTAATGTGCGGTTTCTTTTTTTTTCAAACGATAACTATTTCTAGTAGTCTGTGGGCTTGACTTTCCTAATATATATATTTTGGAACAGCGCTAATTCTGCCTGTGTGTATGTACATGCAAAGCTTCGGGCGATGAACGTGAACTTTCCTGATGACCACATCACCACCACCACCATTACTTTCACTAGTCTTCTTTGTAGTAATTGTTTAGTTCCGCCTCGTTTGATACAGACGTCTTCACTTCTAATAATGTCGTTTATCACAAAATTCAATGCAGTTTCTGCTATTGAGTACAAACGGTGTGCAGAATTAACATTGAACAAGCAGTATCCGATTGTTAACTCACTATACGCCTCTGAACCTATATGTAATTATTTGTAAACTGCTTTACCTGTTGCAGCAAACGATAACACTAGAACGATTATATTATTATTATTATTATTCATTGATATATACATACATACAATTTACTTATTAAACACTTCAATGATTGTAACGTCTTACAATGACTATAGCATATTTAAATCTGTTATCTGTTTATTGGCCCTACATGTACATGATTCAAGCCAAACGTGTACACGTTGTATGTATGTGTATGATTACGTTGCGTTTGCGTCTGTGTGTGGGCGCGTTGCGTGTTTGGTTACGTTGCGTGTGCGTATGTATGTGTGTGTGTGTGTGTGTGATTACGTTGCGTATGCGTCTGTATGTGCGCGCGTTGCGTGTGCATCTGTGTGTGTGATATTTAACATGATTTTAATGTTGTTTTTGTTGTATTGTTATGTTGCAGGTTGCTTCTCCTACAAGTACGACACATTTATATATAAACTTTCGAAAAAATATCAATTTTATAATATATTCATTTAATTATGAATTTTATATTGTGAATGTTAAAATATATTTAATCATTTAAACAAATTATGACTTTATTTTATTTCACTCTACACCTCTGAACATGTGTACAATTAATTTATTTTTTGTGAACTGTTACATCAGAAGATTTGTATGAATTTCAGCCGCCGTTTTCATGTGTGTGTATAATTTTAATTTATTTCGCTATACACTACTGAACCTATGTGTGTGTGTGTAAACTGCAACCTTAAAACAGAAGTATTGTATCAGATTGCTAAGCCGTTAACGTAGTATGGATTTGTCATCTGTAACAACATAACAGGTAATTAGTTCAAATATATATTTCTAACAAGGATCAATCACACTGACTGCATTATAAACTATTAGTTAATTATTTAATACATTGAAAAATGAAGACGGCGTTTTGACAACGAGAGAGAGAGAGGGCTAAAATTATTTATTCATCACACCGACTACACAATGTACGAGAGGGAGACAGGAGAAAGGGTATGGAACCTTGCATAGTTGAAACGTGTGAGAGAGAGAGAGAGAGAGAGAGAGAGAGAGAGAGAGTGAGAGAGAGAGTGTGAGGACGTTGACACAGTTGAAACAAGTGAGAGTGAGAGAGAGAGAGAGAGAGAGAGAGAGAGAGAGAGAGAGAGAGAGAGAGAGAGAGGACGTTGACACAGTTGAAACAAGTGAGAGTGAGAGAGAGAGAGAGAGAGAGAGAGAGAGAGAGAGAGAGAGAGAGAGAGAGAGAGAGAGAGAGAGAGACGTTACTATTTGTTGCCTCAGTTGAAACAAGTGAGAGTGAGAGAGAGAGAGCGAGGACGTTAATATTTGTCGAATAAATATAAACTTTCTAATTTCATATACATACAGTGAGAGAGAGAGAGATATATATATATAGAGAGAAAGAGAGAGAGAGAGAGTATCAATTATGATCATATAGTTTGAATTTCCCACCACAGAAGAGAAAAAATGTTGACAACCCTGCTCATATAAATTTAATATACATTATAACACACGACAAATTTGAACTCATGCAAGGTTGGTACACCTGATCATATATTTTAATATACACTATAATGCATCGAGTTGGAACCACCCCCCACCCACTGATATGAAATAAAAAAACCTTCCACCCAACACCACCCCCCCTGATATGCAAATCAGCTTTATTAAAAAAGTAAAAAAGTATATTCACGGATGCTGGTGGTCCATTAAACCTCATCCCACCAAATCAATTTAATTATAAAAATAAAAAATTTTATTCGCGGATGCTGTGGTCCATTGAACCTCATCCCACCCCCTTGATATGCAAATCAATTTAATTAAAAAAATAAAAAAACCAAAAAAATAAATAAAAAAATGTATTCGCGGAAATTCGCTGATGCTGTGGTCCATCGGGATGCTGCGGGTCCAGCGGTGGCGGCGCCATCTCTTAGATCATGTTTTTTATCGTTTTTTTATGTTTTTTAAGAAAGGCGGCATTCCTTTGTGCGTTTGAATCCTCATTTTCCCCCTACTAACTAATAACTCTTTAGTTATTGCCTTTTCTTATCTTACATGATTGTTTGACTATTTGAGTAATATTTGTTATTATTATGAGACAATTTTAATACTTCTTTATGTTACATGGGTGCTATGCATAACATGTTACTATGCTTTTATTCACAGCTTCTATTCAGTTAACAGTATAGTTACTTTCATTCTTTTATAACATATCTTGTCCTATACATTTATAATATTATCTGTTGTATATTGTACAGGAATGGGTTTCCTCTCCTTAAAACCCCACTGTTGTGTTTGTCAATTTGTACATACACCTATGCCAATGTGTTTTGAATTATTTTAATTATGTAAATCTCGGAGATATTTGGAGTTGTGGGATGTATTGATGTAAGTAATTAATTATTAACTTAGCTCTCTAAAAACTATCAGTGTTTGTGTACCTGTAACTTAAATAATTAATGAGTTATTTTATAATTCCGTTCAACCCTATTATACCTTGAAGAGAATTCTGTCTAATTTTGTATTTTTACTCTCTCTCTTTGGTGTCAGATAATTCCGCTATAAGCGCTGTAGTATCGGCTCAACGAAACTTATAGGTTATTTCAATGTTTATGTTAACTAATTATTCTATACTTATTCAGTTACTTTTTTATTCCTAGCTCATTAAACCATACTCCAAATAACAAGATTTTGCCAATATATAAAGGTTCTTTATTTGTTTACTTCTTTAACATTGAATAATATATGTTCTAATTAACATATGCTTGAGCTATAGATTGTATGAATCGATTGTTGATTATTCTGATACTTTATTTAAATTTTGTTATATAGTGTGTTTTAATTTGTAATTAATTTAATTCAGGGTGTGAAGGTTCTTGTAACTGTGGGGAAGATTAAAAATACATAGATAAGAATGCAAGATTTACAAATTTAAAGTGTTGTGTAGTTAGTATGATTAATATAATAATAATTTACCAGACTAGAACGAAGCCAATCGTGTAGGCGGTTGATTGATAAATTTACTGTTCTGGACAATTATGCCGTACGATTTTCTTTCTTCGATTTAATAGAATGGAATTCTTCTCCTGTCCAATTCGGAATTACAGCTTTCCGGATTGGTTTACAGCCCGATTGATGCTTCTTCTGCAACGCCAGGATCCAAATACGTTCTTCTCTTGGTTGAAGCAATTAGTGTTGTTCCGTGTTTTTGAAAGGTTATAACTTCTGGTGTAGTGAATATTATTAATTGTGATACTGTTAATTCTTTCTATTTGGTTTAATATATCATCAATTCCCTTCGGATATGGGACAGTTCAAGTTCTTCCTTGTATAATCCAGTTATTTATTCTCTATTGTGATTTCATACTGTAGTGTTATTTGGATTAAACTGTACTGGTGATAGTCATAAACATTGTCATTAGGATTTTGTGTTTTATAATCGTGTCTGATGATTTAAAATATTCCGATTAAATAGATAATTCTTGGGTTTTTTAATCTCATCACATTCAGATCATCAAAGCAATTATTGTCAAATTAACAACTTCCTCTTCTTCTGTCGTCCCTAGCAACACACGACTTCTTCCTTCCACATGTTTTGAATATAGTGTTTATTTCATATATTTTTTGTCTATTCCTTATCAATTTGCTATCCTATCGGAATGTAACTTTACCGATAGTTGGTTTATTATTTTCTACACATATTCGGCTGGTTTTTTGATATAAGCCGGTTTTTTTCCTTTTTTTATATTTAATCCACTTTCGATATTAAATGTTATTAATCGATATCATGGCATTATGGTATTATCATAATTTGTATAAATTTTATTATATATCATTATTAATTTAATGTTTTTTCTAGCTCTTCAAATCGTATTCATTAATTATTATTAATTGATGAACCTAACCTTTATGTTATGAGTGGTTATATAGTGGTTTTGGCTGTTAGGCCTTTTATTGTAAACAGATCTACCTGTGTTTATAACTGGTACACATCTATAGCCCCTTTTACATAAATTCATACATATAATTAAATCTTAACTATTAACATTTACATAAACAATTATTTTTTCCATATCTAATAACAATTTTATCTTGACCTATGGATCACATATAAGAAAATTCAAATCTATTAACGTTAATTAGCTGCTTCACACTTCATTCTACAACAGTCATTGAATAATACATCGTGTTTCATTATCTTTCATTAACTCAACACATATTTGGTATAACATAACATAAACTTTATCATAACATTTGTTGTCACAAAATAATACCTCTTAACTCAAAATTCTTATTTGCTATTAGTAAATTATTGTTTCATTTTTTGTTTGTTTTTCATTAAACATATATCATCAACTATTGTCTAACTTACAGGTTCGGTTATTCTTGTTAATATTACCTTGCATCCTTATTTACCTTTATCTATGATTATAAATATAATTATTAGATCTTTTTTCTATCATGGGGTTAAATATTGACTTGTTTATTATTCTGTGAACCTTGTTTTTATGTAACTTGAGTGCTAGCATTTCTGTTGCGTTACAATATTGGTCATCTCAGTTAGTCAGTTCTTGTCCATCTCTTCAATCTGTAAGTTGTTCAGTCATTGCATATACGGGTAAGATGTTCTATAGTTGACTGGCTCTTGGAATCTATATTTTATACCATGGTTGTTAGGTGTCTTTCTCGTAGTATGTTTCTTCCTTGTCTTCATTGGTTCCTTACTGACCGAAAACTATTGGGTTGTTGGTTCCTGTGGTAAAACCATTGTTCGGTGCATCTTCTTTTTCTTATAATGTTATTTCACTTGTTAGTTACCATTAGTTTTATTAACTCTTATTGTTGGGAGTTTATCCTTGGTAATGAGTAGCTCATGTAGTTTCATGCTTGGCCTTTTAGAAGAAACACTTGGTTTGTCTCTTTCACTCAATTATTGACATGTGTTAATATTTTGGGTTACTGAAATATTTGGGCTCATATGTCTCGTTACAATATTAACTGGTTGTAGGCATATAAACTTATACACTGTTGTGAGAATTGTACAAAAGTACCTTTAAGCTAATTTCAAAACACAACATTTCAGAATTAATCACATTTTTTTCACTTTATAGGCTATGTCACACCAAAAGAAAATGTACAGGTCACTTTCAACAACAGTTGACAACAGCTGACTGAATATTATCCGATGACAAAATACTAAACAGATGGGAGATAGTCACACCAACCAACCATTTTGTATATAGTCTTTAAAATGAGATTTTTTTGCTTGTACACGGAAAACCTGGATCACTGTATTAAGATATATATTTTAGATATGTAGGTCAATTTATTAATTTTGAGCTATTAATTTAGCTAGTGCTAAGCTTTAAAACACAGTTATTTGTATGAAAGAAAAGTACAATTTTGTAGGCCAATTAATAAATCCAACTATGATTCTGAAAAATTGTCACGGGTAGGAAAATAAAAATAATAATAATTCACCGATCTGAATGACGTTTTACAGAATCG
Organism: Magicicada septendecula; assembly: GCA_034769895.1. Lineage (NCBI taxonomy): Eukaryota > Metazoa > Arthropoda > Insecta > Hemiptera > Cicadidae > Magicicada > Magicicada septendecula. The sequence continues at coordinate 285,910,078 of CM068369.1, read as the reverse complement.
TGATAAACATAAAATTACTTTTGATAGTGATCCCATGCTCATCCCAAGTTGAAACTTTCAGAATATGTAGAGGAAAACAATATCTTTCACATATATTTTTTTGAGAATTTTAAAAATACAGTTTTTCAAAATTCAGTAAATGCAATAATGATGTGTTTATAAAAAATATGTATATTTTCAACTAATTATGTTTTATATCATATGAAAGCCCTTTAAAAGAGCTTTCAAATGAACTCGATGTCATTGTTCTAGCTTAATTAGAACACAAGTTGTGAACAAATCAATATTGTTGCGCAAGTCAAAAATTTTATTTATTTTTTTCATTTTTGAGCACCCATTACTCAGTAACCTTTCGTCAGAAAAATGTGAAAAAATTGATTTGTGTTACTATTTATGAATACTACATGCATACTTAATTTCAAATAAATCTAAGAGGGTCAGGTTGTAGCACTTGTTGATTTGACACGGAATATCTCTTAAATGTAACTTGAAGTTTTCATTTTGTTGTAAACATACCAGTCTAGTTTTTCTATTTATAGTTTATGCTTTTTTTTTTTTTAATAATTTCAACTAATTGAACCCCTAATCAATCCTACACTCCCTCGCAGAAAAACCTATATTTAGTTCATTTATATTGTCATCTGAGTTTAGTTATGTTTGATGTAATAAATAAAATGTTTATTTCATCAAAGGTGTTTTCACTTTTTGTAATTATGTTCTTGTAAATAAATATTCTATGTACTTTATTAATGTAATCTTATAGTTACTGATAAAGTAACAAAGCCCAAATGTCTGTGTGGTATTTTTGTTGTAATAATATTTGTCCGATATGTATTATTTTTGCAGTGTTTTTATGTATCTTCTATGAAGAAATAATTTGTTCATTATCCTTAATAATTATTAATTATTGATACCTTAGAATTGAAACTGTTTTGTATAAATTTTGTAAAAAAAATCAATGTACTTGTAAGTCTTTTTTTATCAATAACCTATTGAAAATAACACATTCCTTGTGCAATGCAAGTAGGCCTACCAAATACCTACCAAAAATGTATATCCCCAATTTTTGATAGAATATTTGATTTTTGTTGCCATCAGAATTTTACTTTGATTTTACTTTCATGTTCCATAAGGAAATGGAAGTATGGTGATGGCAAAAAAAATCGTGTTAGAGATTTTTGCAGATTCTGATTATACTACCCTCAAAACATGAAAAAAAGTAATTTATCGAAAAGTGTCTGTGTGTCTGTCTAGATTTTTTATGGCAAACGATAAGAGCCGCAAATTCAAACAGAATCAAATAATTTTTTGCATACAGCCCTGAATTGTAGAGTATTCAAGACCTATTGTTTTTTGTGAAGATCGGTTAAGATAAAGGGGTAGTTTACCTGCAATATTTTATGTTGTAACAAGAGAAATTTTTTCATGACGAACGATAACTGCCGTAAATTCAAACAGAATCAGATATTTTTTTACATATGTGCCCGAGTTATAGAGGACTCAAGGCCTATTGATTTTGGTGAAGATCGGTTACGGGGAAAGGGTAGTTTACCTGAAACATTTTTTTGTTGTAACGTAATAGTTTACCTGATAATTTTTTGTATATATGTACTACGTTATTGACAACAAAGAAGCAGTTTGTTTTTAAAATTCCTTCCCGGCCTGTTTGGCCGTAGACCAATGTTTTCTGCAAAACCAGACGTTTCGCCAGTGCCATCGACTTCCATCATCAGTGAAAATCAAGTGCGATAACGTGAGGTGGTATACGTTAGTGCCCACAGTAAGTGGCTGAAGCAGTAAGTAGAAAGAAGTAGTTTCAATGGAAATATTTCATTTCGAAAATGATTTTAAATATAAATCTTAGAACATGGAAGTCGTGTATGATTCTCCATACCAATATTTTGTTCTTAAGTGTGCTATTAAGTATTAGGAATCTTCTCCATGTCAAGGTATAGGATTACAGCCTGTTTTGCCTTCACTGAAGGCATCTCTTTTCCTTGCCCTACCTATATCTCGTCTTCCCTGAGGTCTGTATCTTATTACTTGTTTAGGTAGTCCCATGTTTTCCATTCTCTTGATATCCTGCCTCTATTTTATTTGTCCTTCCCTTATTCTGCCGGCTATAGAATATACATTTTACTTGGTACTTATATTTTCATTTCATATTTGATATCTAAGGGTTTGCATTATGAATACTCGACACAATATTTTTCTTGTTAGATTCGAAGTTTTAAGTAATTTTCTCTTAAAAAGTGTGTATGAACATTTTAGCACGACGAGATTGTCTGTTTTATTATTATTCTTAACGTTTTGGTTTTTATTATTAATTTTTGGATTATTGATTTATTCTACCCAATTCAATCTATTATTGAATCCGATATGAATAAATCGGTTTACTTACTCTTTGACATCGTTTATTAATTTTGTTTAAATAGTTTAGAATGTTTTTTGTTCCATTTCATGAGTTTGATTCTGAAGAAGTTGCGTTGACTCTTCTATTATTAGCTGCGGTGAGTTGCTCTGTACTTTCCTGTATAGACACTAACATAAACACAACATGTACATGATACTTAATATTATTATAACATTAATAGTTAATAACATTTTATTATGGCCTATGCATACTGCATTGGTCATTGTCACTTCTGATAGTGTCCTTTTTCTTCATCTTGTGGTTTTATTACCTTAACTATAGTTTGTTAAGTGAGTTTACTATACTTTAGGAAGTTACCTTTTTATATGGGTTGTAATCCTATCAAATTATTCTCGTTATTGCTTGAATATCTCTTATCATTGTTTTGATAGCACTGTTATTATTGTGCAGTAGTTCATTCTGCATTTATACTGAAAATTGCTTTGGTTTAAAGTAACCAAGATTACTTGCATCTAGCTGTCAACATGGTTTATTTATTATTATTGTTATTATTAGTACTTGGGTGGCTATAATCCTTGAATTTACTTATTCGAATAGTATTCTGCCTCATTCAATGTTGTTGGTTTAGTTCCTACTCTTTTATGATAAGTTTACAAGATAATTTTGTTCATCATGCATCCATTCTATGGCAAGCATATAGTTATAATATACAACAATGGATTATTGTCGGTTTTGTGTTTCTGTATTACATTTGATTTATTTGACTTTATGTAGTACTGGTATATCTATTGGTTATTATTAGATTACATTTTGTTTATCTTTTACAGTCTTTACTATTGGTAATTAGTGGTTATTTCTAATATCAATTCCACTTTACAATTGGTCATTGGTGTTTTGGACATAGCCCGCTTTTCATGTCTACACATAATTTAGCTAAGAACTTATTATTATTCATTCTCTTTCTTACTTTTTATGTTCAATAATTCATTCTTATTGATTATTGTTTGTATTACATTGTCAAGGAAGGTATTCACTTAATAAGTTTTGGTCAGTGTCAATTTGTTTTGCAGCTTAGGGGTTTAAATCATGTTGTTTATTCCATTTATTCTTTCTTCTTTTATAATAATTCTTTTATTGCCATATGTTAGTTCATTATAATTCATGTTATCTCCCTTTTTTGTGTTTGATCTGGATATTTTCTTCTTCTCTTCACCGATTCCTTCCTCCCTCTTAGTTTCTTCATGGCGTTGTTTTCACTGGTTTCCTTCTCACGGTTAATAGGTTTCTTCTTGATTTAGTCTTTAATGGGTTTCCTTCTCACTGTTTGATCTATTGGGTAATTATGTATGTCGTCTCGTCGTTAGTCTTGCTTTATCTTCTTTAGTTGCACATTTACTGGTAATTCCTTCTTCATTTTAATTCACTTGGTTTTGGCTTATGATACTTCCTTTTTTATCCATGATCGTATGCTTAACCTTGTAGGTATTCTTAATTGTAGTGGCTTTCAACTTATTTGTGGTACGCTGGTGTTGGTAGTGTTATATGTACCATTACAACATACAAAAATTTGACAGATATTTTTGTCACAAAAAACGTTTATGATATATTGTGTATAAAGGTATTTTTGCCACAAAAAACGTTTATGATATATTGTGTATAAATACACATATAAAGGTATACAATACATTTGATTTGTTTAACAGTCGTTATAAGACAGTATTACCATATAGAGGAGAGCAGAGAGACATAAGTTGATACTTTGTACTTCTTCAAGTGTCCCTTAGTCGCAGCACCTCTGCAACTGTATAACGTTTTTGTTATAGCTTGTAGTACATGCTCCTCAAGTCTGATTATAGCAGTGTACAGTAAAATGAGTCTTTGTTCCCTTTTGTATTTTAGAACGTGTAAAGCAACCTTTTTGTCACTAATTTGCTATGGGTGTTTACAGCTACGTACTTTGTTGGATCCATGGTAAGTGTACAATTGATTCATACTAATACAAAAGCAATGTGGCAACATGAGGGCAAGTTATGTTTCTCTATAACTTTTAAAAGAAAATTAATTCATAACCTAACAGATCTCAGAATTAATTATGTGTCAGTTACTTGTGATCCTATAATGAAGATTACGTGTTTATTAAATCCTAAAAAACTAAAATTTTTAAAATGATAATAGTAATAATGGCTCCTTTTTATGCCGCCTAGGAAATTTAGGAGGTAGAATAGGTTGCCTAAAGTGAGTGTTCGACACACGCACTAAAGGTAGAGTGGCCAGCAGCACTACACTTCAGCCACTAATTTTAAAATTAAAGGTGTACCTTCAATTTCACCAGAAGGAAAGTGGTATGTTGGTACAACGTAAGTAAAACATTTTGTTCTGTTTTCTTTTTTTCATATTTGGTTCAAACGTACAAGTGAAAAACTTTCTGGGGCGATGTAGCTCACAAACCCTACAAAGACTCGGCGTTTTCCACAACTTGTATTTAGGAAAGAACAAAAAGAAAAATCAGATTTCTGTGTTATGATCTGCACTATTCTGTTAGTTATTATGGTTTGTACCCTAAGAATATTCGTATGTTAGCCTCCGAATACGTGTTTGCAAATAATGTCGATTTTCTGGTGAACTGGGCCGGTAAAAGATTGTTTTACTGGCTTCATGCAGCGACATTCAAGGTTGTCTTTTAGAGAGGCTGAAGCAACAAGTTTTGCAATAGCATTTAGTTTTAATAAACATAATATAAAACTTTCTTCAATATTGGAATTCTGTGATAAGTCGCCTTCATTTTTACTGTCACAATATTTGGAATGTGAAGGAAACCAGGCAGCATAACGACAGTGCACTGTCCTAACAAAGTTGTCAGTTTGAAGGGAAATAAACAAGTCAGCAGGGTTACCCCTTTGGAAAAGGGTGAAACCAGTGGTATTTTCATAGATGGCAGCTGGAAACCACCACTTATCGTTATATCCACAGAGTGTTATGTAGATATCACTTTGATTATTTATGGACCAGCAGGTTGTATTGGAGTAGCACATCCATCAAGATAAATTACAGCCTCTCTTTTTTTACTATTTATGAAACAGTTTATACCTCATACCCGTTATAATCTGACTTCAGCCATTAGACAAGTGTTTATATGGCCTGTTTCGGTGCAGCCGCTGAGAGCTGGATGACAATAAACCCAGGTAAAACCATGACATACCTGGGCTAGCAAAAGATGCTCTTTCAAAGGCAGCTACACCATCTAACTGACAGCAGGTTTTAGTTCAACTGGAATTTGGCCATTAAATGAAAATATATTCAGTATCGAAGAGTTTCTGTGTTCACCTGTAATTGACAGAGAGATAGGAGACAAAAGTAATTATGAAGGAAGATTAACACCAACAAAAGATTGTCAAGAGACCACAGTAGCCGGACCTCCCACGTCGGAAATAAACGAGACATCTGCTAATACCTTATCACAATTGACACCAGAATAAATTCGCCCTTATCCGAAAGCGACTGCAAAAATAAAATAGAAATGCGCGAAGAAGAAAAAGTCAAGTATTCTCACTGACTCCTATTAAAAAAGCAATTCGTATTGAAGAGGAGGCATGACAAAAGAAAGAGCGATCAAAACGGAAACTAATCATGAACGGTAAAACGAAGGCGATTTGTGGACTGTATAGAAACGGTCAATCAAACTCTCCAAGACTTAAGAAATTGTAACAAATTAGTGGGTAGCGTAACATTTGTTATTTCAGAGGATTCTCGCTAGAGATTACCGGTAACTGCAAGAGGAACCCGCGCTGATATTGTCTCAGTGTGTTTAAAGTCCTCGGCGATGTGGAATGCTATTCAGACTAAATTTGCAAAGCAATATGAGAGCCCATTTAGGAGGAGGAGGAGATGGTGATTTTTCTACAAACTTACTGCACCTCGGTGACGGTAGTGTTCCTAATGACGATAGCTTCACAGAAATTGACGAAAAACTGGGACATAGTAAATAGTACAACACTGTATTAATTGCTAAATTCTGTGCAAAACGTCAAGTGTTTACTTGATAAAAATTACAAGTGGTTATTCCCAAAGAATCGAATCTGTGAAGGAAAATAATGATACAAGTTTGGAAAAATTTTCTGGGGATAATAAAAAGTCCGAAGAATCTATCAACACCGTATTTAATATTGAAAATATAGTGTACTATCTCCATGAATTTTTGAATTCTTTAAATCAATCTTGCATTCCGCCACAACGGTTCATTCTAAAGGTTGGCACTCCAACAATGTTGTTGAAAAATTTACATCCTCCGAACGTTTGCATAATACAAAATGCAGGTGACACGGGAATTTCTGTGTCATGTAGGTAATAGCGTTATTATCGACTCAAAAGCCCTCTTCACACACACATTCGAATCAGTAGGCTACTGGTTGTTAGCATTACCTGGTGTAATTACCAACTTATAAATTGTAACATTCTTTACTTTAGTACACACTTGAAGGAAATTAACAGTTTCGAAATTACATCCGTTCCATTTACATAATTTTCATTAAACCTACTTAATATGTAGTAGTGAACGATAAGCTTTTCCAGGTTTTACTAGTACTTGACCTACAACGGTCTGATCTCCTACACTCAGTGCCTCTGTCTTTAATGATCACTGCTTTTTTTTACATAATAATTTTCCCATTCCTGCATAGAATTTACCCGCTCGTACAGAAGGCAACAGAATTTAGTGAATCCAAGCTGCAATCGAAGTATAACTACGTTACTTTCACATCTCCGTAGGTATGCCACGAATATCCGTCATACTGAATTCTGCTCAATAAAAGTTTCATACTATCACATGACTCCGACATGTAAGCAGTAAGTTATAAACTGAAGGGATTGGTGAATTATTAAAAATGGAGTAAAATCAATAGGTTAAAAAAAGTTCGTAGAAGTCTTTTGAGTGGAGGGAACGTTAGAAAACTGTTTATGTTATGAATGCTTAAGCCTACAAATCGTGATAGTTGTTATTATTATTATTATATTATTACTATAAAACAACATTTGTATTATTTTAATACAGACAGGAGTGAATACAGCCTTCGAATGAATTGGTAGTAAGAACGCGTCAGCCTGTCAACACACATTAGATCTGTATATTTGTGTCGTGACAACGGTAGTAATTTTTGTAAACAAAGACTGTTGTGTCATTACGACATTAAGAATGTTGTTGGCGTGAATTTAATGCGACAGATTTTTTTTACCTCTGCCCATGTTTCTCTCTTTCAGTCCTCTCACTCACTCTCTCTCTCGCGCGCGCGCACACGCACGCGCGCCAACTCGTGCAGTTTCTTCTTTTTCTTGTCAACAATTTCAGTGTTACACACAATCCTTCACTGTTTGTTTGTGCGTGTTTGTTTAATCATTCATTGTGTTCGTATAAACTACACATTCAAACTTGAGTAATCTGTTTGTAGCAGTGTAACATTTCAACAAACACTTAAAGAGGCGCGCTTTGGGTGCAGTCGCAGAAGGACCTGCCGTGCTAACTTAATGAAAATAAAAGGAAATTAATAGTGAGGTAGTCATGTTTAATTAAAGGTAGTAGTGAGGTTTGTCCCTATTAGTGAGGTAGATGGGGAAAATTGACAGAGAAAGAGTGAGGGGGAGAAGAGAGACGGGGGAGAGAGAATTACGAATTTTTAATTATTCTCATTCATACCGAATATCATTTGTAAGAATATAGTTATGCAGTTATTGGTATACAGTAGTACCGAAGCAACATGTTTCAAGTTGACTCCCATCCGTTGGAAATTTATTCACGATTCTGATTAATAAAAATTTCTACAAGTACCAATAATATAAATAACAACCTGCAGAAGCAGAAGAGTTTATATCTTACAGAGTTGAAGAGTTGTAATGTTACATTAATTAAATTTTTGCTTTTCGTATATCACAGTGAGCAGTAATCTAATTTTTTTGAAATAATACGTGAAGGCTTATATATTAAGAATTAATTTTTTTTATAGTTTCCGTAACTTGCTTGTAAAATAATTAGGTATCCAAAAGGTAAGTTACATATTTTAATAGCAACTTATAAGTTCCTCATCCTCGGTTTTTTCCTTTCTTCAAAATGTACCACTTCTTAATTGCGAATAAATTATTTAACGTAATAATCGTTTAACCAAAGGCTGTTTGGATCCTGTTAATAAAACTCTTGAGTCTGCTGCACATAATCCTCGCTTTTGGTTCATGTTTCGTTAACTTTCTACATTACAATAAGTTTAATTATTTTCAAGTTCCTTATAAGTAGCCAACTGTAGTAAACATCATGTACTTTGACCTCTCTCTCACTCTCTCTCTCTTTCTTTCTGTTACTCTTGTTCTTCTCAATAACTGTATCTCAGGAAGCCTGAACGTAACAGGTTCTTAAGTAAACTTCATATGACTTAACGTGCAAAATCTTAAACATCATTTGGGCTTCAGTTATGTTATAATTTTGTAAGAAAGCTTTACAAAATACTTTTTACACTGCTTCTGTATACGAAACTAGGTGCAGGTATGTAATCAAATTTTTAAGTAGGCCTATTTATTCTAACACTGTTACAGTTTCTTGAAAACGCCGTATGTAAACAAACATTAAAACTTAGTAATAAGGTTTATCAAACTACTATTTTTCTTGGACGCATTAACGCAAATCAGTAATCTAGAGACCAATTTTATATTGAAAAATCGATGTCTAATAAACGGAATTTGATATGCAAAAATCCATCGGTTAAGAAAATAAAGTAAACTTGGTTAGTAACAAATAATTTTGGCAAAAATTTTTAATTTGATATAGGCTATAATTGATTCCAATTTTATTACAATCTGAGAAATGAAGCCAAATAGATTTTCATAAACGTTGGTCTAGTAACAAAAAAAGTTTCATTCTTAAGCGCACAATATTATAATTTCCCTTTCATCCCGGAAAAAAGACTGTATTAAGCTACTATCATACTTGTCTAGTCTACACTATTTAATGGGTATATTATAGGTTTCACAAAAATTGATTATCTTACACATGGTTTTAATATATCACTAAACTTTGTGAAAAGTCTGAGTGAAAAGAATTATATACACAACGGTTGATGTTAATACAGGTCTTAATTCGTTTCAAAATTTATAAATAAATAAAAAATTAAAATTATCACATATATTGTGTGGTGTATAAAATAAATTGTAATAATCCTTTCTAATATGATTACTTAAGCCATAATATCCGAAGTTCCTTTATTCTTCTGTAGCCTCCTACATTCTTGCGTATCTGCTGTCATATTCGCGTCTCACAGTCATAGTAGACAGTAGGCTATAATATTATACCTTTTTTTGCGTTGTCTGAGACTTGTCTCAGAGGATAAGACTCAGGCTGATCTGGGGCAAGCACCCTTCCGCCGATTGGAGATTTAGAGGAGTCGCACGCCAGCGCAGCGCGGACCGGTGGCGAAGTAGGTGGAGGCATTCAGGATAGAGTGTAGTGTATGGATGTGTATTTGTGTGTTTACGTAGTGTGCAGAGCCAAATGGGTGATGGTAGAGCCATAATAAAAGTATAAGTCAAACGACAGCCAAGACGAGGTCGAGTAACGCAGGACGCCAAAGCTGGAGGGAGGTGTCAGAGAGGCGTCAAGGTAAGGCGGGGAGGCACAAAGGAGAGGGATAAAGACCGGATAGGTAGATAGGAAAATTTAAGATATTAAGTTATCAATAAGGAAGCCAGGTGTAGTAAGTATGACGAAGAGACTTAATTATTTCTATTTCTCCGTTGGCGGGGGTTTCTGGGAGGAGGTCCATCGGGAATGGTGAGGAGACGGTTTATGACACAGGAAGGTCTGCGGTAGTTACAGGTAGTATTAATATTATACAATACCTCCTTCACATTTAAGTTGAGGAATTCCAATCAGCCTTCCGTTGCGTTACTTCTCTCTTGAGCCCTTGATATAATTCGTTGCCTGCTCTTTATTGCAGCTGTAATATCTCCTTCGTTTTATAATTCGTAACGTTAAATATTCTTCCTCACCCTGGAATTTTCCATTCTCTTTTACTAATTTCTTTTCACTTCATAAGACTTTTCTATACAAAAGCAAGTATATAAAAAAGTTATAAGGTCGGGGATTAGCAACCAAACGGCATTGTTTAAAAACATTTATCTACAAGTTTCTTTTCTATAGTTCATCGTACACACCCTTGCGAGATAAAAATAACTACGCGGTAGTTTCTTTCGCAATTTTTCGCATTATTTTGAGACAATCGACTGGTGATTTAGAGATAAATACTAAATATTAATGGGGTCTCATACATTTTATATTATATCTGTTTTCTATCCTACTGATAGAATTAGAAAAACGGTAGCTATCTCTCTTTTCCTTTTAAAAGCACAATACATATTAATTTACCAAGTAGCAGTTTCCTTCTTCATTTAAAATTTCTATCAAATCTACTGTATATTGGACAAAACAGAAGGGGAAACATACGTGCTTACAAGGTAGTGTAAACATCCTGTAATGCTGTCAAATCAAAATACAAAGGAAGGGGAAGTGAATACTGTAATGAGTAGCCCCTACATTCATATTTATGCAGGAGTAGGTGATGATTAAGGCCCGGATTTTTATGTAATTACATATTTGAATGCTGAGTGCACATTTACACGGAAAAGCCAGATATCGGCGAATCATACCAATAGGTGTCTTATCCGCGAGTTTAATTTTACATATTTTTACATATTTTGTTCATATTACATATTTCACTCCATCTTACATATTTCTACATATTTTAGCTATTTTACTATACTTTACTTCAATTTTAAAATTGAAATGGCAAAAAATAGTTAGGCCTATAACAACATTACTCAGATGCGCAAATGTGCAATTAATCAGAATCAGGTCCAATTAAATTTATTACAAGAAAAGGCAAAATATTGCATCTGTTGCAATTGCACACATAGATTCTACTTTCAAGAAGTAAAATTTTTTACGAGCTCAAGCGACAAGTAAGGCATTTTGCACGGGATGTTAATGAGAATGGTATGCGCGGCCGCACTCCTTATTTACGTTTCGTTCGCACGTTCAGCAGGCTCGATGGGGAAAGAACGTGCTGTCCGCGGTAAATAAATACTCTTCGCAGATCTTGCAATTCTCGCAACGGATTCCATCTACCTAAACAAACAAATATCTATATAACTCTATGCTATTGTAGGGCACAATGTGATTTTTGACGCCAGTATTATCGACGCTCTCGGAGTGTAAGCCTACACGTAAATAACAATCTGGTGTGCAGTGTGGTGTGTTGATGTTATTGTCAAGTCAGTGTTTTGTCTTTCGCCTACACTTCTGCGCTTGCTTTTTCTTGCCTTGGCGGATTCTCGTTGTTGGACAAAAGACGTCTTAAATAATATAGTGTGCGGTATTGTTCAACGCAAGTTCTTAAGAGTTTTAAATACAAATATCCTTGTTTTATCATGGCACCGACCGCATCATCTTTGTCATCTAAGTTAAAATCATGGGTACAGATTGACAGTGCTTTTACAACTGACGATAAAGCTGTATTTTGCCAAGTTTGTTATGGCCAAATGGTGTTAAAGAAGAGAAGGTACTGCTGTTGTACACAGATGCAGCAGCATACATGTTAAAAGCAGGTAATTCTCTAAATGTGTTTTACCCCAACCTACTACATGTTACATGCCTGGCTCATGGATTGCATCGAGTAGCTGAAACTGTCAGAGACCTTTTCCCCGAAGTAAATACATTAATATCAGCAACAAAAAAGGTGTTCTTGAAAGCTCCTTACCGTATCCAGTGCTACAAACAAAGGCTACCTGACACACCTCTGCCTCCAGAACCCGTAATTACAAGATGGGGAACCTGGATCGAAGCCGTAAATTTCTACAGTGACAACTTTGAAGCTGTGAAGTATGTGGTGGAAACATTATCTCCCGATTCTGCAGTGTCAGCGAGCGAATCCTTGTCTGCATTCAACAACTCTAAGGTGATATGTTCAGTTTCGTACATCAAAACGCATTTCAGTTGTATCAAGAAACTGGAGACTGCAGGTCTGACTCTCCAAGAGGCCATAGGAATAGTTGAAGAAGCAGTTAACAAGTTAAATGCTGTGCAGGGTGAAGTCGGTGACAAAGTTTCTACTAAATTAAATGCTGTGCTGAATAGAAACCCTGGTTACTCAACTTTACATACCATTTATCGCATATGTAACGGCGAAACTGTAGAATCGATTGAGAATATTCTTCCAAGTACGATTCCTCTATATAAACATGCGCCGGTGACGACATGTGATGTCGAGAGATCCTTTTCTATATATAAAACATACTCTCAGACCGAAGACAGTCCATGTCAACAGACAATATAGAAAAGTATTTAATAATTAATTGTGCAACTAAACAGTGGAAAAAAAAACTTACATGGACACTTTATTCTTATGCAGAGTTATAGTAGAGTTTTATATATATATATACAATATAGATTTTCAAGTCAAAAATCTACCTTCAATTTTATAGTAATTTCAACTCTCCTAGTAAAATACTTTGTTAAATAGTTAATAATTCTCAATTTTTTACTTTATACTCATGTCCTATACTACAGAAATCCATAGGTAAAATACTTTGTTGTTGTTAATTTTATAATATCAAGGTTTCTTTTTTAATACTGTTTTCTAAAATATGTTTTCATAAATTTTCTAAAGTACAATAAACAATTGAAAAGTAATTAATTTCTTATGCATGCTGTCTTATTGTAAACTCTTCAACAAAGAGTTAAACTTTCAGATACTGTGTATTCTGAGGGTTAACTTATTTTCTGTAACAGAAGTGGTAATCTAACTGGTGATTAGTGTCAGCCCCGAACTTGATTAGTATTTTGTGGATTACATTGACTTTGCTCAAAATATATTTGCATGTTTTGAAAGTGATTTTAAAAAGTTTAAAATGAAGCACCTATTATTTTCAAAACCTTTCAAAGAGGGCACTGTTATGTTCTCGTAAAATGTAAATTATATTGTTGATGTGAAAGTATTTTAATACTACATATTTCTTAAATATTACATATTTAGCTACATATTTTCCTTATTTTTCCTACATATTTATGTACATAAAGGGAGACTGTGCGCTGCGCCGTACGCTAGACAGAGAGGGTATAATAGCAACTATCTCGCTCTACTTTCATCAGTGAAACACGCGGCGGATGAGTAAATTTTAGTCGATTCATTTTTGCAGTTCAACCTGCGATAACTTCAAAACCAATAAATATACAGCAATTCTGAAAACTGCATTGTGTTCAGTAATTAAATCTCTATAAGTAGCCAAAATCTCAATTAATATAATTAACAATTACAGAAGATACACAGAAGAAGAACGTGTTTTTTTAGACGTTTCTATTGGTTTAGCATTTGCATTTGTACACTGTACTCTTTAAAATACAAAAAGTAAAATTGGTTAAAAAGTTTTACTTACAGTACGCCTACATCCGTTTTTGAAAAAGTTTGTGATTCGGCTGCTTCTTCAATGCACAAGTTTTTTGGAAGCCATGAAGCCAAAGTGAGTCGACCTAACGCCGCTGCCCCAGACTCAGTTGCCCCAAATAAAGTATTTCAATTGTAAAAACTTAAATATTCAAAAATAGTGAACCATATCGCAGAATGACGTAAGTGTAGTGAAGAATAAGTCGTGATCAGCCAAAACATCAAGAGTAGTATCTTTACATCCCTAACCATTTCGCTAACCAAAATTGCAAAAATTAGTTTGGAGATACGTCCGGATATGGGAGGTTCCGGATATCACAGGTCCGGATGTGACAGGTTGTACTGTATTTACCTTATAACAATTCCCCCTAAATAAAAGGGAAATCCCCAAATTCATATTTCGAAGCCACCTGTTGTAGATAAAACGGTATTTATCTTGGATACATACGTTTAATCTCATACAAACGTTTTTATGTGTGTTCCCATCAGCACCGACACACCTGTACAGGCTTCTCCATATTTTTCTACACCTGTCCAAATATGACTATACTGATTACAATAGTAATTTCTTCTACGGTTTGTTTATGACCATAAGATATGTCTTTATAGTTCCTTTTAAATACCATTATTTTCTGCTCATTCGTACAAAACTTTTAATTGTTGAATGTGCCAATTCTGATAATCTTTGCCAAACCCAAATTTTAATGTTATACGGCGTCACCTTATTATGTAGCAAACAAAATTAGAACAAATCACTGTTATTTTAGCAGTAGCTTTTTTAAGGAGCCCAGAGTAGGCCTATACCTACCCGACACGCACACATTTGAAGGATCAGTATTTTGTCTTGGAGTTCACTCTCCCAGCTGAGATACCCATGTTTTTAGGGACCAGGAACTCGCATTTGAACTTCTATCATCAGCTACATAATGTAAATCCTAGATAAATGTACAAGCCTATGCTCTAAAAGCCTAAGCTATGATACCCACAATCATCTACGTTTTACTAAAATAATGGTTGCAAGTTAAATTTTTTGATTCATGTTGATGCCTTTGTCTCGAAGAAACCAGGTAAATTAATCTGCTTTTCGTATCCGGCCGACGATGGTGTGCTCCCACTTACGAACAGTGGCACATGCAACTCGTTTCACTTGCGAACACTCAAGTAGATAAGACACGTAATTAATTTTTGATACGTGAGAGTACCTCCCACTTGCGAACACACAAACAACGATGTATGTACATCCACCCTGTATTGTGTTTATGTTTTTATAATTCGTTAAATGTATTTTTTGTTACCAACTACGTTTACCAAGTTACAATTTTTATAAAACTCACACACACACACACTTGCATAGCCGCTCCCTCACTCTCTCTCTCTCTCTCTCTCTCTCTCTCTCTCTCTCTCTCTCTCTCTCTCTCTCTCTCTCTCTCTCTCTCTCTCTCTCTCTAAATTAAAAAGGAAGGTTATTTTTTATTTATTTTTATTAGTCAACTTGTAGAACGGATGACGTGATCTTGAGAAACATCCCAACTTCAGAATCTTTTTCATATCTTTTAGTTTATCCAATTCAGTATACTTTTTCGTCCTTTTCATAGCTTAAAAATTTCACTCCATCGTTACATCGTGTTCTGAATACATTTCTCTGCCTCAGATTATAAACATTTGATAATGTTTTTTATTCTTGGATGTGGTCTTCCAACGTGGCTGTTTAGTTTCTGATGCGTGCTTGTACGGTATTATTCATTGTATGACGTCGGAAGTAGCAGTTCCGTAACTCCTGTGGCACTAATCATTGTCTAGCTATTGTTCTACGAAACAATTAAAGAATTAATCGAGTTTCTCTTCCTCTGGAACTTGACCATGGATATACTACCAGCCACATTCTACATCTTTTCGAAGGAAAGCAAGTGTAGCACACATTAGGATTTTTGTGCTCCCTAAGTCATTTGAATGTGTATACTCGTGCAAAGTGACTACTGCAGCTTTTGAATTTTCCATTCATGAAAAATTACTTTTAATCTTTCAAACTCTCTTTTCTATTGATTTAACCAAAAATCGGGAGCTTAGCTTGCACAACGTCTTCGCCCGGACGGAAACTACTCTCGTCAATTTTCAAACCGGGACAATTGACAAACTGGCCGGGACCCCGGGATCAGGTCGTCAAACCGGGACAATCCCGGTCAAACCGGGACGTATGGTAAGCCTATTTATACATGTATTTATCGGTTTTCAATATTGATGTGAGCATTGTACTGTAGAATTAGGAAGCGATTGTATTGAACGAACCACGATTATCAAATGATATACGGTATTCCTTTTAGTTCAACAATTCCGTCATCTCGTCTCCGGTACTTTGGAAAACCATTGTTATTTTCAATAGTTTAACGTAAAATGTTGCTCGGTTATTGTGTGTACATATTCCATCAATCATGCAAGGAACATTAGGATTACGAGCTCTACAAGATCCATGTATCATTCGAGATAACAATTTTATGAATCCTTGGAAAAGTGATACGGCACAAAACTTAGGATAAGCAAGAGGTAGTGTATTAACTTTTTAAATTGTATATTATTATTATTTTTATTATGTTTTTACTATAAAATATTCATATTATTTTAATATGATTTTCTGGAACACGTTTGGTGGAAACGTAAAACCGGCCAGCTGATAAATAAGAGGTTGCGAGTTCAGACGTAGATGTGTATATATGTGTCAGCCAAAACAGTGTTTTGTAAACGTACACGTCTGTCATTACAACATTAAGAATGTTATTTGACCTTGAGTAGGTACTCATGTTGACGGGAATGAGAAATCTTGTGGTGTTAGCGCTGAATAGACACAACACAGTGGGGGCCATTCCGGCTTCCCGCGCTAACCTAGCGATCAGCTGTTTTTGCCGTGTGACGTCCGACTGGTGAAGAAATACGCGCGAGTCTTGATTTACCATGCAATCTTACCTGAGACAATGTCCTACTTAGCATCTCTCTGCTGTTTACACGAAATATTAACAATAATTGTAATGAGCTATTCATATAGAAAAAGGATTAAACAACAAGATTAAATGGTTTGCGGCAAAAAATAATGGTAAAATCTATTTCTACATTTAATAGAAAAGTAAGCAAGTCTGTCCACATATAACATTGACAAAATGGCACAAGATGTAAAATTAAGTCGGAATTTTTTATTATTCGTTAATTTTATATTAATAGAATTATTTCGATGGTTATTAATTTACTTAGAAACCTCAGATGATACTGATATTTTTCAGTGAAACGTGCGTCAGGTGTTAAAAAGAATATACGAAATTATACTACTTGCAGAAGAAACAAATTGAAAACATCACAAATTTTATATATATATATAATATGCCTGCGTGGGTGGGTGCGCGTACGTGCACACGCGTGCGCGCATGAGTGCGTGTATAAACATTTCTATGTAGTATAATATATTTGAAGCAAGCTTCCAATTATTATAATTATAATCAATATCATAATCATTTTCTTTATCTACATTTTCTACATTCTACATTATCTACATTGAAATTTATTGACATTTAAAAGATACATTAAATATACTGTATTGAAAGGGACACTGTGCGCTGCGCCGTACGCTAGACAGAAAGGGTATAATAAGCAACTATCTCGCTCTAACTTCGTCGTCAAACACGCGGCCGCATGAGTAAGTTTTATTCAATCCATTTTTGCAGTTCAACCTGCGATAAATTCAAAACCAATAGATATACAGCAATTCTGAAAACTGCATTGTGTTCAGTAATTAAATCTCTATAAGTAGCCAAAATCTCAATTAATATAATTAACAATTACAGAAGATACACAGAAGAAGAACGTGTTTTTTTAGACGTTTCTATTGGTTTAGCATTTGCATTTGTACACTGTACTCTTTAAAATACAAAAAGTAAAATTGGTTAAAAAGTTTTACTTACAGTACGCCTACATCAGTTTTTGAAAAAGTTTGTGATTCGGCTGCTTCATACAATGCACACGTTTTTTGGAAGCCATGAAGCCAAAGTGAGTCGACCTAACGCCGCTGCCCCAGACTCAGTTGCCCCAAATAAAGTATTTCAATTGTAAAAACTTAAATATTCAAAAATAGTGAACCATATCGCAGAATGACGTAAGTGTAGTGAAGAAAAAGGGGTGATCAGCCAAAACATCAAGAGTAGTATCTTTACATCCCTAACCATTCGCTAACCAAAATTGCAAAAATTAGTTTGGAGATACGTCCGGATATGGGAGGTTCCGGATATCACAGGTCAAGATGTGACAGGTTGTACTGTACTTTTTAACTACATATTATACTAATGTACAATGAAGATATACTTATTATATCTTTATTTAGTATATAGTTATTTACGTGTCAAGAAAAGAACGTGTGAATAAAGTGATCACAACATTTTATACCTTATATGTTTTCTGTCATTGAATGATTAACCCACTTTTTAATAACAGCGTTGAAAAATAGTTGATTACGTCTTTCAAAGATTATTTTTACTACGGTACTGAAATTAAAAATAACTAAGATCGTATACAGGAATTAAACGTAGGCGACTGGAATAAACAGCCGAGACACAGCAGCTGCAGGAATTGCTTACGTTCAGTAGACTTGGCAACGTTGTGACCTTCGTGACTTTATATACATTTTGTGGCAACACTGTGCATATTTTTCATCACTAAAAGCTAAACCGATATCCGTGATAAAATAGTAATGCATTTTTTTAAACGTGTGAGTGGTTTGTAACGATAAAGTTAACAGGGTAATTATTATTCAACTTTTTTCAACAAACTATCTTGAAACGGATATATATTTTTACGGTTTTTTATGCTGATTACGAATATGTAAGAATAAAATGTCTAAGCTAACTCGTAACTTTTATATATGGGGTCTCAAAAAGATGAACTTCTCTGGTCAGAACTTGCATGTTTAGCTAATTATGGATAAACGTGATTATATATATATATATATATATATATATATATATATATATATATATATATATGTACTGTTAATGATTTCGAGGTTCGGTCATTAATTATGAAAACTCAGTTTTGCGACGTTTCGAGATTTATTCTTCTCATAATCATGCCTACAACATTAAAATATAGTCTTACTACAATTATATTATTTGTAAGTGTGTATAGGTGTGTGTAAAGTCATACATTACTATAACTATTTACTTACATTAACTGTGAGATGAGCTACAGCAACCACATTACACTAAACACTTATCACTGTTCCATACTTATACACATATAACACATTACTTTTGTATAGTGTTAGCGTTATGTAGTTATCTGACAGACTGCCAGCGATATAAAATTTTAATAGTACCTAACTAGAAAGTTGTTCAGTATTCCTATACCTGTAAACTATTGTCCATTTTAAAAAGAGTGAATAAGATTAGAATAACACTTGCTAAGACTTTGTACGTCCGTTTTCTTGTTAACTGAAAGGTGTTTATTCTTCTCTATTGTTAGCATTTCTAAGAATTGCCGTTTAAAGTGATTACTTTCTGCATGAATTACCTTAGCTTTGTGAAACTGAAACGAGTGACCGTGTGTACGGGCGTATTGTGTTAGGGCCGTGGGATCAGGTCTGTTAGTATTTACTTTCTGGCAGCTATATTTACGTTGATAAATACGTCTTTTAAAATACTGTTCAGAACAACCGTAATATTTTTTTCCACAGTTTTCTTCACACGGTATTTCATATGTTATGTTGGATCTTAGTTCTATTTCATCCCTGTCTTTAGTATGCGTAAAACATTTATTATTGATAGTGTTAACGTTTTTGAAAGCTATTTTTGTATTGTGATTAGCATTAGTGAGGATCTTGGGAAGTCTTTCTGATAATGATTTGACATATGGAAGGGAAAAATATTTTTTAGTAGTAGTAGTTTTATCTTGATTACTGGATGTTGTATTCTGTCCTACAGGTGTATTACCATTTATTTGGTTATTAGTCACGTCTAAGTTATTTATTCGGGGTTTAGTCTTATCTACCATATTATGATTATGTCTGTAACTTTCTCGCAATATTTTGCAAATTATCTTGTGGGGGTACCCATTTGTTAGCAATAGGTCTACTAGTCTATTATCAATTTCTTTTTTGTAGATGTCTGTTGTAAGTCTCTGTGCACGATTTATCAGATTTTTAGCAACATTAATTTTGTAGTGGTATGGACAATGACTCGTGTAATGAATGTATCGTCCTGAGGTTTGTGGTTTTTGCCACCATTTTGTGTCAAGTTTACCATGGCTTGGTGGAGTAATAAAACATCTAAAAATGAAATTGTGTTGTCCGATTTTTCTAATTCTACAGTGAAAACTATACGTGGATGAAAGTCATTGAATGTATCTATTATTATATTCTGCATATTAATCGGTATTGCTGTAATAATATCATCAACAAATTTGTAAAGGAATGGTATATCAAATGGTACAGTGGGAAGTTTTTTATCAAGAATATACTCAAGATACATATCAGCCAAGATAGGGGCTATTGGTGAGCCCATTGGGCATCCAAATAACTGTAAATAAAAGTCATTGTTGAATTGAAAATATCCCCTCTCTAGGCATAACTTAAGTGCTTCTAAGAATTGTTTTTTAGGAATATTTGTGTGAGGTCTGAGTTCATCAAACCTGTCAGAAATAATTTTTTTACTATTGGTACTGATATTTTGGTAAAAAGGGATGATACATCCAGTGAAATAAGTTGATACCCAGGGGGTAATTGAACATTGGATATCTTATCGTGGAAGTCAAATGAATCCTTCACGTTATACTTGTAGGTGGAGAGACGTGTTAGAATAGTGGCAAGATGTCTAGCTAATCCATATGTTGGGGAATTTAAAAACGAAACTATGGGTCTGACTGGGTTCCCATCCTTATGGTTTTTTACTAGAGAATACAACTTAGGGGAAGTTGGTGCGTTATTCACAAGTTTTCTGCAAGTATGTTCATCTATGTATTTGTTTTTTTTTGTAAGAACCGTACGTACTTGTTTGTATCATTCATCAGGCTGTGTGTGGGGTTACGTGAAACTTTTTTGTACGTATTATGGTCATTTAATAATTATTGAGTTTTTTTATATATTTATCTTTATCAATTGCTACCGTTTGATTTGTTTTGTCAGTTTTAGTTATGTATATGTCTGTTCCTACGCTCCAACCCAGACATATACATAACTAAAACTGACAAAACAAATCAAACGGTAGCAATTGATAAAGATGAATATATAAAAAAAACTCAACAATTATTAAATGACCATAATACGTACAAAAAAGTTTCACGTACCCCACACACAGCCTGATGAATGATACAAACAAGTACGTACGGTTCTTACAAAAAAACAAATACATAGATGAACATACTTGCAGAAAACTTGTGAATAACGCACCAACTTCCCCTAAGTTGTACTCTCTAGTAAAAAACCATAAGGATGGGAACCCAGTCAGACCCATAGTTTCGTTTTTAAATTCCCCAACATATGGATTAGCTAGACATCTTGCCACTATTCTAACACGTCTCTCCACCTACAAGTATAACGTGAAGGATTCATTTGACTTCCACGATAATATATCCAATGTTCAATTACCCCCTGGGTATCAACTTATTTCACTGGATGTATCATCCCTTTTTACCAATATATCAGTACCAATAGTAACCAAAATTATTTCTGACAGGTTTGATGAACTCAGACCTCACACAAATATTCCTAAAAGACAATTCTTAGAAGCACTTAAGTTATGCCTAGAGAGGGGATATTTTCAGTTCAACAATGAGTTTTATTTACAGTTATTTGGATGCCCAATGGGCTCACCAATAGCCCCTATCTTGGCTGATATATATCTTGAGTATATTCTTGATAAAAAACTTCCCACTGTACCATTTGATATACCATTCCTTTACAAATTTGTTGATGATAATATTACAGCAATGTGCCGGCGTAAATCTGGCTGTCGAGAGTTTTAGAATATTTTTTTTTTTTTTAATTGTAAAATAACGCGAATGCAAGGGTCAGTTGAAACGACCCTTGTCCGGCTCCGTTAAGGCTGCGCGCGCAACTCGTAGTGAGGGGCGGCTTGTTCAATCGGTTACAGCGGTTAGTCAGCTCACCGCCCCGCTACGAAGTACATCGGCGTCTCTCTCCGAACAATTACGGCGTAGTTTCTCTGCATCTACATGGCTTGCTGAAACTTAAGCGACTCCCGGTAAGAATTGCATTATTTTATGTGTTTAAAAGTAATTCATATTAAATGGATAATTAATAACAAGGTGTATGCAACCGTATAAAAAGACCTAATTATGTGAGTGCGATCCGACAGTTTTTATATTAAAAGAAAACTCATTGTTCAGTAATTTACTTAAGGTTCAATATATAGCCCATGTTCCTTTTATTATTACTATAATAGTGTGAGAGGTATTGTAATTGTCATTGTCATGATAAAGGTGTAGAATGTAAAAAATTAATGGCTAAAAGTTAGTGCGTAGTCAGGTAGTGAACTGTGTCCATTCATGCAGCAGACTGTCGGGGAGCTCTTTAATTAACTTTACAGTAGAGAATTTATTTGTGAGAACTTCCATAGAGGAAATATTATTAATGTTAAAACATTATTAATACTGTGAGTGTCTTGAAGTTGAATTTTTTGGTCAAATAATGATTATTGGTCGCCACGTGGCTGTTTAACCTGTAAATTTCTGTTGTGGCATGTAGACATTGTGCTGATGACTTTTATATTACGCCACGTTTGATATAGTCTTTTCTTTATCAAAATTTAATTATTCCATTGCTGACTTTCTACTCTTTAAGCTGGTTGCAAAGATTTTATTAATGAAACTTGTGCATTTATTGAGAGTTGGTTGAAGGCCCGTTCTGAGGTTATTTACCTGAACTTGGGTGTACATTTTTGGTGAACATTTCTCTAATTTATATGAATTAACAGGGTTCTTGATTAAGACGGAGATTTGGCTTTGCTGATTGCCGTCCATCTGCATCAGCCATGGACCATTAGACAAGATCCTGTCCGGAGAGGGAGTCGGTGATCAGATCAAGATGTAGTACTTGGGCAGCAGTATTAAGGTGATATGCACTCTTTTATTTTCCTTTTGGGGCCGGGCAGGCAGTGCGCCCCTTTTACAGTAAATATCATTTGAATCCATGTGACCACGTGTCCAGACTATCTGCTATAAAGGGGAGCAGCTGATCATCATTCTGAACATTATGAGTGAATTTCAAAAACACTTTCAATAACTGAATTACCTAACACTAAGTGCACTGCTTGTAATTGTGTGCTGCACTGGGGGAGCGTGCCAGAGATATTTGTTCACTTAGATATTTTACAGTTTGCACATAGTTATCATATCACTCTTTACAAAATTTATAGAACATGTTATGGACTCTGTTCCGGCTGGAACAGAAATGAGTAAATATTAAATTCACCTTGGGCTTAACATTTAAGGGCTGGGGGTTTTCCTTTGTTTTTTTTGGCCGTTTTCTGGGGTTTAAAAAGGGACTTAGTTTTTGTCTGACACATGTTTGTGCAGCCTGAGGCAGGTTAGATTCCTGTCAAATTTTGGCAAACACATGCTGGCGCGCTCCCACAGCTGCTAGGGCAGAACCGTCTTATTGTACTTTCATTATATATATTTTTATACAGCCATTCGGGGTTAATAGAAAGGAATTTGTGTATTTTTCTGGGCATATACTAATTGATTTTATACCTTACAAAGGGTTATAATGATTGTTTTTCTTAACTTGCAAAACACATATTGATTACGTTTCACTTGTAGTATCTGCTGATTAATTTTTTTTAAACTATAGAACATATACTTATTAATTTTGTAAAACATATATTGTTTAATGTTTTTTGAAATTTGTAAAGCCTCGACTGATTAATTTTTCTACTGGTAAAGTACATACTGATTTATTGAATCCTTCTGAATTTGTGAAGCAAATTAACCTTTTAGAATTGTATAACAACTGCTTAAAATCAGGTGATGTAGTTTCCGTAAATTTTTTTATTTTATGTTGTGGAAGGAACTTAAAGTTCATATGCTCATGATGGGTCATTGATCAGTGGAATTCTATACCTATGGGCGGTCCGGTCTTACTTATGCGTTATGAGTAATTATCCTTTCTGGGGTTGTGGCTTTTATGTAATTCTACACAAACGGGTTGCTGATGGGCGAACATTTTATCACTGCTGGGTTCTGGGTATGGCAGTAACTCTGCCTGCAAGGCGGGTGCATTCCAAGGGGCATTCGTGTTAGAATTGATGCATAATTGTGAGTCTATGTGCCTTATGTTTCAGTGTGTGTTGTTATGTTTTGTCTGTGTCTAGCTAGTCACAAAATGGGGGAGAACTTTGTATTGATATATATATTTACTGAATATTATACACACTCGTTATGATATACACATGTTGTCTTTAATACTGTTAAAGCAGGGCTTAATTTATTTGTGATATTTATGATTCATGGGGGGGGGATAACTATGTGATAGAGTTTGCCTACATGTATTAATTCTTGGCATACAATAAAAACCGTTATTGTTATATTACAGCTGAGTTTCATTGCAAGTCCCGTCATACTGGACCCGGCACAATTTTTGCTTCTCTAGGCTCCGGCCTAGTCCTAATTGACTTGTGGCTTCTCTTTCAACAAAAATATTAAAACAAAAGAAGTTGTTTTATACTCTAAAAAAAAAAAAAAAAGAAAGAGGGGTTACAGCAATACCGATTAATATGCAGAATATAATAATAGATACATTCAATGACTTTCATCCACGTATAGTTTTCACTGTAGAATTAGAAAAATCGGACAACACAATTTCATTTTTAGATGTTTTATTACTCCACCAAGCCAATGAACTTGACACAAAATGGTGGCAAAAACCACAAACCTCAGGACGATACATTCATTACACGAGTCATTGTCCATACCACTACAAAATTAATGTTGCTAAAAATCTGATAAATCGTGCACAGAGACTTACAACAGACATCTACAAAAAAGAAATTGATAATAGACTAGTAGACTTATTGCTAACAAATGGGTACCCCCACAAGATAATTTGCAAAATATTGCGAGAAAGTTACAGACATAATCATAATATGGTAGATAACACTAAACCCCAAATAAATAACTTAGACGTGACTAATAACCAAATAAATGGTAATACACCTGTAGGACAGAATACAACATCCAGTAATCAAGACAACACTACTACAACTAAAAAATATTTTTCCCTTCCATATGTCAAATCATTATCAGAAAGACTTTCCAAGATCCTCACTAATGCTAATCACAATACAAAAATATCGGTATGGAGAACCATACATGACTTCCATGTTCTAAGATTTATATTTAAAATCATATTCGAAATGAAATATTTCCATAGAAACTACGTCTTTCTACTTATTGCTTCAGCATTAACCACAGTACTGTGGTCACTAACGTATACCACCTCACGTTTTCGCACTCCATTTTCACTGATGATGGCAGTCGATGGCACTGCCGAAAAGTCTGGTTTTGCAGAAAACATTGGACTACGGCTAAAGAGCCCGGGAAGCAATTTTAACAAAAAACTACTTCTTTGTTGCTGATATCGTAGTACACATATAAAAAATTCTCCCCTCCACCTTCAACTATAATTTTTAATAATAGAAAATTACCCCCACCCCGTTCACCTACCTTCTTCATTTATAGATATTTCATCTACGTTTCTACAGTGGATTACTATGAGCTTCTTATCAGGATACTTTATTTATAAAAATTAAGTACTTTACTCTTGTTAAATCATAAAATGTTTCAGGTAAACTACCCCTTTCTCTTTACCGATCTTCTCCAAAATCAACAGACCTTCCGTCCTCTACAATTCAGCGAAGCATGCAAAAAAATATTTGATTCTGTTTGAATGTGCGGCAGTTATCGTTCGTCATGGAAACATTTCTCTTGTTACAACATTAAATGTTGCAGGTAAACTACCCCTTTCCCTTAACCGATCTTCACCAAAATCAATAGACCTTGAGCTCTCTGCAACTCAGGGGGTGCAAAAAATTATTTGATTCTCATTGAATTTTCGGCAGTTATCGTTCGTCATAAAAAAATTACCCTTTTTAAAACATAAAACGTTGCTGATAAACTACCCCTTTCCCTTAACCGATCTTCAACAAAATCAACAGACCTTGAGTTCTCTTTACTTCAAAAAGGTATGCAAAAACCTAGTTGATTCTGTTTGAATTTACGGCAGTTATCGTTCGTCATATAAAAAATAACCCTTGTTAAAACATAAAATGTTGCTGGTAAACTACCCCTTTCCCTTAACCGATCTTCACCAACACCAATACGTATTGAGAACTCTACAATACAGGGCTGTATGCAAAACATCATTTGATTCTGTTTGAATTTGCGGCTGTTATCGTTTACGATAGAAAAAAATTACCCTTGATAAAAAACCGTTGCGGGTAAACTACCCCTTTCCCTTAACCGATCTTCACCAAAAACGACAGGTTTTAGGTACTCTACAATTCAGGCCTGTATGCAAACAATTATTTGATTCTGTTTGAATTTTCGGCTGTTATCGTTTGCCATCGAAAACACCCTTGATAAAACATAAAACGTTGCTGGTAAACTACCCTATTCCATTAACCGATCTTTACCAAATACAATAGGTCTTGAGAACTCTACAATTCAGGGCTGTATGCAAAACTTTAGTTAATTCTCTTTGAATTTACGGCAGTTATCGTTCGTCATATGAAAAATACCCTTGTTAAAACATAAAACGTTGCAGGTAAACTACCCCTTTCCCTTAACCGATATTCAACAATATCAACAGACCTTGAGTTCTGTATAATTCAAAAAGGTATGCAGAAGAGTAGTTAATTCTGTTTTAATTTAAGGCAGTTACCGTTCGTCAAAAAAAAATTACCCTTGATAAAACATAAATGTTGCTGGTAAACAACCCTATTCCCTTAACCGATCTTCACAAAAACCAGCAGGTCTTGAGAACTCTACATTTCAGGGGTGTATGCAAAATATTATGTGATTCTGTTTGAATTTGCGGCTGTTATCGTTTGCCATATAAAATACCCTTGATAAAACAAAAAACGTGGCAGGTAAACTACCCCTTTCCCTTAACCGATCTTCACCAAAAGCGATAGGTCTTGATAACTCTACAATTTAGGGCTGTATGTAAAATATTATATGATTTTGTTTGAATTTGCGGCTGTTATCGTTTGCCATACAAAATACCCTTGATAAAACAAAAACTGTCGCCGGTAAACTACCCCTTTCCCTTAAACGATCTTCACCAAAAACAACAGGACTTTAGTACTTAGGAAATCAGGGCTTTATGCAAAAACTTATTTGATTCTGTTTGAATTTGCGGCTCCTATCGTTTGCCATAGAAAATACCCTTTTAAAACATAAAACGTTGCCGGTAAACTACCCCTTTCCCTAACCGATCTTCACCAAAACCAAAAGGTCTTGAGAACTCTACAATGCAGGGCAGTATGCAAAACATTATTTGATTATGTTTGAATTTGCGGCTGTTATCGTTTGCCATAGAAAATACCCTTGTTAAAACATAAAACGTTGCAGGTAAACTACCCCGTTCCCTTAACCGATCTTTACCAAAATCAACAGATCTTGAGAACTCTACAATTTAGGGCTGTATGCGAAACATTATTTGATTCTGTTTGAATTTGCGGCTGTTATCGTTTGCCAAACAAACAAAATTACCCTTGATAAGAAAAAACCGTTGTTGGTAAACTACCCCTTTCCCTCAACCGATCTTCACCAAAACAATAGGTCGCGAGTACTCTACAAATCAGGGCTGTATGCAAAAAATGATTTGATTCTGTTTGAATTTGCGGCTGTTATCGTTTGCCATAGAAAAAAATCTACAGACACACAGACAGACACACAGACAGACACACAGACAGACACACAGACAGACAGACACACAGACACTTTTCGAAAAACGACTTTTTTTCCTGTTTTGAGTGTAGTACAATCAGAATCTGCAATAATCTCGAACACGATTTTTTTTGCCATCACCATACTTCCATTTCCTTAAGGAACATGGAAGTAATAGCTTTCAAAAACGTTAACACTATCAATAATAAATGTTTTACGCATACTAAAGACAGGGATGAAATAGAACTAAGATCCAACATAATATATGAAATACCGTGTGAAGAAAACTGTGGAAAAAAATATTACGGTTGTTTTGAACAGTATTTTAAAAGACGTATTTATCAACATAAATATAGCTGCCAGAAAGTAAATACTAACAGACCTGATCCCACGGCCCTAACACAACACGCCCGTACACACGGTCACTCGTTTCAGTTTCACAAAGCTAAAGTAATTCATGCAGAAAGTAATCACTTTAAACGGCAATTCTTAGAAATGCTAACAATAGAGATGAATGAACACCCTTCAGTTAACAAGAAAACGGACGTACAAAGTCTTAGCAAGTGTTATTCTAATCTTATTCACTCTTTTTAAAATGGACAATAGTTTACAGGTATAGGAATACTGAACAACTTTCTAGTTAGGTACTATTAAAATTTTATATCGCTGGCAGTCTGTCAGATAACTGCATAACGCTAACACTATACAAAAGTAATGTGTTATATGTGTATAAGTATGGAACAGTGATAAATGTTTAGTGTAATGTGGTTGCTGTAGCTCATCTCACAGTTAATGTAAGTAAATAGTTATAGTAATGTATGACTTTACACACACCTATACACACTTACAAATAATATAATTGTAGTAAGACTATATTTTAATGTTGTAGGCATGATTATGAGAAGAATAAATCTCGAAACGTCGCAAAACTGAGTTTTCATAATTAATGACCGAACCTCGAAATCATTAACAGTATAATAATACGGTCGATAATTAACATTCCTATATATATATATATATATATATATATATATATATATATATATATATATATATTGCAACAGTACAAATGTATAGGGTACTGTGCATTGCACAATTAGTTAAGATAATTAGTATAATTTAAATAAATAATCCATATTGTTAGTAATAATAATAATTCAGATTGAAAGCTGTAAAGGGGACAACAAAATTGCATGCTTGAACAGGTAGGTCACGCCACACAGCTGCGTCTGTGTGTACACGTGTATCTTACGTGTGTGAGTGCGGCCAGTTGATTCCTGCAAACCATCACCCCTAAATAAACTTTAATAAATATATGAATTATTTAAATGGTGATAAGTGTATATGATATACCACAAAACCAAATACGCCACAGTGTGCATAATATAAAGACGCACGGGTGTATGAAAGATGGTGCGAAAATAGTAAAAAGTGCGAATACAGTGAAAATAAATATAATTGAAACCCATAATAATTAAGATAACGAGAAACGTTTTAAACAGAGTTGTACACATAAAAATTACCGACCAGATGAATATCGGGTAATTTGCAAAAGGCTTGGCATGTTGCGAAGACAAGTGAAATAAGTGTGTGAATAATCGTGTTTGTAAAAGGACGCCACGACAGACCTATTCCTGCAGAGAATTGTCGAAACATGAATTTTGCGCCCTTGACTATAAATACGCGAGGCACATCAGCCTTGTTCTCTTTCTCGTTCAACTACAGAGGCAGCCGGAGGCTATGCCCGGCGGCTTCAACTTTTTCTTGTCAAATCACAGTGGTAGCCGGAGGCTCTGCCCAACAACAACATCTCTTTCTCATTCGACTACAGCGGCAGCCGGAGGGGATGCTTGACAACATCATCACTTTCGTGACACCACCGGTGCAGCCAGAGTCTATTACGGAGGTCGAGGGAGCAACCCATTTCATGGCATAAATTCCAGACGTAGAGGGCGAGTCATCGGACATCCGAGAGGACCCGGAGGACGAGGAAAGGATCCAGGACTTCACGACTACGCAGGATTCACAACATCAAGGACTCAGGACTAGAAGAGGGTACGCTGAGGAACCGCTACAATTAAGGTGAAAGAAAGCTATGTATTCCTCATAAAAAAAGACTTAATCAAAGACAGATAATCATTGTCAAAAGAAAGACAATAATTTCTAAAAGTGTAATTTATAACTTGTAAGTGTAAATGTTCTTGTATAGTAATTATAGCATAATTTTTAAATTGATAATTTATTGAAAAAATTTAAATGTAATTTTGAAAGAATAGAAAGTTGCTAAAGTAATTAATATAAATGACAAATGCATTTGCAACAATAATAAGAATTATTTAAAAAAAAGAAAGATTTGAGAATATAATAAATTAATCATAATATACTGATCAAGTCGAGAGCAATATTATATAGTAATCAAATGTATTTATAATTATAAGAGCATTTTATGTTTGTATGGAATATGCGATATTACGTGTATGTAATCAACAAGTATAGGTACTACGACTACCCATACACATGCAATAATAATGAAGTTTTAATTCGCAATTTATTTTGAAGTTTTAGGCCTAATTAATAAAGGTTTTAAATATTTTAAACAATTTTACGTTGTTGTTATTATTACGATTACACCCATTGAAAAATATAACGTTATAAATAAAATGTGCTACCCAACGTGTGGCTCATCAACGATATATACAACAGATAACAAATAACGTTATAATATATATATATATATAATTTATTTAATATTTATAAATTCTTTACCTGAAGATGTTTTGTTCCATTATTTGCTGCATGTTTCGGGAAGCGTATTGTTTCCATGTTCAGCCTTCCTGATTTTATATCTTGTGGAGTATTTGGTTTTGGTTGGTTGTTGTTATGTTTTCCTGTTGGTTTTTGGTACTTTATACTGGTGTTATTGAGCGTGATTATGATGTATATATTAGCTTTTTAAGTATTTTTGATGTTGAGTGCTTTGCAAATTGTGTAATGTTTTGTATTGATTTGAAATACGTCTTGTAAACATAACAATTCGCTATGAACTAACGTGGGTAACTGAGTTTATGGTTTGGTTAATTATCGAAAGTAACAAAACGTGTAATCTATTTGTTAACAGTTACCAGTGGTTTGTAAACTACAGTTTGTTGTTCACTTTAAACATGTTTTCTGTCTGCTAAAATGAACGTGTATGACAAACGGTTTTAAAAACAAGAACGATCTCGGATTTTGTACAAGTGACGGCTCATAGTTACAATATGCGCAAACTCTGTTAAGAAGATCTTTCTCAATTTTTTAAATTTAAAATGTAATTGTAAAAACTACTGCGTTAAACGTTTTTTTAAAGATATTTGTAAAAATTATTTAGACCATCTCTTTTTACCGAGAAGTGTTATTTTGTTTGGTGTTGGGATTCTGTTTGTAATAACAAATACATATTCTTAATAAGACATTAAAACATAATTGATAGCTTTATGATCTTTAGGAAGTAATAAAATCCCGGACTTTTACAAACATTCTCTCAGGGTGTTCCGTTCTTACACGAAAAATAGTACGTCCAGGAATCCCGGACGGATCTCAACCATATATTAAATCGTATTTGAATTGTTTTGTAAACAAAAACATCGGCTTCTTTCGTTGGCAAAGCTCTCCGTCTATCTCTTTCTGTCTTCCCCTCCCTCCATCAACACATATATGTGGGTTTGTCTCTCTGTGTAACGATACACTTTTATAAATCTTAACGTTTAACCTTTGCTTTCTCTGGTAATGCAAAAACAGCGACAGAATAGACATAGACTGTCCCATGATGGCAAACACGTGCCTACGGACTCAACACACACACACACACACAAATCAAACAATTCTACTAAAGCGCTTTACGTTTCCGCACATGCAGTAAGTGAAATAAAATATCAGGTAATAAAGCTTGGAATATTTTTTTGAAATAAAAAAGCTAATGAGGACGTATGACTAACATTATTTAAACAGTGTGTATGACAGCTAGAAGCATTTTAACAGTCATCTTTTGATTCGTTCTACCACCGTTTGTCTTCACTTATAATGATTCTTACTTGTCTGTTTGGATTCTTCTCTAGTGTTGAGACTTTGGCACTTCTTTTCACGTAACTTGTATCTACCACAGTGATAAATGTTACAAAGTGCGCATTTTAAATCCCCAGAGTCCATACCTTCAATCCACAGATAAGTACCGATTCTACCACAACCTGCCCAATCCTTTTCTAGTCTTCCCCAGACAATCCCACCATAAAGTCATCCCATTATATTGCGACTCTGATGAAGTCTTTATTGCATTTCAGTTTTTCCAAAACGACTTATTTTATTGCTAATCACAGGTTTGGAATACCTCCTTACTACTTCCTTAGGACTAATTCTTTTATTTTGAGGTAGGTTGTTGTTTTAAATGGACGTTATGTTTCATGAGCACCTGAAGATTTGGGTCTGAATTGGTAAGTAAGTATGTATTTCGCATTTGATGAGTTTACTGTAAGTTGCAATTTCTTATATTCTTATCATCTTATGATCTTTTAATCATGAATACCAAGTCACATGAGTCTGACTCTAACCTAGTCGTCGGCAAAGCTGAGGGAAATTAGTCTTTTCTTCAACTCGGATACCCATTCAACCAAATTGTTTTTTTTTTATTTAATTAGTATCGTATACAAAAAAACTAAGAAATTTTCCTAACAGAAACGCACTTTCTCGTCTGATCAATTAGCCTAGTTTTAATTTTGTTGGACGTTACTACTCTGTCCTATCAAGAATCAAGAGAGAGTTTGAAACTACGATTTAAACTACGAAGTGTTGATCGAAATATACAACGAACGAATTCAAGAGTTTAAACATATTTGCCCGAGTACCATATCCGCATGTTCCGTGTTTTAAGTTATGTGCCTATTCGCAGCAAAGTTTTCACACGGCCCTTATTTTTAAATAATTTTAGTCTGTAACATTGTTTACTGTTTAACACTGGGGATTGTTAACCTTATTGCAAGAAGAAAATATAACTATCTTACAAAAAAAAGGACTCTACGTTAATAAAGGATTGTAGGTAAAATCTGTGACGTTTATAGAATAAATATTGCCTAATATAATGTTATGTAGTACTATAAAATAAATAATAGTAGACTATAATTATATGCAAATAACGACTGGGCGATGGCAAAGCCTGAAAACTTCGGAGGCGCGAGTGTGTAATAGATTATTTAGGCTACATGGGGTTGGAGGATTTAAGTAGTTTCAAAGCGCAAACTGGTACATTCTTGCCAAGACTGAAATGGCTTATTGACCTATGTTTTAAGTGAAAATTCATAGTTAAATGAAGTGCAAGTACGATATTTCTTACTCGAGTTAGGAGTTCTACGTAATTTGCAATTCACGTCTACGAAACGTTTAAAATGAGCAAAAACGTAAAATTTTGGAAAAAATTGCAACATGACCATGCAAGGTATCAAATTAAACAGAATATTAAAGATGTAAATAGTGTTTTATTTTGGGAATTTCAAACGTTTTGGGCATCAGGGCCTAAAGAGTATAAAAATTGAATAGGAATATCAAGATAATTTTAACCACAATCTGAATATAGAATTTAGATTAGAAAATTAAAAAGTTTATAAACACCAAAAAATGTATTAAATTTAAAAAGAAAGTAACAATTCATACTGAACATAGGAATAAAGCAACTGGTGTTAATGCAAGTCCGAATGTACTGATTTGACAATTTTTATCGTTAGGGGCACCATGAGCTAAAAATGGAAGTCCAGGTTTTGCAAAAATTGTAAAAGTCTGAGGGAGTTTGTATAGAACTAGTATATGCTAGTTAAACTACATTGTTCGGCGTTTGTGGTGCTCTAGCTTCCATTTCTGTCCATGTCATCAGTCTTTGCGAACGTTACCTATCACTAGACTTTTAGCTAAACAAGAAATTGGTAGCAGTACTCAACCAGTAATTAAATATCATACAAGTTTAAGTTACATAAACACCAATATGGCCTCAAATGACTCGGAGAGTCTCATTTAAATGAGCAAAAACGATTGAAGACTACATAATATGAGTTAGTGTATTGACTTATATTTCAGAATCCGGTGATTAAGTTATGAGTCGCGTACTCCCATCGAGAGAAGAAACAACGCACACACACACACACACACACACACACACACACACACACACACACACACACACACACACACACACACACACACACACACACACACACACACACACACACACAAATAGGAAAGAAACCTGAGCAGTGCAACTGCTTATGAATGCGTTAAGTGCTGAGAGATGAGAGTAGAGCTTGTCTACGCGCTGTTCTTGCAACATCGAACCGCGTACAGTCTCGTCATATCCACACTAGTTCACTAAACTGTTCCCTTGATACTGGCACATAAATTCATATTTGATGTGCCCTTTTAGCTTATATACTTTTGAAATACTTGTTGCTAACATTAGTACAACCCTAATCTGAAAATATTTCCGATCTAATGCAATTATTCTACTTTTCAATCATCCCATAAATATGTTTTTTTATCATAAAAAGTTATCTTATTACCTTTGTTTACTTACTATTTACACGCATTATTGTATAGTGTCTAAAATTTTTATATATTTTTACATTATAATCAGCTATTTGTTCATTAATTAAAATATTGTGGGCACTAGAAACAAAAATTAAATGCTCTAAATATCATAATAACACAAAAAGCCTAACTTTATATACAACCTGTGTCACCTGTGTTTGGTTTTACGCCTCTCATTCACTGGATCCAGTTACTGGATTCTGCAAGGTAGTCAGTTCTCTTACTTATACGTAGTTTCCAGTAGCTGTTGTTTATGTTATTTGTACTTTTGGCTTGAAGGCAGCTACTGACACCTCGTGCAGCCGAAACCTTGGTTTGTTGTTTTTTTAAGTAAATAGACAAAGCTGACGTCCGAATATTAAATTCAAACGTAAATATTCCATCAATGATAACGTTAGAGATGATGTCATCTCACTACGAGTGGTCCGTTCGCCCTCTTATCCAGTTCCCAAATAGGGATAATTATTCTTTCGGTATTCTTTAGATAAGCCCATATCAATTTAACATTAGCCAATCAATTCTAACTTCGCGTCTTTGCTCCAGCTTTGTCGATTCCTATGTTTTACTGTGCACGTCAACAGCTTCTTCTCCAATAATCGAACTCAGTTGTTTTCAGTCCGAGATTTCATTAACAATTTTCCACACGCCTGACCATATAAAGCAACAATTACCACTATGCCCTTTTAAAGGCTTCATTTATTTTTACTTGTAATATTCCGACTCCAGATGGTAGGCTCGATCTGAACGGAGTCGTGAACAGGACGAGTAAATACGTTCAGGAGAACCTAATTTAAGACGTGTTTATATTCAGTCAATAATTGATTGTATCTAACCTATGATGGAGATGTATATGGAGACGATCATCGTTTTATTAATTACTAAGTTAGTAAGCTAACGCGCGATGACGAAAAATATTCAGGCTGCACCAGTCCTGAGTAGATGCAGAATTTACAGGATTTGTGTCAAGCTGCTTTGATGATGATCATGACCATGAGGATTGATCATGATGGTAATGAGAATCAGATATTAAGACACCACGAGGGAAGACTACTGCATTAAGCAATTACAGGAAAAAACGGGTAGTATTGAATAGTTTTGGTTTGGCTGATTATATTTGCATTGCCTAACATGATAATTTGACAAAACAGGTATACTCTGTAAAACGACTAAAGCATCTGGTCAATCATTTTAAAAAGTATTATCATGGTGTCTTAAGATGAAACGTAACGTCAACAAATGACAAGACGTACCTGGAGTAGTGCATTAACATTAACAGACGTACCTGTGAATTAACATTTGCTGCTACAGAAGACTAATATTTGCCTATTCCGTAAACTTTTTAATAAACGTGCTACAAGCGCTGATATTTAAAAAATACCAAATTTAATCTCATCAAAAAAGGATTCGTCTTTAGAGAAATACTCGTACACATAAGCACATATTAATACATACAACTGTAGGCATTAAGAAATATACAAAGAAATTCTTGTACACACAAAGTTTGTTTTGACATATAGTATTTAGTGTCATTAGAATTCCTTGGAATTTTTTAAATTTATGTTATTTTCTTTGTCACAAGACGTTTCCAATTTTTGGAACCAAAATGTCATAATTTTGTAATTTAATGTATCAATAATATTATTTTTATTAATAGAAACAATATTATTTACTATAA
This sequence comes from Magicicada septendecula, assembly GCA_034769895.1. Classification (NCBI taxonomy): domain Eukaryota; kingdom Metazoa; phylum Arthropoda; class Insecta; order Hemiptera; family Cicadidae; genus Magicicada; species Magicicada septendecula. Next base: position 285,874,017 of record CM068369.1, on the reverse strand, counting down.
ATTATCCAAATGTACAGTCTTCTCGTAACTTCAATTCAAAGATTCTCAGGTGCTAATGGCGTTCTTATTACTGTCCTCCAACCGAAATCTGTATATATATATCCTCTGAACCGTTCCTACAGTTACTTGATACAAGAAATTGTTTCAGTGCCTCCTATCAATATATCCCTCTACTATGAATCTTTCACTCTAGTCATACATATCAGATAGCTATTGTGCCTAAATAAGTCTTCTAGAAACAGACATTTTCTTCCGACAAGATTTTTAATATTTCGTATTCATATATTTTTCTAAAGACTTTATTATTTGGTAAAATGTTTTACATTCTCCTGCAGCACCATAATTTAGAACCTCTAATATTTCTCCGTATCTCTTCCGACTGGTCCGTAATCCAGACTCGCAAAATTAAACTCTATACAAGGGACTTTATGAGGTTTACTTTTGTTTTCAGTTCGATGTCTTGTAATGTCAGCGGTTTTTTGTATTTTGTGAAAATAATTATTTTCTAATTATTACTTTATTGATAACTAATATTTTATATCTTAAGTCCGAATAATTGCCAGTTGGTGCATTGCCTATGTGAAACGTAGAATATACGGAACAGTTTGCGTGATGAAAGGTTACTATTTTGATACACTGTGTGTTGGTGTAAAGAAAATGGATCAAGTATCGACAGTAAAGGACCTTTATTGTTAAGAATAAAGAAACACTTTGGTATTTGACAGGTTGAAAGTGTTCACGTAACTGGTTCCATCTGTTTGCACTTTTTATGCCATCAATAAAACACACATGACATAACTCTGTCCGATACTCTCTTTTGGCAAGCAACTTGTAGACCTATTAGAACTAAAGCCACGGCGTCCACTCCGTTTATTAAAATGTTAAAACTATAGCCTCTCATGGCATTAAAAACATGGTTAGCAAACCATCCCAAAGAATATCAGACAGCATTCCGTAATCTCAGTATGCAAGACCTGCGCCGGCTGAATTTGTCAGTCATACTTTGTGTTGCTGACAGATAATTCCAAATTCTTTCAAATCATTCATGCAACCGTTGTGAAAAACATTTTTCTTGGCTTTCCTCAGTACGTATCTCAGCAAGGTTTGCCTGTAATCTTTATCACAGTAATAGCTACACGTGTTCCAACCATCGACATTTACTATTGTTAAGTGTTTAAGGCTTTTCCAAAATCTTTTTCTCACACATCCGCTTAGAAAGTGTTCGTTGTTAGTAGGGTAAGAATGAGAGTTCTAACGCGGAAGTGACGTCACAGCCCCCCTTTTGGCGCGAAATTCAAAAATCCTGGTGGTGGGGGTAGACTTCCGCCGCAGCGTGTCGTCTTGTGCAGAGGTTATGATGGACCGGGGGGGTAGTGGTGTGTCCCACGTGACCTCGATGGGCGTACCGAAGTTGTCGGCCATGTTGTCGGCCTTCGGCCATGTTGTCGTCGTCGTCCATTTTGTGGGGTTACGTGTGCGTTGATTGGCGGAGGCATGGCCGCCGTTCGCTGTTCGCCGTTCGCTATTCGCCGTCCGGCGGGGGCTTGGCCGCGGCCAGGTCGTGGCTTGACCGCCGCCTGGAGTGGTGGGGTCGTCGTCCATTTTGTCGGCTGTGTGGTGGCCATGTTGGGAAAGCGGGGATGTTGTCGGATTGTGCGTGTGTGCTGGTTAAGGTTGGGCCACGTTGCCGCATCGTGGTGTGTTATAGTGTATGGTTTGGATATATGCTTTGTTTTTCCGGAAGGTTAGCCATGTTGGAAAAGCGTCGACGTTGTCAAGTTGTGTCGGCCACGTTGTCGGCTCGTGCATGTGTTATAGTGTACGGGTTTTGTATATGTTTACACACGTGGTGTGTTATAGTGTATGGTTTGGATATATGCTGTGTTTTTCCGGAAGGTTAGCCATGTTGGAAAAGCGTCGACGTTGTCAAGTTGTGTCGGCCACGTTGTCGGCTCGTGCATGTGTTATAGTGTACGGGTTTTGTATATGTTTACACTGTCACCATTGTCCGTCGTCGTGAAGAGGTGAATTGCATTGTTGCCAACTGTACATTTGAATGTGTGTTACCTTATGGTAAGTATATATTGTAAAAATAAAAAATATGCACATCATCAGTGTGAAATTTTATGTTGACACAGTCCTTCGGTGCAAAATTTAAAATCATTTCACTTGTAAATTGAATATTGTATATTGAATATATGCATTTATGCATATATATTTATGCATAAATAATTATTACTATAGTAATCTATATTGCGCGAACGTAAAAAAAATGTGTAGTGTTGTGTACATGTAAGAAATACACATGATATGCACTGCATAATTGAATGTCTAGTTGTAATGAATTGGCTTCGGCTATCTGAGCATAATATGTACACATGCTGGTGATGATGTAATCAATCCATCTGTTTGTCCATCTGTTACCAAAGCATGAGAACGAAGGCTTTATTAGTCGTACATAATTTGAAGAACACGAGTCGTTGGTGATGTAATATTATTAATTGGGCTCCAGCTGTCTGTGCATTTGTTAACGTTGTGTGCGCGTGCGTGTGCGTAGATCCATTTGTTTAATAACAGAACCCGAGCCGTTGACTAAGTAATGAATAATAATTGGCTTCGGCTATCTGAGCATATGTACACATGCTGGTGATGATGTAATTGTCTAGCCATCTATTACCAAAGCGTGAGAGCTGAGGCTTTATTAGTCGTACATAATTTGAAGAACACAAGTCGTTGGTGACGTAATATTTAATTGGGCTCCAGCTGTCTGTGCATTTGTTAATGTTGTGTGTGTGTGCGTGTGCGCGTGTGTGTGCGTGTGTTTGTGTGTGAACGAAGTGATGACCGAACATAAATTATTGTGTGAAACAGAATGTCAAGCTAAGTGATTGTCCTTGACTGCACGTGTAGCAGCTCTAGGTTTTTTTTTGTCGTCGAAACAGAAAAGCCAAGCTAAAAGGTTGTCCTTGACTGCACGTGTAGCAGCTCTGGTTGATACCAGCTGCTTTCGCGTTCATCCTTGAGATAGCGTATATATACGCTGTACGAATTGCTCACATCATCACATTGTTCAACGAGACTAGAACTCGTACAGTGTGAGTATTTCATTTTTAAATAATTTTTCATTTTTTAAATAATTTTTTTAATTTTCGTTCAACAAGATTCACATTCAGTCGTACAGAGTGAGTTTCATTTTTTTAAAATAATTTTCATTTTTTAAATAATTTTTTTTAATTTTCGTTCGACGAGATTCACATTCAGTAACTCAACTAGAACTCGTACAAGGTAAGTTTCATTTTTAAATTAATTTTTTAATTTCTAAAGTATAATATAATCAAGCAATTCTCAACTAGAACTCGTACAAGGTAAGTTTCATTTTTAAATAATTTTGTAATTTCTAAAGTATAATATAATCAAGCAATTATTGTTTAATAATATTGATTTTTTAAATTAGTTATATGTAATAACACATGAATGCACATTGCGCAACATTTGTTCTAGCTTGTATATTGAGTGATGATTAGTGTTAATCTTTCAAGGATTTGTGAAATAAATATAGAATAAAAATGTTAAAGCAATACTATTTAATTAAAATACAAGTAATCAAAATATATTACAATTTAAAATACATATTATGTAATAGTAAACAGTGGTGACAAGTACAAAATACATAATACGTAAACATATACAATATGACATTTGTGTACAATATTCATCTAAATAAAGTAATTACAAATTAAAATATGTAAACGTACACAGTAGTCACAAAAATTAATATGTAAACATGTGTGACAAATGTGTATGAATTACAACTAAGTAAAACTAATAAATACAATTGTATACATTTATATTATGTGTAAGCAAATTAGATTTTAATTTATAAATTCATTACGCATAATAATTTATTATTTGTAATTGTTTTAATAATTATTTTGAATTACAACAAAATAAAATAAGTGTAAGCACATTATATTTACTATTTGTATACGTGTGCAATGACAATTATGAACAAATATATTTGTTAATTTTGAAGATGTCTATCCGGGCTTACTATAAAATGTACACCACGTAAGCCTTGTTTTATTATCTAGATATACAGTAAGTACATTGATAATTAAATATATGTGTAAGCACAATATATTATAAGTTAAAATACAACTAAGTACATGTTAATATATATAATCGTACGTGCAGCTAATGACAATTATGTGTATTTACAATGAAAATTATACATGGTAAGTGAGTATGTCCATTCGGTCTTACTGTACAATTTCTACTATATTATCCTTTTCTCCACGAAAAATTAGATGCAGTGAACACGGTACTAAATCTTTTAATTCATCATCTTCGAAAACGCCCGCGTATCTTTTAGGTTGATATACGCGATATTTTAGTTTAGGGTCTTTATAATCTTGAAGAGTGACGAGTACGGCTTTCCCGTACTTCGCGTCTATATTCTGCATTTCTTCTATCGGATATTTTACACCGATTATTAATTCTTTTATTTTTTTATATTCAATTGCGCTAATAGTTGCAAATTTTTCAGTGAATGATGCCATTTTAAAATAAAGAATTTTATATTTGTCTCCCGCGTCTCTCAAGGACTGAACGAATAACGCTCGCGCACAACGGAATAAATAGGGAGGTAGTTGTGGAGGTGGAACCGGAGAGGGGGAACTACATAACGTACAGTAAGCGTTTATTTTTAACCGTGTGAACAGGATACGACTTGACTTCTCACGACTCGATGGGTAGGCGGGGAAGAGGAGACGAGTCGGTTATTTTTTTTATGAATAGACAGAATGATGTAATTAACAGCACTCATGCGTGTTAGAACATGTCGGCGAAGCTAATTTTTTTTATCGTACAGTAAGCGTTTATTTTTAACCGTGTGAACAGGATACGACTTGACTTCACACGACTCAATGGGTAGGCGGGGAAGAGGAGACGAGTCGGTTATTTTTTTTTTATGAATAGACAGAATGATGTAATTAACAGCACTCATGCGTGTTAGAACATGTCGGTGAAGCTAATTTTTTTATATGACTATACAGGGTGATGTAATCGTCAGAAAGGTTAATTTGTTTTACGTAAGCGCTAAACAATAATGTTTTCAATTAGTAATTTATCAGAAACATATTGATTACTCTAAAATCTGATACAACCCACTCGCGTAAAGCGTGTACTCTAGTATTTGTACATATTTCTGGAAGTAAGTGGTGCGCGAGACAGGTTGTTCCATGTATTGATTGTAATTGATCGAGTTTGGGACAACCGAAATCTTCTAAATTTATAATATTAAAATGCACGATACGCTTCTGTAGAAATTTTTTTTTTTTGCAATCCTTTTTGCGAACACAAATTTAAAAGGAAATGTATATTTTTCTAATATCGGTACAAGATGTTCATACGATGTGTCCCCGTCCGTCCACGCTAGTCCATGATAATGCTCTGTTAACCATCTGTTTGTCCTCACATGTTTATGATTCGAAACAATCATGTTTGCTGGAGGTGTAAATATCCAATGTCTGCTGGCAAATGCAGTGACATCCATAATGGCTAGTTCCTTAACGAGTTCGTTTCCATCGTTGTCGATGAAACAGTGAAAGTCAAGTATGACTGCTAGATTATCCTCGCACATCCTTTTTTTGTTATAAACAACGTGTTTGGTGTTACTAAGAACGCTGCAGATCCGTCCGTCTTACGGAACAGACACGTTGTATGTTGTGAAACGCTCGTAAAGAATTTTTTCGGAACGTTTATTTTGTACCTTATATTTTCGTCACGGATCAGTGCAACAAATTTACAGGTCAAAATGTTGTATACAAAAATTTCTATAGGGTACAGTATTGTGTGCTTTAATTCACTACAGCGTATGTACTGGTACGGAGATAACAGCTCCATGCGTCCGTCTTCAACGCGTGCTGTTCAAACACTGAGGTATGCGATATTAGTGGACTCGGATTAAACACTTTTGTCACGGCAGCATATATTTTCAAAACTTGTGTTCACTAATCGATTAAATTAAAGCGTGAAAACGAACTAGAAATACGCTCTCATGTAAGCGGTGCATGTGGTTCTACATAAGGGACAAGTATGTAGGGTTATGGCGCAATTCACACATGTGATAAAATGTCGACAGGGAATAAGTACAACTTCCACGTTTTGTGCGTAACAGACTTTGCACATTGTATCACGATTAGAGCTTCCTTCTATGTTTTTTATATTCTCCTTGATCGTGTCGGCGCGTTGTTCGTTCTCTGCTGTCGCTATTGCTGTTGGTGCTTGCGCTTCGGTAACGATACCCAGTGCCTTGATGATAAAATTTTTATCTTTCATTAACATTACGTAAGAGCACGCAGGGAAATGACGTGCGTGTTCCATCCAAGCATATTCTCCACGTTCCCATTTGTTTAATCCGCCTCCACAGCAAAAACAAATCACTCTATCGTTGCATCCAGTGTAAAAGAAACCCGCTTCTGATAATTCTTTAGGTGTTATCGTTAACGATACAGGCCATTCTTTAAAACTCTTTAAACGGTTTTCCAAGCTTCTGTAACGCGGGTACGGAGATGTGATTTTTTGAATTAAGATGACTTGCACTTCTTTATCGTCTGGTGATAAGGACTTGATTGTTGTTGCTGTCGCTTCACCGCACTGTTTGAAATAGCGGTCGTTCTTGGGTTTGGTATCATCATCATCGAAATCGTGTGAAAGCATCTTGTGCGTCCTCTCACGAGTCGTGTTGATGAAACACTGAGCAAAAAAAAAATAGGAAGAAGAGGATAATCGTTTCCCCCTCCAAAAAATAAAATACATGAAAAATTATTACTTTATTTTAATAAAAAAAAATTACATACATGTAAGTCATACATTACATTCTATTTACAGCAAATACATGAAAATTGATTACATTTTTTAAAAATAAAAATCGCATACATGTAACGCACACATTACATTCTAAAAAGCAACATTATATTTACAGCAAAGAAAACAATAATTTATAGTAAATGTTTAATTATGTCTGCGCACTGTGTTGGATAACGGAGTGTACACGTTGAGCGAATCATGCAGTAGGCCGCGGTCTGAGCGGGGAAATTGCTCGATGACTCGAATTCCAATCTGACGTCGACTGGTGAAGACTTGAGCGACTCATCCTGTCTGCTACAATCGAAGACGAATAACGGTGCTTTTGCTATGAACTCAGTAGGCGTTAGAAGTACGTTGGGTTGACGTTTATGGTAGTACGACTTTTGAAATCGTGTATACATGTCGTACAACAATGCATAACGTCCGTTATCGATATCCAGGTTTAGGTTATCGTACGGGTAGTATTTGTCGTTCAGAAAGAGTCTCGCATTTGTCACATTGCAGTGATCGAATTCGCCGGCATGTTTTTTAGATTATTCTTTCTGCTGGTCTGGAAGGTGAGTATCACGTACCGCGGTTTCTCCAGTTGTGTAGTTGTTTTCACTGTCCAAGTCTGTCTGTCAGTCGTTGGTAAAACCGGGTACTCGTGCAGTTCCCAACTACGAAACGGTAAGAATAGTGGTAGGTCTTTGCGTATGATATCCAATAATCGTATCCGTACTTCGTTGTTCACGTACACGAACGGAATCATCCAAGAGATTTTGGTTAGTTCTATATCAGCGTTAGCGGGCGCATCCGTAGACGAGAACAGAGCGTTAACGTCAGTGGAAGTGCGTAATAGTATCAGTTCTTGTTTCATGTTTAAAATAACATGTGTGAAATCCTTAGCAAATCCCATCAGCATCCTCAACGGTATGCAAAAGTTGAATTCATTATTTTTACCGGATGGTGTTAGCTCGTCAGCTGTAAGAGCAACCCAGCCGGCATTTTGCATTGAAACAATGTCCTGCTTGCTGGCAGATAGTATGGTTTTAATAGTGGACGTGATGCCGACACTCTTGGTACGATCTACTTCCACACCGGCCAATTCGTAACGGATTTCTTCGAAGAGAAACGCGATCGCATTGTTGATCATTTTCACGTTCACATTACCGGCGTCAGTGGTTTTTTTGCTGAACTTGCCTTCAACGTACAGGAAACTTTCCATTGGTAAAGTGAAGACTTCCTGTTGCAGGATAGGTATGCGTATCTCATCATTATTTCCATATCGTGACGCCGACGCGTACGGTGCATGTGGATGATATTCGTAATGTGTGATGTTGTCTTCAAAGAACGGTCGACGTTCAACCGATAAGACTATACCGCTGTCCGTCATGTTACTTGTTTCTCTTGAGTTTGAATCCTAGTGAAATCAGGTAGCGTCGGTTAGTTGCTGTTAATCGTGTCAACGACGAACGTCTACTGATACCTTTTCCAAAAGCGTTGTCCTCTTTTATCTTGCAGTGCGAGCCGTTGCTACCTCCGCTCTTCATCATCATGGAGGTTTCGGTGAAATAAATTCCCATGATTACTACACACGTTTCAAATGTATACGTGCGGTGATGACTTCCCCTTGAAAATTCACAATATCGCCGTCCTGATCGTGTACGGACACTGTAACGTTACGCAAGTGTAGTACGTTAAGCGGAAAATAAATGACGTTTCTAGGCGTTTCGACTATCTTGAATCCTGGCTCAACCGTTGGATAGAACGAGTGCAATATATGCTCGTTTCGACCCGCCTTGTATGAACCTTGAACAGCGTTACACCTTATCTCCAAAACGTTCACTTTGTTAATGTTTACAGGCGCATCCGACGTGTGTAATATATACGCTTCTAACTTGCGGCTCTTGGAAAAACCCAACATGGTACCGATCGTGTGTTCCGTACATCCGAAATCGATATCGTATGAACAATAAATTTCACATTTCAATGTGTTGTTGTTGGGTCGTAGAGAAAATTTCGGGTCTGCTAGTTCTTTTTTCAGGTACGTTTCAATATCACTGATTTCATACACACCGGTCGGTATATTGACACGGTCTAACGTTTTACGTGCTCCCTTTAGTACGGGAAAGACATTGTTTTTTCCACTCTCCACGTTCGGTATAGAGTTGTACGTGGTAAGGTCCAGCAGTCCTGCGTACCATTCACCGTCCGTCAATTCAAGCGGTGGAAAAAAGTCACAAACCAGTGCGCTTGGATCCGTTCCTGTGACGGTGACCGTAAGCGAAGACATCTTGTAGTTTACTGATCGTTCGATGTCAAAAACTCTAAACATAAATGTCCGCAGATGACTGTATCCGACGGCTGTTTTCGCATGTAATTGTAATGAACGTCGGTCACGTTCGATCCAAAGTACCGTATTAGCTCGACAGGAGGACGTAGATTGCCGAATCCATCAAAGTACCAGACTCTGTCGCCTCGCTTCTTGTAGCATACCCAGTGCGTGCCCGGTCCGCTAGCATCGTCCAGATTCACGCTCGCACTTTCGTTCACCCACGGTGATGTACTAGGAAGTGCGTCGCGTATGTACACACCTCTGAAATAGGGTATACGCAATCGTTTCGTGTACTCATAAAGATCATGATCGGACAATGGACGCACGGGTATTTTGATTAGTTTTTTCGGTACGGACGAAGATAGAGTCCTGAAGCCTTTTTACCGCCGCTCCTTCTTCGTCGTTTTCCTGTCCCCGTTGTTGTCGTCGTCCTCCTCCTCTTCCTGATTATCGTGCGTCGAACCGACTTGCGTCGTCTGGTGCGACGTCGACGTTTACGCACACCACCACCACTACAGCATAGCCCGCTGCCTAACGCAGATTTCGCCTTCATCGCTGCTGCTACGGCTGCCGCGTACGCTCTTTCACTGATGCCCGAATTCAAAGCTTTAACTCGTTCCCACGCTTTACCGGCTAGCACGCGATCCGCTATACCTCGTCGTTCGTTGTCCTTGTACTTGCTGTAAGCGATATCGTGTTCGCGACAGGCTTCGTCCAACTCGTTGATTCCTCGATCACCACGACTCAATCTCTCCTCTAGTTTCGTTCCTGGTCCGCAGAACCTGTAGCCAGGCAGATGTAGTTCTACCAGTAATACGTCCACCGCTCAATTGATCAGTGTAGGTACTGACTTCGCGACGAATGGTACCGCACTTTTAACTATTTTTCCGATAAGACCACGCCCCCTTTTTTTTTATCAACACGGCTACGTAGTTCATACATGACTACTGTTTCGTTTGCTCTCGATAAAGAGATCTCCAATCTTGCTCGTCGTTGGATTTGTCCAGATCACTAATCAACACGTTCGTCTCCGTCTTGTTCATAAGTAGTAAGTCTGCCTCTTCGGCACCAAGTGAAGTACGCGCTGCACGTGTATGCAATTTATAGATATACGATACCACTTTCTCCCAACGATGTTGAAACACTTTTGCGAGTTTGTACGTTTCGCTCTTCGCGTACCGCTTCACGTCCTCTAATTGACGTGCGTTCACTGCATCTGTAGCCCGTGCGCCACCATCGCCAACGTTTAGAATGGTTTTCGCTTGTGCGTTAAAATAAGCATCGTTTACCGCGGTGATAGTGTGTCGGTTCAAAAATTCCAAATTCACTGCGTCCTTGTTGTTCATGGGTGGAGCTAACTGTGTTATCCGCACATTGCCGACCATTAGGTTAGAGTTCGTATCCTTCGGTATGATTTTCGAGTCCACGTATATTTTGGTCGCAGCGTCTCTCGCACGAATCGGTTCCCTCAGAGACTGTATGCGATGGTCTCGTGCGTCGACGACAGCCCCGTTCTTCTTGTTCGGTACCAACTGTGTGAAACGTAAGCACGAGTAGTCTACGTACTGCTTGTTGACGGCGTCCCCGAGATCCACAGGAGCGCCGACGTTGACGAGCTTACGACCTTTCACATCTATTCCTTGCGTCGCCGCCGACGGATCGCCAGCTAACAGACAATTGTCACGCACAAAGCGCAGTGGAACGGCATCGCTATCATCGCGCGGTTCGCCCAAATTATGTATTTTTTTTCCCGCTACATCAAAGTGTCCGTCCTCGGTCATTGTGATACCAATATCCTCTCGCAGACTGCGTCGCGTCTCTCTTCGCGCTCTGACAGCGCTCTGGTGTCTGCCAAACTTGTCGACACTCATCTCGTGAAAGATGCGTCTCGTTCGTTGTGCACAGCATTTATACGTATTCACGTAATAAATCGATTAGTTTTGATACGATCGTACTGTCTATGCATTTTATTCCGACAACGGAGAGTCCGTCGTTATGTTTTCCTTTTACAATCGTATCTAGAAATTCATCGTACACGTATACGTGTGTGTCTTTGAAGAAATAAATTTTTCCGTCGATGTATCGGAACGCACTATCAACGGCTTCTGGTAAGCCGACAAAACGATCTTTAACATAACCATGTTTCTTGATCGTGAACGTGCACTCGTCTATCTCGCCGTAATACATATCGTTGTACAACAGAAGAGTTCGACCCGTGTACGGCAGCGTTTATTTTCGTCATCGTGCGAACACCGAGCGTTGTGATTGAACGCGGATACCCGTTCACCGGCTGCAGACTGTGTATATTAAACATGTATACATAGTTGTCTATGAAAAGCACCACTTCTTCGGTCCGCGGTCTCTGGTACATCGCCGAAACGTTGGTGAACGTCAGCGGTAAGAAAGTCAACCAATCCGTCAATCCGCCCGTTCGCTTCGAGTCGATATCCAATGTCCACAAAAAGTTATCGTGCACGATATACAGATGTCTGTTGATTATTAAAAATTGGTTAACGTTCTTTAGTCGACATAAATCCGTTGTCGTCCGCACGGTCTCGTTCGTTGTCGGTGTCGTCGTCGTCGTTGACGTCGTCGTCGACGTTGACGTTGTCGTCGTCGTCGTAGCGGGCGGCGGCGGCGGCGGCTTCCCGTACAAGCGTTGAATGCCTCTTATATCGTCGTCTCTCAGGTCGAACGGTCCGTCCGAGCGTGGTACGTAGAACGGGTACATGATCGAATCCCTCTCGAGGGAATGTGACAGTCCTAACGCGTGTCCGATTTCGTGCGTTAGCACCTGAAGAAAACTGGTCTGATCGTCCGGTATTCCGGTTGCGTTTGTATAATTCCACGATTCGTAGTAGTCCATATGTATTTCAGTAGTGTTATACGGTAAATCGGGCGGGTAGTAAGCGTGAGCGAGTATACCTCCTCGTCCGTCCAAATCGTACCCACAGATCGTGCACCTGGAAGTCAGACACCTGTGTTTAAAATATTTCATAGCGATAACCATGTCTGCGTTTATGTCGTTGGGTCGATATTCGAATTCCAGATTCGAATGTTTCTGCCACACAGCGAACGCTTGTCGCGACGCTTCTATAGCGCTGGCGCTACCGTGAAAGAATCGCCACGACAGACGTTTCTTGGCCCACGGCGTTCGTAAGGTGTACGACACGAAATCTTCGTTACCACATCTCCGCGCACGCATCAGATTCATCGTTTCATTGTTCAATTCTCCATTTACGGTTAAATTGTAATTCACTTGAAACGTGCGAAGGTAGGCGTCCATATCGATGGTGGTGTTGTCCGTGAGTCGTAAACTATCGTCGGGCACGTATCCGTATCGCACCAAATAATCTATAGCGAAATCTACATCGTTAGCGTTAACGGACGATGCGACGACGGCACTTGTGCACACAATAATAAACAGTAGCACGATATCCATGTTGTCACAACCAAACGTGGAATGTCCCCCGGTGCGTGTACGACAGTATTATTTATACTTTATCGGCTTTCAGAATCGAATAGGGAGCACATGGCATTAACGAGTCCTTTAAGATCGATTCCGTCACGATGATGCTGCTGCTGCTGCTAATGTCAGATGATGATATATACCGCTCTTGTTATACGATTATGTCTGCTTCACGTAGTTCTTCCACTATGGAGACGATTTCGTTCGTGTGCCCACTGTTTCCAACACGTTGTGATGCCATTAACAGTCGCAATCTGTCCACCAGTTCGTTCGGATCGTCCCAGTGCACGTAATCGATTTTGTCTTTTTTTCTCGTTAGCGTCATATACGATGTATCAATATTATTATGCCCCTGTCCTGTACGTTTCGGTGGAAACAGTTGCGATATTATTCGTTTATACTTTACACCTCTGTTCGCGTTCACCTGTGCGTTCGCTAAGTAATACTGCTTATGCGCGTTGGTGTTACGCAGTATATCTTTGTACGCTTTCAGATCTGATCCCTTGTAAATATTTTCATTAGGATGCTTCATGAATACAAGTTCGTAGAGTCCTGGTGTACCTTTGTATCGTTTACCGTTGATAAGAATCGTATCGTCCGTATCGATTTCGAACTGTGAATTACCAATCATCCATTTTCCGTTTTCATGTCTTACACCGTACGTATAGTCCATCAGACGATCGCGTTCGGACGAAACGATCATACGCATGTACTTGTTCGCTAACGATTCACTGTCGTATTTGTCCTGAAAATATCTACGCGCTTCACGTCTTCCTTCCGGTGTGTCTAACATTTTTTCAATGTTTTGACTAGGATCGTCCTCATCGTCATCACCTGATGTTTCGGCTATCACGGGTGTTTTCAGGAAAGACGGTTTCGTTCGGGAACGAAGTGGTGTTCCTACATCACTCTTACTAAGTGCATCTATTGGATCCTCTTCTTCTTCTTCCTCTTCTTCTTCTCGTTTCATTTTTTTCACTCTTATCGGCTTTTCATTTGTTGTTTTACGTTTCTTTTCAAGCAATGCTTGCGAAATATTTTGTAACGGTTCCAGAATCGGTTTGTAACTTTTGGATAACGTTGCTTCTTCTTCACGAATACCATGTTTTAACGCACGGTATTTCTTCCGTATGTCATCACTGATCGTGTCGATATCACGTGCTAATCGTTTTTTCTTGTCATCCATCTCGATAAACGGTAGTACGACAACTAAAGTCGTTGACAGCAGGACACGTGTATTTAGCTAAACGTTTGACAATTTTTTTGTTTAATCGTTAGGTGCGACTACTATGAAACGATCGAAACCGACTCTGTACCTACCGGTGTCGATAGAAGAATCCTTGTCCACAACGAGAAAGCCGTAACGATCTTTCCACGCTTCAGCGCACATGTTCTTAAACGTGTCATATTTCATGTCCGTGTTGACATGATCGTTATACACATGCTTCAAGTTGCGATCGTCCTGTTTGAACAATACTATTAGATTGGCATTATCACGAACCAACTGTTTTGGCACTTGACTGTACGTCTGACAAAGGTAAAACGCGTCCACACCGCTGTGACGTCCCATAGAGAAATACTTGCGTATATTGTGTTGTCTTTCACAAGACACGTCATCGAACACCATAATAGAATCAGGATCGACCTCGTCGGGAGGCGGTACCTCTTCGTTATCGTTGTAGGCGTGATAACCCATTCCTTCGTTGGAAAGTTGTGTCATCAAGGTCTCCAGCATCTGATATTTGGGTTGAAATAGTGATTTAGAAAACACGTATAAGTTCGCGAATCTTAATCCGTTTACATCGAACAACAGGTTCAACATGACGTTTGTCTTCCCGCACGCAGAAGGTCCGCAGATGATCGAACGAACGGTATCGGGCAGAAGACGTCCGTGTTTACGTTTTTTTCTGCCACAACCACCTCCACCACCATCGCCGCACAATTTCGAATAGTCCACGTCCTTTATTTTTAATCTGTGCGCTTGTTGCAATATTTTCATGTTGACGTTCCGTGCACAGTCTATTTAATAGTCGCACTATATTGCAGCAGTCGGTAGATATGTAACTGCATACACAAGTGTCCGGACCCGTTTCACAGTTCGGATCCGACCAAACACATTCTTTGTAGTGATCGAATCCGGTACCACTTGGTACTATTTCGTTAAGACGGAATCTCTTCACACGATTGATAACTCGTTGCCAGTACTCGTGCACTGTCAAGATCCTACGCATGCGTTCAACGTCGTTTGCAGTCGTGTTCACGATGTACTCATCGTAACCAGGATGTGACACAATGTCTTTTACATTGTACACAGCGTGCATGTTGTCATCATAACGCATCGATCCATACTGGTTCTATTTCCATGAGTCGAATAGTTGTTATAGCAAGTTCTTCTTGTATATCCACGAATCGTGTTTACCATCGAATCCTAACCATCTGACTTTTACACGATCGCCTTTACGTTGTACAATCTTTTCTACCAAGTACACGTCACCAACGTTCGATTTACTGATTTCATGTTCATAAAAACCACCTTTCAACACTTCTCCTGTATGATCCTTTAGCGAATAGGTAATGGGTACGCTGCCGGTACGCACCGAATGAACGAGAAATATCTCGTTTGTCCAATTTGGTGTGTATCCTTTGGCGAATGTCATTTTGTGTTTGCTTATACGCACACGATCGCCTACTTTGAATTTCGGTCGTTTATAAACGATGCTCCTCGCTGTGTTCTCACGAATCCTTTGTAGCACTGTACGTTCGTTGGATTCTTTCACCTGACACGGTTTCATTCCAATCGTTCTGTGCATGCTGTTGTTGTACGTGTTGACTAGTTCCGGCTACATATCCAACCAACGATAATGACCTTGTTCACTGAACGCGCGATACATGTGCGTTTTCAACGTACGGTTAAAACGTTCCACAATGGAGGCCTTTTTTTCACTATACGTGGAATAGAGTGTGATACCGTATCTGCTCAGCAATTTTTGTACGCTACTGTTATAGTACTCTTTCCCGTTGTCTGTCTGCAGATATTTCATTTTATTAGCACGAAAAATCGGTTCCAGAGCTCGTGCGACCTCTACGCCCGTTTTTGTTTTCAACGGAACAGCGTACGCGTACTTGCTAAACGCGTTAATGATTGTCATAAGGTACTTGAATCCCTTGTTCACCTTCGCGTGCGGTATCATCTCTACCAGGTCCGCTTGGTACAAGTCGTGAAGTCCCTTTAACTCCACCGCACGTCTCGGAAAATTCCTTCTTACCGGTCTGTGCAACTCCTTCGCGATAGTCTTGCGAACGCTCTGCTGTATGTTCTTCACCTGTCGTTTCATTCTCATATCGTACGAACCGTGATTCACAATACGTCGGAACGTGGTAAAGCGTTAACTCAGTGCTGAATGTAACTCTCCTCGGTACCGTTCTGGTACGTCTGCTTTCCATCGCGTGACTGTAGTAAGATTTCCACTCCACGTCCAGTTATATAATCTCGACCGAACGGAAAAACAACGCGTTCTTCTTGTGATTGCGTAAGTACGTTAAAACATGCGCTAAACTGATTTTCATACATCCATTACGCACGAGACTCATACCGATGTAATATCTCATGAGCGTGTGTTGTTTCATGTCTAACGCTCTTACGGTCTTGACGGAATTCATGTCTTTGAACATGACGCTGCGTATAACGTTGGCACGATACTCGTGCATTTCCGCGACTATGACGTTATCGTTTACGGGTAGATGCTCGCACATGTGTTTAGCTTTGAGTTCTGTGATCGGACGATGACTTCTCGACTCCATATGCAGGTGTATAAGATACGAGTTCAACAACCAAAACTCGTCTGCCATAGCACCTGTACATCGTTGCCACTGTTCGTATAAACGTCGATCTTTCACTGTGTACCCTTTTTCATGTGAATACTGCAGACCGAAGTATTCACAATACTTGTGGAGTGTAGGCAATGCTTCCTTCAGAAAGGCTACTGAAAACAATCCCTGCGCCTTGTTGTTCACCAATGTGAACTGTTTCCCTCTCGCTAGTGTCGGTAACGAAGATGGTGGGCAGCGCACGTCAAAACTTACGTTGTAGCTAGGATCCACTGCGCACTTTGGCGCTATCATAATCGCGCTTCTATATATTTCAATCGCTGTACGTATCGGAATAGTGCGCTCTGTAATGACAATGCAACACAAAGCGTGTGGGATTGAACTTCCGTAGGCGAGCATGTCTGTGTACACAGTCGCATAGTTCATTTGTCCGTGTGAATCATGTAAGCCGTGAACACGTTGAACGGCATGATACAGTTCAGGAATCGGACGGAAACGTGAAATACAATTCCACGCGTGACGTACTGTACACTTGAACATATTCTTCTCATAAACCACGAGTTCAATCGGTACATTGTTTCGATCACACTCTTCGATAAAATGAAGCCATCGTGATTTGTTGTGTATACGATCGGAGATTATCATCAACAGCACGATCGGTGGCAGATAACCGCTACGTTTCTTTATGTGACGCCAACAACGTCCGTGATATCTGTCAACACCAAACTTATAACGTGTACAGTAGTTACCACAAAACCGTTTTTTCTTCACAAAATACATAGAACACAAGTTGGAGCGTATCGCGCTTCGTAACGGTTTTGTTAGTGTGAAATGTTTCCCATCGTCGTATCGATAGACATCCATTGTGTCATCGATCTGTGATGCAAGTGATACAGCTTCGAAATTGACATGATATTTAATAGGTATAATTTTTATGAAATCTTTTGTTTTATTTTTTTATCATTGGCGCCATCAGTCAGACATTGAATTGTGTACACACATTTAGTAGTAGTACTAGTAATAGTAATACATATAGTACTACTAGTACTAGTATAGTACTAACACAGAGTACTACTAGTACTACCCAAACGGGTATGTTTGTACATGAGTTTATGTCGGCTCTGAAAAGAGCCGTTTTTGCGTGCGTCGACTTCTACAAGTGTTCACGAACGAAACTACATGTAGGCATTGACGCCTTATGGACTTGGACAGGATCATCACCCACCATCCAATCCATAATTCGTATTTTACACTTGCAGCATCTTACGACATCATTATCGCCTTCATAAATAAACCCGGCTTTGGCTAGGTCAAAAAATCTCACGTTCGTATTTTGAAATTTATGAACGTAAAATTTAATGTTACCTCGACGATGGATGTTATAAAAGCTTTTTAATCGGCTTGCAAAAGAATATGTGTGCACGTCCATATCTGAAGCAAGAATGTTGGTTTGTTGCGCTGCATTTCACTTCCTCAGTGGTAGCTGCGCGCGCAATCGTAGTGGGGATTGCTGTCGTCAATTGGTCGGTATGAAATAAAGCACAGTAGTGGGAACAAATAGCTGCGCACGCAGTCATCATAGATAGTATAAGTGGAGCGATGATCGCTGCCTGCGTTCACCTTCGAGTCTCGTGCAGGCTAACTTTTACGCACTGCTTATAAAATGTTACTTATTTTCTAACTTTGTATCAGTATTCTAATGTTCTTCAAGTGAGCAAGTAATTGATTTTGCTTTTATCGTTATTCTAACAATGCAGACGTTTTCTGTTGATCGTAAACATTCGTTGCGTGGCTCGTTGGTGTCGTACGTTTACACACCTCTTGTAGAAGAAGAAAAAGAATGTGTCAACGATGTCATTACCTTTTTCGATGAAATTCACGATATGTTACGTACGGACATTCTAAACGAACTGACACGTTTGCTTACTATAAAGTGGCATATAGCGCTAAAAGCGAGATTTGTCAAGTACATTGTAAATGCCGACACGAACGAGGACGAAGAAGTGACGAGTGAAGGCTATTTTCATGGACGATTTCATACGACATTGATCGCTGATCAGAACGTATTGCCTGAATGTTTAGAAGCTTCGTACGAACAAATCATCGAATCGATTTATAAATTCACTCGTGAGGGTAGCGGTTGGGCGTTGGATCATATAATCTCGTTAGAACTCGTTCTCTCACGATACCAACCGCTGGCCGCCTCCAGTTTCATCCGTACACCTCCTGAATTGTCTTGTACTAAATCCATCATCAATGTAAACAATACAGGCGATCAAATGTGTTTTATATGGTCAGTGTTGGCCGCACTGTTTCCGCAACACAGAGACAGCGAGCGTGTATCCAAATACAAATCACATATTCACAGTATCATCACTTCTGGTATAACTAATCCCACCCGCCTATGCGATATTGTGAAGTTCGAACGAGACAATTCTGACATTTCTATAAATGTTTTTGGTTACGAAGAAAATGAAATTTACCCGCTAAGAATAACTCCTTTCAGTGACAGACAACACCATTTTAATCTATTACTTCTCACCACCGCTGACCGAAAACATTACTGTTTAATAAAAAATATTAGCCGCTTACTATCTTCACTAACCAAACACAACGGACGTTCTTTCTATTGCAATTACTGTCTGCACAGATTCTGTGAAGAACGACTCCTTAGTGAACATGTCCCTCGTTGTTCACCGTATGGTGAACAAAGAATTCGTTTACCAACGAAAGAGAAGGAGAAGGTTATGTACTTCAAAAATTACACGTACTGTCATAAAGTCCCTTTCGCTATATATGCAGACTTTGAATCGTTCATTGTGCCTTGCCATCGTTGCGATGCTCCTCCACACACATCATCCACCACAACAGAGTCGTTACATCTTCCTTCAGGTTTCTCCTACCTCATAGTCGACCACGAGGGTAACATTTTCAAACCACAGGTCGTTTATCGCGGTGTGAACGTGATAGAAACCTTTTTAGATAGACTAATCGATGAAGAGCATGAACTGTACAGGATCATGCGTACCAATATCCCTATGACTATGAGTGATCGTGACGTATTATCTTTCACGAATGCTGTCGTATGCCATCTCTGCGGAAAACCGCTGACTGATGACGACAAGGTGCGCAACCATTGTCATCTGACTGGACGATACCTTGGCGCAGCTCACAACGTATGTAACCTCAACTCCAAGTCCGCCCAACATATTCCTGTCTTTTTCCATAACTTACGAGGTTACGACGCACATCACTTGATACAAGGGTTGGGTAAATACAATGATGAAACTCTCACTTGTATCGCTACCACTAGTGAACGCTTCGTATCAGTCACGTTGGGTGCCCTACGTTTCGTAGACACGTTACAATTTTTGAACACGTCCTTGGATACACTTGTTGGAAACTTGCGCGCGAGCGGTGCGGATTTCGCTTTAACAAAGCAATGTTTCGAGGAACACTTCGAGCTACTCTTACGTAAGGGGGTGTACCCTTACGATTACATGACGGGTAGCGAGAAGTTCGACGAAACATGTCTGCCCGCACGCGAACACTTTTTCAATAGGCTGAGTGAATCACCCGTGTTGGACGAAGATTACGCACATGCACAGAATGTGTGGCAGACTTTCGGAATCCGCACGCTGGGTGATTATCACGATCTTTATCTTAAAACAGATGTACTGCTGCTGGCTGACGTCTTCGAGGCGTTTCGTGAGATGGCCATACGGTACTACCAGATTGATCCGGCTCATCTTTACTCGCTGCCCGGTGTTGCTTGGCACGCGATGTTAAAGATGACCGGTGTGCGACTGGAACTGTTGACGGATATAGATCAGCATCTTTTTATTGAATCAGCCGTTCGCGGTGGTGTTAGCATGGTACCCAACCGCTATGCCAAGGCCAACAACCCGCTAATCGCTGATCAGTATGATGCTTCAAAGCCGACCTCTTTCATATTGTACACCGACTGCAACAACCTTTACGGTGCAGCCATGTCACAGCCACTCCCTTACGGTGACTTTAGATGGCTCGATCGTAACGAGATCGACTCACTGGACGTACGTACTCTGAGTGATGACAGTGACATGGGCTACATACTTGAGGTCGACCTACACTATCCATCCGAACTTCATGATCTTCACTCAGATTATCCACTAGCACCTGTGCGTTCCTGCGTCAATCCTGACATACTTTCACCGTACTCTCGACGACTCCACACACGACTACACTATACAAAAGGGTATAACGGATCAGAAACGCCCTCATCGTCCGTCCCCAAGTTGCTAACGACTTTGGACGATAAGCAAAAATACGTTCTTCATTTTCGAAATTTAAAGTTGTATCTGAACCTTGGTCTAGAATTGAAAGCGATCCATAGGGTGTTGAGTTTTAAACAGAAAGCGTGGATGAAACCGTTTATCGATTTCAACACACAAAAGAGAGCAGCAGCCACCAACAGTTTTGAAAAAGATTTTTTCAAACTGATGGTCAACGCTGTCTATGGTAAATCGCTGGAGAACGTAAGGAAACGAATAGACTTCCAACTAGTCTCTACCAAAGGACGGCTGCAGAAACTTGTTTCCAATCCACGACTAAAGCGTATGATCCGCTACACCGACGACTTGGTCGGATTGGCTTTACGAAACAGAACTATATACCTTTCCCGTCCAGTGTATGTTGGCTTCACAGTACTTGATGTCAGTAAATTGATAATGTACGATTTTCATTATCGGTACGCTGTCAGCAAGTACGGACAACGATTAACATTATTAATGACCGATACCGACAGTTTACTTTACAGCATACAGACTGACGATGTGTACTTGGATATGAAAGAGGATCTCCACCTTTTCGACACGTCGGACTATCCCTCAGATCATCCTTGTCATTGCGACGACAACAAAAAAGTCGTGGGGAAGTTCAAGGATGAAACTAATGGGAAACCCATCAGGGAATTCGTCGGACTCAGAGCTAAATGTTACTCGCTCCTGTTGTCCGACTGTACCGACAAAAAGGTGGCGAAAGGTGTTCCAAGAACGGTAATAAAAAAAAGGTTACGTCATCAGTTATACAGCGAGTGCCTTTTCGATAGTCGTACAGTTTTCACCTCTGCCGAGTGTATACGAAGCGACCGTCATAAGCTGTACACGCAACGTGTAACAAAACTTTCCCTGTCTCCTTATGACGATAAGAGGTACGTACTGGACGATGGTGTAACTACACTCGCGTACGGACACTACAGAGTGTGTAAACGTGCGTTAACCAATGACGATACCAGTCCTAACATGAAGAGACTAAGATACACAGAGCAGTAGACATCAATTATGAGCAACATTGATGGTATGTTGATGGCAAAAAAAATCGTGGAGTAACTCATGGTAATAATAAACTTGTATTGCAAGTATAAAATTTATTTATTTACTTTTCAATTGGTAGAAGAGGTGAGGTAGACGATTAGACATTAATGGTTAATATTTATAACAGGATGTAATCGACTCCCACTGAGACCTTCCCACACTATGCACATGTGCAGTTAATTTTATTCGCTGACTGGCCATATGTTATCGCAGCGTGTGAACTTTGTGAGGGCGAGGGGCTTTGTTACGTACAGGATGCAAGCCGTGTGTGATGTAGTGTGTGTGTGTGTGTGTGTGTGTGTGTGTGTGTGTGTGTGTTGAACACTTTGAGGGTAAGGGGACTTTGTCTATAGCAGACTCCCACCAAGCATATACGTATATATAAGCATTTTGTCATAATAATTATTATCACATTCATTATAATTTTTCAAGTTGCATGTAAGTATTTATTATATTTTTACGTTAATATTTGAACATTTTTCTTGTTACGTTTTACAGAATGAGCGGAAGTGATAACAGAATATATAAAAGAGTCTGTGAGGAGCAGCGACGAGTTCGAAGGTAAATTACAACATTTTTCTTTATTTAACGAGTACAAACAGAATACAGCATTCGACTGACTTACTGTTTATTTTTTATAGTTCCCAAAGGTTACGACAGGCCTTATTGGGACCTTCAGTATCACAACACAACTCGAGTCGGTAAGTCCATTTTTATTAACAATCACTTGTACTATTGTGTTTACGTTCGGTATTCAAATTTATTCTTTTTTTTCAGTGATGCTACCGGTTCAGCTGCTGCTACTGTTGCTGCTGCTGCTGCTGCTGCTGCTGCATCTCAGGAAGCCGGCACGAGTCGGTACGTTTTTTTTTCATTAACGTTCACTTGTACTATTGCGTTTACATCTGGTATTAAAAGTGTACTTTTTTTTCAGCAATGATGAGATGATGGTTTATGGCGATGATGATAGTGACAGTGATACAATACTGCTTGACGAAAGCAATAATAATGATGATGATGAAAATAATGTTGATGAGCATCAACAACAACAATTACCAACCATCACATTTAATATGTAAGTCTTCTTCTTATGTGTACATACTTTCATGTTTTTTTTTACATGATTTTTATATTTTTTTCTTTTCACCAGTGATATTCGTCCGCAAGCGCGGCAAATAACAATCACACCGCCACAATCACCACCACAATCACCACCACCACCACCACCACCACAACCACAGGAACAGCCGCAACCACGTCCGCAATGGATCAGTACAACAAATCAACGACGACCAGACAGCAATCCCCACAGCCTCAACAGCAACCACAACCTCAGCAGCCTCAGCAGCCTCAACCACAACCTCAGCAACAGCATATGCGACACGATCCTCGTTTACAGTCCCCTCCAGAAGACGCGCCATGCGTGTTTTACGATATCATCGACACGGTGGAACCACCAAGGATGCATAGCGAAGTCGCCACGATGAGATTACTTCTAAGAAGTAGATTTCCGACGTGGCGATGGAGCCGTGGAGACCTCTGCCCCATTCAGGGTATGTTAGGGCACACATCTTGTAGTGTGTGCCAACAAAATTATACTGAGGGGCAGAGACTTCTCGGCTTAATGTGTGGGCATACTTACCACTATCTATGCATAATTAATTGGTTCCAAACCGTGGCATTGGAGGGGTCGCCACCAGGATGTCCGCAATGTAGAGTGTATGCATTCAGCAGGCCAATACACCCATTTTATGCACGCATGCATTTTTGAGGTATGTAACAGTACACATTATTCTAATCCATCCTACACGTATCAATTATACATCACTAATATTGTTTTTGTTTCTGTTACAGATGGTCGTGCACATTAAATATGTACAAAGAGATGTTTTTTTTTGATATAATGTTTTATTTTCTGTATATATATATTGTATCCGTATTTTTTTTTCTGTATATATATATATATTGTAATGTGCAAAGTGATGTTTTTTTGATATAATGTTTTATTTTCTGTATATATATATTGTATCCGTATTTTTTTCTGTATATATATTGTATATAAAATGTAATATAAACTGAATTTTCTATTTTTTTTTTCATTAAATTATAATATTTATATGTCTATTTATAATGTTTTTTTTCTGTATATATATTGTATTTGTAATTTTTTTTCTGTATATATATTGTATATCTTTTGATTGTTTGCAACAATATAAATATGTAAATTTTTTGATTTGCTTAGTTATTTCTTTTCAACTATCTTTTTTCCTTCTATCACGCATGTTTTATAAGTGAAGTGTCAATCAAAACAATTACACCGCAATAGCCAGTCAACAAGAGTTTCACATCGATGATGTGCAAATTTTTTGTATTTTACAATATATATACTTACCACAAAAGCACACATTCAAATTTACAGTTCACGAGTTGGCAACACTGCAATTCATCTCTTCACATCGACGATATCCGGACGGTAGCAGTGTATATATCTGAACCCATACACTATAACACATGCACGAGTTGACAACGTGACCAACGCTATTACACTTCTCAAGTTGGCAACAATGCGCAATTCACCTCTTCACGTCGACGGACAATGGTGGCAGTGTAAACATATACAAAACCCGTACACTATAACACATGCACGAGCCGACAACGTGGCCGACACAACTTGACAACGTCGACGCTTTTCCAACATGGCTAACCTTCCGGAAAAACAAAGCATATATCCAAACCATACACTATAACACACCACGATGCGGCAACGTGGCCCAACCTTAACCAGCACACACGCACAATCCGACAACATCCCCGCTTTCCCAACATGGCCACCACACAGCCGACAAAATGGACGACGACCCCACCACTCCAGGCGGCGGTCAAGCCACGACCTGGCCGCGGCCAAGCCCCCGCCGGACGGCGAACAGCGAACGGCGAACAGCGAGCGGTGGCCACGCCTCCGCCAATCAACGCACACGTAACCCCACAAAATGGACGACGACGACAACATGGCCGAAGGCCGACAACATGGCCGACAACTTCGGTACGCCCATCGAGGTCACGTGGGACTCACCACTACCCCCCCGGTCCATCATAACCTCTGCACAAGACGACACGCTGCGGCGGAAGTCTACCCCCACCACCAGGATTTTTGAATTTCGCGCCAAAAGGGGGGGCTGTGACGTCACTTCCGCGTTAGAACTCTCATTCTTACCCTACTGTTGTTTGCTGTGAATATTTGCAAAATTCTCAAAGTTGTCACCAGACGTTGAATCGTTTGCTATCTCTTTCTGCAGTCAAGTTCTACACAAAAAACTCTATATGAAATGCAGTAAACGCTTGTTTATCTGGGGACAGATTATACAACGTACCCGTGGCAGTTCAATGAAGGCAAAAATTAAACGAAATGAACAGAAAATTCTGCAAAAAAATATTAGTGTAAAGTATGAAAGGAAAGAGGCTATTGCATCGACAATCTCTCAGTAAACAGCAATGACTTAGTTAAGCATTTCATCAAGTACTTAGAAGGAACAGAAGAATGGAAGGGTAAACTGATTTTGAGGAAACGTCATGCACTGAGTAAAACAAAAGCAGTAGTACTTTGAAGTATTTATTTCATGAAATTGTTAAACCATTCAAAAACCAGTCAAAAATCCATAAAACCAGTCAACTAACTGTAATTTTGTTTAGGTTATTTGAATAAAAGCACAATTTTTCATCTATGGTTATGTGAAGAAGTCAATGCAAATTCTGCAGTAAATAGTATTATAAGGAATCAGTACGAGTACTGCTTGCTTGTTAATACAAATTTTTATTATACTTTCATTCAATAAACCCAAACCTGTACCATACATGTCAATTAGAAAAATTGCAGATTATCGTAATTTTTATTCATGTTGGATCTTTGTTACCCAGAATAATAGGACGTTGAGTGAGACTGGACGTTTTAAGGCAATGTTCTTTAGAATTAACGTTAGCCCTTCCTTTTAACAACAGTTGTTTTAGTTATTCTACTCTAGACTTAACATCTCGATGGTTCTTCCATCCACTGATATTCTGCTACGCAGATATTTGGAAGTCTTTTATTATATTCATATTCATTTTATTTATGTTACCATCACTTGTGTTATTTTTCCGAAAAAAGGTACAATGTCTAGAACGTGTCGAAGTGTGGCTAACATAAAACAGAATGTTATAGATGTACATCTACAATGATGAAGCGCTCATGTACAGAGTATGTGTTTATCTACAGAGGCTTCTGGAAGCAACAGGAAAGGTGAAAATGCACGTACAGTATCAATCAGTATCACAGCTCAGATAATTGATTTAACTGAATAAAGAAAGTATTATTTGATTAATGAAGAAATTTGTGTTAGTGGTTGAAATCACAATCAGAATGATCACAGTTGCACACCACTATGTAAAAATTATCCCAATATTGGGATAATTTTTACATAGTGGTGTGCAACTGTGATCATTCTGATTATTATTTGATTACACAAGCCTCCGCAAATAACATCGTACACACACACGCGCGCACGCGATCATGCGGTTAAGTAACATTTACGCTTTAAGTGTAATGTATATATTATAAGCTATTGCGTATACTGTAATAAACAGTTGCTTTGTGTTTTATGATTTACATAAAACATTATTTATTTACACACGATAAATTACACACTATGATTTACCCTGCGCGGAGGTTGGACGTCCTTGTGAACCTGATTATACCAGCTTATAATTAGTCACTTTGTGTGTCTGTGTGTGCATGCCAGTTTCGACACACATTGTACTACGTGTGAATCGTTGATTTTTATTACTAAATCAGGTATTGACAGAATTCTAATAAATTAATAAATATGTTTTGTACCTTTTACTAAAGACATATCACAATTCTAAAAACACTATTAGAATACAGATATTTAACGGGTATGGCAATACAAAGTTATTGCAGAAAAGTGCAATAATATAAACCAATACAAATTAATGTTAATTACTGTCACAATTAACTACTCATTAACGAGTGTGTTATATGTAAATGACGAGTAAAAAATTAGGAAGACAATGCAACCACTCGCCTAAAGATCAAGTTCTTGGTTATCGCGAAAACAGAATAAAAATTGATCAGTTAAAAAAGGACTCTACACATGAATTGACAAAGTTTAACATGTTAAAAACAATATCTGACATGTGAGTTTGGCGTTTACTGTAAATACCTCCGGCAATTTTGGACGAGAAGCAGACTCAAGAAATATTTACACAAGGACACTATGTCTGCTTGCTAATCGATATACTCAAGTAAATTACACACGAGGTCACTATGTGTGTCTGCTGATCGACTTGAACTCATCACCTGCAATACACCACGATTGATGGAGGAGCATAAGACCACCATCAAAAACAGACTATAGAGTACTGACGAAGCATCAGCATCATCATCATCGTCATTGTCATCATTCAGGAGCCGCACACGCACACGCACGCGCGCGCGCGCACGCACACACACACACACACACACGCAACTGTAACTTTGACAATACGTAGGTGACAAGAGAACAATTATATATTTTTGTGTTAAATAAAGAACTCACAAAAAACAGACTATGAGATAATAAAGTAATATAAAGACTTCAATGTAAATTGGTGTTAAAAATAATAATTTTATTCTGTTTAATTTTACAAATTGGGTGTGTCATTGTAAATCATAAATGTTCTTAAAATAAATATTATTTTTATTCAAATATGTATAGGCCTAGCAAATGTTCAATAAGGATAATCCTTATTTGTATAGATGAATTGTTATAAGTTTAAATTTTAATAAGGATTCCAATTTTAAGTCAGACATCCGTGCAATATAAAAGAATTTTACAATTTGTTCATCATATATGTTTAGATATTTAAGACTATATGTTATTAACGTATGCTTAATAGCAAAGATATGTTATATTTTCAGAGTGTAACCTTGTAAAAGAGAATATTTTGAATTTTAATAATTTTAATAAATCAATTGATTTTCTTTGCAATATTCAATAAACCGTTGAACGATCCTTTTACTGTTTTTATTAATTATCTCATGTTATCAACGTATCACTCCTCTTTTTAAAAATACGTTTGCTGTGCTACCACACGTACTTAACGCAAGGAAAACACAAAAATCTTACTACCTAGCCGTGTGTATGTGTGTGTGTGTGTGTGTGTGTGTGTGTATATAGTGAGAGAGAGAGAGAGAGAGAGAGAGAGAGAGAGAGAGAGAGAGAGAGAGAGAGAGAGAGAGAGAGAGAGAGAGAGAGAGAGAGAGAGACAGACAGACAGACAGACAGACAGACAGACAGAGTCAGAGATAGATAGACAGGCAGACCTGGTCATTAACAATTGGTGACATATTTTATTTTGTTAGATTGTCTAAATATAATATAGAGTAAACAAGGCGCCTCAAATGCGAGAAACTCTAAACCATCTAGACACCATAGTTCGGATTGGACATTAATACAGAAAACATCAATTGCATCACCTGGGAGCGATATACTGAGGTTTTGTCAGCTAAGAGGTGTGTAGCCTGTAATATCACCATTTAATGTTAGTTTGGAAATAAGGAACGATGCTACTGTTAGTTTCATAAACGATTCATAGTGTTCGTAATAATATTGTCTGATTGTTTCATCTTCATTGTATTCAAACTTTAATGAGAAAATGTATAAACAACAGAATATACAGATATTGCAACTGTACATATACGCATATCGCAACAGAATATTTTGTGAATACGTCTGTTTACACGCAGAGCATCGCGGCTATGTGTATGTACAGTGTGCTTATCGAAAGATCTAATGAATAAATAAACACTTTTAAAAGGAGATTCTTATAAAAATATTAGAGTGGGTGA
Source organism: Magicicada septendecula (assembly GCA_034769895.1). Taxonomy (NCBI): domain Eukaryota; kingdom Metazoa; phylum Arthropoda; class Insecta; order Hemiptera; family Cicadidae; genus Magicicada; species Magicicada septendecula. Next base: position 285,845,296 of record CM068369.1, on the reverse strand, counting down.
AAGATAACGGTCTCTGGAGGATCAGGCTACATACTAAGTATACCATGAGTATAAGGAATCAGCTGTATCAGAATTTTTTAAATAACAAAAGTTGAGATGAGAGTTATCTACAGAAATCAATAATGCAGCAAAGGTAACATTTGGTTTAGTTAAAATAAAAGGCAAGTATGGTGGAATGAATTGTGTGAAGAAGCATTAGCAGAGAGAGCAAAAAATGGAAAAAGTGGAAATGCTCAGGGAAACCTGAACACTACGAGCAATTTAAGCAACAAAGAAAGGAAGCAGCAAGGATAATAAGAGGAACTAAAAGATCTTTTGAAAAATTAAAACTTGTTGAAATGCAGAAAAGTTAAAAAAAAAAATTGTCGAGATTTCTATCAGACTTTTAAAAGTAAATTAAGGGTTACCAAACACCAAGTGTTTGTTTTAAAAATGAAAGTGGTAGAACTGGCTTAAGCAATGTGGAAAATTGTGAAATACTTGCAATATTTTGATCAACTTTTAAATTGCCCGGAACCGACTCAGAGGTAAGAACTGTCAGACATTAATGAAAATTTAGAAGAAGATACACCTCCGACTATTGAAGAAATTGAAGAAGTAATTAAAACTTTGAAAAATAATAAAGCTAGTGGAGAAGACTCCATATCAGCTGAACTTTTGAAATGGTCTCTACCAAAGATCAAAAATGATCTACAATTAATTTTTGAAGAAATTTGTAAAACAGGAAAAATCCCAGAAGAATGGAAGGTGGCCTTAAAACATCCGCTGCATAAGAAGGGTGATAAGCAAGAGGTTAATAACTACAGATGAATATCTTTACATCCAGTTGCAAATAAAATATTTTCAAAGATTCTTTTGAAGAGAGTAGAAAAAACATTGGATAGCCATTTGGGTGAATATCAGGGTGGCTTTAAGAAGGGCAGATTCTGTCCAGAACAAATATTCACTCTGAAGTAAATACTCCGTCACAGGCTACTGAATTCAAAGGAGATCGTAGTAACATTTGTTGATTTCAAAAAGGCCTTTGATTCTGTTGATAGAGAAACTATAGATAAAATAATCCGAGAATTTGGTGTTAAATCTAAATTGGCAAATCTAATCCGTGATACCCTTACGGACATAGTCTCAAAAGTAAATTTCATGGGAGAAATATCTCAACCATTCAAAATAAATACAGGTGTAAGACAGGGTGATGGTTTATCCCCAATTCCTTTTAACTGTGTCCTGGAGAAAGTAGTGAGAATTTGGAATGAAAAATTAAAGGAATGCAAAGTATCACCAATCATGTTGGGATGAAAGGACAAACGTATTGAAATAAACTGTTTGGCATTCGCAGATAACTTTGTTATACTTTCTGAACATCTGACATCTGCAGTAACACAAGTTAATTTTTTAGAGGACATAGCCAGTAGGACAGGCTTAAGAATTTCTGCAGAAAAAAAAATTTCTCACAACACTAAAAACGCGCCAAAATTCCTGGTAACGGATATTGGTCGAATAGAGAGGGTTCGAAAATTGAAGTACCTAGAAGAGACAATTCAAGAGAATGGCTTGGAAAAATCTGCTATAGAAGAAAGGATTCATAAGATGGAAAGGGCATATGGTATAACTAAAGATATTTACAATAAAAAGTGCATATCTAAAAATGCGAAAATAAGGCATTACAGTACAGTAGTGAAGCCAGAATGCCTATATGCAAGCAAGTTAATGTCTAGCATTTAATTATAATTTAGACAAACTAGATATTGGAAAGACGAATTATTAGGAAAATATTAAGCCCACGAAAAACTTCAGAAGGTTGGAAATTAAGAAGTAATGTTGAAATATATCAAAGTATAGAGAATATAACAGAAACAATGAGAAAAAGAAGACTATTATTTTTTGGATATTTATATAGAATGGACGACAATAGGCTGACAAAGCAAATCTTCAAATATCTGTGGGGGAAGAAGTCAACATCAAGTTGGATTAAAGAAATCCAAAAGGATTTTGAAAAAAATAATATACATGCAGAAGAAGCAATTGAAAGAGAAATTTTTCGGGCAAAAGTGTTAAAATGTAGGGAGTCCAGGGTAGGAGAGAGAAAAACGCAGGTTCAAAGTAGATTGCAGACAGGAAGAAGAGACAGTGAGAAGATGAAAGAATATTGGAAAAAAGGAAAGAACAAAGAGTAAAGAATTGAAATTGGCATGTGGTCCTTACATGGCCGATACAAAAAAAAAAGTTGAGATGGGTTGGTCACATGTGAAGATAGTAAAGCAGGGAAAACCAAAGAGGGTTTTCAAGGGAAAATGGATATGAAAGGAAAAACCCAAGACAAAACACATACTATATATTTATATTTATTACTTTGTAATCATATCTTTCTTAAAATATGTGATTCATTTTATTTATTTTCAAAGAAGATTAATAAATACAAAAAAAGTTTGCGGACTGGTTCATAAAATAACAGTAATGTTTATGTAATAAATAGTAATTTTTGCCGTCAATTCTAACAACAGTGCAGAAGTGCCTTTGGAAAAAAATATCTTTTGACTGTAAGAGATTTGTAGGGTTTGGTCAGTGAAATATTTACTCGCATAATGTCTACGAGTGCAATACTTGTCTGACCGCCAATTTGTATTACTACATAGAGGACTCGACAATTTGTCAGTGCCAGCCTGAGTTGGCCACGCTGTAACTCAACACAACAAAACCAGCACAACGCCTTAGATTACGCGAACCGTTAATCACATATCAAGTTTTGTGAAACACAACTGAGATGTTTTGTCGTACATAATATTAACACAGTGTAATACTAATTACATTTTGTTTAGGGCAAAAGTTGCATATTAGAATTCGAAACTTTCCAGATCTGTCCTGTAAAAATGGTGCTACAAAGTAAAAAATACGTAGAAAAGATTCTTACCTTTCTATTACTTTTGTGATTCCACGCTGATTCGTAGATACTCCTTTGACCCTTTGACACAGCTTTAAATCCATCTGGATCGTCGTCAGCGTACCTAGAATTAGCAGTTAGAGTAAGGAAATTAATTATACAACGAATACTTCAGCACTGTTATACTGCAATAATTCGTCGTTGAGCGCGCGCGCATGCGTGTATTGTGTGAGATTATGTATCTATCAGTTATCGTTAACTTTTAATTGGAACTGTAGAAAATGGTCTTGGCGTAGTGCTAAGTTGCAGTTAGTGTAAAACAGTGGTTCCAGGCCGATAGTTCGCGTCAATCTCAGAAGTGGTCCCTGGGACTACCAAGTTGTTAGTAAGATCATATTTGTCTATCCTGGCTTTTAAAGTGCAGCGTAAACAAACTGATTGTACGAGAGTGAAAGGCGCGATCTGAGTATGAACCAGGCACTACAGCACCCTGTACCTGACTCCGTCCCGGACTTTTGTGACTCTGTTACTTTTGTGAAGGGTTTGGAACGCGTGGTTTCCTTTCCCATCTTTTTATTACGCATTTGTGTATATTTCTGTGTTTGTCGTCATTACTTTATTCTGGCTTTCAAACTTGCCTGCTGTTTTCTTTTTCTGCTGCTCTTCCTGTTACACGGTTTTTGCTTTTTCTACTTCCTTGAAACTGTGTGGCGCTAATGTAGGCCTTTACTGTTATGACGTAATGGTGATATGTGTGTGTGTATATATTTATGTGCATGTGAGTGTTGTGGGCGACGCGTGTATGTACTGTATATATATGTAGAGAGAGAGAGAGAGAGAGAGAGAGAGAGGAGTGAGTGAGAGGGCGAAGTAGGTATGGGAGAAAGTTTTTTTATAAGCGTACTATGCTGGAACTTGAATTCTGATTTGTTGAGCCATTACCGAGGATTGCGCAATTAATAACTTCTCAGAATTATTACTTGAAATCGTTTTTGTGTCGGCATGACAGTAGGCCTATATAATGAATACTGATTTTTGAAATTAACGGTTTAACTGCACATACATTAAAACAATGTATAGGGCTACTACATGTTGACATTACACATATTTTACTTGGCTTAAAGTAAAACTAAAGTTAATATACATATCGATTCTTTATTTATAAGATTTTTCCACTTCCTGAATAATTGCCAGGCAGTAGTTTTTGTCGTATACTTACACGACAGAACTTTACTTAGAGTTTCAAGGTCTTCACGTAAATTTTCAATATATATACTCGTATATAATGGGATAGAATATTGATTACAAATAAATTTCACGTTTCGGCACACGGTCATGGCATCGTTCCAGAATCACAACGAACTCGATATCGTAGTATTATGTAGTGATGGTTATTTCTCTTGAAATTGGATTACTTGATGACAGTACGATACTATGCAATTGTAACGGAGTCAAATTAATATTGTTTCCATCGTTTTATATATTATGTAAACAACACTGAGTAAACTGATTTAGACATTTAAATAAATAGAGTGGCTGTGGAGTATCGGACTGAAAGGTAATTGATTATAACGCGCGGCTTGGATTCGATTCCCTCGACGGTAAACGTCTACTATTATTGTTAGATTGACAGTCTCCCCTTGCAAGTCAGTTTAGAGCGTTTCCCCTGTTGGTATCGTATAGGCTTACTTTGAATACATATACACAGAAAAGCTGGATACGTTCGGATTAGTTAGCGTCATGAGCGGACGTGACTGAGGTGGTTAAGGCCAACAGTTAAAATATGTCTGTTTATAATTAAATATGAATTGTGGCTGAGGCGGAAAAATCTTGAAAAAATCAGATAAAACCTGGCTGGGATAGGAAACAAACGTTAACACAAAGGATAATTATTAGTAATAAATAATATTTAATATTTTTTTACAACAAAACATTCTTTTAATATAATTTACAACGTTAGTATTTTTAACTGTCTTCTTAAATGATTAGGACAGTTAAAATTAATAAAACTTGATTTGGAGCTTCGGCTATCAGTGCGACGAGGAAGATATTTTCAGATATTACAATAAGTATATGCAACTTTCATTTTAATCAGTCTGTTTGGAGACAAGTACAAAACATTGGATTGACTGTGGAGTACAAAAAAATGAAGACGTAAGTCTCACGTACTGTTTGGCATATTTTGATAATTAGTGATTTAAAATATAAGAAACAGTTGCGCACCGTTTTGTTCCAGTGCGCGGAAAGTATAGGTGGATATTATAAATGTAATAGGGATTTTCGCTGTCAGTTAGGGTTAAAACGTTATTACGCCCTAACTCTTCATTTTTAAACGCCCATTTCATCATCACTTTATGTTTAGTTCATCTCTGTCACTGTTACTTTCTTGCAGGTTAACGACAATGCGTCATATATTATCGTTACGGAGAACTTTCACAAAGTTTTCCTTTGCAACTGGTCAGCATGGCGCACTCACTTCATCCAGTCTTCACGTGTTACGTGGCTGAGTGCTTTTTTAAAGTCCTCTTACTTCCTTTAGGTTATCCACGTAGAGTCATGTCTTCCAGTAAAATATGTTTCTCTCTCACTGAATTTTATTATTATTTTCACAAATCGGATTTTCCTTGCGTGCTTCGCACAACATGCTTATCGAAGTTATCTAAATAGATAATTCAGTTTTGTGAGGTTTCTATTGCTGTCAGGACAAACACGACAAAACCTTATTTGTGTCTCAGCGTTGTTCGTCAATTCTAAAATTGTGTGTTTATTTTCTTCCGACGCTATTCCCTGAACAAATCTAAGGAACAAGGAATACACTCCTGGTGTTGCTTTTTAAGATGTGGGTAAACACTTATGGTACAGTTATAATGTATAATGAGCACTCCAATTTTATCGGAATATTTCACAGAAAAAATTAATTTGTGTATAATGTGCATCCGTATTGGTAATGAAAATTGTTAACAGAATTATAAGACTCATATAAAATTTAAAACAACTTAAAACTTACACGACTCATAGTGTTTGTTTAGTTTGATATTATTTTAGTTTTCACATAACTGAAATCACGTAACACTATCACATAACACTTGCACTTATTGCATTACTCTCATCTTCTGATTCTTCCGATGCATTGTCATCCCAAAGCGCACAATCTTCGGTACTATCCAGCTTGTTCAAAATACGACATTTTTTAAAACTTTTTGTAACTGTTTCACATTTTACTGCTTTCCAGGCCTTTACGATCTATTCTAATATGAGTGAAACTGGTGGTCTTTCAATTTTCCAGACGGTGTGTATGCATGATCACGATCACACATCCATTGTGTATAAAGGTTTATAAAACTGCCCTTAAAAGGTTTATTAACAGACACATCTAAACGCTGAATTACGGATGTTAAGCCACCAGAAACCACTGCCAAAACTGTTTTTGTTTCTTGAAGCTTTGCTTTTACTTGGTCGGTCAAATTGCGCATTGAAGCTGTCAAAAACTAACAAGTTCTTCTTCTTCAAGAGAGCACCACACCTTCGGTTCCAAACTGTATCGATCCAGTCTAAAACAAGGTTTTCTTCCATCCACCATTTCTGCTGGACGCGAATGATTACATCCCTTGAAATTTTTTTTTTAGGCAATATTTTTCTCTTTAGAACCACATAAGGACGTAACTTCTGTCCACCGGTTGTAATCGATAGGATAACTGTACACCTTTGTTTGTCGTGTCCTGTTGATCTGACTGGCACAGATCTCGCAACTTTTTCATCAATGCTCGTAGCCACTGGTATATCCCAAAAGATAGGACACCGATCTGCATTCCCAATTTGACACAAATCAACATTTTCGTATTCCTCGTTTGTACAAATCGGTGAAACTTGATAATTTTATTTTCGTACTCTTGAGGTAAACGTTGAACGAGAGTAGTTCTTCTCAGAATCGAAAGACCGTGTCTGCAAAGAAACCGTACACACTAACCAAGACTTGCACGAAATTGCGTATTGTCTGTTTCTAGACGTTGAGCGATTTTCCTAGCTTAAATCTCTATCATTGCAGTAGTACCCACCCACTTCTTCTATAAGCTCAACTAAATGATTTTCTATGTCTGTAAACTTATTTTTTCTACCACGAAAAGATCGCCGATCATGAGTAGTAACATTTAATTTTCTTTCTTGTTTTGCACTCCAGAAAATTAGATTTGCTACATCAAATTTACGCGATGCGGAGCGATTATCATTTTCTTATTCCAATTTCGTTACGGATAATTGAAACTGAACCGTATAGGATGAATGAGACGTTCTTCCACTCATTATGAATATACAATATACATTACGTCTTTTCACACGTAATACCGGTATGAACAGACTAGCGATGACAAACAAGTACGGTAACAGAATGCTACAACAGAGTACCGTTATAAGCCTAGGATATGAACAAATAACTGCTGGAGAAGGGATGAAAACTGCTAACCAAATTAGCGGTAAATTTCACTTTACTATTACCAGATTAGAGGCTGCCAGTTTTAAGCGACGTTGCTAACCCTGCCATGCGCGATCTGACCGCACACGTTCAAACCTACAATTTAGCATGTAAATTATATTTTTCGTAGTCCTTCAGCCTTTCGACTGGTTAGTACCCTCCCCGCATATACCCATGGTGCGTGTGGTACTGAGTCTCTCACAGGTATATGGGACCTACAGTTTAACGCCGGATCCGAACGGCATAGTTGGGGAAGGTTTATACTAAGCAGGATACCTCTCGCTGGTTTGCCATTGCCTTGCGAGGGGGAACGGTCGCATCTAAATCAGATGGCCCCCGGCGGGAATTGAACCCGCACCGACAGCGCAGCAGCGCCACACGCTAGCCACTACGCCACGACCGCTCTAAATTATATTATACGTGTATAATACCCACCCTCATTTTTTTTTTAGAAAATCTGGGAAAAAGTGCGCATTATAAACGAGAAAATACTGTATGCGGCAAATCAGTGGTAACAGCATTAGGCCTACATAAGTAAGAAAAGCAGGAAACGTTGAATATCGAACTGAAACTAAGATACCTTAATCTGACAATGTACAGTTTATTTTTCCGGTCTACAATGCTGTTTCAAAAATATAATAAAAACAAAAAAAGTTAAAAAACTAGGTTCTATTTTTATTTCTGGTCACACGAAGTAGGGCTTGACAAATGAATGCAGTGTGTCTGGAAGCTGTCCCAAAGGTACAAAACAATATATCAGCCTGCAGAACTTTCTAACGCTACCTATCATCTCCTGAATCCGTACAATATCCTGTAACTGACCGCGCGCCGCCAGGGAGCGCTATACGTTATTTCTCAATTATAGTACACACTATATAACTTTCGTATTACATAATCGTCAACCAGGGACTTGCAGTTTTCTCGAAACTACTGTAAAATGTTAGCGTTTCCATTTTGTTATTTATTTGATCATAAAAATTATTCTAGCAATGGCAGGCGTAAACAGGAAAACCATTAAAGACCAACCAAACTAGAATAGATAGTAGGCCTATATTCTACAGAATTACGACATTATTACGACATTGAAAGAACGATAACATAATACACGGTGACGATAGATTAAAGAAATTGTAAGTCGAATAAGATCAAGGTAGTTTGCCTTGGGAAAGGTGAGCAATGTTATGAAGCATTCCAAGCTGCCATTATGTTTGAAAAGGAATGTTTTTGATAGTGGCGTCTCATGGATTCATGTGGTGGGAAGGCCAGATAAAAGTAGACTTCAGGTATAAAAATTCTGGTCCTGTCTCACTCTGTCTTTTAAAAAGAGGATCACCAGCAGTAGAAATCATTTGTGCCCTTTTGTTGTACTAGAACGTGAACTAGGTGAATTAATTTTCACTGAAGCAGCTACAGGGTAACTTCTTTTTATAAAAAAAGTTAATGCAGTAACTTTAAATACAGTTTTATTGTTTCAAACTCACTTTCATTACACTTAAACTCATGGTGATGCAATTATTAATTTCAGATATACAGCGTGGGTTTGTGGCCAGAAATTTCCTGGCCTATAATATTATGTACACGGGAGGCAATACAAAATTCTATTACCCGAGTAATAGAATGATTTTTGTTACTCGAGTTTCATTTTCGAAACATCTGTAATACATATAGTCTTTGTTTTCCTACCTCTGCTTGTCTGTGATCACAGGAAAAACGTTAGTTCCTTTTAAATATAAGTATGACAGATCCCAAGTGACAGGATTAACCCTTCTTCTCTACCATTCAGGGGCCTTGTACATACACGAGTATTCAAGATATGTAACAAACGGTCTATTGACTGGAACACTAGTGTGATTCCTGCGTTGCAGAATTTTCTCACTATTTTGGACGAAGTATGATTTATATTTATGTAACATAATTTTTCAATTACCAGAAAAATTACAAAAATCTATAATTATCATTCTTATTTTTTAATAATAATATTATTATTTATTCAAATATTTTTTTAGTAAAGTAACAGCTTAGAGCAATCATACAAGAAACGCTAAAAATTCCAACTAATCAGATTTGTTTTAAAACTCCCTTTAGTCAGACACTGACCTTGATTTTTAGATTCTTTTCATATTTTTTATTCATTTTTGAGCTCTGCGTTCAAAAAGGTTTCAAATTTTCAAAACTGTAAATTATATTTAAATTTTGGTTAAAATTCTCTTTAATTTGATATCCCACATAGAATTTGCAATTTTATCTAACTTTTCCTCACATTTGGGTTCTGGCATCTCAATATTTAGAAATTTTTAAAAGGTAATACTACACTCAGATTTAAATTATAATTTCCTTTAGTTAAAAATTTGCTACAATTAAAATTAGTTACAAATTTCCTTTACTTTGATACGCTTCATGAAGTTATGCGATGTTATAATTTTCACCCACTTTTTGGCCCCCCGGCGTCCCAAAATTTTTGCATGTTAAAAAATAAACAATTGATTTATATTTTGGGTAATATATTTTTTCGTTTGATATCCTATACGGACTTTTGCGATTTTTTCAAAATTTGGACCCCTCACATTTTTGCCACCTGCCACCCTATTTTTAGGATAATCAAAATAATAAAAGCAATATGATTCTGTAGGATAAAAGTATTGATATCCATGCCAAGTTGTACGAATATCGGTTGATGCGTTCAAAAGTTATCGTGAGACATGCCCTAAATAGACAGACAGATAAACAAATACTAAACAGTCGAGTTAAAACTGAGAACTTGCTTTTATCGTTCAATTAATTAACTATGTTCAATTTTTCCTTGGCAGATCTTTACACGACAGCCAGCTATGATCACGGTTCTCTTCTGGCCTTTAGTTTCTACATATCTACGTTCTATCTACATTTAGTGTCTATATATCCACCTAACCGAATCCATCATCGTGCACGTCTCGTTCCCGCACCAATTTTCCTCCACCATCTTTCAGCAGACAGTGGTCCAGCCCATAATTTTCCCTCTTCATAAACTCTTGAGCATCCATCCCTTACTTTATTCGGCCACGTTACTCCTTCTATTCTCCTTCCGTGGCTCCAATATTCTCAAATCCTCCCACATTTTAGCACCGTACAAAGCTGTACTACACATAAAGCTCTTTTCCAGCCTCATCGTTATCTTCCTTATTCAATACTTCGCAGGTCAGCCTCCGTTTTATATTAAAGCCTTCTTTCGCTATTGCTAGTCCGATCTTAATTTCTGCCTTGCAATGGATATCTTCAGTCACAGTGTTTGGGGGATACTTGAACTACTTTAACTGACTCTCTTGCTCTATCTCATCACCGTTCTATGCAAATTTTAGCATGTATCCGTCCTCCCTATTATCACACTAGTAGTTGTAAATCCATGCATAAATCCAAACAAGCATGTGCATGTTTTACAAAAAGTTTGTCCTGATAAAAATCTATCTTGATTAGCACAACCATCACCATTACTAGACGTTTTAGCTACTCACAAACTGTGGTCGTCTTTGGATTAGTTGATAAAATGAAAAATAGTTCAAAAAACTACTTATTAAAAAATGATGTTATAGAAAATAAGGTAAAATAAAATAAAATCTAAATAATACATAATGAATGAACATAAATGGATGTACCATAATTTCAGCAGCCTTACCTGTCAGCTGTGTCTGAGAAAATTCCGCACGCTTTCACCAAAACTGTGGCAACAGGGATAGAACCTCTCTCGCGGGCTGTCACTCGCTTACATAGAGCTCACAAGGGATCAAACCAACTGCGGTGACTACGGGCCTGGAGGAGTCTACTCCTGTATGTATTCACGTTCTGCAACCTTACAATATTTGACACCGTTCTCTATCTGTCATTACCTGTGGCCAACTTGTAAAACGATTTTCCTAGTTTATTTTGTATATGTTTAACAAATATAATTGAATATTTTAAGTTTTTGTTTTACTTAAAACGACAGCATGTCGCAATAACTCAGATTAGGGGGTTGATGCTTAGAACAATGTTTGGTCCACAGCACGTAAGAAAAGGTTAATATCAAGATCAACAAAATTCACTCTCTACAAAACTTTAATAAGACCTGTCTCTTGACATATAGAGCATAACCTAACCTAACCATCGCTAAAGTAAATGAAAGACATATTTAACTTTTGAAGTAAAGGTACGGAAATTTATGATCCAGGACATGAAAGGGGTGTATGGTGGATATGCTACAGTCAAGACTTAAAAGCGATGACATTTTAAAATATATTATATTATTAAAGTGGTGGTGAGCCGGGCATATGATGGGGATGACGGAGGATGGAAAAGTGTTGACAATGCAGTTGGACGGAAGTACAAAGAAAGGCAGGCCAAAGCCTCAATGGACTGATGATGTGAGCAATGACGCTAAACTGTTTGGAGTAATGGATTGGAGAGCAATCACATCTTATCGGGACCATTAGAGAAGACTTCTCGACTCCGAAATGAGTTGTAGTACCACGGACGATGAGAATGATAATGCAATAGAAGAACCACAATAATTAACAAATCATTAAGTAGTTGGAATGTTGGAAGGAGAGGATAAGAATAAACTAATTAACTTATAGAGACTGAGTTAGTGTGTGAATATAAATAAGGAGTAGGGTGATTCAGTGTTGGAAAAAATTTTGAAATGAAACCACAGAGACTAAGCAGAAGCAAAAGTTGACAATCAGATCATCACAGATCAAAATGTGGGAACAATATGGTGGTAAGAAATGATTAAGGATAATAGATAAGTTATAGGAGATTGATTAAAGCGACACAACATTTATAACGATAAAAGGGAATATGAAAACGAAGGGACTCACCAATACCGGCTGTAGATTAATTGAATCACAAAACCTCAACCGCACGAATGTATAATACTAATTATCTTTCAATTTACCTGACATCTTTTATGTCTTTTATCTTTTAAAAACTTCCTTTCTTCATACTATAACAGATTACGAGTAGCAAAGTTGGGCAATAAAAAGTTGAGCCGCTGTAACTACACTGCGTAGGCTGTAAATTTTTTAAATTATTTTCACCAAAGCCATGGAATTAAAATTTACTAAAATATCGCTTGTAACCTAAGTATCGGCCTGTTTTAATCAAGGCAAAATGCGGCCGACCTGAGTATTTAATAAAAAAATTAATAAAGGCAATGTTTAAGAAAAATACTAAAATACTTTTTCCTTTTTCATAAATAATTTTAAACGACGATTTTTTGCGGATAATAGTATAATAGTATCAACTGAGTCTCGAAACTTAAATATCTGATGAAACTTATTATCTAATTAATGGATGTGTGACGCTAAGTACTATTATTGTTTTTTGTACATCGCTTAGACGTATTTAATATTTATAGATACAAAAGTTAAATAATACATTATTTTTTCTCCGCTTGAAGTTGATGTTTATTTTAAATTGCTTGAAAATTTTATTCTATAAGAGCTAACAAAAATTGTATAATTTAACAACATCTATAGTGAATACCATTAGGGAGTAATTTCTGAGACATTTCGTTTGTTATCAAAAGTCCCGTCCCTCTTCGGCTAGGCTCTAAGATCAGCTCTATCGTTTGTGATGTTGAAGGCGATCAATGGTAGTTTAAATAAGAGTGGTTCAAATCAGAGAATTTCATAAATGCATATTTGTAAAAGGTAATTTACAACTGCACCCAGGAATTTCAATAGGAATTACACCAGATATTCTGAATGTATTCTGTAGAATTTTAAACATTTCTTCACGTTGCTTCACGATATTTTAAGTCGTTGAGGCGGTGACTTTGAGTATCCACCGTTTCCCAGGACGCTGTTAAAGTTTTATGACATGTCTACTTATATTAAATAAATCCGTCGTTTCTCCTTTGTTATAACACAGTTTTACAAATTACACGGTATAGCGTCTCTTAAAGAGGAGAGTTATGTTTCCATAAATATTATTATGTTGATTTTAAAATAAATATTCTATAACATACTATAGAATACAAGCAGTCGTAGTTAAATGCGATTTTGTAATTGACTATGTAAGCCTGGGAAGTAGTTAAACTTGTAGTAGCTACTGAGAAAGAAATACAAAGCAAACAGGCTGTTTTGTAAATCCTTAAATCCTTGATCTCTCCCTCCTTCTGCATGTATTCCAGTATGTGGTTGAGTTTATCGTGTCCGCATTTTTCTTCGCTGTGTTTATTGTGGTATTATTAATTATCTAAATTTTGTAAGTCTCATGTTGAAACTACGCCGCAAGATGGATTCTGGGCAAGGTAAGAGTGCGTCATTTCTTAGCCATCTATTGCCTTCTGTATTTCATCTGAACTGTTTCAATTGTACAGTCCACAAAATTAAAATTACGTTTGTTCTTATTGTTACACGAACTAATTATCTGCAATCTAACAACGTGATAATGATTTTTTTTCTTCATAAACATTAGATTTACACCTTTATCTATCTACGGGATAGTAGGGAGTGCCGCAACCTCAACTTTTCCCCAACAAGTGATAAAACTGCCGCATCGTACTGATTTAAATACGACAGACCGGGCGTTCAGTCAGGGCACGTAATGTTTAGAAACGGGGGTCATTGATGCAGCCTCCTGACAGAAATTGTATTTACTAGCTGAGAGTCGGTGTTTATTTAAAGTCTATATTGGGTTGTTGTATTCTTTAAAAAGAATATAAAATACAAGAGGCAATACCATAACTACTTACTTTGCAATGCATAGAGAGGCACAGAACATTAATAATGTATTTCAAAGATGACCAACGAATTGGTTTGTTTTCAGAATTAAAACAAATGTCCATAATTTAAAGGAAGAAATAAGAAAATTTAAACAATTTTTCGGACAAGACGATTATTGTTACAGGAAAGTAATTAATGCTCCTTTACTTTCAAGTTTTCAGAGTGTGAGAGGCGAACTGATACTGCTAAAGTGCAGTACCTGATGATAGGTATCTTAAAACCATTAGAATTCCGGGACACAGCAGGATAATGAAACACCTCATCACCGGAGTGTTAGGGAAGGAGATAGTTCTCGTCCCGAGCCAAAATTCAGACGTCGGTTGTTTTGGTGGAGGGGAGGCGTACCTACATTTTACTGACGTCAAACGCGGCCCGGTCATGCTGGTCACACTATTCTACGACGCTTCAGGTGGTTAGCGCGCTTTGGCGGTTGTCTTTGTGGAGAGGAAAAAAGAGAGATAAATATTAACAATTTTTTGCGAAGCATAAAAGACTATCAATATTTACTGGCACTGCATTCGCAGACCGGCGCAATAATGTTCTGTACTGCATATTGTATCAATATATGCTGTTTACAGTTTGGCCGAAACAACGTGTAAGCCGTATTTATTATTTTCCGTTACACTGTCACAAAATTCACAGCCGTTCACCAAGTAAGTTTTTGTTTGATTGAATTATTGAGTTTTTACATTACTTGAGTTTCCGCAGGTGTTTGTGTTGATTGCTGGTCGTGTTTCGAAGAACGCCTACAGTTAAATTACGGTAGTAATTGCACTCCCCGAATTCCACATATTTATTTTTTAATCTTTCAAAATCCTGTTAAATTTAACTTTTGGCGTTGAAGTAAATAAAACATTTCTGATTATTAAACTGATTACTAAAAATTACCTCTTTGCCACCGTAATACTAATTACGTTTGAGCAATCTAGACACTAAATGTATCAAGGAATCCAGTGACGGTGGAAAGTATAATTTAAAAATATCCTCACCAACCTGTTTAACATCCTCAACAGATGAGTCTGAAGTGGACAGTTACAGACAACTTGGGCTTTTACAGAAAGCGGATCAATATAAAGATGTAAATTTGGATAGGGCGTCTTGAATCCTCATTTCATTATGTAAATATACTTCTGAAGTGCCTTGAACACAATAGGAACTTAGCTGAGCACATACACACAGCAGAATAATGCGCGGAAGTACGTAGTTCGTTTGTTCTATGAACGCTAGGTATACATGTGTATCCAGTCGTAGAAATACTAGACTAGAATTATAGGGAGATGAAAGAGGTTGGAGATCCTATCTTTAGAAAGGATTATATCAACAATGGTTTGTTCCAGTCCCAAGTAGACAGACTAGAGCTGGTCACGCCAACACTTCTTCGGACCTCAAACACCTCTCTGTCCTTTCGGCTTATAGTTCAATAGTTCTTTGGGGATACGGAAGTCACCCATCCATTTAAGATGTAGCAAACCAATTTAGCCGATACTGAGCAATCCTATCGAGTATACTCATAATATTCAGTTCCTGCTGTACATCTACATTTCTTCTGCGATCTTGAAGAGTATGTTCTACCACGTGCCTGAGAAATCTAATTTCTGCCGCTTGAATTGCGACTGGCCTAGAATTTCGTTAAAGTCGAATTCTCAGACCCGTAGAGAGGTGTGGGGACAGCCATCACCTTGTACGCGTGGATCTTCAGGACAAAACAGAGGTTTCTGTATTTTTCTTGAGAACCCTCTTAAAATTTCTTAATTTTAATACACTTTATTTTACTTTACTTTATTTTCATTCACGAATAAAACATGGAAGTTTGAGCTCAAAGAAAACGATTTACAGAGATTTGAAGCAGTGATTATTTAACTCATTAAAAACAAATCTTATGTTCGTAATAGGCGTAATTGATCAGTCATTTATTGAATTACACGTAAGCACATGTAAATTTGGATTGGATTCTTTGTTCATCGTGCAACAGATTGTGACTTCAATTTGTCGTTACAGTTGAGTCACACTGCCAAGGTGATCGTATACGGTGATCGTATAAATTTAAGAAGGCCATAAAGTGTAATCATTTAATATAGGGAAGTGTATTTCGTAGTACAAATAGATCTAGTACTGAATAGATACCACGACACATGGCCCTGATAGCATTATGTAATCATGATTTAAACAAAATAATTTACTGTGTAAGTAATGACGACAAAACTCATTATTTAACACAAATAATATTATTGCGTATTGCTAAATATAAAACGATGTGCTAAATAGATGTATACCACTTAATACTGATTTATTTGCTGGTGCAAAACGCTGATATTAACCATTATGTTTATCCGATGGAACCGATATGAAAGAGTACAGACATTATGCCTATGATGAGATACAGAAGACAAAATTAAGCATATACAATTACTATGTGCTTACTAACTCTGTGTCTTAAAAGAAAAGAATCAATTTCTTAAAAATCGGTATGGAGAACCATACATGACTTCCATATTCTAAGATTTATATTTAAAATCATTTTCGAAATGAAATATTACCATAGAAACTACTTCTTTCTACTTACTGCTTCAGCCTTAACCACAGTACTGTGGTCACTAACGTATACCACCTCACCTTATCGCACTCGATTTTCACTGATGATGGAAGTCGATGGCATTGCCGAAATGTCTGGTTTTGTAGAAAACATTGGACTACGGCCAAATATCCCGGGAAGGAATTTTAACAAAAACTACTTCTTTGTTGCCGATAACGTTGTACACATATATATCAGTGGCGAAGTTACATGGAGGCAATTGAGGCAATGCCTACCCTGAAAAATTCTGTAGAATAAAAATTATAAATACGTATGAACTACATAACGTAAAGATTATACATTGTTACTGCGACTGTCAAATTTATTAAACCGAAACGTGCTTTATTGAGTGACCGCTAGATGGTGACAGGTGAGATTCGGCATAGTTCGTTTAAAGCGAATGAGGCAACCTGAACTTGCCTCAGCGTTTTTTGTATACATCGTATGTAAGCAATGTAGTGGTGTGATAGGGAAGTGTAGGGAGGGGGGATTGTCCCGCGCTGTACACATAGAGGGTTGAGGCATGCCTCACTTCTGTGGTCAAACAGTTAAGTTAAAGCGCCTGTGTTGTTTCTAAGTGTTTATTTTATGCGGTTATTAAAAGTGTCACTGTTATTCCGCTGAACTAACAGATGATCAAGATTGTTATTTGAATTATTTGTAACATTAAACATATATATAGAAACTAATCAAGTTTAAAAATTTGAAGTTCAATCAGTTGTATTATTGTGTATGACTAATACAAGGATTGTTCAATAGAAACACGTATAGAGCTGTAAAGCATTTTTTATTCAACGATTTTAAAAGAAGTCTCCAATAACATTAAGACATGAGTTCCACTGTTGCGCTAACCTGTAGATTCCCTGCTAGTAAAATTCTTACGGCTGTTTGTGGAACGATTCGGTTACAGCAAACTCTACCTCAGCGTCCGATTTGAACCACCGTCCTTTTAGTGATTCCTTAAAAAAAATTTAAGATAAGATTTTTGCCTACCCATTCATTAACTACTAGCTTCGCCAGTAAGAAAATTGATGTCCATTTTTTCGGCTTGCACGCGTTATGTTGGTGTGGGTTTCGGCACTTTCCATTTAAAAAGCGTGCAAACGTAAGAAAATAAACATGAGTGAGGCCAGAAATAACGTGAATTGTGTGTGTGTGTTTGTGTGTGTGTGTGTCTTACCTGCCTTTTTATTGCTGTATTAAATGAAAAATATTATATTACATTAAAATGAAAAAATTATAATTTTATTGCCTGGCAACAAAATTATTTTATTTTTACTTTCATACTCCTTAAGGAAATGGAAGTATGGTGATGGCAAAAAAAATCGTGTTCGAGATTATTGCAGATTCTGATTGTACTACACTCAAAACATGAAAAAAAGTCGTTTTCCGAAAAGTGTCTGTGTGTCTGTCTGTGTGTCTATGTGTCTGTCTGTGTGTAGATTTTTTTCTATGGCAAACGATAACTGCCGCAAATTCAAACAGAATCAAATATTTTTTTGCATACAGCCCTGATTTGTAGAGTACTCACGACCTATTGTTTTTGGTGAAGATCGGTTGAGGTAAAGGGGTAGTTTACCTGCAACGGTTTTTTTTTATCAACGGAAATTTTTTTTTTTGGCAAACGATAACAGCCACAAATTCAAACAGAATCAAATATTGTTTCGCACACACCCCTGAATTGTAGAGTTCTCAAGACCTATTGTTTTTGGTGATGATCGGTTAAGGGGAAGGGGTAGTTTACCTGTAACGTTTTATGTTTTAACAAGGGTATTTCCTATGGCAAACGATAACAGCCGCAAATTCAAACAGAATCAAAAGATGATTTGCATACCGCCCTAAATTGCAGAGTTTTCAAGACCTATTGTTTTTGGTGAAGATCGGTTAAGGGAAAGGGGTAGTTTACCTGTAACATATTATGTTTTAACAAGGGTATTTTCTATGGCAAACGATAACAGCCGCAAATTCAAACAGCATCAAATAATGTTTTGCATACAGCCCTGATTTGTATAGTACTGAAGACCTATTGTTTTTGGTGAAGATCGGTTAGGGGAAGGGGTAGTTTACCTGCAACGTTTTTTATCAAGTGTATTTTCTATGGCAAACGATAACTGCCGCAAATTCAAACAGAATCATATAATTTTTTGCATACATCAGTGAATTGTAGATGACTCAAGGCCTTTTGATTTTGGTGAAGATCGGTTTAGGGGAAGGGGTAGTTTACCTGCAACCTTTTACGTTTTAACAAGAGTAAAGTACTTGAAAATTCATTTAAACTTTTTCAGACAATGGTAGGTAATTGTTGAAAATAAAATAGTTTTGTTGCCAGGCAATCAAATTATAATTTTTTCATTTTAATGTAAATCATGTATAAGAGAAAATATATCGTGCTTGGCAGGCAAGCATATCTCAGTTATGTACTGTTTATGTTTCCATTTTATTATTATGACTATCGCAGTAAAAAGGCAGGGAAGACACACGCGCGCGCGCGCACACACACAAAATTCGCGTTATTTCTGGCCTCATTCATGTTTATTTTCTTACATTTGCACACTTATTAAATGGAAAGTGCTGAACCCATACCAACATAATGCATGCAAGCCGAAAAAGTGTCCAGCGTGGATAGCGATTTGCTTCCTGTGGATCGCTGGGCAGTGTAACTGCACGTGTTTACAGAGGAACGATTCATAGACAGACGTTTTGTCTTTAGGGAATGAACCCTCTCCAAGATGCTGAGGGTCCATGAGTGACTTCGGAGCGCTCCTTCTTTTCAGCGTGTTTGTTCTGTGAAACGTACACTGTAGATTCGCAGCTTTATTCTAAGCAACGCTCAATAGGAAATGTTGAAAATTTTTGTCCACGGTGTACCCTCATACACACTAAACCTGCTCTGATGTTTTAATTACGGACATCATAATATTAAAACTTTGGAAACTTGAGCACTACTTAATGGAGATCAATCATTAACTTATACAAGCCATTAATTTTATGCATATTTTTTATATATATGTGTACAACGTTATCGGCAACAAACAAGTAGTTTTTGTTAAAATTCCTTCCCGGGATATTTGGCCGTAGTCCAATGTTTTCTACAAAACCAGACGTTTCGGCAATGCCATCGACTTCCATCATCAGTGAAAATCGAGTGCGATAACGTGAGGTGGTATATGTTAGTGACCACAGTACTGTGGTTAAGGCTGAAACAGTAAGTAGAAACAGGTATTTTCTATGGTAAATATTTCATTTCGAAAATTATTTTAATTATAAATCTTAGAATACGGAAGTCATGTATGGTTCTCCATACCGATATTTTCTTCTGGGTGTCTGCATCCCCCCCTCCCAAATAACAAAAAAGATATCACAACCTGACTGTATCATTTAACTAGAGTACCTGTTACTGAGTTTTCTGAAGTACTAAAGAGTTTTCACATTCATTTGCTTAAATTAAAATCATTTCAGCAACACAGTTTTAAGTACATATAAAATGTTGTAATTTATCAGCTGATTGATAAATCAGATTTACTTTTTTATAATTTATATTTTAAACTAAACTAATGCAGAGAACTCAATACCTCACCTAAATGATTACTTATTAATATGCAGTGATGTAAATATTATTAAAAATACACTTTATTATTGCTTATAAGTTTTTGTCATTATAATAATTAAACTACCCTTTTCCCTTAACCGATCTTCACCAAAAACAATAGGTCTTGAGAACTCTACAATTCAGGGCTCTATGCAAAACATTATTTGATTCTGTTTGAATTTGCGGATGTTATCGTTTGCCAAAAAAAAAAATTTCCCTTGATAAAAAAAAACCGTTGCAGGTAAACTACCCCTTTCCCTCAACCAATCTTCACCAAAAACAATAGGTCGTGAGTACTCTACAAATCAGGGCTGTATGCAAAAAATTATTTGATTCTGTTTGAATTTGCGGCAGTTATCATTTGCCATAGAAAAAAAATCTACACACAGACACACAGACACACACACAGACACTTTTCTGAAAACGCCTTTTTGTCATGTTTTGAGTGTAGTACAATCAGAATCTGCAATAATCTCGAACACGAATTTTTTTGCCATCACCATACTTCCATTCCTTAAGGAATATGGAAGTAAAAATCTACAGACACACAGAAAGACACAAGACAGACAGACACACACACACACACAGACACTTTTCGAAAAACGACTTTTACTTCCATGTTACTTAAGGAAATGGAAGTATGGTGATGGCAAAAAAAATCGTGTTCGAAGTTATTGCAGATCCTGATTGTACTACACTCAAAACATGAAAAAATATCGGTATCGAGAACCATACATGACTTCCATATTCTAAGATTTATAATCTGAAATATGCTTGCCTGCCAAGCACGATATATTTTCTAATATATACATAATTTACATTAAAATGAAAAAATTATAATTTTATTGCCTGGCAACAAAATTATTTTATTTTCAACAATTACCATTGTTTGAAAAAGTTTAAATGAATTTTCAAGTACATTACTCTTGTTAAAACGTAAAAGGTTGCAGGTAAACTACCCCTTCCCCTTAACCGATCTTCACCAAAATCTAATGGCCTTGAGTCCTCTACAATTCACTGACGTATGCAAAAAATTATTTGATTCTGTTTGAATTTGCGGCAGTTATCGTTTGCCATATAAAATACGCTTGATAAAAAAATGTTGTCGGTAAACTACCCCTTTCCCTTAACCGATCTTCACCAAAAACAATAGGTCTTGAGAACTCTACAATATAGGGCTGTATGCAAATAATCTTTTGATTCTGTTTGAATTTGCGGCTGTTATCGTTTGCCATAGGAAATACCCTTGTTAAAACATAAAACGTTACCGGTAAACTACCCCTTTCCCTTAACCGATCTTCACCAAAAACAATAGGTCTTGAGAACTCTACAATTCAGGGCTGTATGCGAATCATTATTTGATTCTGTTTGAATTTGCGGCTGTTATCGTTTGCCAAAATAAATAAATTTCCCTTGATAAAAAAAAACCGTTGCAGGTAAACTACCCCTTTCCCTCAACCGAACTTCACCAAAAACAATAGGTCGTGAGTACTCTACAAATCAGGGCTGTATGCAAAAAATTATTTGATTCTGTTTGAATTTGCGGCAGTTATCGTTTGCCATAGAAAAAAATCTACACACAAAGACACACAGACACAGACACACACACACACACACACCCTTTTCGGAAAACGACTTTTTTTCATGTTTTGAGTGAAGTAGAATCAGAATCTGCAATAATCTCGAACACGATTTTTTTTGCCATCACCATACTTCCATTCCTTAAGGAATATGGAAGTAAAAGTCATTTTTCGAAAAGTGTCTGTGTGTCTTTCTGTCTTGTGTCTGTCTGTCTTAGATTTTTTTTCTATGGCAAACGATAACTGCCGCAAATTCAAACTGAATCAAATCATTTTTTGCATACAGCCGTGATTTGTAGAGTACTCACGACCTATTGTTTTTGGTGAAGATCGATTGAGGGAAAGGGGTAGTTTACCAGCAATGGTTTTTTTTTTAATCAAGGGTAATTGTTTTCTATGGTAAACGATAACAGCCGCAAATTCAAACAGAATCAACTACTCTTTTGCATACAGTCCTGAATTGTAGAGTTCTCAAGGTCTATTGTTTTTCGTGAAGATCGGTTAAGGGAAAGGGGTAGTTTACCTGCAACATTTTATGTTTTAACAAGGGTATTTTATATGGCAAACGATAACAGCCGCAAAGTCAAACAGAATCAAATGGTTATTTGCATACCGCCGTAGGTTGTGGAGTTCTCAAGATCTGTTGATTTTGGTGAAGATCGGTTAAGGGAAAGGGGTAGTTTACCTGCTACGTTTTATGTTTTAAAAGGGTATTTTGTATGGCAAACGATAAGAGCCGCAAATTCAAACAGAATCGAATAATGTTTTGCATACAGCCCTGATCTGTAGATTACTCGAGACCTATTGTTTTAGGTGAAGATCGGTTAACGGGAAAGGGGTAGTTTACCTGCAACATTTTATGTTTTAAGAAGGGTAATTTTTTATATGACGAACGATAAGTGCCGTAAATTCAAACAGAATCAACTACGTTTTTGCATACCTTTTTGAACTAAAGTGAGCTCAAGTTTTGTTGATTTTGTTGAAGATCGGTTAAGGGAAAGGGGTAGTTTATCATCAACGTTTTATGTTTTAAAAAAGGTAATTTTTTTTATGACGAACGATAACTGCCGAAAATTCAAAGAGAATCTAATAATTTTTTGCACACTTTCCTGAGTTGTAGAGTGCTCAAGGACTGTTGATTTTGGTGAAGATCGGTTAAGGGAAAGGGGTAGTTTACCTGCAACATTTTATGTTGAACCAAGAGAAATGTTTACATGACGAACGATAACTGCCGCACATTCAAACAGAATCAAATATTGTTTTGCATGCGTCCCTGAATTGTAGAGGACTGAAGGCCTGTTGATTTTGGTGAAGATCGGTGAAGATAAAGGGGTATTTTACCAGCAACGTTTTATGTTTTAACAAGAGTAAAATACATAATTTTGATAAACTAAGTATCCTGATAAGAAGCTCATAATAATCCACTGCAGAAACGTAGATGAAATATCTATAAATGAAGAGGCTAGTTGAACGGGTCGGGGGTATTTTTCAATTAATGAAAATTATAGTTGAAGAGGGAGGGGCGAAAATTTTATATGTGTACTACGTTATCGGCAACAAAGAAGTAGTTTTTGTTAAAATTCCTTCCCGGGCTGTTTAGCCGTAGTCCAATGTTTTCTGCAAAACCAGACGTTTCGGCAGTGCCATCGACTTCCATCATCAGTGAAAATCTTGTGCGAAAAGTGAGGTGGTATACGTTAGTGACCAAAGTACTGTGGTTAAGGCTGAAGCAATAGAAAGAAGTAGTTTCTATGGAAATATTTCATTTCGAATATGCTTTTAAATATAAATCTTAGAACATGGAAGTCATGTATGGTTCTCCATACCGATATTTTTTCATGTTTTGAGTGTAGTACAATCAGAATCTGCAATAATCTCGAACACGATTTTTTTGCCATCACCATACTTCCATTTCCTTAAGGAATATGGAAGTAAAAACATACTACAACCCTTCACTTCCTTTACCGTCATTTTAATAGAGATACTGAAGGTAAAACCAAGGCAATAGAGAGAATAATAACCTGATAAAAATTATACTTTAATTCTGTTAAATTTGTTTGATTGTTAGTAGATTTACTTGTGTACAAGGTTTGGCGTAATTAAAAATCTGTGAAAATACTCAGGAAGCAGGGAAATTGAGAAACATTCGTTCAAAATTATTTTTGTAATTTACACAGTATAATCCGTTTTAATTAACACTCTTAAATAACGTTTGTTTGGTTTCTGCTGTAGATAACCTGAGGATATTCAAATTTATCTGAAAACAATGATACGCTCTATTTTACGGTTTACACTATATTAACCTAAGCTTTATTTTAAGTTGAGTGTACTCTTTGTATTATCTAAGTAAACACAAATTAATAACTGAAGTCTCTTTCTTTGTTATTTCTGCCTTATAACTCCAACAACTTCAGACGTCATACAAACAATTTCATACACGATGTTGAAAGAGCGGCGATTAAAAGTGGATGACATTGCTGAGAACATAAGCATCCCACACGAGTATTTGTAACAAATTTTAATTCTAGTACTTGGTGTGAAAAACTTTATGCAAAGTGGGTGCCATTTTTGGAGATGTTGCACTTTTTGGGCGTTTACTGCTCATCATAAATGCTCGTACGATCGCATTTAAACTCGAGTGCCACTTACAAAGCATTGGTTTTGAAGGCGCAGCATCTCCTAACACATTTACTACCGGTATTTTGTTATCAATTTCCACTGGCGCCAAATATTTTCTTTAACGAAGAATCCAATCAGAGCACGACGTTTGATTTTGTTCATTTTTAAAACAGACGTGATATATAAATTTTGAACAACTAGGAAACAACAAATAAACTGACCGACATATCTGGAAATTGACAGGTGTTTACAATAATCTTACAACTCACTAAAAATTTTGGTTCTACCGCTAAGTTGTATATGTCTACTCCGCGAACTTGTCAACTAATTCTCGGATTATTATTATTATTATTGTTAACAATGGTAGAGCAATAAATAATAATTATATGAACGTAATAATAAAATGATAATAAGTAACAATAACAATGTTTGAAAACAAACATGCAAATTGGAAAGGCGCAATAAGCCTTTAAAGACTAGTAATTATTATACGCGCAAACAATGGTCAATTTCGTGGAGTCAACAGTGCAAGACCGGGTCTTATTAAATAGGCTATGACTCGATGTAGTTTCGCGTGCTATTAAACTTGCCATCAACAATAATGAGAAATTAAATATTGATGTTAATGGTTTATAACAATTGAAAGGAGAGGTGTTATCTTTACGCTCTTAACGGGAAGTAACGAAACTAGCCATAATAATCGTACTTCAGACACAATCAGTTTACAAATTATAATACTGTACCTTATTTTTAAGCAATCAATGTTTTTAGACCATAAATACCAGTGTTAAGGATACTTGGGAGCCAGGTTCCATTCTTATTTCAGAATGTTTGAGAAGTCTGCTCCTCAGTCATGTAGTTACCAGCAGCTTACTTTGACATGTTTACATTTGCCTCCTTAATGTACTCTTACAAAATAATAACTTTCGAACCAGAGAAGTTATACCAGAGAAGTTCTCGTACATATGGAGTTCATGAGTTTAAGATTTATAACGTATCTAACGACTACATATTTTGAAACATTAATGCATAGAATATTAAACTTTGTAGAAAATTTGATTGAGATATTAATGAAGAAAGTTGGGTTAGGCTAAACTTTGGTTAGTTTAAGAATTGTATAAGCATATTCCTGTAATAGTCAGATTTACGTCTTATAAAATAGTAAATAAAAAATTAACTTAATATTTTTAATTTACACCACTCTATACGTTGACATATGATAAGAAGATACGCCAAGTTTTAAGCTTTAAGAGTTTATCTTGGTCCAAATAAATACAAAAAAAATCTAGCTGTAGGTTAAATGTAGTCAGACGCATAGTTCAACAGCTATATTAATAATACTTACAATCATGTAAAACGTATTATGTACTAACAAAATTATTAATAAAGGGCATATTCCTTTGCCTAAAGGGCATATCCTTTTGCCTATCATTTTATACAGTAATAACAGCTTATTTTCACTTTCGCTGAACTGGTTTAGGAAGACTAGCTGTATCTACCGACTTGTAAACTATATGGAACAGATTTCGTATTAGAATGAAGCCGATCTATATATTGGCTAATAAGGCACAAAATTTGAATCGTTATTAACACCAATAGTTACAGCAGTCAAGATCGATTAAAACACATAATTTGTCATCACCCCAACTACGTGAAGAAGAACTGTCGATTAGCATAACGCTGTATATTGCTGGGTGTGCGGTTCCGTTTAAACCGTTGAATTTCATTTTCTCACTGTGCAAAGTTAAGACTGAAGAAGAGCTCAGCGATCAATCAGCATGCAGCAGGGAAAAGGTTACTTTACTTCACCCAATGTTGAAGCATTTGCTTATAGTCGTGAAAGACAAATTACTGCCAATACTGAAGTCACTGTTATTGCTACAAATACCACTTCTCTGGTTTCCTCTCGGAAGTTGCTGTATTTATTGCTTTTCTGTTACCTCCGTAGTTTTCAATCATTTCGTATCCCTCTGCATTCGTACACTTAATAAAATTTTTACGCATTTTATACTGTCTTATTTTGTTATTGGTATCATGAAAGGTACGCCGATGGTGTAGTGTTGATAACAGGTAACGACGAAGAACTAGAATTGATGAGGGAAGAACTGAATGAAAAGTTGGAAAAGTAGATCAAACATGGGTTATAATGAAATAAAATAATGACAAACCAAATTGCCGAACTACTAATAACAGTGTCAAAAAGAGCAACTAAACCGATCACAGAATATTTAAACGTCGGAAAAAATGTAAAATTGAACGTCGTAAATCAAACTATAGACAATAAACGGTGAATTAGAATAAGATGGTCAGCATTTAGCAAACTTAGTTTTACATCTTGGAAAATAAAGGTTTCCCTATTTATTTGATCATTATGTTCTTCCAATGCTGGAGTAGATATTCTCAAAACCCCCTCCCTCTCTCACACACACTCTCTCTCAAAACGTTATTTTGAACATCTAAACGCATACAAAAAACCAGAAATATATAAATATAATTTGGCCACACATGCAATAAACACTGGACATGAATTCCCGACGTAACCAACATGACACTAATAAAACGCATACCACACAAAGGCACCATAATGAACATTTGTGAAAACGTACAAATATACAAACACAAAACAAACTAATATCTGAACAAATACAAATCAAAACAAAACATACTATTTTCAAAGCACTCAACATCTAAAATATTTTACACAACCTATGATTATATTAGACGTGCAAATGATTTCTTATTGAAGCGTACCATAAAATATTTTTCAAGTCACCAGTACATAGTGCAAACTGAGAATATTGAGGAATTAATCTATGTTTAAAACTCCACATTTGAAAGAAGGTTTAACTTAGCTTATATTAATAGAGTCGTTAAGTAACAACATTCTCACACGTATAGACCAAGGCAGACTGTCATGTGTAAAGCAAACTTGCAAAGGGAACATTATGTCGTACTTAACTAAGAGTCTTTGGATTAATATTACTCCATACTGTCAAAAGCATTCTAGCTATCTCGAACTGCCTTAATTCTCAGACTATTCAATTTGAATATTTAAATCAACTTAATCACGTATTATGTAAAATATGAAACACATTTTCACTACTTACTGCAATCGTACAGTGTAGTGATGCAGGCTATGCAAGCTATATATAATTCTGTAACTATTCCACCGTAGTTAATAGTTACAGATAACTTTGGCTCGTCAATAAGTTATTATTGATAATAATAACTTATAATGTAATAATAAGTTAGTAGTTAGTACTTAACTTTGGCTCGTCAATACCAAAGACAACATAGTGGTTTGTACAAAATTACTAGTAGAAATATTCCACCGTAGTTGACATTCCGGCCACAGCAAGCCAGTAGTTTTCTTCTTAGGCCTACTGACTGGTACAACAATATTAATATGTAAAATAGCATTCCATGTTATTTGTGAGAGACTAAGGCAGAGGGCGATGAAGCATACTGATTATTACTCTGGTTTTTAAAGTGATGTGTTTATAAAATATTCTAAATGAAACCAAATTGTTATAGAATACATGAAGTTGGGTATTACAAAACGTTATAACTGCGGGATATGTCACGTGGACGACAACTAATAAACTTTGTTTAAAATCCAGTCGAACAATTTGGATTCCAAAATAATCCAAAAAGACAATGTGTTTATCCTCCTAAACTAACTTTAACTTTCACTGGATTCTTCTGTTTGTCTTCAGAATTTAACTATCGAAATTGCAAAACACAATACAAAATTGTTTATTCTGCGGTCTCTGTATTCAAATCACAAAGGCTTATAAAACGCACAGCCTTTATCAAATCAGCACTAGCTATTGGTAATTAATCTGAATCTTGTCATAATGTATTTTCAGTAGTAAGCTGAAATATTTGGGTGGTCTGTACTAGACCATTATAGACATTATAGACCTAGGCCGTCGTTTCTAGTACAGGTTTTCACGATAAGCTTTGCCTATTCCTGAACACTAGTGTTTCTACTCTGGAAAAAAGAAGTTGTTTTTATTATCAAATTTGTTGTAAGTTACTGTAACTATTACCCATCGTACAAAAAAGAAAGCGATTATCCTCTTATTCGCATATTACAAGAGACACCTAGCCTGATTTCACAATTATATTAGAGATTTTACTACACTCCCTTGGTTAGAATGTTTAATAACCGTGGCCACATTTTCTGTTTATTTATGACTACCGTCCTATAATGAATCACAAAGTTCTAAACATTTGAGAGTTAACAAACAAGAAGGCGATGGGGATAAGCATTTGTAGTTAGACTCCATGTGTAGTGGAATTCAATACAGACCACGTAATCTGCGGAAGCTGATGCATACCTAAAGTGGGATGCTCAAAATGGAAAATTCACCTGGGAATGGCTTAGCTCAGTCAAGAAAAGAACATTGTAAAAACTCGGTTACAAGTATGGTCACTGTTTGGCACTTGGAAATTTTTGATTATAATTTAAACTTGACTCAGAAAATTAGTTTATTTTTCATTTAACTTTGAGAAAGCAGAAACGTTTTGACGGTATCCTTGTTTTCCCTTTTGTCACCACTCGTTTAAAATGAATTATTTAGTAACGTAAAAACAGTTACAACGCCAGACTAAATTAGCGGTTGAGCCGTTCCATAGGGAGTTACTATTTGCGACTACACTTTCACTTTAATCAGTGTAGTTTATAGCTAATGACCAGCACGGCGAGTTGACGGCAGAGGACTTAAAAACTTCCAGGTGTAGACAGACTGTACACAAAAGCGAATTCAGTAATTGTGTGTTGGCACTGCTGATTTGTTGCTAAGCGTTGAGAGTCAAGCGTTTTACGTGTTGAGTTCTGATGAAACACACTTCTTTTCGTACTGAATATCAATTCTTTTTATGAAGATTAATTCGTTTTAAAGTAATAGTGTAGCAATGATATTAAATACTTGAGAATGGATGTTTATTAAAAAAGTAAATATGGTCTTAAAAGTTTTTGAAAATGCTAATATATACGTCAGTGGCGTAAGTATGTTATCATATAAAAATGTACTACTGAAATAAAAACATGCCCACTTATACTTTATGCCAATTGCTTACAATGTTGGGAAGCTACGTATCCGTGGAAGAATATTGAAACATGCAGCTCTACTTGTGTAAACATGGGTGATAATTGTTTTCTTACGATAATATTAAAACGTTGAGTATTATCATGACGTGAAAAAATTAACACTTGCACGAAGTAGATTGACGCGAACTGATTAGCTAGGACTACATGATGTGAAGATAATCGTAAACGGTGACATGATCAATGGTGACACGATAGATCATGTAAAGACTTCACACTGTTTCAGAAAGGTAGAATAAACAAGTTTTACCGACTGCAATGCCGTCGGTCAGTTAGAGCTCTTGCAAATAATTTTACATCGATTAGAATGTGTATTAGTATTATGTGTTAAGCGTATAATTGTTTCATTGTGTTCCGATGTCTCTAATCTATTTATATAGATTTTGTTACTCACTACATCGTTTGTTTTGCTATTTAAATAAGTTTTATTTATGCTACGATGAGATAGTCTCAGTTGCTTAAAATATTCTTGATAACTAGTAACCTCCCTGAGCTGCAGAACTCGCTCACTATTTTGAAAGGAATACGTTTATTATTGCATAAATTTCTGTATTAAATAATTTTTTAATTATGAAAAAATTACAAAAATCGCGATTTTTTTAATATTTCGTTAGTAATATAAAAATTGCAGAGCACACAGTCTTACAATAAACACTACAAATTTGAAGCATTCAGATTTGGATTACAATTTCTTTTAGTCCTGAAACCGTGCTGGATTTTTATAAATTTCTAATCTCTTTTGCGGCCCTGTGGTTTCAAAATTCTGAAATTTTTAAAACGTAACACTACATTCATATAATAGTTAATTTGATACCTCACATGTGTTTTTGCATTTTTTCACAATTTTAACCTCCCACATTTTTGCCTCTTACCCCTTTATTTTAGTATGGACACACATGCCAGATTTACGAAAATCGTTTGATGCGTTGAAAAATTGAATCGGTTATTGCAGAAAGGGCATATGTTACATTTTAGAAAAACGGAGAAAAACGGTAAAAACCGCCCATGTGAAACAAATATTGCCTAAAAAATTCGTAGTTTTTACTTGAAATACTTTATATATACTTCTCCTATTTTTGCTTCAGTTTCCAAGATTTTTAGTTATTTGTTATGGCTAAAATGATTAGTTAAAAAAACACACATGTGCCCTTTATGCAAAAAATGCCTTTTTTTAAGGTGCAAACTTGAGAAATAAACCAGAGTTGAAAGGTAATATGCAAAATTTATTGAATAAACAAAAATTTTTGTTAAGAAAGCAAACAAACAAACAACACTTCAAAACCAAAATGTAAAAATTTTACAATATTTAACAAACAAATTAATTATTTATAGACCTAACTATAAAAAAATAAGCCTATTCTGGGTTTTCCCTTTCTGAATCATCATGGTTTTCTGAAGCTGTTGTTGTCCAGGATAGTATTTGATTGTAAAAGTCTTCATAACCGCACAAATAGGGGGTCAACTTGTTAAGATCGGTTATTTTCTTATGGTTGATCGACACACAGCTCTCTGGATATGCTTTTCTTGATGGAAGAATGGGTTGGTTGTCAGTCTTTGCCAAACTAAAAGTGTTTGTAATAAGTCCTCCAATGTGTTCAGCAGCTACAATCTTCCCCTTCTTCGTACTGTCGTAGTTGAACTGCCTAAAAGAAGAAATTTTAAATACAATTCGGTCTTCTCTTCTTATACCTCGTCCAGATGTCTCATCCGAGATAACCAATTTCTTGTAGTAGGTGGGCCACCACGATTTGAATGAAAGTATGTCATCTGTTTGTATGTGGCAAATAGTAAATCTGTCCGTTGTACTACTGCGCTTGAACAGCTCTCCGTATTGGTCTATTGTAAAAATTCGATCAGTTTTCCTCATGACTCGTTTAATCGACCCAAAGTCACGGTCGCAGGGCATAAACGAGTGGCCTCGCACAGGGAAGTAGTGTGTAATGCTTTCAAACCTGCCAGTATCACATAGGCTAAGTAAGAATCTGGTGACTGCATGGTTTTTGTTTTGTCCACCAGTCCCATCACTAAACACTAGTAGTTTCTTAACTGTATTAGGTAGAGTTTGTATGTATTTGAGTAGAAATGAACATACTTCGTCAGGCGATTTATGTGCTTGACCTTCATGGTAAAGATACAAGTTAGCATCATTTGTCTTAAGGTTATGTATGCAGAAAATGTTCACCCATAACTGACGTAAATAAAATACTTCTTAAACAGGGATATGGGGAAGAGGCTGGTTTTGCATATAGTCAAATGCTATTGCAACTGTATCATCATCTTTATTTACAGAGCCATCTTTTAATGTAGTGTACAATTTTTTTGCACGTCTCTTATGTATTATTTGCTCAGCAGCAACACCTCTTTTCGTGTTATCAGACAAACTTTGGTCTCTTATCTTTGAACTAAATCTTTCACAAGTCGAACATACATCTACTTGTTGTCTTCCAAAAGTTAGGGAAAAATTTTCTAAAAAATATTTTCTGTAAAATGAGTATGTAACACTATTACATTCTGGATATGATTCAAGAAACATGTTATGCATTATTTTGACATTCAATCTAGCATCCAAATACTCTTTGGGCTTTCCTCCATAATGTGTTTTTTTAGCTTCAAATTTAGAAATATGTTCGTGAATTTTGATCCAAACTTCTCCTTTTATGGCATTACAACTTCTCATTTTACCCCTGAGGTCAACTGGAGATTTTCCAGCCACCAGTAACATACATAACCGTCGAACACGCTTAGCTGTAATGTCATGCACTTTCATAAACGTGTTCCTACAAACAACCTGTAGTTCACCATCAATTGTTAGGTAGTAGGTAAAAAAATTAGTTTTCATTTTATTAGGCCTACTTACTTTTTCATCATCAGTGGCCATCTGATCATCATCTTCACTTAAGTCTAGGTCTTTCTTCTTAGAACGCCTCCTTTTTGCTTGCCGTTTCTCAATGAGACCTTGCAAATATGTGTCCTGGACGTTTTTGTTTTCAAATGAATAAAAGTTGTTCCAAATGTCACTTTTGGTTTCATCTGTTAACTTTGCATAACACTTTACTGCACACCTACAGTTAAAACAGTCCTGAACTCTTTGGTCAACATGTTTGCCCGAGTATGAAGTGTAATCCTGGCCTTTAACCTTAGTAGTTTTAATAACATTTCTTTTATATTTTGCTTCGTTGCTAACTCCTTTTTTTTCTTTTGGGTGGAACACCATCTAACTCACTTTCACTTTCACTAGACATCGTAACTCACAAAGATAACCTAAAACATGAAGTAAAAGTTCTGATGATGACAACAACAAACTAACATGAGTAACATGAACTGACAGCTGGTAACAGCAGATAATAAGCCGACAGGTGTACCAACTTACGTTTCAAAGAAACACAAAGTTTACCGCATAAAGGACACATGTGCATCACATGTGCCTTTTCTGCACTAAACAAGAACTTCATTATCGATTTAAATAGTGAATAAAAAATGGCAGATGTGACCTTTCTACACTAAATGATGAAATGATGCGTCAGAGTATGTACAACAATATTGTGTATCTAACTCGTATACCGTCAAAAATGTTACAATGCCCTTTCTGCAATAACCGATTCAATTATCGTGGACATACCCCAAATAGGCATGCCAAACGGTCGAGTCAAAACTGAGAACTCGCTTTGCTCGTTCAATTGTTTGTTTGCTACTCTTATTACAGTTCATTGATTTATGTCAGCCTCGACTCATTAACTGTCTGTCAGCTTTCCTAGACTAACTCTTATTCTTGACAATTCTTCATGACACCAGAATATTTGACAGCTGGGAAAGCTCAGGTTAGTTTCATTTCTAACCCTCGCTTCTTCTGAACAAGTCATCAACGGACACTTATGTGAGAAGACGACACACTCATCTTCCAGAGAACAGATATAATCCACCCCTAGTGTAACTACTGCCGTTCAATTAAGAGTTAAATCTATAAATACTAAAGGGAGAAAACGTCTATCCTAAGAAGACTTTTGGAGCCTCGAAAATAATGCGTAGTAGTTTAGTACAAGACTTCACTTGAAGCCAAGTAACGAGAAGAAACAATGGCCTATTAAATATTATGTCTAAAGAAACCGTAGTGGGAGGAATCCACGAGTGAGATAGGATAGGCTCAATGAGATTCGGCTAAGCGACAGTAAAAATATACGTCTACAGGATTAGAGAAACTGGAGGATAACAAGTGGCGACGTAATGGACCAGTTCAGGGCAAGCTGCTAACCACTAAAGCTTTATTACAGATTTGTTAGAGTGTTATTACCTTCTGTATTTTATATAATTATAGCAATAGAAAGTATATTAAAAAAAGACTGAACTTTTGTAATAGAAACTTTATTAAATAGTTATAACTTTAGTCAGGCCTATCCCCTCCAGAGTAGTTCCCTCTGCTGGCAGTTCATCTCTCCCAACGATTCTTCCATTTTGGAACTTTTCCTGGAACGAACGCGTTTTCAGGAATGGTACGCACTTGTATTGTATTTTTCTCATTATCGATTATGGTTTGAATACGATAGGCTTTCAAAGCTCTTCTAAATTTTGAAAACAAGAAATAGTCTGTTAGGGCCAAGTATGGAAAGTAGGATGAGTGTATCCTCGTCCTTTGCCAGGTAATTGCAGATAAGGAATGACGCATGAGCTGGCGCTCCCGTTCTCATGGTAGAACATACAATTTTGGTTCCCACAATTCAGCACTCTTCCTGATTATAGCATTCTTCAAAAGTCTTAAAACATCTACGTTAAACTCCTCGAAATAGCATTTTGCACCACTTACACACGTTTTTATAGACATTTATGGAATCACTTCCATTTTTTTATATTATGTTTCCATACATTACTCTATCACTGGAAACAGAAACAAAAAGTACAGTACAGCAGTATATACAATATGTTATGTATACTCGGTTTTGTCAAATTTTCATAAAACAAAGAGGTTTAAGTTTAAGAAAAAGATACACGTGTTAGAATTAGGGCGAAGCGACCGTCTAAGTCATTTGGCATAAAGTCTCAACGTTACTGTATTTTAAAAAGATAATACTTAATTTATATAATTTTTTTTTTTTTTTTTAGAGGGGAAATCCATTATGGACACCAATGCACCCGTGTGCTCTGGCGTGTGGGACTCTCACCCACTAAAACCCCTCTCCTTCGCCACGCAAGGTCCGTCAATCAGTTTACACAGCTTGAAATTTATCCTTATTTGTCCTTTTCATTCGTGTTTTCTTTATTCGCCTTTCCTGCTGACTCCATCTATCCTGCAATTATGCTATTAGTTCTGTGCTAACTCGCTTCTGTTCTTTGTCTTTTTTCTGTCTTCTTGTTTCTTGTAACAGTCCTAATCTGACCTTTTCATTTGTTTTCTACTATTATTCGCCACGCATCAGTCCTAAATCCGTTTGGACTGCAGTTCATTTCATCCTAATTTCTCATTTTCGTCTGTTATTTTCTTCACTCAGGTGTTCCCTCCTGCCTCCATCTATCCTGGCAGAAAGGCAGCAATGCTGTGCTATTTCCCTTTATTCTTTATC
This sequence comes from Magicicada septendecula, assembly GCA_034769895.1. NCBI lineage: Eukaryota > Metazoa > Arthropoda > Insecta > Hemiptera > Cicadidae > Magicicada > Magicicada septendecula. Next base: position 285,810,185 of record CM068369.1, on the reverse strand, counting down.
ATTCTTTTGTATCCTTGTTTCTTATGATAGTCTTTATCATGTTGTAAATTGTATCCTCCAATCACATTCCTTCTGTCATTGCCACGGAATCTAGACGTGTCCGCCACGGTGCCACACCACCGTTTCCTGTCTATACGTTGCTGTGTAACATTGAGAGCTAAACTAGTCCCAGTCTGCCCTTTTCATTCGTTTTATGTATTTTCTGCAGTCACCATCCATCTTACGGTTATGGTAAATCCAGTCTGCTCTTTGTTTTTCTTCTGTCTCCTTGTTCCTCATTATAGTCATACTCTGTCCTTTTCATTGCATCTTATGCATTCTAAGCTGTCTCCACCCATCCTAATGCTAACGCACTAGTGCTGTGCTAATTCGCTTCTGTTCTTTGTTTTTTTCAGACCCCTTGTTCCTCATGACAGTCCTAATCTGTCCTTTTCATTCATTTTATACATTCCCTGCGGTCTCTATCCATCCTGACACTAACGCACAACTACCGTGGTAACTCCTATCTTTTCTTTGCCTTTTTTATATCCCCTTGTTCCTCGCGATAGTTATAATCTGTCCGTTTCATTCGTTTTGTGTATTCTCTGCGGTCTCCATTCATCCTGAGAATAACCTACTAGTGCTGTGCTAGCTCGCTTCTGTTCTTTGTCTTTCTTCTATCACTTCGTTCCTCGTGATAGCTGTAATCGTGTTGCGTATTATTATGGTTAATCATATTTCTTCTCCACTATGCGCTGTGTTGCCACATCGGTGTTTATACGTGTTCAAAAAGAACCATTATCCTCACTTTCCGTTGCAATGTAACACAGTGGACTGCACAGTGTTACTTCCTGTAGCTGCAGTCATCGTCATTCTCTTGCTTTTTATTCCTCGTTGTTAAAATTTAAACGCCTATAACTACTTATAACTTGGGAAAGATAACATTCATAAAACATAATAAATATAATTACTGTATAAATATAAAGTATAAAACAATAGACATAATAAACATATTATACATAATAAATATAGCATTATGTATATACAGGATATAATGAACATAATAAATATAAGAAAATGAACGTAACATTATAAACATAAACACAATGAAAATCATGAAGTAATGTGCATAATGAACTTACTGTACACAATTATTCCATTGAAAATATGTACTTAATGTTGGTAACAAACGAACATATTATAAATAACAGACATAATATACATAACATTGTAAACATAGCGAACATATTGTAGGATGAACACAATGATTATATTGAAAATAATGAGCACAATTATAATAACGTATTATAATAATAATTATAATAACGTACATAATGAAAATAATGAGCATACTCAACACAATATACACAGTAAACAGATATAAGAACAGTAACATTTATACCTTGACTGTGGGATCGGTAACTCAGTGAAAGAGGGTTCGCACTGTAAGGTGTTATTCGTCATGCTGTGCTGCGGGAACTCAGTTAGTAACAATGCGACACCTACACGCATAAACACCACAACACTCCTTCCTTCTCGTGCCCGTGGTTCACTGCAGACTCGTTTCTCGGTGGCGGCGGTTTAGTGTAAATTGTACGACAGCTAGAGGGCGGAACGGACCTAGGGACTAATGTTCAAGACAGGACGACAATAACAATGACGGTGATGATAATGATTACGATTCTATGTACGTAATTAACATAATATACACAACAATTATAGTATGCTCAACAGACAAGATAACCATTAACATTATGTACCTAACCTACTACCATACACACTAAGCTAAATGAAAACTTATAAATTAATAAATATAGTATAAGTAATTAGCTTATAAGGCAATTAAAGTACGTATATTTGAACGAACATAATTAAGGTAATAAGCTTAATGTTTGTAATGAACTAAAATGACACAGTAAACACAAATTTTGTACTTAACATTTTGAACATAATTAAAATTGACAAAATATCATAAACATAATAATACAGTGTATACGATGAACATTTTGGACATAACGAATATTATGAAAATAATGTACAGTATGTAAAGAACATAATAAAAACTGACTGTAATTAAACATAACTTTATAACATGACATGACTTTATAACTTGATGTAAAAATATAAAAATACATATGATTGACATTGTCATAATAAATATAACATTATAAACATAATTAATTATTGTAATATAATGTACGTAACGAATGTGCTGAACATAATGCAGATATAATGTGTGTGTTGAACATTATGGAAATAATGACATAATGAACACAGTAAACATATAGTAAATAACAGACACAATAAGCACTACGTTGTGTTCACACAGTTATAAGGAAATAATTATCATATTTAAAATAATGACTTTAATTAATTTAATTAACATACTTAACATAGTGAAAATGGAGTTCACTTAACATAATGAGCGGACGAACACAGTGACCGTGGAGCATAGTAAACATAATGAACGAAAACAAAAATAAACATAGGCCTAATTGTTAAAATATGAGTAATTAATATACCAAAAATAATGAAAATAATGTATATACTTAACATAATGGACATAATAAACATAGTATACTTATGTCATAGGTTATAATAAACATTATTATATAAGCATAATATATGAAATAAATATAACTGCCATTATTATGAGAAACATAATATTATATACATAATTAACTATCATATAAACATACTGACTATACCACCCAATAATAAAAACAATGTATATGTTGGATAAAATGAACACAATGAACATAATAAACATAACAAGCGTGTTACACATAACACACGTAACATTATGCACCACATATTGTATACAATGAACAAAATTGGCATATTGAATATTATGAGTATTAAAAAAATATACACATACTCATAATGAACAAATTTAAAATAAACTACATTTAAACGTGAGGAATAAATGAATATAATGTGTATAGTAACCATGGAACATAATAAATATATTAAGATAATGAACATAACGAATAAAAAATTAACATAATTATTAATAAATAAAATGAATGTACAGAACATGATGAAAATAATATATACGTTCAACATAGTAGACATAAAGCATAATAAACACAATAAATATAATATAGACAATAGACACAATACATTCATTATCTACACATTGTATATAATGAACATAATTAAACATTTAAAATACTGAGTCTAATGAATATAGTGAATTTAATTTATACACATAATGAACATAGTAAACAAATGAAATTATTTAAACGTAACGAGTAAATGATCATAAAGCATGTAATAAATATATTAAAGTTAATGGATTGATAAACACAACACTGTTAACTTAATGTACAAAAAACATACTAAACATAATGAACTTAATGAACAAACAAACATAATGATCATGAAACAAATTAATTAAACATGTTAAAATAATAAATATAAGTAACAAAAACAAAAGAAGCTGACATTATTAACATAAGGAGCGTAATGGTTACAAAACATGATAAACAGAACTTTATAAACATAATAAAACATATATAGTAACTAATAATATAAAATTATCATCCGCATACAAAAATTTAAGAAAGTCACGTTATTTGAACCAATAAAATATTAAAATTAACAAACTGTTTATATATTGTGCGAAATTATTGTGACAGCAATTTTTAAAGTGATGAGTAAGATATGAATAATTTTATATGCAGTGATGGAAGCGGTTAGAAATTATTTACTAAAATACTTACACAGACGTTAGTCTATGTAAGTTTACCTCTGTTACTGATACAAGTGTTGAGTACGATCGATGGGATGCGAAGTCTTCGGAGGACAATCTTTACCAACAGGGAGTCTTCCCAGGTTTTCACTCACCACGCGCAGATACGGTTGAAGCTAAAAAATATACTATTTATTGTAAACATTTGTAACAATGTCTGTTGCAATTATTTATCAATACCATAATGGAAGAGTTAGTTTCTTAATAGGAAATTCCGTTTTCTGTTTCCTGTTTTATTATTTTGTTTATTTAAAGAGTCTTGTTATAAACAATACTGGTAATACTGACAGTCTAATCAGATTCTTGGGGGATGTTACAGTGTTAAGATAATTATCATAAATATTAGGTATAATTATTATCCCTCGCCACCTATTATCAATGTAAAATTTAAGACTACAACCGAAATATCATGCAGTATTTAACAAACGTATTTTTTTAACAATAAATTATTTTTCAGACCGGAAACTTAGTAGCAAAACCACTTAAATAACGTTAAGTAGTTTATTATTCATATAGTGTTCGGGAACAATAGTTTATAGACTTTGTTTCGTTGACGTGTGGTCATTATGAGATCTTTAATGAAGAAAGTTGTGTTAGTGGTTATAATCACAAACAGAATTATCACTGTTGCACACCACTATAGAAAAATTATTCCGATTAGCGCTTTCAAACTTCTCAGCTCATCGTCAGATCGGAATTCAAGTGCCCAGCAGGAATTTCGATCTGACGATGAGCTTAGAAGCTTGAAAGCGCTAATCGGAATAATTTTTCTATAGTGGTGTGCAACAGTGATAATTCTGTTTGTCATTATGAGATCGTACAAAGAACGCGATGTAGTGAAACATATTGGATAGAGTAAGGAACCAAGATGATGGAAACAAATCCGGTGATAGGGATAATAGAAGAAAATAAACGGATAGAAAGGGTGGAGAGAGAAAGGTTGCGGAGAGAAATGTTAGGTTACAATACATCTTGGGGAAGATTTGTAGCCTAATCCTGGGAGAAGGAAGAAGCAGAAGGAGTAGCGTGGCGTCCATGTAACCGCTGTTGCCAGCGGCAACAGTACTGGAAACAAGAGAAAATAATATTAATTACATCACAGAATAAGCACTTTAGTTATTGAATAATTCGAAATCTGAACAATATTAATAGGGAAACTTGAAGAAAAGGGTAGCATTGCTTTCGAACTGCTGGGAATTTGCACTGTCTTGTGTTGCCGGCTCAGATATCGGCAATGGTTTACTGCGTACAGTCATTGACCTCGTAGTAGTTGTCAGTGTACAAACTTTGGAGGGGGGACACATTCGTCAACCCCATGTGTTGCCGCTGTATAAACTGGCAAAACGGTAAGTTAGCAGCTATGTTTTCTTTTTCGGAACCAATGTGCAGCATTTACTACGTACCTATTTGTGTTTTGTTCGTTTAGTCATGTGTTTCTCTGTTTGTCTTTATTATTTTTAATTCGATTATTTGTGTCCTGATTTACTCTGTGTAAGTATAATGGAGTCAGATCCAGTTGAACAGGAACCTTCTTGTTCTGCCAGCGAATGATAGAAAATGCTCTTTTTTGTAAAATATTTTGGCTCTAAAAAGTATATTTTGGTTCTGAAAAGAACACTTGGTACTAGAAAAAATTCGAATTTATTATGGTATAAATTTAACAGTCATGGAAACGATGATCATTGTTACGATTCGTTTGTAGCATTTTTTTTTTTTAGAATATATAAGTATTTAAATATGTTTCGAATATTATTTCCTTGAGTTTTTCATGATTCAGCTAAAATGTTTTCCGTCATCAGACAGCTTGTGATGATGTTCGTAACAGTATTAGAAAACGCGTGTATAGGATTGTTATACACGTTTACCGACTCTTGAGATTAATCACATACAAAGTACCTACAACTCAGCACCAGTCAAGATAATATTTCCAGTACGTTGATGTAGTTTTGTTGTGGCCAAGCTTCTCATTTCTTGTCCACGCGTATTTCACGATTACGCTAAAAAAAGAGACACTCTTTTTACCATTAGGAGTGAACGTACGTTTTAATTGTGTGCTTTTTTGGACATTTACTCCGGTATTATTCAAATTAATTTCATGAACTGACTGTCAAAAATTTAGTTAACGAGTTCTACGTTCACGTGATACAATTTTGATTTCGTAAGGGTCCGCCAATTTTATTCACGTTACATTTGGCCAATCAGAATGGTTTTTCTTTGTATTACACTTACTATCATCTCTAAAAAAATAGAATATAAGTAATAAAATATTTTATAAGCAATGTGCATATTATGCCACATTATTCACATTAACTGTACAGTAGCGCGATAATTTTACTTTATAGGTTGGCTAATCTGCGCTTTAATTCTTACGGTAATCTGATCATTCATGTCGGTGCTCTACACAGTAGGTCTCAGACGCTAGTAAGCGGCGGTCGGCACGCGCCCGCATCCTCACTATCATATTTTTTCTTGTCGCGACAATCAATGTAGGCCTTAGGCCAACACTTTATTTATGGCCCATTAAGCCCGTTTATTAATTTAATTTAAATTTGATACGAATTGTATCCACATTATGCTTATTAGCCAATCTATCATTCAAAATAACTTCTAACGGCTTAACAATTTCTAATGTACTTGTGAACATCCAATAAATGAATTAAATACAGTCCACTCGCTTCATCATTTCTGCATCCTGGCGAATCAACTATAAGTAGAAAATTTCGCACTCAACATCCTTCAACAATACAGTTTTTGGTCCACTCGGACCGGAAACAAAACATTTTTTGGTCCTCACGGTACGGATCACTCTTCTTACTTAACATTTTTTGGTCGCTCCGGACCTGGATTTCCGATGTATTATTCATAATTATTATTTTTCTGCCACTATTTCTGGCCATCACGGGCGAATCAGCATATCCGCTGATACGACCGTGGCGTGATTCCATCGGCATTTTGCTCGTCGCCTTTGAGCCTCCTGACAACATCATCGCAAGAGCCTGCTAGCTTCAGTGCTTCAAACAAGGCTGTCATCTCTCCGAGCTGTGTTTGCCATCTTCTCCACGGCGTCGACGCTGCAGGACATCGCCTACAAGGTATCACCTCAATAACATCATATCAAGGTGCGTAGAATGGCTGAAGAAGGCCTCAAAGTGTTAACCAGAAAGGGAGGCGGCTTAAAGTCCGCAATAGTGCGCATACAATCAGCCGTAAATAACTTTGATATAAATTCCAATACAAGACATTTCTTAACAGTAAGGCTTGAAAGTCTGAAAAGCTTGGCATCGAAGTACGACGAGGTGCAGTCTGAAATCGAACTTATTTGTAAAGACATAAGCGCGGCTCAAGAAGACCGAGTTGAGGTCGAAGAAATGCTATATTCGACTGAAGCAAATATTTTGCAATTGATTGATACATTTAATGTTCAGACTGTACCTCCCGTATTATCGACCCACATGCAATTAAAGCCAATACGTTTGCCCTGCTTCACAGGCAACATATTGGAATGGCAGCATTTTCATTCAATTTTTACGGACTTGGTGCATACAAGATCCGATTTAACGCCAGTGCAGAAGTTACATTATTTACACTCTTCTTTAAAAAATGAACCTTTAGATTTAATTAAGTCACTACCTATTTGTAAGGAAAATTACTCAATAGCGTTGAGTTTGCTGTCCGCAAGGTATGACAACAAGTTCATACTAGCAAAATACTATGTTCAAAATTTACTTCAAGTCAAGTCGACAATTAAGGACTCTGTAAGTTTGGCAGAATTCACAAACACGATAACGTCTTCCGTTAATTCACTGGCGGCATTGCAACTGTCAGTGAATTCATTTGAATTTATTACTATACAATTATTATCAACTAAACTCGACCCTACTACTTTTAAACTACGGAAGGGTCTATCGACCCTGATAATTTTCCTAACTTTCATGATTTCACTCATTTTTTAAACTCACGTAGACAGCTGTTAGAAAATACATTGCCTATCGATGCCGGACAGCAACTCAACAAGCCGAATTAAGACTCAACAATAAATATGATAAATATAAATCAAGAAACGCTGCTGGCAATACTACATTGAAGAGTTATCACTCAGCGTCAGGCAATTATTCATGTTTGTGTTGTAAATCTAATCACCCGCTTTACATATGTGATAAATTTCGTACATTAAGCACCGCTGAGCGGGGACAATTTGTATCAAGTCACAAATGTTGTACCAATTGTCTTAGATCAGATCATTTTGTATCTAATTGTAAGAATAAGCAGCTATGTAAGACCTGTTCAAAACGACACCACACATTGTTGCACGCGAACAATGTGGCGAACTCAATATCTGCCAGTAGTAGTAACTATTGCTCACTTAAATTACAATCCACGAACAATGTTCTTTTATCAACAGCAATTGTATTTGTCATTGACCAGGCTGGCAACAGGCAAAGGGCAAGAGTTCTTTTAGACGCCGGGTCACAAATAAATTTTTGCAGCAAATCATTTGCAAGGAAATTACGGCTTAATTTGACTAAATCCAACATACCAATTACGGGTATAAATAATACAGCGTGTTACGCCACTAATCTTGCGTCTATGCGCATTATTTCTCGTTATCAGAGATTTAGCTTCGAGGCAAAATGTGCTATCTTACCTGCATTAACCCACAATCTGCCGGCACAATCGTTTGACATAAATCAATTCCACATTCCGGACAACATTTTTCTGGCTGACCCAAATTTCAATATATCCTCGGAAATCGACATACTCTTAGGGGCGCAATTTTACCTGGATTTAATTTTAGCTAATAAATACGTACGCGGCCCTCATTTTCCCATCATTCAGGAAACAAAGCTAGGCTACATTTTGGCTGGCAATCTGCCCAAACACTGCCGCTACAAGGGTCCTACTGTTTCGTTCCTAGCTAGGAACAACCACAGTCAAATTCTGCAGTCTCTCGAAAGATTTTGGGAAGCAGAAACTATCCCTGACAACACATCTGATAACGAGTCAGCCTGTGAAGAGCATTTCGTGCGCTTTACTCATCGCAATCATGAGGGTAGGTTCGCGGTTTCACTGCCATTTAAGCCCAATCATCTCCAGTTAGGGGAATCTTACACCAATGTTGAAGCAAGATTTTTGAATTTAGAGCGTCGATTCAGGCGTGATGCTAAGCTCGCGCGCGATTACGCAGACTTTATTAACGAATATAAGGATCTTGGACACATGACGCTTATCGATAATTGCGCTATCAATTCAGGAGGGTCAAATACTTACTATCTGCCTCACCATGCCGTATTTAAACAGTCTAGCTTGACCACAAAACTGCGCGTCGTTTTTGATGGTTCGTCCAAATCTACCAATAGCCTTTCTCTCAATGGCATATTGTTGGTAGGCCCGAATGTTCAACAAGACCTTTTTTCTATTCTTTTACGTTTCCGCATGCATAAATATGTTCTCATCGCCGACATCGAGAAGATGTATCGACAAATTCGCGTAGCTGAAGGGGATTGTCACTATCAACGTATTCTGTGGAGTGATTCTCCTCTCGAACCACTTAAACACTTTGCATTGCGAACGGTAACCTACGGCACGGCTAGTGCTTCGTTTTTGGCCACTCGCTGTCTTATTCAAATTGGTAGGGACCATCAAGCTTCATTTCCTGATGCGGCGTTAGCTATAACGAATGATTTCTATGTCGACGATCTGCTTACCGGTTCTGACACCATCTCTGATCTGACCAAGCTGAAATCAGATCTAGGTGCGTTATTGAGTCAATACGGTCTCACGTTGCATAAATGGGCATCTAATGAACCCAGAGTGGTCGCAAATCATGACAATTTATCACGCCCCTTAAACAGACAGGACAATGTGCGTACCCTGGGCATTCTCTGGAATAATACTGCCGATTCATTTCTGTTTGACATTAAATCATTCCCCGTTGAATCAAGCATCTCCAAGAGGAGAATTCTTTCGACTATTGCAGGCATATACGATCCTCTTGGACTGATCGGTCCCGTTGTCTTTTTGTACAAACAGTTTATGCAGCAACTCTGGCTTTGCAAGCTTGGTTGGGATGAACCGATCTCCGGCCAATCACGTTTGGATTGGCATTCTTTGTGCGACAAATTGGGTCTGATTAGCAAAATTGTGGTCTCACGTTCTATTCGTTGTAAGCTTGAGGCAAGTACAGTTGAATTACATGGATGCCTCTGAAAGGGGGTTTGGGTGTTGTATTTATATCAGAGTCATTTATCAAGATTCATCGGCCTCTTGTCATCTCCTGTGTTCTAAATCTCGCGTAGCTCCCTTACGACAGGTGTCTTTACCTCGCATCGAACTCTGCGCTTACTTGTTGTTATCGCGACTCGTATTTAAGGTCGTTCCTGCGCTTTATTCGTTCATTAATAGTGTTCATTTGTATTCTGACTCTATGGTGTCTCTTTACTGGATTCATGCCCAGTCAACGAGGTGGAAAACATACGTCGCTAATCGTGTTGCTGAAATTCAGCGTCTTACGCAAACGTATACTTGGCGTCACATCAATTCTAGACACAATCCTGCTGATATTATCTCCAGGGGATGACTCCCTGACGTTTTGCGCGATTGTTCGCTTTGGTGGCACGGTCCCACTTGTTTGTCTCAATCTTCAGAGTCCAATCCTTTTCCACCCTTTTTACCTTCTAATCCGCCGTCTTCTGAAGTCACTGCGGAAGAGAAACATACCCATAATCTTTCTCTAATGTCTACCCTGGCTATCGACCTTTCTAACGACTTTTCCTCGTTGCATCGTCTAACGCGCGTATACGCCTACTGTTTTCGGTTCATCAAAAATATTAGACTCTTTAGTGCTGACAAATTTACGGGCGATCTGACTCCTGTCGAAATTCATCATGCTCTCAATTTCTTCATAAAACAATCTCAGTCGATCCACTTCGCATCCGAAATTAATTGTCTTCGTAACGGATCTTTTGTTTCCATTAGGAGTAAGTTGGCTTCTCTCGACCCGTTTCTTGATGTTTCTGGAGTGATACGCGTAGGCGGGCGATTACAGCAGTCGCAATTACCTTACGACGCTAAACATCCTATTGTCTTACATCCTTCGGCTCATATTACTCGCCTCATCATTGAACGCGAACACATTCGTCTACTTCACGCTGGTGCATCACTCACTGCGTCAACGTTTGTGGATTGTTAATGCCAGGATAGTCATTCGCTCCATCATTCGTAAATGTGTCAAGTGTCTCAGGTATAGTGCCAAACAGCAGGTGCAGAGGCTTGGTATTTTACCATCTCCTAGAGTCACTCCATCACGGCCGTTTCTATTCTGCGCGGTTGATTATGGTGGTCCCTTCATAATTCGTCATGGCGGGCAGAAATCCAGAACTCTCTCTAAGGCATACATGTCTTTGTTTATTTGCTTAGCAACCAGGGCCATTCACTTGGATTTGCAGCCAGTGCGTTTATGTAGCTGCCTTACGTCGTTTTATGGCCCGCAGGGGCATACCCAGTCAGTTATACTCTGATAATGGCAAAACTTTAGGAAGTCCTGCAATATTTTACATGGTCTCTACAACCTTTGGCATAATAAGGATGCCATCTCATCACTCAAATCATTCACGTCCTCTCAGGAGATCTCATGGTCATTTATTCCGCCCTCGTCACCTCATTTCGGTGGCCTTTGGGAGAGCGGCATAAAGAGTTTGAAGTTTCATCTGCGCCGCGTGGTAGGCAAGTCTATACTCACCTTCGAGGAGTTTACGACAGTTTTGTCTCAGATAGATGTTCGGCATGTCTGAACTCTCGACCTTTATTTGCCATCTCTTCGGATGTAAATGTTCCGGTGCCACTCACACCTGACCATTTTTTGATTTGCGTACCATTAACGGCGATACCGGACCCAGACTTACCTCATATACCTATCTCTCGTCTTGGGCGTTGGCAACTTCTACAGATGTTTGTCCAAGGCATTTGGAAGGCGTGGTCTCGCGACTATTTACACCAGTTACAACAGCGTCACAAATGGAAATTCGCTAAGGATAATGTCTCCATTGGGAACCTAGTTTTACTTATTGAGGATAATCTACCTCCATTAGCCTGGAAATTTGGTGTAATTACCGCAACATTTCCCGGCCCAGATAACTTAATTCGAGTCGTAGACATTCAAACACCTACTGGTGTTTTGCGGAGACCAGTACATAAGTTATGTCTGTTGCCAGCGCGGGACGAGATTTGATAAAGATTATTATGATCATTTAGCACAATGCTATTTTACTCAGCCATTGGCTTATTACTTATTATGACCATTTGGTCAACTTAATTGTGATGTATTATCACAACATTTTCATAACAATTTGCGCCATTGCGTGTTTCTATAATCATCATAGATTTATGGTGGTATATTACTATTTTGTATTTGTATGTTAATATTTTGTGTGGCATACTATGTCCTACACATTTACATTTTGATGTATTGGGTATGTGTCATGTTTTCGGTGGTATTATTTTATAAAAATTTGTTACATAATATTCGCATGTTTTGCAGTTAGGCAACCATGCATGCATTTTTACACATTTGTTAATATGTGTGATTTATTGTTCTGTGAATATCTTTTTCAATTGTTCAACTCATGTATTACGTTTGTAATCACAGTGTCGTATTTGTTACTTATGCCATTGCGATTATTCATATTGTAATTAACTAAATTGTTGTTTATTATATTTATTATATAACTTGTGTTTATGTAAAACATATCGTTTTTGCGTCTACTGTATGTAACCATGCCACGCCTAGATTTATTTTATATTGTATTGTTATATTGTATTTCTATTTTGTGATTAAGCATTGCATAATTATTATTTCTGCTTAAATTATGACATACATGTCATCACATATGTGCTTGCATTCAGTCAGCTATCTATAGCTTGTTCTCACACAACAACATATTGTAAGTTCCTTAAACTTCAGGAATAGCATGACTTGGTCCATACATGACGCCATGCTAAATTTACGCTTAAACATGTAATTTGTGGCAATTTTGTTCATGTAAGCAATACTCTGTACAGGTCTACTGGCCTCAACTATTTCACGGTAACCATCTATAACTTGCATAGGGTTACAAGCTATCGGGCCATCATGTGATGAGCTTCCGATCATACATTATTAAACATTGTCTAATTATGTATTTTTCATGTTTCATAACGTTCGATATTGTACACATACAATATATGACGGCAATACTTTGCCAACGCATACATTTTTATTCATGCATGAAATCAGTTTGTTCGCCAACCTTGGTTTACAAACGCTTATCTTTAAAGCTTATCTTTATTCATGCTTATCGCTAAACCATTAACGTACAGCTGTTATCTAATATTATAACTCAAGGTTCAATTCAGCCTTGAAATTAACTTCATTATTAAGAACACTGTATGTTATAAACTAAGTTACCAAAATGTATAATAATTTACTAAAATGTAGTACAAAAATCTATTGATTTTTGACGGGCAGCCTTATGTACAGTAGCGCGATAATTTTACTTTATAGGTTGGCTAATCTGCGCTTTAATTTTTACGGTAATCTGATCATCATGTCGGTGCTCTACACAGTACGTCTCAGACGCTAGTAAGCGCTAGTAGCATTCTTGTCGCGACAATCAATGTAGGCCTTAGGCCAACACTTTACTTATGGCCCATTAGGCCCGTTTATTAATTTAATTTAAATTTGATACGAATTGTATCCACATTATGCTTATTAGCCAGTCTATCATTCAAAACAACTTCTAACGGCTTAACAATTTCTAATGTACTTGTGAACATCCAATAAATGAATTAAATACAGTCCACTCGCTTCATCATTTCTGCATCCTGGCGAATCAACTATAAGTAGAAAATTTCGCACTCAACATTCTTCAACAATACAGTTTTTGGTCCACTCGGACCGGAAACAAAACATTTTTTGGTCCTCACGGTACGGATCACTCTTCTTACTTAACATTAACACGAGACAAGATGTAGCACTATTGTATGTATGTCTTTGGTACATATTCACGGTGGGCTATATTTGTATTATACATATAGAGACTTATCTATTTACACACCCGTGTGTGTAAGTGTCAGTAGACGTATAAACATTCATTGTATCAGTCTTTCATGAAAGAATATACACAGAGATATTCAAAATTGCACGTCAATCTCGCGGGACCTGATTCTATAACTAAAAATAAGAAAAAATGAGACACGGCTTGTAGAACGTATTTACAAAAAAATATGAAACGTTTGGCACCAGTAATCCGGATTAGTCACCATAAAAATGTGAATACAATTTATACTTTTCTAGCAATATTTTTTAATTAAGATTCATAAACAACACCAATTACAATACGACAGCTTTTTCTCGATATTTAGGCTAAATTATATAACGCAATCCATGTGTTTCAGACAGTCACTTAGCTATTATCTGATAGCGGTAGCGTTAACTCTACTTACCATAGTTTTATTGGTTCATTAAGAACGTCAACAATCTTAGTAAGACGTTGCTTTTGGGTGGTACTGTAACGGCCACTTAGACCGTTACGTAAAATTTAAAAACTAGACCACTTGGCCTAGCGGAAGCGAAAAGTGTGCTGGAGCCCAGAGTAACAGGACTTGCAATAAAATACTCGTGTAACCAGTAACAATTTTTATTAGTGCTATTTTAGTTACAGCCTTCAAACGATTGAAATCTAGTTTGATTTACATTACAATATCCATTTAATTTAAGTCAAAAGTTTAGTTACAATGTTATACTGTATTTGAAAACGCTGGGCTTCTGTTACCCTTAAGAGCATGTCTTTATATTGACATAAAATGCCAGTTACAGTTGATCTAAAACCGGGTGGAGTTGTTGTTAACTGGTTTAGTAATTGGAATGCTCCCACCTGTACTTTTGAAGAACTGAAATGATACCCTGTAGACCAGTCTGCGATTAGTGTTGGTGGTGGTGCTTGAAGGCTGTAGAAGTTCCGGCTAGTGTCGTTCCGGGCAGATGTCTTTGATGTTCTGTAGGAGTAGTATTTCTGGGCCTGACGGCTTCGGGGAGCTTCGTGCTACACTGCTCTGCAGATGGTGACTGATGTAGGTGTCACAATCTTCGCATCCCCCCCTCTCCCGGCTGTACGGGGACCCTGAAACGCTTTAATAGATTACGACGTCATATTATGATGTCAACTAGGTACTTCTCCTGGGCCGTCAGACCAGCAACACTGGTCGGAAGGTTGGAGACAAAATGAGAAAGAACCACGCATTCTGTGAACCCACCATGGTACATAAACTCAACCTGTTGCGGATTGTTGAACATAACCTTTGGCAGGCTGTTTTCTAAGGGACAACTGCGTCCCTCAATCAGCTGACAAGGTTGACTGGCTTACTAGATCGCGTCGCCGTGGCGCAGACACGGCCTTACTAATCAAGTTAGCTGTGCCACCCAGCCGCTACGCGCTTTGGTGGCCTTCTACGTTTAAATCACGCCGGGAAAATTCAAAACCCGGCACAGTACTTTTATATCCACCCAAGTTATTTTGTCACGCTTCGCCACTGCTCATGGACGAGGTTGCTAGTCTCCCATTGGGTGCTCCTCACTTGGTTAATAGACTGTAATGCCTTGCAGCTCTCATAGGCTGAGTACTACCATTGAAATAAAATACCAATGGTAGCAAATTATGAATTGGCAGAACCGACTCATCAGCCGTAGAAGGCGGCCGGCCACGAAGCCAATGCACTTTGTTCTCTAGGCGGAGGGGAAAGGGACTGTTAACTTATTTACAGAAAATTTGTATTAGTCGTATGTTTCTTAGGAAAAATTTGAACTATCACAATTATAAACCATCACGCAAGAAAAGTACAAGACTTTTGATATCAAGGATAGATTAATAATAATGTCCACGTAAAACATGAGTGATGGGGGTATCTCTACCAACTATCCACAGAGATTGGTCTCTCTGACCAATTATCCACACAGAAAGACAAATGTGGAGTTAGTGATAGAAATCAATAAAAAGCTAAGAGGTACGAATGATGTAAATGGATTACAATGTTAGAGCAAGGGGTGGAGTTGCTATTTTTGTTAACAGGAAAAGTAAATTGAAAAATGGAGGTTACACTTTTGCAAATAATCGAATTGTTAGTGTATGATTTAAAATCTGTTAGAGATGCCTGGCAGTAATAGTAATCTGTGCACCTGCCAGACCTCTAAGACAGAAGAAACGAAGTTGTTTTATGAACAACTGCAAGAAGAAGTAGGTTAATACTTTTAACACCATCACTTAATAATGAAAAGGAACTTTAATGCTAATGGGGGAAATATGGTGGGATACATTTCTGTACCAAATGACTGAAAAGTACGATGAAGTCTGTATCAACAGGAATGGGGAAAAGCTGCAATAGTTTGATACGCGGATAGAGATAGAGAAAACATGGCCAGAATATACTGAACACTTACTTCAATAAAAGGATATACATACATCTGCAAGCCAGACGTTGTTTGTATCTTATCGATTACAATACAAAGACATCGAACTGAATAAGAGACGTCAACAGTTTTAGTAGGTGTGAGATATGTAGTAATCATTATTTATTTCAATCTTAAATAGATGTCTGAGCAAGATAACCTAACTGAGTAGCAGAAGTAAAGTTAGCGATAAATAAGGGTTCAAAGTTTGCTTATTAGAAGAAAGGTATCGCTCCTTATTTGGCTACTCCACTGACGAGTTGGTGTGAATGACGGAAAGTGGAAAGTAATTCAAGGAACAAAACAAAACCCCCGCTGGGGAAACAGGATATTAAACTAGAGAAAAGGAGGTTTTCTAAATTTGAAACAATGAAATTCGAGACGCATTTTGGATGAAAAGGAAAGTGTACACGATTTATCTTCAGCGGAGAACTGTAGAGTCAAAAAGGATTTTAGAGCACAGAAAGTAGAGCAGTTGGGATAATGAAGAAACGATATTTATTGATCACTCGTTGGGCACTTGATAAAACATATTAATACAAAGGTTTTAAATGTATATAAACACTTGGTACGTTACAGTTTTTATTTAACTCTGACAGCTATTTCAGCTTACTAGCTTAATAAGCTGAAACAGCTGTCAGAGTTAAATAAAAACTGTGAAACGTACCAAGTGTTTATACATTTTTAAAAACCTTTGTAATGAAGAAAGCGCATCACATCAGTCATCCTGAAAAAACAGATTCGTAGCGTATTTAGAGCACCATGCTTATGGGCCTTAAATGTTTTTGTCTCCAAAATGAAGCATTTGAACAACACTTGAAGACAGAATTAATACAAATACAGTACCAAAACATAGATGGCGGGTACGCTATAAGTGACTATGATTGAAGACCAAAGGCTAGCTAATGCGTGTTTGAGGCATTACAGGTAGACACTATAGAAATGGCGATTCTAGGGGAAGCATTTAATTACTACATTTCATTATATTCTTTAACATGTATTATTTGTGTAAATACAGAAGTAGTAGGTTGACAGAGTATTGTTTTAGCGGGAGAAACACATGTCTCAAATCAACTTTGGAATAACCTTTAAATGGTGAAATGGAATTTTTTGGAATGTGATCAAGTGTTGTACCATGAACTGCTCCAAGGTACACCATGTTTAAACTACAATATAGGCTACAATACAACACAAGTAAATTTCACTTGCTTAAACAGAGTTCTTTATAAAATTACAGTTTTTACTGCGTTATACTCCTTACTTGTTCAAACTGGTTACCAACCTGACGAAGGTGGTAGGAGCGTAGTGAGAAGGGAAGATCCAGACAGGAGTATATGGATGGATGATGTAAAAGAAGGGAGAAGGTATGTAGTGATCAAGAGGCTGCCTACGGAAAGGAAGAAATTGCAAGCCCACGAATCTTTGGGTTGAGAAGAATAAGGGACTCTTTACTAGCTTCCGAATGTCCTGTTTATTTTCAAAATAGGCCTAAACATCAAGATGTGATGTAGTAAAGTCAAAAGAGAACTTAATGTGAAGGAAGACATAGAAAAAGCAGTACAAATTACACAAGAAAACTAACAATGCATGATGCTGTAAAACAATTGACGACCCTTTTAAGATGCCTAAAAATGTTTAAGGAATCAAGTTTACTACAGTTTTTGTATGTTCATAACACTGTTCCTTTTGGTTGACTAAATTCAAAAAGACGTCTATCTTTGA
Source organism: Magicicada septendecula (assembly GCA_034769895.1). Taxonomy (NCBI): domain Eukaryota; kingdom Metazoa; phylum Arthropoda; class Insecta; order Hemiptera; family Cicadidae; genus Magicicada; species Magicicada septendecula. Next base: position 285,792,252 of record CM068369.1, on the reverse strand, counting down.
TGGGCCAAGGTAAGCCAAAAATCAAATTTTGTGCTAATTTTTGTTTTTTGAGTGTTGTTAGTTTCATTGGCGAATCAGTAACTAACAATGTACTGGTAACTAAAACATCACACGCAAGTTGGCAATACCTTCACTTGGACACCAGCTGATTCTCCGTTACCCTCCCGCCATTCACAATTTCAAAGTGGACTCGTACATCCATAAATTGGTTTCTGCGCATATGCCCTTAACTTTCAATTTTACTGTAGCCTACCATACGACGACCAAGTAGACCGTCGTAACAGTGGTGTCAGAACTGGGATAGAACGGTTAATAGTAGAAACAGAGGACTATATGAAAAATATATTGTACTAACCGTCTGTGACTTCTCGTATGATGTCCTTTCATACGAAACAGAGGATACTTCGTAGAAGAGTGGTGTTAGTGGTAGTTGATAAAAATAAAATGGATACCAGTCAGATTACAGAAACATTCCGAGAAATGCTACAGCAAAGACAGGAACAACAAAAAGAAGAACGAAGACAGGAAAAAAAAGAAGCAGAAAGAAGGCGCCGACGGGAAGCAGAAGAAGCAGTAAGACGACATGACGGAAAACGTAAGCGTGAAAATGAAACGCCAGAGAAACGGCAGAAAGAAGAATTTAGTCGTCAAGGAGACGACGTTAAGGCGTTATACAAGGACAGAATATCTGAAAGAGAAAAATTTGTGTCAACTATGAAAACAAGTATGTCAAGTTTAGAAGATTCTATTACAAATTCAGTAAAAAAATTGAAAAGAAAGTCGAACATTTAATACAAGAAATACCACAGATAAAGAAAGACCATCAATAAATGCTGATGAAGATTCAAAATATCAGATAAATCAAACTGTAGTAGGGCAGTGTAGGCAAAGGCCCCAACGTTTGATGGAAGCACTCATTGGGCAACTTATATTCGTCAATTTGAAGCTACCGCTCGCTTAAATAAATGGACGGAAGAAGAGAAAGGACTCACTAATTCTTGTTTTAAAAGTGCCTGCTGCAGAGCTAATACAGAAAGTGCCATCTGACGGTCAGAACATCCATGCCGAATTAACAAAAGCTCTGGAATTACGGTACGGTGACCAGAATTTGTGCGAAGTATAGGCGTGTTCAATTTAAAGCAACGCGACAGCGTTCAGGGGAGAACCTTCAAGAGTTTGAAGCGAATGTCGACGACTGACGAGATTGGCTTATCCCGAAGAACCGGAGGACTTTCGGAAGTGGATTTATCTTATTATGTTTACTGATAATATTAGAGATAGTCAATTACAACGTGTTAAGAATGACACGGCATGATAATACATCAGACGCTCTTGTTCATGCTCTCAGTTTTGAAGGTGCCAAGTTGGCTACCTGCATTAATCAAAGGATGCCATCACGTTGTAACCAAACGGATCCAATATCACAGTATCGGCATAACGGAGAGATTAAAGAGAGAATTCTAAAAAACAGTTAAAGAAATCAGCAGCGCCACAACGATTTGAACGATGGGAAAAAGACAGAAGACCGAAGTGTTACAACTGTGGGGAATGTGGTCACCTACAGATAGATTGTTGGGAGAAGAAAATACCAAGAGAAGAGAGTGATCGCACCAATTGGAAAAGTAAATTCCCAGAACAGCACACAGTTTCCACGCTACATAAGACTAGTGGAAACCTGATCGTTAATGGATTTGTGGAAGGTAAACAAACATCATTTACAGTTGACACGGACGCTACAGTATCTACTGTGCGCTCTGACTTAATCAGCAACCGATGGCCTCAAATTAGCTCTTGTACAATACAGACTGTGACTCGAAGCCCCGTCAATGTGTTTGAAAAGATAGACGTACGTGTACACCTGGGTCTTCTCAAGTTTAGCCACCAAATACTTCATTTTTGGTTTGGTCTCCAAGTTGCGTATTTTAATAAATTATATAGACTGGTAATTACATTTATCTAATTCGTTCTTTGCAACTTTTGATTGTTTGCTTAACGACGCGTTTCAGGAACACAGTCCCATCATCAGGTCATAAAGCAAGTAAATTCCAGCATGACGAGCTGTTGAATGATATGTTGTCATTTAAATCCAACGTCTTCTACGACACAGTAATACGCACACAACAAGAAGAAAGCAGACGACTGCCTATGTAGGTCTGCGATAACAAAATCAGTCTACTTTTAACTTTACGACGACGCGCAGGTGTGTGAATGCACATAGCTATGTGTTCGGGTGAATTCGAATGTTGTGCAGTGGTTTTATTTTAAACTTAACGACGAGTGATTAGTTCATGATTTCATTTTTATAACCTGATGATGGGACTGTGTTCCTGAAACGCGTCTTTACGCAAACAATCAAAAGTTGCAAGGAACGAATTAGATAAAGGTAATTACCAGTCTATATAATTTACGAAATACTTGTTGCAGACATTGTTGATGAAGTGATTCTTGGCACAAACATTATGAATGCCTACGGATTCATTGTAGACTTCAAAGAGAACGCCCTGAAGGTTGGCCAAGAAAAAATAAAGCTTTGCATGGCTAAAATGACAGGGTCTGGCAGCCATTCGATTAAGCAAGTGGCATTGGCCGAAGAAGAAGTCAACAATTCTGATCGAGAGGAACCTTCCTATTGCAGGTAGAAATGGAAGAAGATCTAGCAGAGGAAGTACAAATAAGTGTAACAGCAAAAGAAGTGACGGGAAAGCCAATTGTGGGTGTCAAGGAAAAACCCTTGTTTGTTCCTGAGTTAATAGAAGCGTCCGGGGAAAACGTTGCTGAAGATGAAGTTACGCAAGAGGTTGTTGGCGAGAACCAAACAGACTTAGGCCATCTAGTGGTTTTTAGGTCATCAGTACATGACGCAACGGGAGTTATTCCAGCAAAACTAGCGGTTAAGTGGAAGACTCGTATTCCTGCGAATTTTATGTTCGGATCTCACGAGACTGAATTCGAAGAACCGGAGAATTATCCTCCACAAGCTCGTCCACCTAGATCACCTGCCCACGTATTTCTTCAGAGACGGTTTGCCAGTTCGGGACGAACAGGTTTAAGGATGGGCAGTGTCATGAGTATGATATCGAACCGCGTAGAACAGCTGAGAACATTCTCTACTTCTCCAGTCCAGTGTGGCCGGTGTTGCGTCATTCAAGTAGGTGGTTCTAGTGAGTTCCAGGAACACTTGAGATACGCATTAAGCCGCTGGCGTGCAGTAAGGAGGGAAAGCTGTACTGGACCTCAGAGCGGTTTATATAAAGCCATAGCTGCCGGGTTGTCAGTTTAGTTACGTGAGCGATTTTCGCTAGTGCGGATTGAGTGTTTGTCGAAATGAAGTAGTATTGTGTTAATAATTGTGTGAAACTCTATTAATAGACATTGTTGTTGCGTGTGAACAAATCTAAATGGAAATATTGCACGAGTTAATTATATACAGTTTAACTGTGACAATTAAAGCTGGTGATTAGTGACTTCATTGGTGTCTTGTATTTTGTTTTCCACTGTACCATACGACGACCAAGTAGACCGTCGTAACAATATTATGACATGGTGGATAGAAGAAATGTAAATAATTTAGAAAACATGAGGAAGGATGTACTGGTAATCTACTTCCATAAATTATCAACTGACGGTAGCCTGCAACATGGTTTATGTCCCAAAGGTAGTCACTTGGGTTATGGAAAGCTGACGGGGACATCGTATCAGACTGGCTGCCTACTACGTTAACTAGTATGAAACTGCCTGCCTGCCTGCCTACTACGTTAACTAGTATGAAACTGCCTGCCTGCCTGCCTACTTCGAGAGGGTCGCCTATTATTTCCTTTCATTGCACCTAAGCAAGTCGTCTATTCGTACATATTTAAGGAAATCCCCAACCAACGTCGTCCCGTCTAGTTTCTTAAAGGCCATTTCATTTAGTCGGTGTACACTGTTCTATCAACATCGTGTTATCTTGAAACAAAGAGAATTGAAACTACATTGTGTAATCCAGTGCCAGTACGTTTTTTTTAATTTAAAAACCTAACAACTAATCTAAAAAGAATAAAAACCTAAAAACAAAAAAATCTAAAACTAAAAACCCTAAAAACTAAAAAAACAGATTGTATTACTGTATATATTTTGTAGTATATTATCGCTGATTATATTTATCATGTAGACAGAAGACAAAGCCTACTCAGGTCGGTTTTGCTAAACGAGGAGGATATTGTTAAAAATAATCATTACCTTTCCATATTATCTTAAGCGGCTAGAGTTAGATTCTACAGAAGCGGTGAACAAAAATATATGGTAAGTACTTAAAGACATTAGTCTTATTTTGTTAGGACAAACAGTAACAGAAAAGCTACTGTTCAAACCGAGTACGTTCATTTTATTTTAAAATGTACCTCAAACAATTTCAAGGGCCCATCCTAAATTTTTCCTGTTACACCTGCAGTCATTGTATTGTGGAACATTAACCGATCCTTTTAAAGTCGTAAATGGGATTGTTTACGACTAAAGCAGGCAGTCTGACTAGATGGCTCCGTGGCCCCGTCAGGTTTCCATAACCCATTCACTTTGTTAGTCACTGCATTAGTTAATCACTTAGAGAGGCCGCACACTGAGACGAAACTGTTCCGGAACTGTTTCGTCTCTGTTTCTCGGCCACGCAACAAAACTATTTTGTCTCTATACCTGCGCACACTGAGACGAAACAGTTGCTCGTCCACTTAAATTCGTTCCTTTTAGTGACACATGGTGTAGTACAATAGGCGGTTACAGCGGAGCCTAGTCAGTCAGTCACAAAGATTACCAAAATTTCGTTGCAAGAGAAATTAAACCAATTTTTAGAGGTTTGAGTAACCTATACCTACTGTAAAAATGGTTGAACACATTGGCGGCTCGTGAGTACATCTACAGGGGGTTCACAATTAATAATTTGCAGTTTTTGAGATACACTGTGTCAAACACTTGTGTGCTGCTTGCAATATTCATATAATTTAGGCGCTGCTACACCTTGATGTAATATATTAATTTTGAAACGAAATGTTATTATAGATATTACTGTACTTTAACTATTTCACAACTTAATAATAAAGGATTACTTTATTGATCACACTTGTTATAATATGCTAATTGTTCTTTTTTACTAAAACAATTATTTTCATTTAATTTTAAAGTAGTAAAATAAACGCAAAACAGAAAGCTTGTTTTAAGTGTTAAATATTTAGATAGTTAGTCATAAGGCCTCATGCTCTCAATTATTAGATTAGATTATTAAACACACAGAAAAAGGAAAATAATCAAAGCTGCTGCATATGATGGTAAGGTTTGTTAAGCATTTTGTGAAACAAAAACTGTGCAGATCTGGCTTAATGATTTTGACTACTGTTATGCTTTTACAGTGTTCTCAACTGGTATGTATTTACTTACACAAATTTACTTGGATGGTAGCTTAAACAAATATTTTCTTTAAGTACAGTTTTTGTAAACAAAGGCTATCCTTCTATCTTTTCTTGACACAAAAACACAAATAACTCTTTCATTGAAATTATGGATGTTAGAAATCATTTCCTTCTCGATTTCTAGCATGGCTAAAGCTGTAAGCCTCTCTTGACACATCGTAGACCGCAAAAATGTCTTTATCCGTTTTAGGGTTGAAAAACTCATTTCAGCTTCAGCAGTCGTCATTGGTATTGTTGCAGTAATTAATAACAGTTTATAACTTTCAGAAAATGATGACAATAAGTTGTTTTCAATAAAAAACTGTAAAAGACTAACAGCACCACGCATGTTACTGAAATCAGTTCTTTTGTAAATGATATCAAGCTCTGTCTTGAGGCGATTTTTTTCAAGAAATGAATACACATTTACTGTATCTTCAAGCAATTTCTCGGGGAATTTCTGTTTAAACTCTTCAAACTTTTGTGATTCAAAAAGAGATACAGCTGAGCAAGATGTTGTGAATGAAAATCTTGTTTTTATTTGCGTTGTAATAATGTCACAGGTTTCCTTGGCAGCAACTGTTCTACTTAAGTAAAAAGCTTCTTCACGCCTCGATCGTTTAGGTGCATTTTCTGGGTACTGATTAATCAGCTGTCACTTTGTCCATGATAGCTCTTTCCTTATCAATGCCTTTGACGAAGTGGTCAACATTGGCTTTACTTCTCACAGCATCAGTGTAAGTTAGCTGTAATTGGTTGTACAAAATATCCACATGTGGCATTAATCTGTGAAAAATAGAAAGACAAAATATAAACTTATTATCTCTAAGGAGACGAGCTAGAGCACCAGCTTTAATTATGGTGGTTGGTTGCTTAGAGGTTGATTGGATTTCCTCCATACATTCAATTAATTCCTCTCTGTACTCAAAAACAGTATTAACAGTTCTGCTCTTAAAATTCCACCTTGTAGCTGACGCCCGAGGTATTCGTTGCCAACTATCTTGTCCAAAACAGCCACTCTCTGAGGGGAATTCGAAAAAAAATTTGTTATATCACTTAAGTCCGAAAAAAAAATTCTGACATCTTGGTTTTGCCTTGTTGCTTGAGCTACAATCAAGTTCAACTGATGAGCGTAACAGTGAACGAAAAAAGCAGGTTTATAGGTTTGTTGCACTATGGTCTGCACGCCAGCATGGTGCCCACTCATTACATTCGCACCGTCATAGCTTTGAGATACGAGTTTTTCTGGATTTTGCACAACATAATCTAAACTGGTACAAATACATTTGGCTATAGATTCTGCGTCGTGCCCTTCAGGGTTATCAAATTTCCAAAATCTTTCAACTGGTTGGCCCTTAGCTAAAACATAGCGAAAAACTATAACTAACTGAAATACAGACGAGATGTCTGATGTTTCGTCCGCAATCAAAAAGAAACATACTGTGCAGTTTTTATTTCTTCTATTATGTTTTCTTGACATACAAAAAGCATACAATCTAACAATTCATTTTGAATTTCTTTTGAGGTACCTTTAAAGACAGTAGCGGTACTCAAGTGTTCTTTCAAAGATGAGTCAATTTCTGCAGAAAAGTTTACAAGTCCTTTAAATATGCCAGGATTTAAGGAATCGTCATCTTCACGATGCCCTCGAAGGGCCAACTCAAATGCACCGCAAAATTTAATACAGTCTATAAGCTTCGAAAGGACATATCTATTTTTAGTCACTTGTTCATTGTGCTTTTTAATATTTTGTCGATAAGCACTGTCAAGCTGCTGACGAACGTCAACCTTTCCCAGCAAATTAAAATCCAATGTAGCACTTATGTGTCCATGAGAACTTTCGTATTTTTTAATTTTTTGATTCAAATGAGCTAAGTCACAAACGCCGTTTTTCACCCAAGCAGGATCGCCCTTTTCACGGAAAAATAACAAACAAGGAAAACAAAATATTTTGTTTCTTTGTTCACAACCACAAAGCCAAGGAATTTTGTCGTATAGCTTTTCTTTAAATTCTCTTTTAAAAGTTCTAGATTTTGATGTCGATGTTTGACTTATATTAAGTCGGGGCGTTGGCCTACCACTCTCTTTTATTGCTATTTCAACTTCTATGGGTAAATTGGCAAACGCTACTTCGTTTAAATTACTAACTGAGCACTTACAGGTACTTTCCATTATTGTACAGTAAATAAAAACAACAGTTGACTGGCTACACTATAATAGATAAACTGTAATTTCAACTAAAACTTTATCACTAAAAAATAATCGAAACTGCAAAACACAAATGTAACACGCGCGCGCGCCAATGTAAGGAGCATCCACCGTCAACTACAACCGTGCAACTACTGATCTGAGCTGTGTCAGAGGCAGCTCATCGGTATTCTCCGTTAAGCCGCTTGTAAACATGTTTCCCCCCTACCGCGAGCAAATGGACTCGCCCGTCTGTCGCATATCCCGTGTGTACAGCATCGAGAGCGGCACATTCAGTCCGCTCCTAGCCACTGGCGCGTCATTACACTTAACCTCACTTGGCGCGCTCTACGCTGTTTTTCATTGTCCGCTCTTTTAAACTTACTGAAGATAAGCCATTTTAGTACTGCGTCAATAAAAATGTATAATTTACATCGTATAATTATTTTTATAGGGGTTCACGTGCTCTTGTGCTCTTATGGACGAGCCGCCACTGGTTGAACAGACAAACACAGAACCTAGATGAATCAGTTAATAATGTCGATTGGCAAAAAATACCAAATTCTGAATTTTTTAGGCTTAAAACAGTTGAATTTGGCGTACGTGATGCCATTAATGTAGTTTAATATAGGTAATACAGGTAAACTGAAGGTGCTGAAAGAATTTGGTTTAGAACACGGAAGAAATACTGTAAATGTGCTCCGGTAAATAGATAAAAAAAGATTATCATAAACTGATAATATTGAATACATTTAAAAAAAAATCAAGAGAAGACAGTAGAAAAAAGAAAGTACCTGCAAATGAAAAGAAAAGAAATAAAACCATGGAATGTTGTAGAAATAAGGTAATCTCAATTTATTTAAAAAAAAATTTAATATGGTCTGTGATTTGAACATAAACTATTTATTCTTAAATTTAAATAGTGTCTGTAAAATGGTTTGAATGTTTCTCTTTCTTATAGTCTATTTTCCTTGTTCGACGAATTCCGCTGGCGAACCATTGAACTGCTCCGGTGCTGCACTCGTCGCCTGCTGGATCAGCTGCAATGATGACACGTAGAACTCTCGCGACTCACGCACGCACGCTGTTTATCACCGATATAGTTTATCTCATTTATCTCAGGGTTCGATAATGGGTTTAACTTTTATTAATTAAATTTCGGTGTGTTTTACGTACACCTTCCGATATCTTGACGTGTCCTCGCATTCACCCAGATGTATTTCGGCACAAATACACTGATTCCTATGCGGAAAATCTTGACTATCACGAGATAGCACTATTTAATTTATAATTAATTTATTTTGAGTTCTAATACTTAATCGATCTAGCAAACGGGCAACTCGTTGCTAAGACCAAGAAGTACTCTCGTAACCCTTATGGAGAAGGTATACTGATACGGCAAACTCGCACAGAGACAACGTCTGTTAAGGCCGAGCTGTTAGGTAGAACTGAGCGAAACTTCTTCCGCAAAAAACAAAACTGAATGAAAATTAGAGCTTCTGATTGGTTAAAACCCATAGCTCGTGATAGATGGGTTAGATAGATAGACATATGTCCTGCTCAATTTTGCTGAAGACTGCAAAAGCATGTATTGACTTTCAGAAGATAAAGATTGTTTAGAAAAGTGAATTCTGTTAAAAAATACATATTAAAATAATATGTTTTGAGTATTTGACATGTGAAAAATGTAGCTCTAATTCAGAAGTATGGGCTGTCTAAGTTTCAATTCGATACGTTAATTTACTCAAGAGTTATTTATGTGAATACGAAAAACACGCGCGCACGCACACTCGCGCACTAAATTCGCACTTGACATGACATAAAATAAATTTATGGGCATTTTGACATACAACAGTTAATTACCCATTTCTTGGTTCCAAACTTACAGCTATTTTACAAAATTTTAACAAAATCAATTTTCAACATGTTTATAACGTCATAAATTGTATAAAAGCATGTAGTCATTGTTACAAAGACCCTTTTCTGCGATGTCCCATTGCAATAATGTAATATATTGTAACGTACCAAATTTGGCAGTTACATAGAGTAACCAAATATTACGTCAAGTGACAGGAGATCATGAAAATATTTCAGAGTACATAAAATAATGTAGACGAAAAGTGTGTATCTACAAAGGTATATTATTGAAAAAATCCAACAAAGAAGAAGGAAGAGTAATATTGCATCATCGAGTACAAAAGAGAGAAAGAAAATGACAACGATCCAATATAAAATGTTAGAAACCAGGCCCAATAGGTTCCAAACAGTGAGGGGAAACAACAAAAATAATAACCATTAAAATGAAGGAGAGACAACTCAAGAGCAACCACAATTATGGTAAGACAACCAATTTATTTATTAGTATAAATACTATGGACCAATGACTACCACAAATGGAAATATTGAAGAAGATGACAAGAATAAGTGAACATTGATTATCACAAGTAATGCACAACCCAGGAGAACACCGAGAGTGAACAACAATTAAATAGAAGAAGAAAGGAAGAAGAAGAGCAAAGGAAACATAACATGAAGAATGAAGATAATATATGGACAATACAAGAAATCACCATTCACCAAGTATACAAGGAACTATAATAATGACCGGAAGAAGTATAACGATTATCAACTATGAAGAAACCAGTGTATAGCATAATTAAGCAATCACAAACAGTAATAGTGAAAACTTAATGTAAGTGTGAGAACCTGTAACAAGTTAACCATTTTTAACCCAAATAAACCCCACAGACAATACAAGTGAGAAGGTTTATAACAGAGGAAAATGCGTTACCATTATAGTGGAAGAATCAAGGATTAAATAGTTAAAATGCACAGACAATTAGTGTGACCAGTTTAATCAAGATTGTAACCCAAAATAGATAATCATAAGACCACCAAGAGAAATGTGAGATAGAACAGTAAAATAATTGTTCATAGGAACTGATAATAAAAGCTTTGTAAACTTTAAAATGAAATATAACTGAATGCCACAGCAGGACAGAACAAGATATAAATAAAGTCCAGAACAAATAATAACAAATAAGCTAGTCTGTTAGGTATCAAACAACCAATGTACCAAAAACTAGGTACAACACAACAAGAAATGTAATACTATTAGATTAAGAATACTTGTGTTATTGTTTAGAAAAATAGTGTAAACATGTGTATTACTTAACAATTAAACCATTGTAATAGAATACCATAATGAAATCATAATAGTAGAATCAAATACTGCATAAGAATATGTTGCACATTTGTTACCAGATAACTGATACATAACCTCATAGAAAGTGTACCTATAACATAAAATCATATATATTAATTAAACCAAGCAACTATCAACAATTGTTTCAATCAAAGACTAATTATGAATAGTAATGCAAACTAATAAATAATATTTGTACTGAAATACACAGCAAATAAAGCAGATTAAATATGATAGCATAAAGCCAGAAAAACAGAAACCCAATGTGACAAGATAATTAAGCAAAATGCACTATCAAAACTTGTTCAAAGATGACTAAAAATGTTATCAGTAGTTAGAAAAATATCTAATACTACTATGAGAACATATCACAATTATAATAATAGTAGTTTTATAATTAAATTATTAGAAACTAACTGACTATAATTGTATAACCAGATGTAAACAAACACTATGTGACAAGATAGTTAAGCAAAATGCACTATCAAAACTTGTTGAAGGATTACTAAAAATGTTACCAGTAGTTAGAGAGATATCTGATACTACTATGAGAACACATATCAAATGTAATAGTAGTAATTTAGTAGTTGATTTATTAGAAACTAACTGACTGTCATTGCAAAACCTGATGTAAACAAACCCAATACTAAGAATTGGAAAGCTTTCAGATAACGAAAGACTGATAAACACATTAAATAAACAAGGTACTATAATTGTACACTATTTTAATTTATAACATTATATACCTTATGTGGTAAAATAATTGAAAAATGACAAATTCAAGAAATGAGAACAGAAGGTTTTTTGATAAGATTATTAATATATGAAAAACAACATTTTTCATAAAACAAAATGTGAACAGATGTAAATAAATGTATATATTATTGTTAGAATGCCAAACAAATGTAATTAGGTAAGAAATAGTAGCGTTATAAGCGATTATAAACAATCGAATATGGGCGTTTGAGGACGCCATTATCAAATATTGTTTGAATGGTAATTACAACTATTTTCTGTATGAAAACGGAAGATAAATGGACTCGAGACGTTTAATAAGGAGTGTTATAGTGTAATTGGAGCAAGATATGGTGAAATAAACTTATTTATATTAAGAATCACCATATGAGTTTGTGACATGGCTTAGTGAGTTAATAATGGACGGATTTCATCCTTGTTTAGACTTAAATTAAAGCCGCAAGTGTCCGCAATCTATTGCCACTAACCATTCGACGATACGATAATTAATAAAAAAGTTATAGCAATTATAAACTTTTCAGTCATTTTGTATATCAACGCTTACGTCATATATAGCCTCTAACCCAGACAAAAATTTGTAAAAAATTAAAAGTTTTATTTAACTAAAGTGTTTTGGGGTAGAGAGTTTGACAATTTAAACCAATCAAAAGGCTTAAAATAACCAGACAAGCAGGAGACGCTTTGATGAAAAATTCAGTCGTTCTGCATCATTCAACGAGCAAAGTTCATGAAGAAAAGTGTCAAGATTTTATTTAAACGGTGCGCGTCACCCACATAAGTTACGCTACACACACTAACCTGTACACAACAGAATAATAACGAGTGTCCAGTGCTAAGTGAATTAAAATAATAAACCGGCCAGTGTATAATAAAGGTCGTGTTTTCGTGTTTTGTGTTTTATAAAAAACAGGGAGTACTCTATTTTAAATATTTAACGAATTAAATTGAAATAATAATTTTCGTTAGTGAACGAAGAATTATTGTTTTGGGACTGCACTAGTCATAAGTACCGAAGTGCATAACCAATGATGAAAATTATCAGAATTGAAAAAGTGAATTATATCGCAATCATTAATTTAAAGAATAAGTATATTACGATTTTATCGTGATTAAAGAAATCGGTATTAATTTAAATATCGAAAATACGAGTGTAATGAATAGTCGCTCATTTGACTCAATTCGTTTGAATTGACGAATAACTAGTTTATTGCGAAAAATATTCTAACCAACTGATAATTATACATCAGATGCAATATGAATAAAAATATATGTGTTTATATTATTAAGAATTTAATGAATAATTTACTTATTCAAAATAACTACTTACTTTTGTTAACTAACCTAGAAATAACAACGACAACTTTGTCACCAAGTAATGATTCTGTTCTCAAATAATTTCAATCCAATGAAAGCTATCACAAGAGTTTTTTTTTATTATAGATTTTTTCTCTTGCCAATAAATGATTTTTATAATTAACGAATAAATAATAATAGTAATTTTTAACAGTGCAGCACAAAGCACGTGTTATCAAAACAACTGCTGTATCCATGCTACTCGCCGTACGATAGTATGATATATATCGGTTTATGGTACCGACTTTTATAATTTTCAATATTTGTTTGTTTTTTGTCGTAATTCATTATTAAATATTGTTAACTAAGATAACATCTTGTATCTGGTATCATGCAACTTCCAAGAACACACGAATTTGGTAATGTAACTGAGTAAAGAGGACATAACCTCGTTAACTAAAACTATTGTACCAGACCCCAGTGTTACCAGCCTTGAGGTATAAAGAGCTCAAGAATTGTTTATAGTAATTATTATTATGTAAAGACATTATTAATGGATTGTTTTTTTAAAAAGAGTTAATGGCATTTTAGAATTGTTAATAAATCCCAATTTATTTACCAGTGGAAAGAGTTTTTGATTTTTTTCAAAATAGTTTAATTTTTATGATCCGTTCTATCAAAAGGTGGCGGTAGATTTTGAATGTTCAATACAATTCAAATTACAGTTAAACCATTATTTTAGTTTATTGTGCATGTGCGTTACTTAGGATATTCAAATAGAATACCCATATATGTGTATAAAATGTATGTTGCAGCAGAAGAAGTCACCAAACAGAACATTGATAACATCCACATATGGTAAGTGGGGAGGTTGACAGTGAAGTGCTAAATACTTTTTTAAACTAAAAGAATTAAACGTGAACACCCACAACAACCCTATTAATAATCAATCATACTAATAATAATCCAATTTAACTCATACTCGACTAGAGTATATATCTACGCAAACATCTAATATAATATCTGTTTTGTAACAATATATACATTATTGTAATGGTACATATAACACTACCTACACCAAAGTACCAAAAATAATTTGAAAGCCATTACTATTAAGAATACATACAAGGTCAAGCATACAATCATGAATAAAAAAGAGAAAGTATCATAAGTTAAACCAAGTGATTTATAATAAAGAAGGAATTACTAGTAAATGTACTAATAAAGAACATAAAAAAGACTAACGACGAGACGACTTACATACCATACCCAAAAGCTCAGTGAGAAGGATCAAACTATAACAACCTCCAGAAAGAAGTAAGAAAAATCACTGAGAAGGATAAAACTATAACAACTTTAAGAAACAAAAAAGAAGAATCAGTGAGAAGGATCAAACTATAACAACCTCCAGAAAGAAAAAAAGAAGAATCAGTGAGAAGTACACAGTGAAAACAGAAGAAAGAACAAACCGTGGGAAGGAAACCCATAGAAGACAACACAGAGAAGAAACTTATCAAACAATGAGAAGGAAACTAGTGAAGACAACACCATGTATAAACTAATTAAGAGTGAGAAAGAGATCAGTGAAGAGAAGAAGAAAGATATACATGTCAGACACAAAAAGGGAAATGAAATGAACTAACATATACTTATAAAAGAATTATTATAAAAGAAGAAAGGAGAAATGTAATAAACAATCTATATATTAATACGTGAAGAGAAAACTTTGAACCCCTTTTGGACATATTGCGCGCACGGAGGAGTGTGAGATTTGGCATAGTTAAAGTTTATATGGAGAAGGAGTGCAGAAAACTAAAATTTACATATAATATGTGTTACAAATACATTAAATAAAATAAAATAAAATAAAACATTCATTTGCACTTGAAAATTCATTTAAAATTTTTCAAACAATGGTAATTGTTAAAAATAAAATAATTTTGTTGCCAGGCAATAAAATTATAATTTTTTCATTTTAGTGTACGTTCATATTGCCAATGTCAAGCACATAATAGTCTGTCGTTTGTTTACGTTCATACTGCCAATGTCAAACACATAATAGTCTCTGGTCAAACACTCGCATAGAGTAGAGATTGTCGCCAAAGAATTTTAAAATGTTGCCAACAAATAATTACTGACAGATTGACTGAATGAGCTGTGAATTTTGTGTGATTTCAAGTGTTCCTTTTCCAATAGTCTGTGGAGTGTATGTCAAGGCAAAAAAGCGTTTATTTTATATTTTGTATATTAGATATCTGTGTTTTATATATTAATGTGCAGTTGAAAGTGGAATACAGCTTGCTTAATATACACCTGTTGCAAAAGTAAAATTTTGTAGTAGCAATTTGAATTGACTTACTCTCGCCTAATTATTATTGGTGGTTTCAAAAAAGTGAGTACATTTTATTATTTTTAAATTAAACCCTGTCTAATCTTAGTTTCAGTAATTTCATTACATGTTTTTTTTTTACATTCAGATATTCGCACCTACTTCCATTATGCCTCAACATAGAACATTGACGGGTCGGTGTGAGAGACAAAGAAGAAGGAATATATATTCGCGTGAAAGTCAAAATGTTAATAGACCAAATGCAAATTTAAATAGTGTAAATAGTATAACATTGACGGGTCGGAGTGAGAGACAAAGAAGAAGGAATATATATTCGCGTGAAAGTCAAAATGATAATAGACCAAATGCAAATTTAAGTAGTGTAAATAAGTATACAAAATGATAAAATTATTTTGAGGGATACATTTAAATGCGCACTGAATGTCGTTCCAAGAAATTTTAATACTTTTGATTATGGATTTACTTCAAATGAACCTTCAATAAAAAGAAAGTCAAAAAATTATTTTGAAAACATTCGTAAATACAATTCATCATTTGCTATGGTTAGCTCAGAAGCTAAAATTTCGGATACAGTTACGCGTGGAGTGTATCATTTTAAAATACATGATGTTTTTTATCACAGATCAGGTCCAATGACTGCTGGATATGGTCGCTCACCATGTTATGCGCAATTATATTTTTATGATGTTGACACTGCTGTCAATTATAGATTACGTGAACACTATAATAAAACATGCAATAACAATATAAGGCGCGAAATCTCTCTTGAATTGGAACGCATTAATCCTTTCGGTCGGTCATTCATTGCAATGAAAGATCATTGTCAGAGAGTTGAAAATCAAAATAAAGAAATTTGTATGCTCATTAAAGTAAATCGTGCTTTAGATCTACGCCGTTATAATGATGCAGTTCAAACTGATGTAGCAGTAATATTTAGTACAGTTGATGGTGAGCCACCCTTTGAACGAAATATGATTTCGTTTTCAAAAGTTAATGGTACCATTAAAAAAAAAAAAAATATCTGTTTTGGATTCATCATTGGACCTTTAGCGTATCCATTACATTTTCTAAATGGTGATATTGGGTGGCATATCAATATTTCTCATAATGTACCAACTACATCTAATTCAAGAGCGCCCAGAAATAAATTAACCATGCTTCAGTATGCAGCCTATCGACTTGCAATTAGAGAAGATTTTAGCATGTTGCACCATTCACAAAAATTATTTCTGCAGTGGATAGTTGATATGTATGTGAGAATAGAGGGCACAAGGTTACATTTCATTCGACAAAATCAAACAAGTCTTAGGTCTGAAGTTTACAACAATTTAACAGATTATTTAGAATTGAACCCCAATGCCAATAATGTTGGCCGTAGAGTAATTTTACCATTTTCATTCAATGGATCTCAAAGAAATATGTATCAGAATTATTTAGATGCAATGTCAATTGTACAACATTTCGGAAAGCCTTCTTTGTTTATTACAATGACTTGCAATCCAAGTTGGCCTGAAATAGTTAGCAATATTGGTGTAGGTGAGTCAGCTAATTTTCGACCTGATATTGTTGTGCGTGTATTCAAGCCCAAACTGAAAGCATTAATTGAGGGCCTTATACTAAAAAAATCTTCGGTAAAGTTGAAGCACTCATTTATACAATTGAGTTTCAAAAGAGAGGATTGCCTCATGCTCACATTTTACTCTCTTTAAATGAGCAAGATAAAATTGTTAACGCTACCGATATTGATAAATTTGTATCTGCGGAGAGTCCTAACATTCAAACACATCCTACATTACATGAATATGTTGTAAAACACATGATGCATGGTCCATGCGGTGTACTTAATCCAAATTCTGTATGTATGAGAGATGGAAAATGCACAAAAGATTATCCAAAACGATTTAATGAATTTACATGTGAATCATTAAATGGATATCCATTATACAGAAGGCGTGATAATGGTATTAATGCTGAAGTTCGCGGTAGTTGCCTCGACAATCGTTATGTTGTACCATACAATCCGTATTTACTTGCCAAATTTAATTGCCATATAAATGTTGAAGTATGCACTACAGTTAAAAGTGTTAAATACATTTATAAATACGTGTATAAAGGCTATGACAGTGCATCTGTTGAATTAGGTTCAGAGAGAAATGAACCAGGTCAAGAAATACAAATTGATGAAGTTAAAAATTTTTTAAATGGCCGGTTATGTCGGATCAACTGAAGCTGTATGGCGCATCTATGAATTACCAATGCATTTTCAATCACATGTCATCGTTAGACTTGACATTCATTTACCGCGTAGACAGAATGTTTACTTTCGAGAAGGGCAAGAACGTCAAGCAATTGAAAATGCAAGACAAACAAAATTATTAGCATTTTTTGAATTGAATCGATCAGATCCATCAGCGCATGAATATAAGTATATTGAAATTCCTTTGCATTATGTGTGGGAAGATTTCCGAAAAAAATGGAAGAAGAGAAGGCGTGTAGGTGATAAAATCATTACACGCATATATGTAGTATCACCAAAAGACAACGAACTTTTCCATTTACGATTACTTTTATTACATGTCTGTGGTCCAAAATCATTTGAGGATGTTAGAACATACAATGTAATTATACACACTTCTTTTGTTGAAGCGTGCCATGCTCGCGGCATTGCTTCAAATGATAATGAATGGCGCGAATGTTTAAATGAAGCAAAAGAATTACATTCACCAAGACAAATGCGAAATTGATTTGGTTACATTTGTGCATTAAATGTGCCAGCCAATGCATTGGCGTTATGGAATGAATTTAAAGTATATCTTAATGAAGATTTTTTGAGAGATTACAACGAAGAAGTATCCTTTAACACAGCTCTATTAGAAATTGAAGATATTTTGAATGTTCATAATTTGTCATGTCAAGAACTTGGTTTACCAGTTCCCTCGTATTCGCAAAGAACAGACGAAGCAAATGATATTGATCCAATAGAACAAGAGTTTCTGTTTTGTGAGCATTATGAAACTGCAAATATTGAACAGCGTAATCTAATTGATCGTGTGATTCGTGAAGTTTTGCACCATGATACTGGATCTAATGTTTTTTGTTTAACCGCTCATGCAGGTTGTGGAAAAACATTCACACAAACAGCAATCATTCACAAATTAAATTCGCTTAATCTTAGTTGCATTGCAACAGCGTTCAGTGGCATAGCTTCAACTCTATTACTTGGAGGTAGAACTTTACACAATGTGTTTAAATTGCCTATACACATTTTGGAAAATTCTGTAGCGAATATTACCGCAAATAGTAGCTATGGACGTTACATAAATTCATCATCATTGATAATTATTGATGAAATTTCTATGTGCCCACTGCAAGTGTTGAAAATCATAGATAGATTATTGCAGGATCTATGCGATGAAAATGATAAACATAAACCATTTGGAGTGAAAACGATACCTCTGTGCGGTGATTTTCGGCAAATCTTACCAGTTGTCCCACATGGATCACGTGCAACTTTAATTGAAAATTGTGTCACGAGTTGGCATAAATTTGTTTATTTTCATAAAGTAACGTTTACTCAAAATATGAGAGCCTTACCAAGTGAAATAGAATTTGTCGAATTCTTGAAAAAAATTGGTAATGATGAAGCCCTACAATTCCCTCAGTTTGGTGAAAATATTATTGAAATACCTCAGCAATTAATAGGAGATGAAAATAATATTATTAATGAGGTGTATGGAAATATTTCCGAAAACATACTCTCAGATCACATATTGAAGTCAGTTATTTTAGCACCTAAAAATGATGATTGTACTTTTATTAATACTGATATACTTAATCGAATACCAGGTGAACAGAAAACATATCATAGCTACTATAAAATAATTTGTGATGATGACAATGAAATCAATAACTATCAATGATATCAATGAGTTTTTGAATTCTTTGACTATTAGTGGTTTGCCACCACATAAGTTAGTATTGAAAGTTAATTGCATCGTTTTACTGATCAGAAACTTAAATACTCAGGAAGCATTAGTCAATGGAACAAGAATGCGCATCAAGTGTATGCATCGTAATGCTATTGATTGCGAAGTTTTAACTGGAACCGCACGCAATAAGAGAATTTTGATTCCACGTATAAATTTAACATATTCCGGTACTGTTTTACCATTTAACTTTCAAAGAACTCAATTTCCAATTATACCTGCATTTGCGATGACAATAATAAGTCTCAAGGACAAACATTCGAAAAAATTGGAATTTTACTGAGGCAGCCAGTTTTTACACATGGTCAATTGTACGTCGCAGCAAGTAGAGTTCGATCATTCGATGGTTTGAGATTTTATATTTCCGAATATAATGGCCAAGGGCATTTAGCAAATGATGAAAGAGTTTTTACAAAAAACATCGTTTACACAGAAGTTCTGAATCATTAAATTCACTTTCAAACTATTTTAAATTCAATGGACAACATTTATTTTTTTAACCGCCCGGTTTTTTTGGTTTAATGAAAAATATATGAAAAAATACGAGGCACGTATTTTTTATTTCATTTTTTATTTAAATTTTATATAATTCGAAAAAGATAGGCAAAATAACTGTGTAGCCTTGGCGAAACCTGATCAGTATGGCAATAAAAAAAAACCAAGGAAATGTCAAAAAACGGGTTATTGCTTTTTAAATATGGCTTAGCCAAGCTAAACTTCATTTTTCCTATCTTTCATATTTTTCAAATAACTCGAAAATTAATGCATAGAAAAAAAATTAAAAAATTATATAAGCTTTGTAGCAGATAAACTTCAAACTGTTTTCGAATTTTGTACCTTACCAAAAATGAAATGTAATCCACTGGAATTGAAAACAATGTATCTTATACTTCTATGAATGTCAAGTCTCATTTTTATTAGCGTTTATTTGATTCAATAATAACATGAACAAATTAAAACTGACAATGAATTATATCAAAAAATAAATACGAATACAAGCTGTAATTGTGTGTTTTTTTTAACTGTTACTAACATTAAATTTTAAATTTCATAGGTATTGCAGGGAATTAAAGCAAACAACACACGCTAAAAGACGTAAAAGAACAAAATTCAAAAAAATTATATGCAATGATCATAGAGGTATACTCTTTGACAAAAGAACCTCAATAACGTTCAAACTTAAAAACTTAATGAATTACAGTCGAATTTCGACCACTTGTATGATATAAATCCCTAAGCTGTAAGGTAAACACTGACCCAAACTCATTTAATGAATACATTCCTTGACCATGCAATATAAACAGTAATCAACAAGAATTAATTATTGAAAATAAAGAATAACAAAGAGAGTGAATAATAATAGGATACGTTCTTAGCTAAATGATGTGTAGACATAAAAAGAAGACTATGTCCAAAATATAAATGACCAACTGTAAAGTGGAATGAATGTTAGAAGAAAGCCACTAATTATCAGTAATTAAGACAATAAAGGATAAACAAAAGGTGCTATAATAATTAACAACAGATATGCCAGCACTACATACAATCAAATCAATCAACTGTAATACAGAGATACAAAACCACCAGCAATTCAGTGCTGCATACGTAGTATGTAACATAACCTAATCTGGGCAACCAGTTTTCACTAAAACTATAGACAAATAAAACCAGAGGAATGTTAAACTAAAATGTATTTTAATGTGAAGTAACTAGACAATATAAGGAACGTTTTGTATAACATAGATAATGTAATAAGTAAATATAAAAGCTGTATTAATGTAATTTAATGTAACTATATGCTTGCTATAGCCCAGATGCCTGATGCAACACAATTATTTTGTAAACTTATTATAAAAGCGTAGGAACTCAACTAACAGCATTGAGTGAGGCAGAATACTATTCAATTAAGTAAATTCAAGAAGTATAGCTACATAAATACCAATAATAACAGTAATAATAATAAAACTATGTTAACCACTAGATGTAAAACTAATCTTGATAACATTAAAACAGAGCAATTATCAGTATAGATGCAGAATGAACTACTACACAATAATAACAATGATATCAAAACAATAATAAGAGTCATTCAAACAATAATAAGAATAATATGAAAAGAATACAAGTCATGTAACAATATAACTCCATGAAGTATAGTAAACATACTTAACAAGCCATAGTTAAGGTAATAAAACCATGAAATAAGGAAAAAGGACACTATCAGTAGTGACAACGACCAATGCTGTATGCATAGGTCATAATAGAATGTAATTAACTATTAATGTTAATATAATATCATTCATAAACGAAATGTATAACAGTAAGCATAGGACTTGAACCTATGAAAATAGACATTGTGTAATTACTAGTACATAATGCTATGGGAAAAGTGAATAATACGATAAGAATATGTTATCACCATCAAAACATGGGATAAAAACAATGTATTTAAAGTATTTAATAGCTTAATGAGCATTATGAATTTATACCAAGTGCGGTTTCAGTTACCCCAAATCTGAACTATATGACGAGGGTATGCAAAAAACGCATCATCAAAAAATAGAAACGATGGAAATGATACAAATAACGTCAGAGTAATTATAAATAAGATATTTGACTTATAAAAAATAATTGAGAAGTGCCGAGCCCTTCCGCGTGGGTAGGAAACCAGGGATTCATAATCTCGAAACCAGCCTACTGACGCGACATTAAGCGTCTATATTAACGAAGCCCACCGAGTGTAAACGAATTAAAAACTATTAGCCAATCAAATCTCATAAAAAATACGAAGTGAAGAATCCCGACCGAGGAACTACAGACAGTCTTTTAACAACAACGAGAGCGACTCCACGCTAGTTGATCGTCCAGAAAAACGTGGTTTTGACAGCCATCAGCTGTAAACACACCAACTAACCTCAAAACTTTGAGTGGAGATTAGATCAACATAGGAAGATAGTGCAGTTTATTTCTAAGTGAACTATTACGGTGTATATGCGCATAGGAGTGAGTGCAGTGCATATATTAAAATTAATTAAAAAATATTAATTAATTATTAAAGTTATAAAAAAGTGTTAATTCATCGAAACGACCAGTTACGCAAGTATCAATGCAAATAACCATTATACTACACTTGTCAAATAGTTAATAATTTAAAGAACGCTAGTAGGGAATCGAATTAATCCGAATTAATCGATAAATTGCCTAAATTCCAAAAGGAAGGGAACTTAGAAAAAATCAATTAAACAATGACAAAATTGAACGATTATAATAACGACAATTTTAATTCTTTGTATGATTCAATTGTATTAGCATAAGAAAAGACATTGAATGAGCAATGAAGGGAAAATGAACCCTGACCATTAAGAATTTAAGGATGTTTTATATTTAATTATAACAATTGAACTTAGAGTCACACAAGAGTGTAACCTAGTAGTCACAAATGAATTCAATTTACCTGTGTTATGTATATCCAATCTAGGAGATTATTCAGAACCATGACACTGAATTTAAATAATTATTATCACGTATTAAATAACTAAAGCATCAAAGAAACATAATTAAAAAATTTAAATAAACCAGGTTACATGAACTATTATATTATATTATATTATATTAACCTCCATGACTAACAATGAACAGTTGTTCATATTTTATATTATAGTAAACTAACAATCAATGATTTTATGTTTTGTCTACTGGTTATTATAGTAGTACATTATATTATATATGTGTATTTTGCAGGCTCAAAGAACATACCACGATTTTTATAAAGCATTATAACCTATTTGTTTACTAATGAAAAATAATCGACTAGCCAAATGCAGTCCTACCAACCTGAGATTTAAATGTTTTAGAGTCCATGTTCTATTTTAATTGTTTTACAAAAGGAAGACAAACCATTTCAATGTATCAAATATTAATTTTTGCTTGAGTTGAATAAACAACCATTGTTTTATGAACCTTTAAAATTGTTGACTTTTATTGTAAACGATAGAAATACAGCTTAGTGCGTAAGCAGAGACGGTTGGTACCAGAAGTCAAAAGCGGACATTCAAATGGAATGATTTTTACCAACCACACTATCTAATATTTTGCTATACATTACAACTGAAAGTAAGTATCCTGTATATGTTTTGTCTATGTTAGTGTCTATGCAGGAAAATTCTGATAAACTCACCGCAGTTGTTAATAGAAGAGTCAACGTAACTTCAAGAACATCGAACTCAAGAAAGTGAATAAAAAACATTTTAAACAATATAAAACAAATTGATAAACGACAAAAAGAAGAGAGTAAGTGAACCGATTTGTACACGACCGGGTTCAATAATAGATTGAATTGGGTGGAATAAATCACTAATACAAAACTTAATAATAATAAAAAACAAATTTTCACACTTTAATAATAATAATTAATTGCCCTGAGAATAAGATTTTACGAGACGACGATCTAGGCAGATTACAATATATATATATATATATATATCTAGAATCTGGCGAATTATTGCTTGTTGTATTAGACAACATAGCCAAAGCAGCTAACGCGTCTTTACTCTTAAATAGAAACACTTTTTGATAAACGCCAGAGTTGAAAACCACTGCTCAGTTTCCAAAATATCCGTTGGTTACAAGAATTTTTCGTTTTTTTTTTAAATTCTTTTTAAAAGTACCGTTCAACCTGAAGGAAGTTATAAAATTTACTGCTTCCAAACACTATAAGATTTAAATTTTTACTGACCTCGGGCAAAAAACTTCAAGCTCTGTCATAATAAGAACTTTAGCACTCATTGCAATGCAGTACAAAAATGGTTAATGCCATCTACAGGAAAACATTTTTTTTAAATATTCATTGCGACGTTCAGCTTGAAATATCTTTGTTCCAGGACTATGATTTTTGAATATGAAGCGATCTTTTATTTAAAATACGATTGTATTACATATTTCCTTAGCCAATAAATCTGTTCCTCTAGTGTATCAAATTCAGATAGGAGAGTATTTCTCATTTAGATTATAGGTTTTTTAAAGTCGTCAACAGCAGTATGAATTCTAAACAAATGATCTAAAAGACTGGTTTGGAGAATTCTAATTTGATTAAATAATTTATCAATTTGAGCACTATTTTTAAATAAAGTTTTGTAAAAACAAGAACGTTACAATTTCGGTCTAATCTTATAGCAAGAACCCAACAGCTAGTTTTATAGTTTTTTGAATGATTAACAGTTTTTGTTAATAGTTTTTGAATTAACAACAGTAAGTTTCAAAACACCTCTCAGTAATTCTACCTCGTTTGTGAGAGCCGAGGTATTTTTTTTTATTGCATACGTGATGAGCTAACGGCGCTGTCTGAAGAATGAACAAAAAAGGAGGAAATTTCACTTAAATTGGCAAGAAATTTTTCATACTCGTAATTTTACAAATACTTTGAATAATTTATTTACTTAGTGGGCGTAACAATTAACTTAGTAGGCTTTTTTATATATTCTGTAAATATAACGTTTACACCTTTCCTACTTTCCTACGTGACAGCATTTTCATTGTACTTTGTGCGCGATCAATTTACCTGAATTACTGCCTAAAATTGGCGCAAGCGTCTGCAAAATACACTTTGACAATTCGTCTGCATCTTGCTTTCTGGGTTTGGAAAGCCCCAAATTACTTCCTGGATGCGGCCATTTAATTCGAGCAAGAAATCGAGACTGCGTTTTTGCAAATAGGTCTGTGTGAGAGATAAACATGCCAGTTTCTTAATTCCCTTTGCAATATACACTCGTAACAATCAAACATGCAGTGCAATAACTTGAGGGTCTTGGGGGTCCTTTCAACTTTACGGGTTTGTTTCAATGAGATAGGCACTGATTATCCAGGTATAACCTACGCACTCAAAAATACCCACTTTTACTAGAGCATTCTTTTCGTTGACTACCAATAGAAAGATTAAAGTTACCATAATGTTTACATATTATCACCATTTGTATGTGATTACATTGTATTTCCCGTGTGAGCTGTTTTATAAAAAACTAACAGAAATATTTTATCACTGTTTTTTGTGAATATGTTAATTGTTACGAAATAGATTAAGAGGAACTGAACCAAGAGCTACTACTACTTCTCCTCTACAAAGAAGTTTGATGTAAGCTGTTATGAAATTGGTTTTTGTAGATTCTATAAAACCTTGATATCGATTTACCGTGTAACAGTGATTCCTTCCGATCAATCGGAGGTGTTTGTCAACCGGTCAAATTAAAGGTGTACATTTTAATTTAGCTGCTTTAACTATAAACCAACATTTTTTCACTTTTTCACCAACAAGAAACGTCTATATCAGCTTTTCGATGGACTGAGGATATAGCGCGGTAAATTCAGTTTAAAACTCAATGGCAAGAGGAAGCAGTTTTACACTACTGAGCTTCCGGTCACGTTTAGAGAATTTACCGATATTGGAATCAGTGAAAGTAAAAGTTATATTTTAAATCGAGCACAAATGCTTCAGGACACTGCGGTTTCTTTGTTGTAGAGACTAATCGAGATAAGCGAGGGAGCCATTCTCCAGGGAAGGATATCAGGATCGGAACATCGAATGGAGGAGAAGGAAACAATTGAGGAGACTTCGTACAGGTATTTATAAAATTTAATATATTTACCTCCTGTTTGATTAAACTATAGACCTAAAGAGCCACAGCAATTAAAGACTAAATTTTCATTGTATTGGACATCACAAAAAAGTAGTCAGTTTATAGTTATAAAATTGTAAAGTCAGGTTTAGACATTATTCATTTAAAAGATAGAGTTTTTTTTGTTCAGGAGAGACATTTGTTTACGTAATGTAGATACAAACAAAAATTTGCATCTTATAATTTCACGTTTTATGTGGCTGTGTCCTTTTAGAAGCTATATCGATTTAAATATTAACCTTCTATGTTGAAATTAAACTAAATTTTTATATTAATTCTTTGAATATAATAAACCATTTATTTTTGTACCCAAAGTTGGTTCAAAGAGAGTTTATGCTTTTGTGCCAAACAAACATATACTGGCATCATCTGCAAGATGAAACAAACATAAATTCATCATCATCATCATCTGCAAGAATTAAACCAAGGATGGTTTTGTCCGGTCTCAAACAGGGAAATATTAGAGCTGGTCACTCCAGCGATTCCTCGGACGTCCCACACCTCTCCGTCCCCTCGGTTTATAGTTCCATAGTTGTTTGGGGTTCCAGCAGTCATCCATTCGGCAAAGATATTCCCACAAATTCAGCCGATACTTGGCACTCCTGTCGAGTATACTCATTATATTCAGGTCCTGCCGTATATATGTGTTTAATTTATGATCATGGAGAGTATACCCTGCCGCGTTCCTGAGAAATCTCATTTCAGCCGTTTGGATGCGACTGGCCTGGCCTTTCGCTAGAGTCCAATTCTCAGACCTATAAAGAAGTGTGGATAGGGCCATCACCTTGTAGAATTTTAGGCATGTTTCTTTACTTGCTGACCTAAGAGTTCGCCTAATGGTCCCGCACATAAGGTTGAACTTATGCAACTTATTCACAACCTCGTTGCTTGTATTATAAGACACACTTTAGCACAGGTACTCAAAATTGCTGACTTGTTCCAGGACAGTACCCTAGAACTATTTTTGTCCGTATGGGATCAGTTCCACGAAAAGCCATCATCTTGGTCTTAAGTATGGATATTTGTATTGCAACCTGTTTTCCGAGGACGACAGAATAGCCTGATCTTTCGCAAACAACAAAGTATCATTTGTAGAGTGACCAATCATAAAATGCTCACGAAGACACTTCTGCCAGTTTTGTATGACATCTTCAATATATAAATTAAACAGAGACGGTGTTAATGGTCACCCTTGTCTTACTCCACAAACGAAGGTACTTAACCAATGGAAGGTCATCCGTCTTTAGAGGCAATTTCTTACGCCAAGGGCAAGAAGGTGCCCTCACCTCTATTTGACAACGACAAATAGAGGAGGGACATGTTATACCGGCTGTCACTCGGTCTCCAGAGCTGCGTCAGCCACCTGTAGGTTTTCTCGACCCCCACCACATGGAGATGCGGCTGTATATTTCCCTTCATCAAGGAATGAGACCATAAGGCATTACTCATTCTATCCAGTACTTTGGATGACCCAAACAAACATCTCATATATTATTATATTTAACTTCAGAATTTATTATTGTTATACTAAGTACAATTTTATGTTCTGTGCAGGAATAGGAGTGTGTGGTTCGAATCTTCACCGTTGCCACACACACACACACACACACACACACACAGTGCTGTCGGTCCCCACATTGTGTTCGTTCTTCTTCGGCATTATTGTTTTCTCTGTGTGTCAACATCTTCCGTTTTCCTCATCTGGGGTGTCAGTGATATGGCGCAGAACGCATCACTATCCGGACAAGTGAGAAGACCAGGCATACAATGGACTGTGATAATGTAAACCCCCCCCCCATTCTCCACGCACACACATTGTATTTTCTAATCGGTACACTTCCCTACTTTAGACTTTAGATTCAATAGCACTGATTTGAACTATTGTAACTGTCATTCGTCATTCGCAAACGGCTGTTACAATAGAATGCTTCTGCTCGCTGTTGGGCCATTGTTTAATTTTGTATTTAAATAATATTTTATTGCGTCTGATATGCCATAAAAGGTTATTAGTTATCTTTCATCTAATCTTCATGCGCTTTGATGTTATCTCATGAGGCTGGTCATCTCTGGCCTATAACCTAAGATAACAGAAAGAAGATGTCAATTTTTGTTCTTCTAATATATATAAACATTTTAGAAAAGAGGGGTCCAACAGATTGAATTAGTGACCTAGTTCACGGATATGAACGACCTACCTATGTTAAGTTCGTTTGGATGAACTACTTTGCCCATCTACTCCACACAGAAACTGTGTTAGTGATAGTGCGAATATATAGTAGGGATGAAGGCGTGCTGTAGTAGTAGGGAATGGCGGGAACGTTGGTGGAGAGCGTGGCGGGATCGTGAACGCCGCGAGAGTTGTTGGTAGACACTTAATGGACCCAACATTAATCTATAACTCTTGCAGCTCTGTGATTTCACAGTTTTCGACAAACAATTGGGTTCCTTTTCAACTGCAAAAAATTTCTCTAACTGATGTACACTTTATATAATTATTATCAGAGACGACTCTTGAGGTCAGTGATTACATAATTTCCGATGGTTTGTACTTTTAACCCACAGAAAAATGGTATTCGTATCTTTTGACAATTTCAGTCTTTGATAATGCAAGTAATACATTTGGGGAACATGACTGACGAATAAATTCAGTAAAAAAGAACTGTTACGAGTAAACTGTTCGTTTTCATTGCAACGTTTGTTGAACTGTTACGAGTAAACTGTTAGTGTTTACTGCAACGTTCGTTGACAGCGTTGATTACTGTACTGTCCTCGTTCTGTTTAGCGCAGAATTAGGCTATATTCAGTTTTATTTCAGTTTCTATAAAAATATTATGCAAATATTCCCCATAAGTTTTGATCAAACAATTTTAAAACAAAAAATGCCTTTTAACATACTGGTAAATAAGAGAAATATTGATTTAATGCCATTGTTTAAGTTACATTACCATCCATTTAAGAAAAATACTAAAATGAACAGTTATTTGAAATGCTCAAAACAAAACGTTTTAACAATGTAATGGTAAAATCAGTAAATGTAAATAGCAACAGTTCATCACAAAGACTGCTGAGTCAACGTGAGCTAGTGAAGCAATTATTTAAAATATTTGAAAATTTAATAGTTTTATTCGCAAGATGAAGTGGTTTTAAGTTTCTGATACTATATACATGGACTGCAAAAATTGAAAATTTGATATCGTTTATTGTTTTTTAAACATCAGATTGTGAAAATCGTGCAATTTTGATGTTATTAAAATTTGCGTAAAATTCAAAGTAAAGAGTAATATAGAATAATGAGAATTCATCCTAATTAAAATATGAAGCATACGTTTTAAAGCTTGAAGTGTCTACTTTTGAAATAATTTATGGAATTATTATTTTAATTATTTTTTTGTTTACAAAAAAAATATAAAGCAAGTAACAGAAAAAACGTGCTTTCTTCAAATAATTGTTTCATATGCCTTGTATTTTAAATTTCAAGATTTGGTACTTTACGAATAAGGTATTCAATACCTACGTCATGAATCTACCGTAAGAATTTTATACCTGAGAAGCCGGTTTCGTTAAAATATACATTTGAAAACTGTATACCTACCGTCGTGTTACGTCGCACTGAGCGGCGGCTTAAGGTAACGTGCGTGCGCGGCTCGCCTCGACGTCTGTTCGTAGCAGAACACGTTGTGATCTGCTTCCGCTATTTGTGTTTGTTTATCATTAAAACATGTTTAAAACTGAAAAACAATTTAAGACTCAATTCCGATGATAATAAACTGGATATAATTATCGAGAGAATGATATTTAAAAAAATAAGGATAATACCTTAGCTCAAAAAGTAGCACGTGCCAATTATAATAGAAAAACAGTTTCTTTCAATGAAGTATCGTCTAGTGATCTATCGATTTCCCTAAAATGACATTGGAAGTACTAGAAATTGTTTTTACTGGTTCCTATCAACTGTCACAAGCTATATCATATTTAGCTGAAATGCTTGATAAAGAAGGCAATAGGCCTACATTTCAACTAAATTATCTAAAAGAAGGGCCAGACATAATTAGATTTGAAGTAAGGTCAAGATATATTAATAGTAAGACTTAAAGTGCTACGTACAGTATGCAGGCGATGATGGGATGGATGTGATCAAAGATTACTATTGCAGTTGTGCTAATGGCTTGAGAACAATTGGGTGTTGTTCTCACATTGCAGCACTGATTTATTATCTATCCTATGGCAGTTATCTATCTCAAGTAATTCGTCCAGCAGAAATACTAATGAATATGTTTGAAATTCAAAAGGTTTGTCCAGTTATCGATGAAGACAGCAACGAAGATGGAGAACAAAGAAATTGTGTTCTTATGCTAATCTTCAAACAGCAGAAACATAGGCCTATATATCTTGTATAATAACTATAATTGTTCACTTATTTCATTTATAAAGATGAGGTTATCTGTAGGCCTATATTCCAGAATCGTTACGTAATTTAAATTTTATAATTATTAAAGTAAATGCTTTTGCGTTTGCCTAAAAAAATTAATTTTTCCATCTTCATTCTGCTTAACACTATCACGTCAAAATTTGGCAGACTTAATTTTATTTTTGTCGAGTATCATTCGAGAATATAAAATAATAAGCAATTTATTGCTACTTTAGCCTCCAAAAGCCAATGTTTCTGGTCATAAGAGGAGTCTTGTCTAAAATATTAAAAGTTTGGGTAAGTATGGATCGTATTTTAAACGATAAGAGGACACCCAAATGCGTGAGGAAAAGTTGTAAATTACGATGAATTTTCTTTGATTAGAAAATATTTCTTTGGTATACTTGGGATAGAATATTGCTTTTACAAACTAAAAATACCAAAAAAAGGGATAAATAATTAAAAATATATTAAAGCCAGAAAGATTTTGGAATACCGAAATGAATTCGACGACAGTGCAGCGGTTGGAGGATATCTGCACTTGTCAATATAATTAAGAAAAAATAAGTCTTTAGTTGTACATTCTACTAACCACGCAATAGTTCAAAGACTGTCAACTGTGTAGAACGTAAGTGTAAAGTTTGACTGTGATTGTAATCTCATGTATATAGTATCAGGAACTTAAAACCACTTCATCTTGCGAATAAAACTATTAAAAGTTCAAATATTATGACTTTAAGGTTAAAACGACCTTTCGAAGTTATCATGTATATACAGTACATAATATTGCAACCCCTCCTTCCTTTTTATGCTTTATAAAAAAAAAGATCCTTTTCTTTTTTTGTGTTTTTTTTTTGAAAGAGAGGCCACTAGTTATTTAAAACTAGGCAAGAGCCTAGAGAAGCCAAAAATGCGCTGGGTCCAGTACGATGGGACTCGCAATTAAACTCGATTATTAATCAACAATAACAATTTTTATTGTTGTCCCATAATTCATTACATGCACAAGTATAACAATCAGCAATAAATAACAGTATAAATGATAACTAAGTAGTGTCATCGTATTAACAATTCAGTTTCTATAAGCCCATATTAATTCATCCCCTAAATAACACTTAACATTAACATCATATATTGAAACACAGAGTAACATATACATATAACCTCATCACACTAAATCATGTTCGACCTGGCAGACAGCCTGTATATTCGATAAAGCCCCAAAACTGCAATCATAAAATTTAAACTTCCAGCCACAGTTGGAATTTAATCATTTAAAACCACAACCCATTTACTCCATTGAAATGAAAACCAAAAAAAAAAATATTTTAAAAACCGAAAGGATGATAATGACTAATAACTGCAAGATAATAGTGGCGTGGCAGCCCATATGAATTTATAACATCTAATAAATTGCACATTATAAGTATATGAAAATCTCTAAGTTTTTTTTGAACTGTATACAAGTGGTAAAAACCCTTATCACCTAAGTTTAAAAAATTGGCATAATTTTCCAACGTTAATTGTTGAGTTAAAAATATATGAATCCCTGTATCAGGAATTCGTTCTTTAATGATAATGATTTAATTTAACAGACAGGTCCAGCAAGCAAGTCAGAACCTAAGTTACAATAATATAGTAGCATCAGTATGCTTTTATAATCTCAAAATTATTAGTATATGCCCACAAAAACAATACAATTTTTTTCTTTAAATTCAGACATCTGTGTATAAATAATTTTACAATAACAGCATGTTGTATTCTAGCAGCTGTGGAAGGGTGCCAGCATGTGCCAGACTATATGAGACAGGTATCAGACCTGCATGGAACTGTATCAACGTGTGCCTAACTTGAGAAAAAAAAACTATGTAAATTTTACACCCGAAAACAGCCTGAAAAACGAAACCCCCAGCCCTTAAATGTTAAAACAAAATAAGAATAATATATGAACCCCGTCCTGAACCAGCCGGAACAGAACCAATAAACACATGACTTAAATTTAGATTGAAAGTATAATGACTCTAAGGCCCTTGTATATATAAAAAATATATAAAGGAGTACATAAAGCTCTGGCACGCTCCCCCAGTGCAGCACACAATTACAATCATAGTACGTTAGAGTTATGGAGTAATATTATAATAGTTCAAATAATGTCATAATGAATGTCCAGTTGACACACCCCTGATAGCACTGTCTAGCAGCGTAAGCACATGGTTAAAAAAAAGGTAAACGATTTGTAACACAGATGAGCAGCGGGCCAGGCCAACGAAAAATAATAAGAGTTTATATCACCTTAATAGCATGAGTAGTATGCATCTTGCAGTGGTCAGCAAGCTCCCTCCTCAGAACAGGTGAGTATTGGATGGTTCATAACTGGTGAAGGTCTCAGTACACCAGCCGAGACCAAAATCTCCGTCTGGGAGCGAGAACCCTGAAAATTAAAAAAGGATTAGAAATTCTGTTCACTGAAATATGCACCCTAGTTCAAGGTAATAACCTCAGAACGGGCCTCCCGACCAACACAAGATAAATGCATAAAGTTTCGGTTTTTTTTTTTTTTTGAAAATTGCCTGAGGAGTACTTAAGTCTACAAGGTGATAATGAACGCACTAAATAAAAAAATAATATTAAAGGGTGTATAGTAAAAAGTCACTTGCACTAGATCTAACAAGTGCCGACATAATCAAACAGATTGGCCTCACCACGTGGCAACACAATTATCGTAATTTGTCAGAAAATGACCCCACTAAAAGCACTTACAGTTACATACAATTAAAAGATTTATAGTGTTTCATCTAAGGGTGGTGTCACAATTTATTTTTAACTGCCATAATTAATTAAAAAGAACACTCTTGCAGTCCAGTGCGTGTACATACATAACCCACATGATTCAACTCTGTCTATACGTACTGGCTTTAGCTATAATTTTATATAATAATTTAACAAATGCTTACAGTGACTGTTGTACAATAATTACAAGAAATACTGGCTGTATATACTGAACATCAAATAAGTTTCTTACAACACACACACTCGTCCGATCGCATCACGTACATTCTCCTCTCGCATTCGGCTGAATATATTTAAGTTTAATTATTTTCTTACTATTCAATCATTTTCTAGCATACTATAATCACTCACCGGGAAGTCTCGAAAGTGTAGCTTGCCATCGGGTTGAGAAGAAAACTACTCAATTATAGTCTGTCCGAGGTCGGGAGCCTGTAGATTCTATGAGAGCCGGCGTCGAACTGAATGCAGTTACAATGCAACAACCAGCAACATTCGACGCGAGATGGCGCGCGCAGTATCCCAGGGCCATCCAATATCGTCGCGCTAACCGACACTGATACTCGCGTTTATATTAAAACAAAATTTATAATACCTTCAATTGCCGGGTTATGCAGACACCGGCACACCCCCACCCCAAAAGGGCAACCTGGTTGCCCCACACTTGAACTCGGGAGGGTACCCTGCAGTGTACCCCCTTCCAAAGTGAACCTAGTGGACTTGGCGATCAAGGCGACCCAGCGGTACTTGCTCTCAGGAGAACAGAGGCTCAGAAGGAAAACGAAAGAGATGAAAGAAGACGTGTAGTGTGTAAGTGTGCGGGTGCTGCGCGCTGACCTGATCAGGGCCAGCCCACAGCAAGAAGGGACAGAGAAGAAAAGACGAAAGAAAAGTTCGGGAGCTCCCTGAGTTCTGACCTCCTGAG
Source organism: Magicicada septendecula (assembly GCA_034769895.1). NCBI lineage: Eukaryota > Metazoa > Arthropoda > Insecta > Hemiptera > Cicadidae > Magicicada > Magicicada septendecula. The sequence continues at coordinate 285,758,270 of CM068369.1, read as the reverse complement.
GCTTGTTCACTCAAGCCTGAACACGAATGCCACCTTAACAGGGCCACTTGCCCTATATTCATACGGGAGGGACTCCCCAATAACGAAACCCATTTTCAACAATACCGTCACTGCATGGGGCAAGGGAAAAGGGGAAATTATGGTCTCCATGAAACTATAATCCAAGGGTATGCCCAAAACTTACCGCGTTGACGACGTTCACAACCGACCTCGTCAACGCGACAAGTTTCGCTCCTCTCTCAAACTCCTTTTTTTGATTTTATTGCTTTCCTAATTTTTTTTTTTTTTTTTTTTTTTTTTTTTAAGGGGAAGGTTAGGAAATCGGGAAGACGGAAAGGGCAAGGATGGTTGAAAGGTCATGGGCTGGGATTAAAGGTAAGGACATGGCTCCCTCCGGAAGTAAGGACGGATGGAGAAAGCCAAGGCTCGCGCAGGCAGGGGCGCATCCCTGAAGTAGACGAACACCACTGGGACTGTGGGGAACATCTACCCGCTTCCCTAGCGTTCACGACAACACCCCCGGAGCACACCCTTTCAAAATGACAAAATCCCTACTCACACAGAGACCACCAACCATTCCCCCCCTGTCAGCGCGTTTACCCCTTTCTACATAACTTCAATTTAGAGATATGCATGATAATCTCCTTCGAATTACCACCCGGCTCTTCCAACCGAGCCGTCACCGGTGACGGGAACCCCAGGATACGATATGGCCCCGACCAACGATAGCATAAATTAGCGGCTCTTTTTTCCACAGCTGAGCTGATCGGATGGCTTTGACAGTAGACCCAGTCTCCGGTCTGAAAGGGGTTAGGAACTCGCCCCTGATTGTATCGTCGACGGACCCGCTCGTGCGCTCGCAGCAAATTCTTCCGAGCCTCCCTCCACCTCTCTGCAGTTCCATTATCTGGCTCCCGTGGTAGAAGATCATCAATATTCCATAAGTTAGTCAACGGGAGTGCTGGCGAGAATCCAAACATGATCTCAAAGGGAACGGCCTTATGACTGTCATGCAGGGCCGTATTAAAGGCTAGCTGTAACGACTTCAGATTCTGGTCCCAGGTGGTCTGTTGCTCAGCGTGATAAGCAATGAGTGCGGACCTGAGATTCCTATTGAATCTCTCCGCATGGGACGGCTGTGGGTAATACGGAGAAGTGGTTACATGTCTGATTCCGCTGGCGAAACACATCCGCCCGAACTCACCCAAAACGAACTGGGGACCATTGTCGGAGACAATGATGGTCGGAAGACCGAAATGTTGAAAAATGTGGTTCTGGAGCGCGCTTATGGTCAAACGAGCTGTTGCCTGCCGTAAGGGCAGTAGCCAGGCAAACTTCGAAAAAGCATCCACGCAAACAAGCAGGTAAGAATTACCTGACTTGCTACGCGGGAGAGGTCCCACGTAGTCTATGAATAACTTCTCCATCGGTTTGCTCGCCACGTCCGATGACAGCAACCCTAACTTAGTGTTCTGGGCAGGCTTGCTCAAGCCACATAGATGACAGCTCTTAACCCTCGTTGCGATGTCCCTATCCATGCCCTTCCAGATGAAATGTCTCCTGATACTGGGAATGGTCTTCGAAATTCCCTTGTGGCCTCCTACTGGGGAATTATGATAATAACTGAAGACCATGGGCACTAACTTGCTAGGCAGCACGATCTTAGGGGCACGTCCCTTTCTTCCTCTACAACACAGGGCGCCCTTGGACAAGAAGTAAGGGGCCTGTACGTTACCCTCCTTTATATTCTGGATGATAGGACCCAGCTCTTCATCGTTCAACTGATGGGGTAACACATCAGTGAAGGCTAACGGAAAGTCTAGTAGAACAGAACAGGGTTGCTCAGATTGGACTTCACTGGGCTGGGAAAACATTCGTGACAAAGCATCTGCAACCACATTTTGAGTTCCCCTAATGTGTTGCACCTTGAACTTAAAGTATGAGATCTTGACCACCCATCTACCAATTTTACCCAGTTGCCGGGGATGAGCAAGAAGCCAAGAGAGAGCCTGATTGTCGGTCTCGAGCACGAACTCAGCGTGTTCCAGAAAACGCCTGAACTTATCTAGAGCGTACACAACAGCTAAACACTCTAGCTCATACACTGAAGACTTTTGTTCTTGCTGGGTCAACGTTCGGGAAATGAAAGCCACAGGCTGCCTAGCACCATCAACGACTTGGGACAGAACCGCCCCGAGTGCAATCGAACTCGCATCCGTCTGGAGTATGAACGGCTTCGAGAAGTCTGGCATTCTCAGTACAGGGGGGGGGGAAATGATGGCTTCCTTCAGGGTCTCGAAAGCCTTCTGTTGTTTCCCCCCATACAAATTTGGCGCCCTTTTTCCGGAGTTCATTCAGCGGTGCCGCAATCTCCGCCGAGTTTGGAATGACACGCCGATAGAAATTGACCATCCCCACAAATGTCGCGATGCCTTTGGCATCCTTTGGTGGGGGAAAGTCCCTGATTCCCTGTGTTCGCTTAGGATCCACAGTGACACCTCTATGGGAAATCAGGTGGCCCAGGAAAGAAATTTGTGTCTGGGCAAACTTCACCTTTTCGGGATTGACAGTGAGGCCAGCACCCCTCAACCTGCACATCACCTCTTCGAGATGACCCAAATGCTCCTCGTACCCCTTGCTGTACACCAGCAAGTCGTCAAGATAATTGAAGACATACTTGAACTTGACATCGTGAAAAACGGTGTCAAGTAAACGGGTGAGAGTTTGGGCCCCTACCGCTAGACCCATGGGAACCCTAGTGTACTGATAGAGGTTCCACGGAACACAGAATGCCGTGTAGGGCCTACTTTCTTTCGTCAACGGAATCTGGTGATATGCAGAGTTGAGGTCAATGATGGTAAAATACCTCGCCTCACTGAACCAATCAAACGCGGAATGAAAGTCAGGAAGTGGGACCGAATCTACCTAAATGTTGGCGTTGAGCTTGCAGTAGTCGATGACCATCCTATGCTTACCTCCAGGCTTGGGCACTAGGAACGCTGGACTGGCATAACTGGACTGAGAAGGTTCAATCACCCCTTGATCTAACAACTCTTGAACCTTCTCCCTCAAGATGCTCATCTTTGGAGGGGCAAATTTATAAGGGTGGGAGCGCACCACCTTGGAGTCCGTTAAGCGGATTTTATACTCCAAGAGATGTGTGAGCCCAAGGGCCGGAGTTAACACAGTGGGGAAACGCTGACACAACTGATCTAATGCGGACCGCTGGGACTGGGAGAGGTGGTCTCTAGATGTGTCGGGGCACTTAACCTCTTGGATATCTTGCCTGGTCCCCTGATATCCAAGGAAAGGGATTACAACTCCCCGATTAAATTTAAAATAACATTGGTGCTCTTGGATGTCAATAACGAGACCACTTTTGCAGATGAAATCGGCACCAATAATGTATTCAACTCCCAGAGCAGGAGAAACCAGAAAGCTCCACACCCAAGAAAATCCCTCGATCTTAAATTTAAATGAAACTACCCGGGAAATGGGCAGAATTTCCTGGGATGCTGTCCAGCACACCACGGAAGACTGTTCTGACCTTTTAATTAAACCCTGTCGTTCAAGGTCCTCGCACACTTTGGATGAAATGATAGATCTTGCTGATCCGGAGTCAACTAATGCTCTGAGTTGACTCCTTTTAAACTCCAACAGCAAGAAGGGGCATACGGAATTGGGCCTAGAGATGGTTTGGAGGACCTTGATGCCCAAAGGACTGGGACCTACAACTGGCCTGGAGGCGCGTACCTTAGAAGACCCGCGACAGGTAGGAGAAGACCGCCGACATATCTTCCCCTCATTGACCCTTTTCTGAATGACCTTGGGCGTCTTGGGGAGGGACTTTGGACTCGACCCAACCCCGGTACAAAATCGTCTGATGTGGCCCAATCTACCACACCTAAAACAAGTCACATTAGGTGAACGACGGCGCCTCTCGTTACAAGAGTTTATACTTTCAATCTCAGCACCGTATGATGATGGAACAATTCGCCCTCCATGCGTCTCGTGTCTTACCTTACCATGTGGTACTTGCTCACGGGACTCGTCAATCTCCTAGACCGTTCTAGAAACCACACACCGCCGTTCGAGGTCCGCAAAACAACGTGGACGGTCCGCGAACACCAAACGTGATCTCTCTTGGGGCGTCACCCCTTCCAAAATAATTCGAACGATATCCTTCTCGGGTAACCCCAACCTCAAAATCCGGGCAATTTTACGGATATCCTGCACAAAGTCCCCCAACGCCTCTCCGTTGGCCTGTGCACGATAGAACCGCTTATATTTCAAATGCTCACGTTGCCGACGGGGTATGAAAGAGTCCAACACCTCCCCATGGAGAGAGTCGATACTGCCACCACGACGCAGAGTGTCGGTGACCAGCTCAGCCAATGAACCCCGGCAGTACGGATATATAACGGACAAGAGGACCTCATCGGACAGCCCCGGAAAATCCGCCAACTGCAGGACGATGTCCAGAAAAACCAACAATTTGCCCTCATCTTCTGGAGAATGACGGAAATAGGGTTGGGTAATCTCTGGTAACCTACCCCCGCCAGAATCACACAATACACCAAACATAACAATCAAACATAATCACGAAGATTTAGGAAAAAACTCAAGTACTGTCCTTCCTTTGAGCGACACCCGGGTTCTCTAGCGCTGCGAAGACCTGGCCTACTTCCGAACCACCTACTAACACCACAGAAGGAAACAAGCAACAACCAACAAATACCTAACATACATAACATCAAACATCAATCCGACACACACGTCTCACCAACACATAACTAACAGGCACAAACTAGTAATCCGAATTCCTAAACTTCGCAACACAGGAAATTAGTCGGTGACGGTACCGACTTCCGATCGGGCCATACCGCATCCCGCTAATGCCAAACGCTATACTCCAACCTCAAATCACCAACATCCTATCACCCAGGCAACGCTTGAGACCCCCCGGCAGTTCAACATCTCAATTTTCCGAGCACAAATACCCGCCCCGTGGTGCGATCAGACTCACAAGTTATGCAACCTAACCTAGCATACATGGGCATATACCTAAAAAACAATAGCATGACAATAGTATAGTATTTCCGAGTTTGCAAGCCCCATCACACCAAAGGACCCAAGGGTTCAACCCTAGAATGAACCACTCTCTGCTACCATTTGCAACCCCTCCTTCCTTTTTATGCTTTATAAAAAAAAGATCCTTTTTTTGTGTTTTTTTTTTGAAAGAGAGGCCACTAGTTATTTAAAACTAGGCAAGAGCCTAGAGAAGCCAAAAATGCGCTGGGTCCAGTATGACGGGACTCGCAATTAAACTCGGTTATTAATCAACAATAACAATTTTTATTGTTGTCCCATAATTCATTACATGCACAAGTATTACAATCAGCAATAAATAACAATATAAATGATAAATAAGTAGTGTCATCGTATTAACAATTCAGTTTCTATAAGCCCATATTAATTCATCCCCTAAATAACACTTAGCATTAACATTACATATTGAAACACAGAGTAACATATACATATAACCTCATCACACTAAATCATGTTCGACCTGGCAGACAGCCTGTATATTCGATAAAGCCCCAAAACTGCAATCATAAAATTTAAACTTCCAGCCACAGTTGGAATTTAATCATTTAAAACCACAACCCATTTACTCCATTGAAATGAAAACCAAAAAAAAAATATTTTAAAAACCGAAAGGATGATAATGACTAATAACTGCAAGATAATAGTGGCGTGGCAGCCCATATGAATTTATAACATCTAATAAATTGCACATTATAAGTATATGAAAATCTCTAAGTTTTTTTTGAACTGTATACAAGTGGTAAAAACCCTTATCACCTAAGTTTAAACAATTGGCATAATTTTCCAACGTTAATTGTTGAGTTAAAAATATATGAATCCCTGTATCAGGAATTCGTTCTTTAATGATAATGATTTAATTCAACAGACAGGTCCAGCAAGTAAGTCAGAACCTAAGTTACAATAATCAGTAGCATCAGTATGCTTTCATAATCTCAAAATTATTAGTATATGCCCACAAAAACAATAAAATTTTTTTCTTTAAAGTCAGACATCTGTGTATAAATAATTTTACAATAACAGCATGTTGTATTCTAGCAGCTGTGGAAGGGTGCCAGCATGTGCCAGACTATATGAGACAGGTATCAGACCTGCATGGAACTGTATCAACGTGTGCCTAACTTGAGAAAAAAAACTATGTAAATTTTACACCCGAAAACAGCCTGAAAAACGAAACCCCCAGCCCTTAAATGTTAACACAGAATAAGAATAATATATGAACCCCGTCCTGAACCAGCCGGAACAGAACCAATAAACACATGACTTAAATTTAGATTGAAAGTATAATGACTCTAAGGCCCTTGTATATATAAAAAATATATAAAGGAGTACATAAAGCTCTGGCACGCTCCCCCAGTGCAGCACATAATTACAATCATAGTACGTTAGAGTTATGGGGTAATGTTATAATAGTTCAAATAATGTGATAATGAATGTCCAGTTGACACACCCCTGATAGCACTGTCTAGCAGCGTAAGCACCTGGTTAAAAAAAAGGTAAACGATTTGTAACACAGATGAGCAGCGGGCCAGGCCAACGAAAAATAATAAGAGTTTATATCACCTTAATAGCATGAGTAGTATGCATCTTGCAGTGGTCAGCAAGCTCCCTCCTCAGAACAGGTGAGTATTGGATGGTTCATAACTGGTGAAGGTCTCAGTACACCAGCCGAGACCAAAATCTCCGTCTGGGAGCGAGAACCCTGAGAATTCAAAAAGGATTAGAAATTCTGTTCACTGAAATATGCACCCTAGTTCAAGGTAATAACCTCAGAACGGGCCTCCCGACCAACACAAGATAAATGCATAAAGTTTTGGTTTTTTTTTTTTTTTGAAAATTGCCTGAGGAGTAATTAAGTCTACGAGGTGATAATGAACGCACTAAATAAAAAAATAATATTAAAGGGTGTATAGTAAAAAGTCACTTGCACTAGATCTAACAAGTGCCGACATAATCAAACAGGTTGGCCTCACCACGTGGCAACACAATTATCGTAATTTGTCAGAAAATGACCCCACTAAAAGCACTTACAGTTACATACAATTAAAAGATTTATAGTGTTTCATCTAAGGGTGGTGTCACAATTTATTTTTAACTGCCATAATTAATTAAAAAGAACACTCTTGCAGTCCAGTGCGTGTACATACATAACCCACATGATTCAACTCTGTCTATACGTACTGGCTTTAGCTATAATTTTATATAATAATTTAACAAATGCTTACAGTGACTGTTGTACAATAATTACAAGAAATACTGGCTGTATATACTGAACATCAAATAAGTTTCTTACAACACACACACTCGTCCGATCGCATCACGTACATTCTCCTCTCGCATTCGGCTGAATATATTTAAGTTTAATTATTTTCTTACTATTCAATCATTTTCTAGCATACTATAATCACTCACCGGGAAGTCTCGAAAGTGTAGCTTGCCATCAGGTTGAGAAGAAAACTACTCAATTATAGTCTGTCCGAGGTCGGGAGCCTGTAGATTCTATGAGAGCCGGCGTCGAACTGAATGCAGTTACAATGCAACAACCAGCAACATTCGACGCGAGATGGCGCGCGCAGTATCCCAGGGCCATCCAATATCGTCGCGCTAACCGACACTGATACTCGCGTTTATATTAAAACAAAATTTATAATACCTTCAATTGCCGGGTTATGTAAACATCGGCATAATATATAAATAAAAAAATAACTTATTAAGATAAAGAACTACACAGGTGCATAGTACATTTAATCTCTAAACAATAGCTTTTATTTTTTTTTCAATTCGACAATTAGTTATAAAACTACAAGTGAATAGGTGGTTTTCCGCCGTCTGAAATTTGTGTGATTTAGCTTCGCTGTCGCATTCGCAGCAAAAACCTTTACTTACGTTTCAATAATTTTCCGAGAAAACTTTTCAATTTTGTAAAAAAAACTATAAGGGCATTTTTATCTGAAATTTTCTCTATTTTACGTTCGTATTGTTTACTTTCACAATACACGGATCTTTTAAAAGTTATAATTAAAACCCGATTTTCCGAAATCTAGAGGTTGTTTTGGGGTGGTTTGGTACTGTGCTAAGGGGTAAAGAGTTTCATAAAATAAAGTTCTATATGTAGATATTTTATTAAAAAACTTCGATTCTTTCTTCAGTTTAACATGAGTTCATAATCTAATATGACTGGGCTAAAAGAGATTTGAAAATTATGATTATGTAATTTTTTTCTTAACTTGCGTTGTTTTATACTCTGTTAAGTAACTTTTAACCGATGTTCAATAAAAAAGGGTATGTGTCAAGGTAATCGTAAAATGTTTGCAAAAAATGCGCATAAATATCTAAAATTGTTAAAAACCGTGTTTTTGATCAGGAAACGTGTTTTGACCAGGAACCTACATTCCAAAAATTCTGAAAAAAATCATAGATTTAAAGTACTGAAAGTTTCACAAAATCACAAAAAGATAAGTTTTGTTACATCGGTTATTTTCAGAGATTTTTTGATTTTAAAGATTATCAAAATTTTTTAAGGGCCTAAATAAGGGCCACGGACCTTTTTCGCTCAAGAAACTGTATATATAGTTTATTTCGGAATCCGTGATTAAGGGCATTTGACCCCTTTTAACCTAGGATACCTTTTTAAAGTTGTAGTGCTAATTACAATGTATGTACTGAACTCTAAAAAACATTAGAAAAATGTAATTAATAAATATGAAAATATACAAAACTCTTTAAAAAATCAAAATATTTAGACAATTTTTAAGCAATTTATTTATAAATATAAATTAGTAATAAATCAACTTTTAAAGTGAGATAATTAGAACACATTTTCAGAAAATGCTGATCAAACCTCAAGTTTGTGCCTTTAGCAGTTTGTGAGGAAAAGGTACATGAAATTGATTAATGTAACATGAGGAAGGCTGATACGTACATGGTGCTTTTAAGTGTCGTTGGCATCACTCCTTATATATACAGTATATTATCCACAATATACGACTTACATTGTTTTTAATATACACAGTATATAAAATACTACAATATAAAATTTTATGTAGCTTAGTAAATATGCCTGTGTCAGGAATAAATACGGGACTTAAATTTAAATATGAAATATTCATATAATTTTCTCCTTTACCTTCTTCTTCCAACCAACCAACAGGCTAACAGCCTGATCATTGCTGATCTTTCCACCTCATTTTTAGTCTTCCAAGGGATCTCTGTTCCTGCGGTTGATATCTATACATAGGCTTTGACCCATATAGTTGCTTTGACATTAGTGTCTGGGCAATATCAGATTTATCCGCTCTAGTGAAGCAATTTAAGTTTAATCATTTGATTGATAATTGGTTTTGGGGAAGATTTGGGTCCGTAGATTGGAATCCATACTGAGTGTACGTAATAGTCTTCATGTACAAGTGTTCTGATTAATAAAATTGTTTTCAAAACTACCAGAGTTTTATTTACAGTACTTTGCTAAAATCTGCTCAATTAATTCATAAGTCCAATCACACTATCCTCCAGGAAACACGTCTAGGTTTCATAGTGTCTGGGCAAATTCCGTCCAAACGCAAGTCTGTAAAATGAGATCCTGTGTCTCTTTTCGTCAGTAATAATCAACTCTCTTCACAGCTAGAGTCGTTTTGGAAAACTGAAGAATTAAACGATCATATACTTAACAAGGAAGAATCGTTTTGTGAAGAACATTTCATAGAACATACTTTTCGTGATGACCACGAAAGATTTGTTATAAGATTACCTCGTAAAGAAAATGTTTCTTTGGGAGACTCGTACAGTAATGCAATGCACAGATTCAAGTTGTTAGAAAGACGATTTAAGAAAGACGAAAATATCAAGGAAATTTATTTTCAGTTCATGAAAGAGTATTATGAATTAGATCATATGCAGCCTGTAATTTCAGCTAACAGTCCTGACAGAATATCAGACATATACTATTTACCTCATCACGCTGTACTCAAAGAATCTTCAGCTACCACTAGGACTAGAGTAGTTTTCGATGGTAGCGCTAAAACCTCAAATGTTTTAGCAGGTGACATTCCGAAAATGTATCGTCAAGTTCGCATTAATCCAAGGGATTACTCATTGCAAAGGATTCTATGGTATGATGATAAAATGTCCAAGGTCATTCCGTATAATTTACAAACTGTGACTTATGGCTTAGTTTCTTCTAGTTTTTTAGCTACTAGATGTCTAGTTGAAATCTCCAATCAGAATTGTGTATCTTACCCTGAAGCTTGTAAGTCGATAAAATGTGATTTTTATGTAGATGATTTACTCACTGGATGTGATGATATTGACCAACTGAAGAAGTTGTACCCAAGGCATTTCTTTCCTGTTGAGTCAGTATGGGTTTTCGATACACAAATGTCATTCCAATATTGCTGACTTGTTTGAAAATTCCAATTCATATGTTAAATTGGATAAAGATGAACACATCAAGACATTAGGTTTGTCTTGGGATCCTCATAGTGATAATTTCGTTTATCAAATGATACTTAACGACAAGGATATTGTTTACACTAAACGCTCTATAATATCAATAATTTCTTCGTTATTCGATCCTTTGGGCCTACTTACTCCAATAATAGTGACGTTTAAAGTTTTCATTCAAGAAATATGGTGTTCCAATTTGCAGTGGGATCAAGCACTTCCTAGTTCTCTTAGTGACAAATGGAATTTGTTTTATTCTCAGCTTAAGTTAGCAATTAGTTTTAAGATTCCTCGTTTTGTTAAGATTAGTGACAGTGTTGTCAATGTGCAATTGCATGGCTTTTGTGATGCCAGCATCACAGCCTATGGTGCTTGTCTCTTCATAAGATCTACAAATGCTAACGGCGATGTAGCGGTTCATTTGTTATGCTGCAAATCCAGAGTAGCTCCTATCAAGCAGATTTCTATCCCCAAACTTGAGTTGAATGCAGCTCTGGTATTATCTCGTTTAGCCAGTAAGGTTAGTTGTACTTTAGATTTAAGCTTGAATGCAATTTACCTTTGGTCAGACTCAAGAGTAGTTCTGTACTGGTTATCTTCGCTTCCTAATAGATGGAAGACTTTCGTCGCAATTAGGGTTTGTGAAATCCAAGAATTAACTCAAGGTTGTATTTGGCAACATGTACCTTCTAAAGACAACCCAGCTGATATTGTACCACGTGGTTGTTCTCCATCTGTATTAAAAATTTCACGTCTTTGGTGGCATGGTCCAAAATTTCTGAAGGAAGAAAAGGAGTAGTGGCCTTCTATCAAGTGTAACATCTCAAACATTCCAGCAAATCTCTTAACGAAGAAAAGAAGCAAGGTGCTAGTCATACCTTTCTAGCATCTCAGAACATGACTGAACTTACCGAACCGTTTTCATCTCTCTCCAGAGCTCTACGTGTATTTGCTTATTGTCGTCGCTTCATATACAGCGCAAGAAATCCTGATGATCGTATTACTTCAAGTCTTTCACTTGAAGAAATCCATCCCACCATGAAGGTTCTTATTCGTCAAACTCAATTGATGTACTTCTCTCATGATATCCATGAACTTAAAGAAAGAAAATATGTATCAAATAAGAGCAAATTGGTCTCTTTGAATCCTTTCTTAGATGAAGAGGATCTCGTTCGAGTAGGCGGTAGATTAAACCTCCCTATTTACCATCAGAAGCTAAGGATCCTATAGTATTAAGTCCTAATTCACATCTAACCAGATTGATTGTTACAAACGAACATCGTAGATTATTGCATGGCGGATTGCAGCTCGTACATTCTTCTCTCAGACAAAGGTTTTGGGTCTTGAATGCTAAATACGTCATTCGGTCTTTTATACATAAATGTGTAACTTATTTTCGCTATAAAGCTCAACCTCAATCGCAATTACTTGGACAGCTACCTAAAGATAGAGTAACAATGTCAAGGCCGTTTCAGTCTACGGGCATTGATTTTGCTGGTCCGATATACATCCGATATGGTGGGCGGCGTTTACGCTCAGCTAATTCTGTTTCAGCCAAGTCTTATATAGCATTGTTTGTTTGCCTAAGTACTAAAGCCGTACATATTGAACTTGTTACAGATTTATCTGCTGATTGTTTTTTGGCTGCTCTTAGACGATTCATAGGACGTCGCGGGTTACCATCTCATATCTTTTCCGACAATGGAAGTACCTTTTGTTCTGCAGATCGTCACATTCAAGAAATGTATGATTTTCTGAAAACTGATCAAGACAAATCCAAATCCCAATCTTTTGCAATATCTAATGGTATTAAATGGTCTTTATTCCTCTTTATTCACCAATTTGGGGCGGCTTATGGGAAGCTGGAGTAAAAAGTTTAAAATTTCATCTAAGGCGAGTTATGGGAAATTCTATATTAACATACGAAGAACTATTCACTTTGTTGATCTAGATTGAAGCTTGTTTAAATTCTAGACCATTGTATCTGCCTTCTTCGGATTCCTCTGATCCATCTCCAATTACTCCTGTCATTCCTTACATTTGCACCTTTGATGTCTTTGCCTGATCCTGATTTCTCAGATATAAGTATCAATAGACTTTCAGGATGGCAGTTAACACAAAAAATATTAAGAGACTTTTGGAAAAGATGGTCTGTTGATTATCTCCACTCTATGCAGCAAAGAAATAAATGTAAATTTTCAAATTGTAATCTGAATGTTGGAGACACTGTAATTGTAAAAGAGAATAATATCTCTCCACTGATGTGGAAGATGGGTACTATCGTCAAGGTTTACCGAGGTCCAGATAAACTGATACGTGTAGCAGATGTGAAAACTAACAATGTAATTGTAAAACGCTCAACAAATAAATTAATCCTTCTTCCTACTTCTAACATATGTAATTTTAATTATAAAAAAATCTAATTAGAAATTAAGGTAATTTAAGCTTACAAGTCTATAATTAGCATCCATTTATAGAATTATAATTGGTGGGCGGTATGTTACGTCCAGCAAGTGCTGCTCTCTGTGGTAGCGTTCTGTTCATTAGCAAACTACATGTAATGCGTCATTCTTAAGTTGGATTCCGTACTGAGTATACGTAATAGTCGTACAAGTGTTCTGATCAATAAAAGTGTTTTCAAAACTACCAGAGTTTTATTTACAGTGCGCACTCGCTCTCACGTTAACCGTGTGTAATAATAATAACTGTGTCCTTTGTAATAATACTTCGACTCTATTCCTTCCTAAGGAAGGAATTTTGGCTATACAAACTTATTGGAGAAAAAATTCTAGGAAGACCTGTGCAGCGTTGGTGAAAAAGATGTAACATATTCCTTTGGGACCGGAGCAGGCGATTTGCCTATTGTTAAATGGAAGAAGCAGAAAGAGAAGAAAACTGCCATTGTTTAGAGAAGTAGTATGCAATTTCTGAGTATCCATTTTTTTGTTATTCAATAATTTATTCCTCTGTTTTAAGGTCATGATCCTTGCGATACTCACGAAAACCTTATTCTGTTTTATTTTTATTCTTAACAATGAACGCCTTAAATCTTGTTTTAAATTACATAACTTGTTTATTTTCATTCAGATTTAGCAGCGTTTATATAGTCAGAAAATTACGGCACATAATAATCTGTGTGCGTAGAAAAATCTCATTTGTCAACGTTGACCATTGACAGCATGATGGAGCAGTGCATTCAGTCATCTCTAATAAATTGTCCGTTATACTGTATACTGCATACTAACAAGAATGCACAAGGGAGCAACTACAAGGTAATTGTATGTTCCGCAGTGTTGCTATTGTTCCATGTGAGTTATAGTATTTTTTATTAAAATAGTTAATTATATAGGCCTATATGCATATATATATATATATATATATTATTTTGTTGACCTTATATTTGTTACGTGAAGAATAGATGTTATTATTTTCCTTTAATAACCGATGAATTAATTTTTAATTAAGAATTGTTTTTTAATCAAGCATATTGTCGTGATTTATGTAATGACATTACATCATCTTGACTGGTCAATGCTGGATACAGATTATGTGATCAGAAAAGGAATACTAAAATTAGAGACGAAATAGGGGTCTCGAGCATCTCAGAGAAACTGAAGGGATGCAGTACAAAGTAACATATTTAAAGGATGTCGAAAGATGGAATCCAGGTATTATTGTGTGTGTATAAGCCACAAGGAAGAAATATTGCCGGCTCTAGAAATACATGGATATGTCAGTTATAGTCTACTAAAAATCAGAAAAAGTCACGATTGACTAAGCTTAAGGTGGATACGAAAATAACGATGGAGACTTCATCTTCTACTTTAGAACAAAATAGTGATGACCTTTCACATGTATTTTGTACAAAAATTAATGACGTATTAATAAAATGAAGTAAATAATTGACTTTTACGCTACTTACAGTTTGAGGAAAACTGAACTTCACCCAAACTAGTTACCTTGTTTTGTACTCTACTCTAAATACAGTTTTGTAGTAGTTACTGTAATTCGATCGTCGGGTAATATGGGGGAAACCAGTTTTTATTCATCTTGCGTATTTTGGTACTCTGCGTACATCGCTTTGGCAGTACCCGAGACGCCACGGTTTATTGTTTCTACCGAGTAGCGGATGGGTTACCGACCTGGAACCAAACTGTCGCCGTAGTAAACGCTGTGTGAGTTAGGACGCTAAGTGCAGTAATAATGTGGCAATGTATGTTGTCTATTAGAGAAAAAAATATTAATTACCCATAAATTTAACATGCATTGCACATAATTGCGTATGCATTGACATTCATTTTTTGAACTCTGCCTCGACGAATAGGTCTTTCTCTACAACGCGGGAACAATTCCATCCCCTTGAAAGTGGTTCTCAGGGTTATATCAATCATGTACTGAAGTCTTACTAGTCTACCAGGTGTTGATTTTTAACGTTAATTTGAAATTATGTCTTCATAAACGCGTTTTTTGTCTCTACGTTCAAAAATTTAGATTTACGAACAATTGTTGAACTTGTGCACTGAAAGAGTGTAGCGTTTATGAAGTTTCTTACGCTCGACACGTTCTCGCAATTTGCATATTGATATTCTTGAGCGCTTACATCTTCATCTGGCTTGAGATAAAACAATAATCGTATTTAAACTACATCAAAGAAGTAGAGGCGTGTTATAGAAGCTTGGTACGGCCGTATTAATAACGCGACATTGTGTGAAGCGTGAATTATCGTTAGTGGTAAACTGTATAACTAGTTTTCTACTTCACAGTTATTCAATTTTAATTTTACTACATCGACACTTATGTCTTTTTAAAGTCTAGACTACTTTTCTTTAGCTACACGTTTTAGTCAGTTTTTTACTGCAGTTTTTTCTTCTCCTCATTTTATTTAGTTTCTTGTTCCTTCAGTTTTTAAATATTTTTTGCCTTCGTAGTCATTTATTTTCTTGCATTCCCCTAAATTGTTTATTCTGAATTATTCTTTTTTGTCAAATTTAACTTTTTTTACCAAATTATGAATAAATTCTAATATTTGTATTACAATTAAACGTTTGTAATTTTTCATTGTATATAATTTATTATCGTGTCTTTTCGACCTAACATTCTATACTTCACTCTTGTTAGGAACCTCATTTATTATATTTCAATTCCCAATAAAAATGTATTTACTCATTTATTTGATTGTTTTGGTTTTTGAATGTGCGTTCTAAATGCAGAGTATTCAACAGTAATTACTTTATCACTACAGCTGGACGTTCTGTTACATATTTCTACAGTCGTACCAACGTTTCCAACATAATCGGTGTTACGTACCAAATGCTAAGTAGAAATTTACGTTTACACAGCTATCTTTTCTTTACAAAAATGTAACAGAACTCGCTTTTTAAAACAACTTTGTTTTCCTAACATACTTTTCTTTGTTTTCAATCAAAGAAATTTATTCTGAATTACATTTCGTGGCAGACGAATACGTGGTAATTTCGAAAAAATATTGTTTACAGTGAAAAATAAAAAGAGATTAGTGAAAAGTTAAAACTAAAGGGCAAGTAGTGTTACACAATGGTTTTCCATCATCGACACACCGTGAAAGGTGGCTCTTAGGTCCATCCTACCTTTACTTTGTGTAGCGTATTATTCGTGTTTTGCAAAATAAAAATGAATTCCCATTAGTGTTTTTGTATATATTGTTGCATTTGTAAAAATAGTAAATAACCATTATGTATTATGTTAGTTATTACATTATATAAAGAACAAAACACATATCGGCTAACACTGAAGACAATTGTTTTTAAATTGCAAAAATTATTTAATTCCATTCGGAAAGGCAACTACGTGTTCACAGAAGTAGTTCAAACTGCACCTTTCGTGAATTCCTTATTTATTATATTTGAAAAAATTGTTTTCTGTTCTTAGTTACATTTTGCACTAATTTAGTTATTATACAAAGCATTTATATAGGTTGCATCGGCATTATTGTTATGAGAAATGTCTATAGTTTTCGAAGGTATTGGAAAATCAAAGTCATAATGTCAGCAGACAAATATTGTAAACACCAATAGACGTATCTAATATTGATGTTTCAACAACAGTTTACACTAAATTGTCTTGGTTACGTTATTAGTAAGTACGCTTTAACAGCGTGTAACATGTGTGTCGATTACATAAAGGTCAGTAGTCACTCCGTTGCAGACGCGTAGCTGGCGAGGGGGGGGCAAGGGCGGCATAGCCAGGAGGGTGGCAAATGAGCATAGACTTGAAAAAATTGTTTTCAGTTTATAAAACTACAAACAACTTGTTTCTTTGATATGACTATTCCTTTCATAAAAGAAGCATAACCAGCCAGCTTGTCTGTTGTCATAAACCTTTCGTGATAAAAGTATTAGTCTATTTATACTCAAGAATCGTAATTACGGTTAAGAAGAACGGCTAAGAAGCCATTTCAATAGTCAAAATGGGTTTTTGTCTTGGCGAAAGTTAAATCCCCGTATTCAGGATCATGGAAATAGTCCTGCTCATCGCTCTGCGTTTTTGGAATGAAAGGAATTGGAACGTTCTTTAAACAAAGGAAGACTTATTGATGATCTACTTTAGGAACAAATGAGTAAAGCAGCTAAGTCATGGAAAGAAATCCTTGAATGGGTTATTGCCACAGTACAAACTCTTGGACAACAAAATCTAGCACTGAGAGGACATCGAGAGTAAATATTACTAACGATCCAAATCCTGGAAACTTTCTGGCTTTGTTAAAATACTTGGCTAAATTTGACCCTGTCATGAGATCTCATTTGAATTCAGTCTCTCGTAAATCTTGGTGTATATCGTATCTTTCGCCTACTATTAAAAATGAAATAATAAGCCTGTTAAGAGAAAGAGTGCGGAAATGTATTTAACTGCATGTAAGAAGGCGAAGTACTTTAGTATTATATTTGACACAACATCAGATGCTGCACATGTAGAAAAAATGTCTCATGTTATAATATTTGTTGAAACTAAACGCAATTCTGTTGATACAAGGAAACTTTCATAGATTTTATTCCTTTAGAAGTGAAAACAGCGGAGGGGATCACAGAAGCTATTGAGAGAGGTGGATTGAATCTTAGCGTTGCAGAGGTCAGTCGTATGAACAATCAAGCTACAATGGCTGGTATCCATTCAGGAGTTCAGAAGAGAATATTAAATTTGAATCCACTAGCTGAGTTTGTTCCCTGTGACAACCATTCAATTAACTTGGTTGGAGGTCATGCAGCTCATGTAAATGTTCAGCCAGCGTCATTTTTTGGCACAATAGAACGTCTATTCACCTTCTTTTCCTGTTCTACTCATAGATGGAGTGTTCTTAAAGACTTCGTAAATATTACACTAAAAGGACATTGTATTACCAGATGGAGTTCAAAAGCAAATGGGGTGAAAACGATATCCACTCAAGTAGATGAAATGATCGCTGCACTGGAGAAACTGAGGGATACACCGACTGAAACAGTCGTTACAAGGGAAGATGCACCATTAATAATTAATGCGATAGAAAACTTTAATTTTTTGACCTTTTACTTTTTCTGGATATATATTCTTTCTTCTATGGACAAAATCCAGAAAATCTTGCAGACCAAAGGAATAAGACCAAAGCATTGATACTCCTGAAGACGCTAACGGACAAATTAAAAGTTTGTAGGCATGAGCTGTGTGACAATGTTATTACTAAGGCAGAGCAGGTATATAATAAATGTGGTGTCAGTATCACAAAAAGGATAAGAAGAAAGCGCCCTATGCCAGGGGAGTATGGAGACGGTGCTGCATTAACCGTTTGGCAAGAAAATCGACGTTCTCTAATAGAAATTTTGGACAAACCGTCAGTTGAAATTTTAAGGCGTTTCTCTGATATAAAAGTGTTAGAAAAACGCTTTGGGTTCGTCTGTAAATTTGAGGCGTACGTAAATGATGGGGATATACATTTTAAGGAATAGCTTTCAAAATTCAATATTAAGTGCACAGTGCTTGCAAAACTGTATCCACATGACCTAAACAGTGAAGAATTGTTCAGTGACTTGAAAGACGCCATACTTTTATTAAAAAGGGCAAAAGTTAATGAAGAACAAATGGACTTTACACCTCAGGGACTGCTACAATACATTAATTCAATGGGAAGCCTACAAAACACTAGCAACAGATTTAAAAATTTTTCTTACTTTATCAGTGTCTGTGTCTTCTTGTGAAAGATCGTTTAGTAAACTGAAATTGATTAAATTGTACCTACGATCAACAATATCTCAGAACAAGGTATCAAATGTAGCGATACTTTTAATTGAAAAGGACATTGCTTTGTCTTTAGATTATAGTGATTTAATAACCGCCTTGCAGCAATTAAGTCGGAAAGTTACATTTTAGAACGTCTCGTTTTAAATATTTATTAAATATTAAAAATAAATATTAAGTGTTTATTAATAGAGAACGGAACCATTAACCTGTAATGCTAAGTGATTAATTTTAACGTAGTTCTTTGTTTAACTTTATGTTGTTTAAGATATTGTTTTGACGATGCGCTTTAGATCTACAAGGAATTTGCATGTTTATTAGAACATTTTTATGATACACATTTTTTATATTACTACATTTTTTATAGGCTACATTTGTTACTAATAAACGTATACAAACTGAATATTGGTAGACCTAATATTAAATTTGTAATATGTAATTCCTTAATTTTGACTTAACAGATATTCTTAAGACGTTTTCTGGACGTGCTTTCATATAAAAATCTACACATTTGCATTTATTATGTGTGAAGTACTTTGTTCACTGGATGGGCCTTAATTTTTGCTCGTTTGTCCTCTTTTAATTGTGAAGGCGAGGCGGCCGACGATCTTCTTGCCCCGGGCGCCAAAAAGCCTAGCTACGCCACTGCTCCGTAGGCTTCGAGTTTGTTCACGTATAAATCGTTGCGTTGCTAGCTTTTACCTACTAGCTTATATTATTTATGTTCAGATGCAATATCTACGGTGATTTGTACATTCTAATGATTGCATCAAAATGTAAATATAATATTATATATGTTAACAATTGTGGATATCGAGTATCTGTCTTTCTATGCTACATACCAACCATCGTAATGTAATGTAATTCTACACTAATTTTCTGTATCTACCAATATATGTTAAACGTTTTTTAAGATTTTTAGAATATGTAATGAAGAAACAAGTAGAACATCATACGAGGAAAACTATTTGTCAAGTGAACGAAACAGATCAAATTGTGGTTTGATCATGTCTATGCGATCATTCCCTATTTGTTTCTAGGCTCGTGGTAAACTGTCCAGTAGATAAGACAAGCCATAAATCATTTTTATGTAAAATGAAACTTCTTTTTCCTGTGCGGAAGTAGTAGAATTTAGAGTATTTCAACGCTACGCGTAATGATATCTGGATGAATACGTTTCAGATTTCTATAATTTTTTAACTTTAAGTGTGTTAAACCTATTGTGAGTGTATGATCAGCTGTTACAATGCCAGCCATGTTGAAATGTACGTGTTCTTAATGCCCTTTTGTTTTCTATAGTAAATAAACCTCTTTTCGTTTTAGTGTAGTTTATTTCCTTGTTTACTTTCCTTGTGTACTAACGCGTTGCTTACTTAAAATGTTACGTACGCTGTTTATTTTTAGGATCTACTATACAGTGCTCATGCACGTGAAGTGGCGTCAAACAGAATTGTGCTTCTGTTGCGTCTGCGTAATAAAAAAAAAAGTGAAGAGTGTTAAATTCTCACCAACAGACGGGCAACAGCCAATATTACGGATTCCATGCACAAATAACTAAGTGATATTTTCAATATAAATGTAAGATACAGTTGCTAATTTATTTTGATAACAAACTAAATATTAAAACACGCTAATTGCACTTTGATTTTTTATTCTACAAACAAAGGTAAGTATTTTTCATGAAGATTATTACAGTCTTAACTAGTATTCAGAATAATAAAAAATTGTTCGTAAGTAGAATGTAATGATTCTACACAAGGATATAAGGTAGGATGTAAGGCTTTCTTTAGCCTTTTCCTGGATAGATTCTCAGGTAATTAAAACTAGAAATTTTTTGTCATAGGTTTTTAATTATATGGATTTTAATGTATAAAAATAGTTCAGTTGTTTACTTACTTATTCCGTAGCCTCCAGTAACTGAGGTGTCGAGGTTCTTGTCCACTCATTTCTGTCACTCGCTTCACTAATAGTCTGCCCAGTTAAGTCATCTCTCTCAACTACGTACACTGATCACATTGCCGTACTTTCTGCTGAAATAATTCACTTGATTTACATTGACCCCAACTTTTTAGAGAGGTAACTTTATGTAACGGTAGATCGTCAAATTTACTGTCAGAATTTGGATATTTTATTGTTATTTTTTTCTTAAGTTAAATTTTTATTTCGTCAGAAGTTTGTCAACTATTGTACAATTTGCTACAAACATGTATGAATGTACGCCTCCTACGCGTGTAACATATTCCAGAGGGTTACACATGCTTTATAACATTCAATCCATGGTGGCACACTTAGATCGAAGTGCCTCGTCTGAGTATATCGGAGTATACTTTTGTGCCCGTCAGTTGGTCTTGGATCACACTATTTTATTTCTCTTACATTCTTCAACAACGAGAGAGGACCTGTAGCCCTAGGAGTTGCGTAGACGAAAGTGCGGAAACGAGCGATCTTCTGACGGACGAGAAGTACGATACTGTAGAGCGGCAATAACATACCTCTTTAGAGGGCTAGTGACGTAAATTGCCCTAAATATTATGTTATTACAGAAAGTACTCACATAACTCACTTTATTGACACACTCGTTTTCTACATGTCAAAGACACATGATTAGAACGGAGTCAAACTGTCGCGTGAGCACAATAACAGCTTACTTAAATTGCACCTACCCTCGATTGTGTTCAATATAAGTTCCTGTACCTGAAAAAATCTGTGGTTGTGTCTATTATAGAGAAAGAGAGAAATGAACGCAATTGTTTTTGTTATATGTAAAAAGGTACAAGTGTGATGCTACGTAGCTTATAAGAAATGGAAAGTTTAAGGTATGTTTTTGTCAACCGATCCTTGTTTAGGCCTGAAGTCGGGCACGGGAAAACATCTCAGTCATATTTTGTGGCTCCCGTAAACTGTCCCCTGACAAAAATTTAACATACATACTGCAGCAGTATAAAAAGTATGTTTCATTGATTTTGATAAGTTTGTTATTTGAATTTGTGACATATTTGTAAAGTTACAGAATTTCACAGATTACAACTCAGTCACTGCACGTCTGTGGCATTGAACTGATTACTTAATTATACAAAGAGTTATTGCTTTGACAAGTTCTGTGTATAAGTAATTTATTACAGTGCAATGTTGGTTCCACCGCGAACTTAGTTCGTCTATCTGGTAACGTAATTTAATTTTCTCCAATTTCGACAGGTTTTTACAGCGAGACAGCTTTGCACCTTTCCCATCTTTCCCATTCTGTAGATTTAGGCATTCAAATTGCCATGATCACCGAGGAACTGTGTCAGATGGTAGTTAATCTCATCGTGCTGGCGGTCAATCCATTTCTTCAAGTTTGGTATAAGCCTTGCGGTCCATATTCCTCTGTCCTCCCTATTCCATCGATCTTGCCGGAGAATAAGTTCCCATGCTTTGCCACGGCTTTTCCAATTACATGCTTGGGTTCTTTCGAAGAGATGCTTTCGTTATAGAGCCAAAAGTTCTATTGGAAACACTTCCGCTATCACCTGGACTAATGACTCTGGCACGGTCCGATAAGAGGGTTAATAATAATAATAAAATGTTAATAATAACGACACTAATAATAATAAACAAGCATTTAAAAGCTTGATTATTAACAAAGAATTTAAAAATTCTTTTGATTTTAGCAGTTTGACAAACGCAGAACATTGAACTGTTCACTTAGCATACTCGCTGCCATAATCGCAAGTGCCGACTCTTGTTTCTAACTTCTGCTTCGTAAGATTTTCTATGCCCTATCAACAGTATTGCAGCACTTGCATCCGGCTCCAGCTATTTTAATAAAAAACGATTTTTAGCTCCTCTTTTATTACATAATTAAACTAAAACTTGAACTTTTACCTTAACGTAAATTTATATCAGCTGTTTGTTCTACTGCTAATCTAACAGTACACTTCTCTTACATCTAACACAATTCCATTTTGCTGCTGCTCTTTAAATTCATCATTCTCATTTAAACTTTTCAAGCATGCCTATTACTTTTTTAATTTTATTTTCCTCTATTTGTTTCCCTTCCGCTGACAACCTCATGTAGGTTTTCTTCTACTTGTAGCATAAACCTCTTCTTTTCCTTCATTTCGTTGCTCTTGTTGAAGTATTGCCTTCATCACTTTTCACAGTAAAACTCGCTCGCTTCTCTTCTCTGTCTCCGGTCTTGCTCTGATCCTCCCATATCCGCCTTCTCTCCCAACTAGGGGGATTTGAGACACCGCTGCCTGGTTGCTATCGGAATCCAGATTATAACGTAAGTCTGCTTTATTGTGTAAAGTACGTGACAGTTTATACGTTTTCTGTCACAGTTAGAAGAGTTACTCTGTAAATACCTTAGTAGGGTAAGAATGAGAGTTCTAACGCGGAAGTGACGTCACAGCCCCCCCTTTTGGCGCGAAATTCAAAAATCCCTGTGGTGGGGGTAGACTTCCGGCGCAGCGTGTCGTCATGTGCAGAGGTTATGATGGACCGGGGGGGTAGTGGTGTGTCCCACGTGACCTCGATGGGCGTACCGAAGTTGTCGGCCATGTTGTCGGCGTTCGGCCATGTTGTCGTCGTCGTCCATTTTGCGTGGTTCCGTGTGCGTTGATTGGCGGAGGCGTGGCCGCCGTTGTCGACAAAATGGACGACGACCCGCCACGACTGGCGAGGATCAAGCCAGGCCGCCGCCCAGCGACGATGACGACGTCAACGACGACGGCGAAGGGCGAACGGCGAACATGGCCACGGCTGGTGTCCATGTTGGGAAAGCTGTGATGTTGTCGGATTGTGCGTGTGTGCTGGTTAAGGTTGGGCCACGTTGTCGGATCGTGGTGTGTTATAGTGTATGGTTTGGGTATATGTTTTGTTTTTCCGGCGGCCATGTTGGAAAAGCGTCGACGTTGTCAACTTGTGCCACGTTGTCGGCTCGTGCATGTGTTATAGTGTACGGGTTTTGTATATGTTTACACTGCCGTTGTCGGCTCGGTGTTATAGTGTACGGGTTTAGTATATGTTTACACTGCCACGTCGACGTTGTCAACTTGTGCCGGCCACGGCTCGGTGTTATAGTGTACAGGTTTTGTATATGTTTACACTGCCACCATTGTTGCCAACTCATGAACTGTAAATTTGAATGTGTGCTTTTGTGGTAAGTATATATTGTAAAAATACAAAAAATGTGCACAGCATCGATGTGAAACTCTTGTTGACTGGCTATTGTGGTGTAATTGTTTTGATTGACACTTCACTTATAAAACATGCATGATAGAAGGAAAAAGGATAGTTGAAAAGAAAAGAAATAACTAAGCAAATTTAAAAAATTTACATATTTATATACAATATATATACCGAAAAAAAATTACAAATACAATATATATATACAGAAAAAAAACATTATAAATAGACATATAAATAATATAATTTAATGAAAAAATAAATAAAAAGTTCAGTTTATATTACATTTTATATACAATATATATACAGACAAAAAAAACGGTTATAATATATATACAAAAAATAAAACATTATATCAAAAAAACATCACTTTGTATATTACAATAGTAAAAAAAAAAAAAATACGGATACAATATACAGAAAATAAAACATTATATGAAAAAAAACATCACGTTGTTCATATTTAATGTGTGTTATAGTGTATGGTTATGTATATGTAAGGGGTTTTTCCGGAAGTTCGGTCATGTCGGTGTTGCCAACTGTTGTCGGCTCGGTGTTATAGTGTACGGGTTGAATATATGTGCTGCCATTGTTGCCAACTCGGTGTTATAGTGTACTGGTTTCGTATATATTTACACTGCCGTGCCGATATCGTCGATGTTGTGTCTATGTGTTAAGTAAATGTATAAACAGATTGGAAAAAAAACATGGTTACCCCCACCACCACAATTTTTGAATTTCCCGTCGTGTGACGTCACTTCCAGCAATGAACTGTCAGTTTCTCTGTAAGAAACACACATGTTATGCGTAAGAAACACTTGCAAATGATGTAATCGGCTCTCACCATGCTTTTCACATGTGGAGTTATTTTTTACAACAGAATGCTGACAGACCACCCGTTATTACTGGTGGGTATGTAATATAATAGGGACAAGCGGTAGTTGGCTCCCACATGCATTTTTTTGAATGTGGCAGTTGACTCCCACGTGCATTTTGCAGCTGTCTAGACATCTGTTTAGCGAGTCGCTAAATTAATTGCATCCGGCTGTCTGAGCGTAGAATTAATTGCCGCCATCTGTTAGTTGTCTCCGTCTGTCTGAGCGTATAATTAATTGTCGCCGTCTGTCTGAACGATTTTAGAGGCGTACATAAATTATTGTGTGAACAAGCCAAGCTAAGTGTGCGTGGCAGCTGTTACTTTTTTTGTTGACGATGTAATCGGCTCAGTCTGTATGACCATCTGTTTATCGCAGCGTGTGAACGTGGTCGTACATAAATTTTTTTTTAATAACAGAACAAACAGGATGTCTGACACCAACTGTTATCACAGCGTGTGGGAATTAGAACGCAGACCGAGCTAAGTGTGTGTTCATGACTTAGTGTGTGGGAGCTTTTTTTGTTGTTACCATCTCTTTCGTGTACATCCTTGAAATACTATATATAAGCCTGTACGAACTGCTCTCCAAGGCACATAGTTCGTCGCGAGACTCAACTGGAACTTGTATAAGGTCAGTTTGATTTTTAAATATTCTTTAATTTCTAAAGTATATTATAATCATACAATTATTGTTTAATAAAATTGATTTTTTTAGAATAGTGTTAATGTTCCAAGGAATTTTGAAATTAAAAAACAATAAAAAGGTTAAAGCAATACTGTTTAATTACAAATAATTAAAATACATGTAATCAAAATAAATTACAATTTAAAATACATAATATGTAAACGCACACAGTAGTGAAAATAACAAAATGTAAACATGTGCACTATGACATGACAAATATGTACCAAAAAAATGAAATAAACACACACACAGTAGTGACAATTAAAAAAAAATACAATTGTATACAATTATATCAAATGAATTATGTGTAAGCACATTATTTTAAATATTATTGGTAAACGTGTGCAATGACAATTATGTACAAATATATTTGTTAATTCTGAAGATGTCTAAAGTGTACAACATGTAAGCCTTGTTTTATTATCTAGGCATAAGTACAATTAAATCAAATGAAATATGTGTAATCACATATATTATTTATAATTAAATGAAATACAACTAAGTACATGTTAATATATATATGTAATCGTACGTGGCAAATGAAGATGTCCATTCGATACTACTGTACAATTTCTACTATGTAAGCTCTATCCTTTTCTCCGCGATAAATTAGTTGCAGCGAGCACGGTACTAAATTTTTTAATTCCTCATCTTCAAAAACGCCTGCGTATCTCTTTGGTAGATATACACGATATTTTAGTCTAGGGTCTTTGTAATCTTGAAGAATGACGAGTACAGTTTTACCGTATTTTGCGTCTATATTTTGCATTTCCCTTGATCGTGTCGGTGCGTTGTTTGTTCTTTGCTGTTAATGTTTACAGGCACGTCCGACGTGTGTAATATATACGCTTCTAACTTTCGGTTCTTGGAAAAACCCAACATGGTACCGATCGTGTGTTCCGTACATCCGAAATCGATATCGTATGAACAATAAATTTCACATTTCAACGTGTTGTTGTTGGGTCGTAGAGAAAATTTTGGGTCTGCTAGTTCTTTCTTCAGGTATGTTTCGATATCGCTGATTTCGTACACACCGGTCGGTATATTGACGAGTTCTAACGTTTTACGTGCTCCCTTTAGTACGGGAAAGACGTTGTTTCTTCCGCTTTCCACGTTCGGTATAGAGTTGTACGTGGTAAAGTCCAGCAGTCCCGCGTACCATTCACCGTTCGTCAGTTCAAGCGGTGGAAAAAAGTCACAAACCAGTGCGCTCGGATCCGTTCCTGTGACGGTGACCGTAAGCGAAGACATCTTGTCGTTTACTGATCGTTCGATGTCAAAAACTTTAAACATAAATGTCCGCAGATGACTGTGTTCGACGGCTGTTTCTGTGCGTAATTGTAATGAACGTCGGTCACGTCCGATCCAAAGTAGAGTATTAGCTCGACAGGAGGGCGCAGATTGCCGAATCCATCGAAGTACCAGACTCTGTCGCCTCGCTTCTTGTAGCATACCCAGTGCGTGCCCGGTCTGGTAGCGTCGTCCAGATTCACGATCGCGCTTTCGTTCTCCCACGGTGATGTACTAGGAAGTGCGTCGCGCATGTACACGCCTCTGAAATAAGGTATACGCAATAGTTTCGTGTACTCATAAAGATCTCGATCGGACAACGGACGCCCGGGTATTTTGATTAGTTTTTTCGGTACGACCGAAGGTATAGTCCTGAAGCCTTTTTACCACCGGCCCGTCTTCGTCGACGTCCTGTCCCAGTTGTCGTTGTCCTCCTCCTCCTCTTCCTGATTATCGTGCGTCGAACCGGCTTGTGTCGTCTGGTGCGACGTTTACGCACACCGCCACCGCAGCATAGCCCGCTGCCTAACGCCGATTTCGCCTTCATCGCTGCTGCTACGGCTGCCGCGTACGCTCTTTCACTGATGCCGGAATTCAAAGCTTTCACTCGTTCCCACGCTTTACCGGCTAGCACGCGATCCGCTACACGTCGTCGTTCGTTGTCCTTGTACTTGCTGTAAGCGATATCGTGTTCACGACAAGCTTCTTCCAACTCGTTGATTCCTCGATCACCGCGAGCCAATCTCTGCTCTACCAGGTTCAGGTTATCGTGCGGGTAGTATTTGTCGTTCAGAAAGATGTTATTATTTTTACTGTCAGGTGGAATTTTCTTTTCATACAGAGATATTGTTGGCTAACACGTGGGCGTCGTTTTCTTCGTTTATGGCTCGCTCAAACGCTGTGAGCATTTCTTCGTCGGTGACGACTGTAGTGTCGTTCGTGTCGGCCGGTTTGATGACATTACCGCGAGCGTCCCATCTCAGGCAATTACGATACTGCTTTTTAACTATATTTCCAATATCCACAGCGTGAGCGACGTCTTCCCATGCGCGTAGTTTCTTCGCTGTAGGATGTTTGCGATATATTTTTCTCTCTCCTTCGTTGAAACTTTCCAGTTGTCTGCGCATAATGTACCAAACGTTTTCGGATATTTTGTACAGAGACAGACAACGAATTTTGTTCCTGTTTATGGGGTTTGGCGCGATCTTCTTAGCCAGTACGTTCCTCAGTTTGCCGACACTGTATTCGATTTTGGACTGTAACAGTCTACTTCGTTCTTCCGCACGTTGCCGTTCTTCTTCTGCGTGACGTCTCTCTTCCTCTGCACACTATCGTTCTTCTTCCGCTCGTTGTCTTTCTTCCTCTGAGCGACGTCTCTCTTCTTCGTTAGTTTCTTGAATAGTTTTTATCATGGATTGTAAATTACTCATCTGTGTTGTTAACAAATTATTTTGCATACTAATTAACTCCTTCAAACGTTCCTCGTACAATTTTTCATATTGACAATATTTCATTACAATTTCTTTCATAATGGCATATAATTCACGCATTTCAACAGCTTTAGGGGTTCTCATTTGCATCAACAAAGAAGCGAAATCTATTCCATTTAATACATAATATTTTTTCTGTGCATTATCTTCATCTTGAACTTCGTAATATTCGATGTAATCGTTTTTCTTTAACCACTTGGTAATTCTGGATTTTTTATTTTTATATTTACCTGTATATCCGAGCCAATTCATTACATCGTCTGTAATTTTTACTTTATCCTGTATGGTACAGTTCCAGAAAAATCTATTTTTCGTATCGTTTTCAACGTCGATACCGAATTGCAAACAGACCTGATACACCGACAATTTACCTACACTACATGAAATCAGTTCTTCCGGCGCTAGACTTTGTACACGGAGTACGAGTTCCCTGTTATTGCGTGCTACCATGACGGATGTCTAATACATACTAATACGTTCGCGCCAACCTGTTGGTCTAGCGCGCACTATGTCGAGCCCTACAAGGTCATTCTGCCCAACAGGTTGGTGCGAACGTACGGGGGAGGGGATAATAAAGACGTTTCCCCCTCCAAGGTTACGGGTATTAAGAAAATAAAATATATGAAAAATGATTATATATTCTTTTAAATAAAAAAAAATCACATACATGCAATGCATACATAATTGTGCGTTGATAGGCGGAGGCGTGGCGGTGGTTTGTTCGCCGTTCGCCGTTCGCCGTCCGGCGGCTGCCTGGCGGTGTCCTGGTCACCGCCCGGAGTGGTGGGGTCTGCGTCCATGTTGTCGGGTGGAAGATGATTGGTGTGGTCGACCATGTTGGAAAAGTGACGAGGTTGTCAAGTAGTGTAAGAGTGTGCTGGTTAATCGTTGGTCACGTTGACAACTCGTGCGTGTGTTATAGTGTACAGGTTTGGATATGTAAGGGGGTTTTCCGGACGTGCGGCCATATTGGAAAAGCGTCGACGTTGTCGACTCGTGGTGTGTGCTGATTAAGCGTCGGCCACGTTTCAACTCGTGCATGTGTTATAGTGTACGAGTTTGAATATGTACGCCATCGTCGTGTATTGCATTGTTGCAAACTTGTGAAATGTGTTATTTTCCATGTGTTTTATATAAGTGAATTGGCGTTCAATTATGCAGTGCATATCATGTGTGTTTCTTACACTGTTTAACGTTCATGCGATAGAAATTACATATCAATAAAGTACATGAATATTGATTACATTTTTTTTTAATATAAAAAAAAACACACATATTATTATAAAAAGCTACATATTATTTACAGAAAAAAAACAATAATATACAGATTACTACAGATTGGTTGACTTTAATTGTGTCTACGAACCCATAACCGCAATATCAACCTGCATATCGTTAAGGAAACCATTGCCACGTTCACTGAAAGCTGTCAGACCAAAGTACTGCATGCCATAACCGATCGTAACGAAAAACCCATAACCGCAATGTCAACCTGCCTACCGTTAACGAAACCATTGTTACGTTCATTGGAAGCTGTCAGACCAAGGTACAGCATGCCATAACCGATCGTAGCGATATACCCATAACCACAATGTCAACCTGTCTATCGTTAACGAAACCATTGCCAAGTTCATTGAAATCTGTTAGATTAAGGTATTGCATGGCATAACCGATCGTAACGATATACCCATAACCGCAATCTCAACCTGCTTATCGTTAATGAAACCATTGTTAAGTTCATTGAAATCTGTTAGATTAAGGTACTGCATGGCATAACCGATCGTAACGATATACCCATAACCACAATGTCAACCTGTCTATCGTTAACGAAACCATTGCCAAGTTCATTGAAATCTGTTAGATTAAGGTACTGCATGGCATAACCGATCGTAACGATATACCCATAACCGCAATGTCAACCTGCCTATCGTTAACGAAACCATTACCAAGTTCATTGAAAGCTGTCAGACCAAGGTACTGCATGCCATAACCGATCGTAACGAAAAACCCGTAACCACAATGTCAACCTGCCTACCGTTAACGAAACCATTGTTACGTTCATTGGAAGCTGTCAGACCAAGGTACAGCATGCCATAACCGATCGTACCGATATACCCATAACCACAATGTCAACCTGTCTATCGTTAACGAAACCATTGCCAAGTTCATTGAAATCTGTTAGATTAAGGTACTGCATGGCATAACCGATCGTAACATTATACCCATAACCGCAATCTCAACCTGCCTATCGTTAATGAAACCATTGCCAAGTTCATTGAAATCTGTTAGATTAAGCTACTGCATGGCATAACCGATCGTAACGATATACCCATAACCACAATGTCAACCTGTCTATCGTTAACGAAACCATTGCCAAGTTCATTGAAATCTGTTAGATTAAGGTACAGCATGGCATAACCGATCGTAACGATATACCCATAACCGCAATCTCAGCCTGTCTATCGTTAACTAAATCGTTGCCAAGTTCATTGAAAGCTGTCAGACCAAAGTATTGCATACCATAAGAGATCGTAACGATATACTCATAACCGCAAAGTCAACCTGTCTATCGTCAACGAAACCATTGCCAAGTTTATTGAAAGCTGTAAGACCAAGGTACTGCATGCCTTAACCGATCGTAACAATATACCCATAACCGCAATGTCAACCTGCCTATCGTTAACGAAACCATTGACAAGTTCATTGAAAGCTGTCAGACCAAGGTACTGCATGCCATAACCGATCGTAACTATATACCCATAACCGCAATGTCAACCTGTCTATCGTTAACGAAACCATTGCTACGTTCATTGAAAGCTGTCAGACCAAGGTACTGCATACCATAAGAGATCGTAACGATATACCCATAACCGCAAAGTCAACCTGCCTATCGTTAACGCCACGTTCATTGAAACCTCTCAGACCAAGGTACTGCATGCCATAACCGATAGTAACGATATACCTATAACCGAAATCTCAACCTGCCTATCGTTATCGAAACCATTGCCAAGTTCATTGAAAGCCGTCAGAACAGGGTACTGCATGCCTTAACCGATCGTAATGATATATCCATAACAGCAATGTCAACCTGCCTATCGTTAACGAAACCATTGCCAGTTCATGGATAGCTGTCAGACCAAGGTATTACATGCCATAACCGATCGTAACGATATACCCATAACCGCAATATCAACCAGCCTATCGTTAACGAAACCATCGTCACGTTCATTGAAACCTGTCAGACCAAGGTAGTGCATGCCATAACCGATCGTAACGATATACCAATAACCGCAATGTCAACCTGCCTATCGTTAACGAAACCATTGCTTATATCATTGAAAGCCGCCAGAGCAAGGTACTGCATGACATAACCGATTGTAACGATATACCCATAACCGTAATGTCAACAATCCTATCGTTAACGAAATCATAGCCAAGTTCATTGAAAGCCGTCAGATCAAGTTACTGCATGCCTTAACCGATCGTAATGATATATCCATAACCGCAATGTCAACCTGCCTATCGTTAACGAAAACATTGCCATGTTCATTGAAAGCTGTCAGACCAAGTTACTGCATGCCATAACCGATCGTAACGATATACCCATAACTGCAATGTCAACCTGCCTACCGTCAACGAAACCATTGCCACGTTCATTGAAAGGTGTCAGACCAAGTTACTGCATGCCATAACCGATCGTAACGCTATATCCACAACCGCAATGTCAACCTGCCTATCGTTAACGAACTCATTTCCACATTCATTGTAAGTTGTCAGACCAAGGTACTGCATGCCATAGCCGATCGTAACGATATAGCCATAATCGCAATATCAACCTGCCTATCGTTAACAAAACCATTGTCATGCCATAACCGATCGTAACGATATACCCATAACCGCAATGACAACCTGCCTATCGTTAACGAAACCATCGCAAAGTTCTTTTAAAGCCGTCAGACCAAGGTACTGCTTTTCATAACCGATCGTAACGATATACACACAACCGTAATGTCAACCTGCCTTTCGTTAACGAATCCATTGCCACGTTCATTGTAAGATGTCACTCCAAGGTACTGCATGCCATAATCGATCTTAACGATATACCCTTAACCGCAATGTCAACATGCCTATTGTAAACGAAACCATTGACATGTTCATTGAAAGCTGTCAGACCAAGTTACTACGTGGCATAACAGATCGTAACGATATACACATAACAGCAATGTCAACCTGTCTATCGCTAATGAAACCATTGCCTCGTTCATAGAACGTTGTCAGACCAAGGTACTGCATATCATAATCAATCGTAACGATATACCCATAACCGCAACGTCAACCTGCCTATCGTTAACGAAACCATTGTCAAGTTCATTGAAAACTGTCAGACCAAGTTACTGCATCCCATAACCGATCGTAACGATGTACCCATAACCGCAATGTCTACCTGCATATCGTTAAGGAAACCATTGCCACATTCATTGAATTCTGACAGACCAAGGTACTGCATGCCATAACCAATGGTAATGATATACTCATAACCACAACGTCATCCTGCCTATCGTAACGAAAACATTGCCATGTTCATTGAAAGCTGACAGAACAAGTTACTGCATGCCATAACCGATCGTAACGATATACCCATAACCGCAATATCAACTGGCCTATCGTTAACGAAACCATTGCCCCGTTCATTGAAAGCTCTCAGACCAAGTTACTGCATGCCATAACCGATAGTAAAGATATACCTATAACCGAAATCTCAGCCTGCCTATCGTTATCGAAACCATTGCCAAGTTCATTGAAAGCCGTCAGAACAAGGTACTGCATGCCTTAACCGATCGTAATGATATATCCGTAACCGCAAAGTCAACCTGCCTATCGTTAACGAAACCATTGCCAGTTCATGGAAAGCTGACAGACCAAGGTATTGCATGCCATAACCGATCGTAACGATATACCCACAACCGCAATATCAACCTGCCTATCGTTAACGAAACCATTGTCACGTTCATTGAAACCTGTCAGACCAAGGTAGTGCATGCCATAACCGATCGTAACGATATACCCATAACCGCAATGTCAACCTGCCTATCGTTAACGAAACCATTGCTAATTTCATTGAAAGCCGCAAGAGCAAGGTACTGCATGACATAACCGATTTTAACGATATAACCATAACCGTAATGTCAACATTCCTATCGTTAACGAAATCATAGCCAAGTTCGTTGAAAGCCGTCAGATCAAGTTACTGCATGCCGTAACCAATTGTAACGATATGCCCATAACCGCAATGTCAACCTGCCTATCGTTAACTAAACCATTGCTACGTTCATTAAAAGCTGCCAGACGAAGGTACTGCATGCCATAACCGATCGTAACGATATACCCACAACCGCAATGTCAACCTGCCTATCGTTAAAGATACCATTGCCAAGTTCATTGAATGCCGCCAGACCATGTTACTGCATGCCATAACCAATCGTAATGATATACCAATAACCGCAATGTCATCCTGCCTATCGTTAACGAAACCATTGCCAAGTTCATTGAAAGCCGTCAGACCAAGTTTCTGCATGCCATAACCAATCGTCATGATATACCCATAACCGCAACGTCATCCTGCCTATCGTTAACGAAAACATTGCCATGTTCATTGAAAGCTGTCAGACCAAGGTAGTGCATGCCATAACCGATTGTAACGATATACCCATAACCGCAACGTCATCCTGCCTATCTTTAACGAAAACATTGCCATGTTCATTGAAAGCTTTCAGACCAAGGTAGTGCATGCCATAACCAATCGTAACGATATACCCATAACCGCAACGTCATCCTGCCACTCGTTAACGAAATCGTTGCCAAGTTCATTGAAAGCTGTCAGACCAAAGTATTGAATACCATAAGAGATCGTAACGATATACTCATAACCGCAACGTCAACCTGTCTATCGTCAACGAAACCATTGCCAAGTTTATTGAAAGCTGTAAGACCAAGGTACTGCATGCCTTAACCGATCGTAACAATATACCCATAACCGCAATGTCAACCTGCCTATCGTTAACGAAACCATTGCCAAGTTCATTGAAAGCTGTCAGACAAAGGTACTGCATGCCATAACCGATCGTAACTATATACCCATAACCGCAATGTCAACCTGTCTATCGTTAACGAAACCATTGCTACGTTCATTGAAAGCTGTCAGACCAAGGTACTGCATACCATAAGAGATCGTAACGATATACTCATAACCGCAAAGTCAACCTATCTATCGTTAACGCCACGTTCATTGAAAGCTCTCAAACCAAGGTACTCCATGCCATAACCGATAGTAACGATATACCTATAACCGAAATATCAACCTGCTTATCGTTATCGAAACCATTGCCAAGTTCATTGAAAGCCGTCAGAACAAGGTACTGCATGCCTTAACCGATCGTAATGATATATCCATAACCGCAATGCCAACCTGCCTATCGTTAACGAAACCATTGCCAGTTCATGGTTAGCTGTCAGAGCAAGGTATTGCATGCCATAACCGATCGTAACGATATACCCATAACCGCAATATCAACCTGCCTATCGTTAACGAAACCATTGCCAAGTTCATTGAAAGCCGTCAGACCAAGTTACTGCATGCCATAACCAATCGTAATGATATACCCATAACCGCAACGTCATCCTGCCTATCGTTAACGAAAGCATTGACACGTTCATTGAAAGCTGTCAGACCAAAGTACTGTATGACATAACCGATTTTAACGATATAACCAAAATCGCAATGTCTACCTGCCTAACGTTAACGAAACCATTGCCTCGTTCACTGAAATCTGTCAGAATAAGGTACTGCATACCATAACCGATCTTAACGATATACCCACAACCGCAATATCAACCTGCCTATCGTTAAAGAAACAATTGCCAAGTTCATTGAAAGCTGTCGGACCAAGGTAGTGCATGCCATAACCGATCGTAACGATATACACATAACCGCAATGTCAGCCTGCCTATCGTTAACAAAAACATTGCCATGTTCATTGAAAGCTGTCAGACCAAGTTACTGCATGCCATAACCGATCGTAACGATGTACCCATAACTGCAATGTCAACCTGCCTATCTTTAACGAAACCATTGTCACGTTCATTGAAAGGTGTCAGACCAAGGTACTGCATGCCATAGCTGATCGTAACGATATATCCATAATCGCAATATCAACCTGCCTATCGTTAACAAAACCATTGTCATGCCATAACCGATCGTAACGACATACCCATAACCGCAATGACAACCTGCCTATCGTTAACGAAACCATCGCAAAGTTCTTTTAAAGCCGTCAGACCAAGGTACTCATGTCATAACCGATCGTAACGATATACACATAACCGTAATGTCAACCAGCCTTTCGTTAACGAATCGATTGCCACGTTCATTGTAAGATGTCAGACCAAGGTACTGCATGCCATAATCGATCTTAACGATATACCCATAACCGCAATGTCAACATGCCTATTGTAAACGAAACCATTGACACGTTCATTGAAATCTGTCAGACCGAGATATTGCATGTCGTAACCAATCGTAACGATACACCCACAAACACAATCTCAGCTTACCTACCGTTAACGAAACCATTGCCAACTTCATTGAAAGCTGTCAGACCAAGTTGCTACGTGGCATAACCGATCGTAACGATATACACATAACAGCAATGTCAACCTGCCTATCGCTAATGAAACCATTGCCTCGTTCATAGAAAGTTGTCAGACCAAGGTACTTCATATCATAATCGATCGTAACGATATACCCATAACCGCAACGTCAACCTGCCTATCGTTAACGAAACCATTGTCAAGTTCATTGAAAGCTGTCAGACCAAGTTACTGCATGCCATAACCGATCGTAACGATGTACCCATAACCACAGTGTCTACCTGCATATCGTTAAGGAAACCATTGCCACATTCATTGAATTCTGACAGACCAAGGTACTGCATGCCATAACCAATCGTAATGATATACCCAAAACCACAACGTCATCCTGCCTATCGTTAACGAAAACATTGCCATGTTTATTGAAAGCTGTCAGACCAAGTTACTGCATGCCATAACCGATCGTAACGATATACCCATAACCGCAGTATCAACCGGCCTATCGTTAACGAAACCATTGCCACGTTCATTGAAAGCTCTCAGACCAAGTTATTGCATGCCATAGCCGATAGTAACGATGTACCTATAACCGAAATCTCAGCCTGCCTATCGTTATCGAAACCATTGCCAAGTTCATTGAAAGCCGTCAGAACAAGGTACTGCATGCCTTAACCGATCGTAATGATATATCCACAACCGCAATGTCAACCTGCCTATCGTTAACGAAACCATTGCCAGTTCATGGAAAGCTGTCAGACCAAGGTATTGCATGCCATAACCGATCGTAACGATATACCCATAACCGCAATATCAACCTGCCTATCGTTAACGAAACCATTGTCACGTTCATTGAAACCTGTCAGACCAAGGTAGTGCATGCCATAATTGATCGTAACGATATACCCATAACCGCAATATCAACCGGCCTATCGTTAACGAAACCATTGCCACGTTCATTGAAAGCTCTCAGACCAAGGTACTGCATGCCTTAACCGATCGTAATGATATATCCATAACCGCAATGTCAACCTGCCTATCGTTAACGAAACCATTGCCAGTTCATGGAAAGCTGTCAGACCAAGGTATTGCATGCCATAACCAATAGTAACGGTATACCTATAACCGAAATCTCAACCTGCCTATCGTTATCGAAACCATTGCCAGTTCATGGAAAGCTGTCAGACCAAGGTATTGCATGCCATAACCGATCGTAACGATATACCCATAACCGCAATATCAACCTGCCTATCGTTAACGAAAACATTGTCACGTTCATTGAAACCTGTCAGACCAAGGTAGTGCATGCCATAACCGATCGTAAGGATATACCCATAACCGCAATGTCATCCTGCCTATCGTTAACGAAACCATTGCTAATTTCATTGAAAGCCGCCAGAGCAAAGTACTGCAGGACATAACCGATCGTAACGATATACCCATAACCGCAATATCAACCTGCCTATCGTTAACGAAACCATTGTCAAGTTCATTGAAAGCCGTCAGACCAAGTTACTGCATGCCATAACCAATCGTAATGATATACCCATAACCGCAACGTCATCCTGCCTATCGTTAACGAAAGCATTGACACGTTCATTGAAAGCTGTCAGACCAAAGTACTGCATGACATAACCGATTTTAACGATATAACCAAAATCGCAATGTCAACCTGCCTAACGTTAACGAAACCATTGCCTCGTTCACTGAAATCTGTTAGAATAAGGTACTGCATACCATAACCGATCTTAACGATATACCCACAACCGCAATATCAACCTGCCTATCGTTAAAGAAACAATTGCCAAGTTCATTGAAAGCTGTCAGACCAAGGTAGTGCATGCCATAACCGATTGTAACGATATACCCATAACCGTAATGTCAACATTCCTATCGTTAACGAAATCATAGCCAAGTTCATTGAAAGCCGTCAGATCAAGTTACTGCATGCCGTAACCAATTGTAACGATATGCCCATAACCGCAATGTCAACCTGCCTATCGTTAACTAAACCATTGCTACGTTCATTAAAAGCTGCCAGACGAAGGTACTGCATGCCATAACCGATCGTAACGATATACCCACAACCGCAATGTCAACCTGCCTATCGTTAAAGATACCATTGCCAAGTTCATTGAATGCCGCCAGACCATGTTACTGCATGCCATAACCAATCGTAATGATATACCCATAACCGCAATGTCATCCTGGCTATCGTTAACGAAACCATTGCCAAGTTCATTGAAAGCCGTCAGACCAAGTTTCTGCATGCCATAACCAATCGTAATGATATAACCATAACCGCAATGTCATCCTGCCTATCGTTAACGAAAACATTGCCATGTTCATTAAAAGCTGTCAGACCAAGGTAGTGCATGCCATAACCGATCGTAACGATATACCCATAACCGCAATATCAACCGGCCTATCGTTAACGACACCATTGCCACGTTCATTGAAAGCTCTCAGACCAAGGTACTGCATGCCATAACCGATAGTAACGATATACCTATAACCGAAATCTCAACCAGCCTATGGTTATCGAAACCATTGCCAAGTTCATTGAAAGCCGTCAGAACAAGGTACTGCATGCCTTAACCGATCGTAATGATATATCCATAACCGCAATGTCAACCTGCCTATCGTTAACAAAACCATTGTCAGTTCATGGAAAGCTGTCAGGCCAAGGTATTGCATGCCATAACCGATCGTAACGATATACCCATAACCGCAATATCAACCGGCCTATCGTTAACGACACCATTGCCACGTTCATTGAAAGCTCACAGGCCAAGGTACTGCATGCCATAACCGATAGTAACGATATACCTATAACCGAAATCTCAACCTGCCTATCGTTATCGAAACCATTGCTAAGTTCATTGAAAGCCGTCAGAACAAAGTACTGCATGCCTTAACCGATCGTAATGATATATCCATAACCGCAATGTCAACCTGCCTATCGTTAACGAAACCATTGCCAGTGCATGGAAAGCTGTCAGACCAAGGTATTGCATGCCATAACCGATCGTAACGATATACCCATAACCGCAATATCAACCTGTCTATCGTTAACGAAACCATTGTCACGTTCATTGAAACCTGTCAGACCAAGTTAGTGCATGCCATAACGGATCGTAACGATATACCCATAACCGCAATGTCAACCTGCCTATCGTTAACGAAACCATTGCTAATTTCATTGAAATCCGCCAGAGCAAGGTACTGCATGACATAACCGATTGTAACGATATACCCATAACCGTAATGTCAACACTCCTATCGTTAACGAAATCATAGCCAAGTTCATTGAAAGCCGTCAGATCAAGGTACTGCATGACATAACCGATTGTAACGATATACCCATAACCGTAATGTCAACATTCCTATCGTTAACGAAATCATAGCCAAGTTCATTGAAAGCCGTCAGATCAAGGTACTGCATGACATAACCGATTGTAACGATATACCCATAACCGCAATGTCAACCTGCCTATCGTTAACGAAACCATTGCTACGTTCATTATAAGCTGCCAGACGAAGGTACTGCATGCCATAACCGATCGTAACGATATACCCACAACCGCAATGTCATCCTGCCTATCGTTAACGAAACCATTGCCAAGTTCATTGAAAGCCGTCAGACCAAGTTAGTGCATGACATAACCAATCGTAATGATATACCCATAACCGCAACGTCATCCTGCCTATCGTTAACGAAAGCATTGACACGTTCATTGAAAGCTGTCAGACCAAAGTACTGCATGACATAACAGATTTTAACGATATAATCACAATCGCAATGTCCACCTCTCTAATGTTAACGAAACCATTGCCTCGTTCACTGAAATCTGTCAGACCAAGGTACTGCATGCCATAACCGATCTTAACGATATACCCACAACCGCAATGTCAACCTGCCTATCGTTAAAGAAACAATTGCCAAGTTCATTGAAAGCTGTCAGACCAAGGTAGTGCATGCCATAACCGATCGTAACGATATACACATAACCGCAATGTCAGCCTGCCTATCGTTAACAAAAACATTGCCATGTTCATTGAAAGCTGTCAGACCAAGTTACTGCATGCCATAACCGATCGTAACGATATACCCATAACTGCAATGTCAACCTGCCTACCGTTAACGAAATCATTGCCACATTCATTGTAAGATGTCAGACCAAGGTACTGCATGCCATAGTCGATCGTAACGATATAGCCATAATCGCATTATCAACCTGCCTATCGTTAACAAAACCATTGTCATGCCATAACCGATCGTAACGATATACCCATAACCGCAATGACAACCTGCCTATCGTTAACGAAACCATCGCAAAGTTCTTTTAAAGCCGTCAGACCAAGGTACTACATGTCATAACCGATCGTAACAATATACACATAACCGTAATGTCAACCTGCCTTTCGTTAACGAAACCACGTCAAGTCCATTGAAATATGTCAGACCAAGGTACTGCATGCCATTACCGATCGTAACCATATACCCATAACCGCAATATCAACCTGCCTACCGTTAACGAAACCATTGCCACGTTCATTGTAAGATGTCAGACCAAGGTACTGCATGCCATAATCGATCTTAACGATATACCCATAACCGCAATGTCAACATGCCTATTGTGTGTGTGTGTGTGTGTGTGTGTGTGTGTGTGTGTGTGTGTGTGTGTGTGTGTGTGTGTGTGAAGTTAACATAGCTTAGACAAAATACAAACGTAAAGAAAGAATTTGATATGTACAGCTAACGCTTGAAGTATACTGTGACAAACATGTGTTTCTCGCTGGTTACTGCTAACATATTTTTAAATGAAAATATCATGATAATATAATGAAAATATTATGATAATATATTAAGTGATAAACATCGTGAATGTCTTTGTTTTAGTCGAGTATAATGTCTGGAGACTGTTTTGAAAGATACATGGCGGATTGGATAGAAAGCGCTCCACTCAAGTGGAGCATAATAGAGAACTATTACAACCTCGCTCCACGACATGCCATTGCTATTCCCAGTCTCAAGGCGAGACAGAATTAAAAAAAGAGTTATCAAATATTTACACTCAGTTTATTACCGACCATGCTGGCGGAGTCAATTATGGCAAATTTATAAAAGATTGGGTGAGTGAAAATTACGTACCACTCTTTCCTGAGTTGTAATATACTTATTTTTTAAATATACATTTGTTAATATACATTTCATATAGTCTGTATTTTGTTTTAAATATTTTGGATGAAAATTACATACCACTCTTTCATACAGTAATTTAAATTAATAAAACAGTGTTTTTGTATTATTATTAATACTGATTGCATGTTTTATTTAATGCTTTTTGTCTTAGGTGTTGCCATTGAATAGAAGTGTTGTACCACAGGTTATTGGTGGTAGTGATATTATGTTTATGAAGCACCCAGAAAAGTAAAGTCCAAGGACCAGCTTAATGAAGTACTAAATGAAGAAGAAGAGTGTATTGAAGATTGCTATCAGTGTATAACAGTAAAGGTATAACTCAAAGAAAACATTGGTTTAAAATGTAAACGTCATCTTTAACGTACATCATTTGTAAATCACCATCACTTTTAATTACTGTAGAAATTCTATGTTTCAGACTCAGATAATAAAGGGCTTGACAGTAAACAAAGCAAGACTGTTTATATAATAAAGGGGAGCGTAATTCCAGTATATAACGACAGTAGTAAAAAGATTTTATTGCACAGCAGGCTAGAACCGCTCTTAAGTTGGCAGTTTAAAAATATTTATTTTTGATTTAATTGTACACATTTGTCATAGTGCACTTGTTTATTTTAACTTGTACTTAGTTTACTTAGATGTATTTCGTGTACATATTATATATAATTTGAAATTTGTACTTAGTTTACTTAGATGTATTTCGTGTACATATTATATATAATTTGAAATTTGTACTTAGTTTACTTAGATGTATTTCGTGTACATATTATATATTTTGAAATTGTCACTACTGTGTGTTTTATATATTATGTATTTAAAATTGTAATATATTTTGTTTACATGTATTTTAATTATTTTTAATTAAACGGTATTGCTTTAACATTATTATTGTATTAATTTTTTTTTGTTTAATTGTAAACTTTTGTATTGTGTTCATCTGTATATATATATATTGTGTGTGTGTGTGTGTGTGTGTATGTGTGTGTGTGTGTAGTTTATTGTATATTTTTATGTGTGTTTGATTACAATATATGTAAATTTTGCTTTGCTTAGTTGTTTATTTTCAACTATCCTTTTTTTTCCTTCCATCATACATGTTTCATAAGTGAAATGTCAATCAGAACAATTGCACAAATGCGTGTTATCAATAGCGAAATGATATTCAATTTTGCACCGTAGTAGTAAATATATCTGAAACCCGTACACTATAACACACGTACGAGCTGAGAACGTTGCCGACGCACTATTACTGTAAAAAAAATTAGTTGTAAAATAAACTTGTAGAGATATTTTCTTTTATGTTTATATTTGTACATATTTTTTCATTGTATAAGTGTTTATTTTCAACTATCCTTTTCGCATACTACAATTTACTTAACACATAGACACACAGTTGTCAACAATGCAATCGCTCAGATAAGTGAATTGAACACTGCATAACATGTGTGTTTCTTACAGGGAAACTGACAGTTCATTGCTGAAAGTGACGTCACACGACGGGAAATTCAAAAATTGTGGTGGTGGGGGTAACCATGTTTTTTTTCAATCTGTTTATACATTTACTTAACACATAGACACAACATCGACGATATCGGCACGGCAGTGTAAATATATACGAAACCAGTACACTATAACACCGAGTTGGCAACAATGGCAGCACATATATTCAACCCGTACACTATAACACCGAGCCGACAACAGTTGGCAACACCGACATGGCCGAAGTGAAGTGTCAATCAGAACAATTACACCGCAATAGCCAGTCAACAAGAGTTTCACATCGATGATGTGCACATTTTGTATTTTTACAATATATACTTACCACAAAAGCACACATTCAAATTTACAGTTCACGAGTTGGCAACACTGCAATTCATCTCTTCACATCGACGATATCCGGACGGTAGCAGTGTATATATCCGAACCCATACACTATAACACATGCACGAGTTGACAACGTGGCCAACGCTATTACAGTTCTCAAGTTGGCAACAATGCACAATTCACCTCTTCACGTCGACGGACAATGGTGGCAGTGTAAACATATACAAAACCCGTACACTATAACACATGCACGAGCCGACAACGTGGCCGGCACAAGTTGACAACGTCGCGATGATGTGCACATTTTTTGTATTTTTACAATATATACTTACCACAAAAGCACACATTCAAATTTACAGTTCACGAGTTGGCAACACTGCAATTCATCTCTTCACATCGACGATATCAGCACGGTAGCAGTGTAAATATCTGAACCCACAGTTCTCAAGTTGACAACAATGCACAATTCACCTCTTCATGTCAACGTACAATGGTGGCAGTGTAAACATATACAAAACCTGTACACTATAACACATGCACGAGCCGACAACGTGGCGCACAAGTTGACAACGTCGACAGACAATGGTGGCAGTGTAAACATATACAAAACCCGTACACTATAACACATGCACGAGCCGACAACGTGGCCGGCACAAGTTGACAACGTCGACGCTTTTCCAACATGGCTAACCTTCCGGAAAAACAAAACATATACCCAAACCATACACTATAACACACCACGATGCGGCAACGTGGCCCAACCTTAACCAGCACACACGCACAATCCGACAACATCCCAACTTTCCCAACATGGCCACCACACACCCGACAAAATGGACGACGACCCCACCACTCCCGGCGGCGGTCAAGCCACGACCTGGCCGCGGCCAAGCCCCCGCCGGACGGCGAAC
The DNA here is from genome assembly GCA_034769895.1 of Magicicada septendecula. Lineage (NCBI taxonomy): Eukaryota > Metazoa > Arthropoda > Insecta > Hemiptera > Cicadidae > Magicicada > Magicicada septendecula. Next base: position 285,714,385 of record CM068369.1, on the reverse strand, counting down.
AGCGAACGGCGGCCGGCGAACGGCGGCCACGCCTCCGCCAATCAACGCACACGTAACCCCACAAAATGGACGACGACGACAACATGGCCGAACGCCGACAACATGGCCGACAACTTCGGTACGCCCATCGAGGTCACGTGGGACACACCACTACCCCCCCGGTCCATCATAACCTCTGCACATGACGACACGCTGCGCCGGAAGTCTACCCCCACCACATGGATTTTTGAATTTCGCGCCAAAAGGGGGGCTGTGACGTCACTTCCGCGTTGCCGAAGCCAATTATTATTCATTAGTTAGTCAACGGCTAGGGTTATGTTATTAAACAAATGGATGTACGCACACACAAGCGCGCACAGACAGCTGGAGCCCAATTAATAATATTACATCACCAACGACTCGCGTTCTTCAAATTATGTACGACTAATAAAGCTTTCGTTCACACGCTTTGGTAACAGATGGGCACACAGATGGATTGATTACATCATCACCAGCATGTGTACATATTATGCTCAGATAGCCGAAGCTAAGATGGATTGATTACATCATCACCAGCATGTGTACATATTATGCTCAGATAGCCGAAGCCAATTCATTACAACTAGACATTCAATTATGCAATGCATATCATGTGTATTTTCTTACATGTACACAACACTACTCATTTTTTTTTACGTTCGTGCAATATAGATTACTATAGTAATAATTATTTATGCATAAATATATATTTCATGAGTTGGCAACAATGGTGGCAGTGTAAACATATACAAAACCTGTACACTATAACACATGCACGAGCCGACCGGCACAAGTTGACAACGTCGACGGTGGCAGTGTAAACATATACAAAACCCGTACACTATAACACATGCACGAGCCGACAACGTGGCACAAGTTGACAACGTCGACGCTTTTCCAACATGGCCGCCCTTCCGGAAAAACAAATCATATACCCAAACCATACACTATAACACACCACGATCCGGCAACGTGGCCCAACCTTAACCAGCACACACGCACAATCCGACAACATCACAGCTTTCCCAACATGGCCACCACACACGGCGGAGGCGTGGCTATGTTCGCCGTTCGCCGTTCGCCGTTGACGTCGTCGTTGACGTCGTCATCGTCGCTGGGCGGCGGCCTGGCTTGATCCTCGCCCGTCGTGGCGGGGTCGTCGTCCATTTTGTCGACAACGGCGGCCACGCCTCCGCCAATCAACGCACACGGAACCACGCAAAATGGACGACGACGACAACATGGCCGAACGCCGACAACATGGCCGACAACTTCGGTACGCCCATCGAGGTCACGTGGGACACACCACTACCCCCCCGGTCCATCATAACCTCTGCACATGACGACACGCTGCGCCGGAAGTCTACCCCCACCACAGGGATTTTTGAATTTCGCGCCAAAAGGGGGGGCTGTGACGTCACTTCCGCGTTAGAACTCTCATTCTTACCCTACTTACCTTGTCCCAGCGTAGACTGCCCCATAGACTGCTTTGGTAAATTACGTTTCCTTTCTTGTATAGAAATCTGGACTGTTTCAGGTATCATCATCATCAGCAGCAGCAGGAGCAAGGATTAAACCAAGGATGGTTTGTTCCGGTCTCAAACAGGCAAAGTCTAGAGCTGGTCAGTCCAGCCCTTCCTCGGACGTCTCACACCTCTCCGTCCCTTCGGGTTATAGTGCCATAGTTGTTTGGGGATGCGGGTCGTCCATTCAGCAAAGACGTTTCCACCAATTCAGCCGACACTGGGCAATCCTGTCGAGTATACTCATAATATTCAGTTCCTGCCGTATAATAATGTAATTAAATCTTATGTGTTGCGGTGTGGCGTCCTACACGATAAGTGTCATTGCAAAAGAATCATATTTTGGAATTACCAGTCAGACCTGAAGGCATGAATTCATGCTGTACAAAAACCTTCAATAATATACCTGAAAAATAATACACTATTTAATAATACTAATTTGATAGCACAGGCGTGATCATGAAACAGTTAGCAATCAGCCAGTTAACAACAGTGTTTTCGGTTCAACGTACGTTTTGTTTTATTTCTCTTTAAACCAAACGTTTTGCCCATATGCGATGAAGCATCCTCAGTGGCTCATAGTAGTATGAGTGGAACGTTTGACTTAAAGAAAAATAAATCAACATGTGCTAAACTGAGAAACGGTGTTGTTATTAACAACGAAAACCATGAAAGCTTACGAGCAATCAGCCTGATGTACGCATTTAATGACCTGCACACAAAGTGGGACACGGTTAAACATTACATGTATATTTTTTACAGTAATTTAACAAGTGTATCTAAATATAGATATTCTATTATTCTGTGTAACGGTTACTTGTTAAATTTTATAGTCTCTTCGGGTACAGTAATACAGAGTACTTGAATCCCTGATTGATCCGTTGATATGATTTACAGTATATGAGTATTTTAACTACCTAAAACTTACCTAAATTTTTACAACAGATGTAGGGTACATAAAACCGGAACTGTTGACATAATGTTAACGGTAGCCGTTATTATTTTATTGTTACTGCACGAGACTGTTACATGAGAGGTAGTTGACGAGCACGAAGAAGATTTTTTTGAGTTCAATTTGTTGAATACCTTCCTACTCTGCGAAAACGACACATTTGTCTCCAATTTCTTCAGTAAATTTGCTAATTATTGTCTGTAGAAGGTGACGTTTGCCAGATTGTAATTTATTTTATTTTATTGTAAGCTATTTTAAAATTTATTGCCACATATTGAAATGTTTATAGATGTACGCTATTAAACAGTTATAATTGGTAAGACACTTGGTCCATATGATTTGACCACATCCGACCTGGCCAGACATTTAAAACAGTGTAATCTATTAAACAGTTCATCTTGTTATTTGAATTTCCAGTCTCTGTAATTCCAGCTTTGTCGTGCTTACTTGCTGAACTGCTGCCTGCCACGCTCCGGACGAGGTATTTCAGTGTCTTCACCATTATCAAGTCCTAAACCGCGACAAAGTGTTTAAATTAAATAATGTCGTGGTTCAGGACTTGATAATGAAGACACTGAAATACCTCGTCCGGAGCATGACAGGTTGCATTTCAGCAAGTTAGCACGACAAAGTTGGTACAGTATGAACACATGGACTTGGGATGTCGGTACACTACAATACTGTGTTTGTGCACTATGTTATTATGGATTCCATCCATAATAATGGTGACTGCCCGTGTCGATGTGACTCATTCAGCAGTTAGCATGTGCGTAATTTTTCCGTTCTTACAACGTTCTATTTTTGATGTTTTCGTTTTATTCTTTTATAAGAATGTGTTGTTTCTTTTATGCTCATTAGACAGGTAACCCCAAGCTTCGCGACCACCCGTTTTGTTATGAAGATTTTCTAAGGTACAGATTTTCAACTCAAATTCCTTTAAGTGTTTTTATTTTATTATATGTTCTTAAGTTATTCAACTAGTTCCAATATTTTTGTTTGCTTATACTTGTAAAATTAGAATTTTTATTTTTTTGTGAGTGTTAGGCGTAGTGGGGGAATAAACCATGACTGATTATTATTCTGTTTTTCAAAGTAAATATTTAATTCTATACTTAACTGAAACAAAACTTTTTTTGTATTACCTGATATTTGTTACTACAAATCGTTATAACTGCGGTAATTGTTATGGGGTTGACGAGTAATAATGGATAAATTGTAATTGGACAGAAAATAATAATCTAAAGAGACAAATTTGTTTATCCCCGTTATTTATCTTTCAATTCTTCACAATTCAATAATTGAAATTGCTTTTCTCTACCGACGTCTTATTTAAAATATCAAACGATTGCAATACGTAAAGCATTTATCAAATTAGCAGTGGTAGCAAACATATAACATGCTTGTTGTCATAAAAGTTTTTTTCAGTATGAAGCTGAAATATTTGGACAGTCTGTACTAGAATGTGGTAGTAAGAAAACGGATGGTGGGATGGATGTAGGCAGAATTGTAATGTTGTTTTTGAATGAGGTGTAATAAACGAGGTTTTAACGTATAATGTGATTCCAAGTTATTACATATTATATATGTACTGTACATATAATACAGTACATGTTATGTTTATGTATATTTGATTTATACGTAAACACAGGCAGACGCATTTGCGTGAATGTACATAACATATGTGTGATATTAGACGTGACATATGTAAATTACAAAAGGGAATTGGTTCTGTCTTGTAAATTCCATTGCTGTTATATATTCTATAATTTGTTTAATTATTAATGTCTGGGTTGGTTTTGAAGCGTATTGAACATAAACGCTTATTTATATATTTGAACTAAATTACGTAAACAAGATGTTTCAGTATACCGAGGGAGTTGCTAGTAAAGGTGTCCTCAATGAGCTTTGGCCATTCTTGAACACTAGTTTTTCTATTCTATGAGAAAGAAGTTGTTTAAATTATTTAGGTATTTGTAAGTTATTGTTAAGTATTACCAATTTTACACAGAAGTATAGAAAGCAATTATAACCTTATATTACAGAACAAACAACGTGATCGGATTTCGCAATTACGAGAAGGCTTTTACAACACGCCCCTGGTTAGAATATAATAACCGTAACCAGATGTACTACGATTAATTTTTGACTACCGTCCTGTGACGGATCTCAAAGTACTAAATATTTGAGAGTTAACGATCCAGAAGGCGATGGGGAAAACCACTTAGATCCGACACCATGTCCACTAGAATTCATAACAGAGCACGTGTGTGTCGTGTGCGGAAACTGATACATAGGCCTACCTAAAATGCTATACTAAAAGCGGCAAATGCAACTGGGAATGGCTTACTTCAATCAAGATAGAAACATCGTAAAAACTCGTTCACGAAATTGGTTCCAGTTTTAGCACTTGGAATTTTTTTATTTTAATTTAAATTTGACTGAAAAAATTAGTTTTTCTCATTAACTGCACAAAATGCAGAAAAGGTCTTCCAGTAGTGTTGTTTTTCCGCCACCGTTCATGTAAACGACTTATTTACTAACAACGCCAGACTGAATTAGCGGCTGAGCCGTTCCCCAGGGAGTCGTTTTCTACGACTATTCTTTCACTTTAATCAGTGTAGTTTGTAGCTAATGACCAGCGCGACGGGTAGGAGGCAGGAGACTTATATAATTCAAAGTGCAGACGGAAGATACTATTTTCTGTTTCGTTAGTTTGCAGCATAGGAAATTTAGAATTCCATACTGATCTGAGTGTCAAGTAATTTGCATGTTAACTTCTGATGAAACACATTATATATCTTTTTTTTAAGTTTAGCATAACAGTGTAGCACTGATGTTAAATACTTGAGAATTGAAGGCTATTAAAAAAGTAAATATAGGCCCTACTCTTATTAGTTACTGAAAATGATAATACAAACGGTGTCAGTGTTAAGCTACGTGATAATCTATATGTAATAACAAAAACCTACTATTGAACTAAAAACAGACGGACTTGTTTTTTCCAATGTTTACAATGTTGGCAAGCTACGCGTGCGTGCAACGACTGAAGTATACACTCCTACTTGTGTAAACATGGGTGATAATCATTTTGTTAAAAGTTAGGCATAATCATGATTACGCCGATGCGCCGCAATTGTCACTTGCACGAAGTAGCCTGGCGCGAACTGATTCGTTATCACAGGACAACGTGGTGACGATAACCAAAAACGTCCAGTTGGGTGAAGACTTTACAGTGTTTCAGGAAGGTAGAATAAACAGGTCTAGTCCTTAGAATGGTGCAGTGCCGTCGATGAGTTGATTTACCTAGTGTTAAGCGTATACTTGTTTAATTGTGCTCCAAAGTTTTAATTTTCTAATTAGTAGCGTATCTGTTAGTAGCTATGTATACATAGAAGAAGAACAAATTCAACATGACTGTGATTGTTATTTTTACTGGCGTGTTAATAGAAATTGTATCTGTCGATTTATATAGCTTGTAAGTGTTTCCCCATTCCTGTAAGATCACGATACGTGCGATTCTCGAATCAAGATTAATTCCTTTGCGAATTATGATATATCTTTCTACTGCATGAGATGAGTCAGTATGCCAACCCAAATAGATTAATACACACTCAGACACAACCTACTGAAGCAGTACCTACACTAACTACAGAAAAATAATTTCTAAAATTATAATAAATTTCACACTATTCAACTGGAGCAAATACAGATGCTTTACGTAATGTCGATGTGTATTAGTACGCCATTACGGAACGTTCTACATGTTTCTCGGCAGAACCAGCTGTAATGCTGTGTGCGTACGTGACTGGTAACGTGCGTTAACGAGGCTGTTCCAGACGTCACTGGTCCGCCCGAACTGTTACGCTCAAGGCCGCAAGTAATTACGCTCTAGTGTTTTCTAGTCATGCTGACGCGCATTATGGATTATTTTCGAATCTCAGCGGGGTATAAATATAAGCATTCAGCGACGTTTAGCTTCAGTTTAAGTGGCGATTTATTCAAGTGAGTTTCGAGTTATTGTCGGGCGATTTACACAGTACGTTTCAAGTGGTGTATTAGTAAAAAGTGATTAAAGTGCGGAATTATTTATAGTTGGCATTATTATTTGTGCGGACAGATTAACTTGAATTGTTGTACAAGAGTAATCTTGTTGAATAGCTTGTCGATTACAAACAGTTAATTGTGATAAAATCTGGTTTTTAGTAACTTTATTGGTGTCTTGTATTTTGTTTTCCACTGTACCACACGACGATCAGTAGACGGTCATAACAATATGTTTTATTTAAATTTAAATTCTCAAGATTATTCTGAAATTTTGGTTGCAGTTTTGAAAAATTAATACTCTTCAACGATCGTATTGCTACTATAGATATTTTATTAAAACTACTACTGTATATTATATTATATATTACGTAGATAGTTACGATTACCTTTACTGTTTAGATTTTTAAAAATCCATATTTTGTGTTGATTTCATGCCACACATTTTATATCGTTCAGTGTGTCGCTGAAAATCCTCGTGCCGCAGTTTGCCGATGTCGCCGAGCCTAAGACTATCAAGAAGATGGAGGAAACCTTCAAGCAACATTGGTTTCAAATGTTGCTTGTGCAGAGTAGAGTAGAGGATTAACCTGAAGAAGAAAGTAGTCCTTATAAAGTAGTATCTGAACGATACCAGTTCTCTCACTGTAGCTGTTGTAAATTCTTTGTACATTAAATCATCTGGCTTTTCGAAAAAAATATTCAATGCGAGATCCTAGAGCTGGTGTTGAAATCTCTATTAATATTCTCCAAATTTATTATTCGTTTCACTTTTTTAGCCACTTTTACTGGTCAGACGCTTAGCTTATAGGCTATATTTGTACAAGCCACACGTGTTTTATATGCTAGAAATACATTTTTTGAAACTAAAGTCTCATCACTAAACATTGTTTTCCAAAACTCCTTTTTTAAAGTAGATTTGCAATTGTGAAATAAATTATGAATTTATGTACATTAAAATAGTAGTTATTAAATTAGCTATTTTAACTTAATGACATGAATGTCGATTTATTACACTTTTTGATGAGACTTGTTATTTAGTTACTTGTTGCGTTTTCATATTGCCAGTATATTTTTATAGACACTTTAAGTATTTTCAAATGCCTGTCTCATTTTCATGTTATGGAAACGGATACTTGTTACTTAGCCCTCGTTAAATGAGTTGTTTATGTTGTTTAGCAGTACTAAAATTAAAGACACACAGAGACAAAACTCATTTCATCTGAACTTCGTTGAATTAAAGATGCGTACATTAATCCGTTAACGCAAAGGCGTCCGTTTAGGTAGAGGCAGAAAAATATAAAATTCGTTCCAAGTTCAGACAAACGAAGTCGTGACGGGAAAGACAAAAACACTAACATAGGGCGTATTGAAGTTCTTCCCGATGCCGGACGACTTCAAGCACGTGTCCTACTGCGCGCTATTCCCATGCAATTCGATTTTTTTAGGAAAACTGTTAATAGTTTCTCAACTTTTCAACATTTATGTATAAAATAAAGCATTATTACTTCAATTATTTAAAAGTGTCTTATATTGGTTCGACTGTCATTGTTACAAGTGCCAACAATGTATCATGCTTGCGCCACAAATCCGGAGACAGCTCATTTCTCTATTTCCGTTCCCCTGTCATTTTTATAGATCTCAGTAATCCTCTTCTTCCAATTCACAGTCATCGATCCCGTATTTTACAGTTTATCGCTACGAAAGGTATTCCTCCCTTTCTGATTCCTCTTGTGTTTGAGGGAAAAATTCTTTTCGGGCAACCATCATCATCTAGCATCTCATAAAGTGTATAGAATATTTCAACATTATTCTTTTAAATCTCTATAGCTGCTCTTCTATCAGATATATAATCCATATTATGTTCCTCGACCAAATGTAACCCATTCGAGTTCTTTTCCACTCGATTGATTAACCCTCCAAACCTATGTAGACTACACTGACATTTCACATTTTCCCTGTGGCCGGTTTCTTTTGATACCTTAATCTCAATTATTCCGTATATTATGACTTTACCTAACATTTTTTTGTTTTTACTTGAGACAGACTTCGACCTCGTCGTGACTAACTTAGACATTCTATTAAGGTACTGTAGAGTTACACGCTATTGACTATTTGTGTGTTTGGGAAAATAAGCGTTTACTGAATTTAAAGTAGGCCTACTATTTATTATATACAGGATTTAAATTAAATTTATTCACCCATATTGTGGGTATGCGTCCTATAACTCAATCAACACAGAATTAAAACTTGTCGCTAGGACTCGAATTACTAACATCAAGACCTTTAACAATTAGTCATTGTTTTAACAATTTTTCAAGATTCGTACTGTGTGTTTATTTAAATATTTTAAATATAGTGTTTAAGGAGACCATATTCCTGAAATTTTAGAAAAATTTAACGTTTTGTATACTTTAGGTTTCAGAAAATACATTTAATTGAAGAAATTTGTTTACCTATGATATTTGAAAGTACACATAATAAACAAACAAAAAGTACACAATTTTACATCGACTGCTTATATTTTGAGGTTGAATATTTTTTGTTTCTGTTTTTTTTTACATACAATTCATACAATTAGTAAATATGACAGAAAGTAAAATAAAAAGGCAAGATGTAAGAAGAAATAAAAAAAAGATGATGATTTACAATACGGTGCAGAATGTTTTAAAGTAGCTTTGTAAGGTGACTGTGGTAACACTATCAATTATGTAAGGTCTTTCAAAACTGCCTTTATAGTTTTTGTGTATCTTTTTCTCATCTCAGCTTTTGTAAGTAATAGAATCGCAATTCTTTCTTTTAAAGTTGTAGAGATAAATATAATGTACTGAACTTTAAAAGAAAACACTATAAAAATGTAAGTACCCAAAAAATTATAAAATATTTAAAACCCTAAAAAATTCAAATATTTAGACAATTTTTGTTAAACAAAATTATTTTGAAAATTTTAACTAATCATAAAATAATTTTTAATATGACATCGTTGAAACACTTTTCCAGAAAGTGCTGACCGAACTTGGAGTTTGTGCCTTTGTCTTTGAGAATGAGATACATAAAGTTGATTAAGTTAAGGCAGTAAAGGCTGTTACTTATATGGTCCTTGTAAGTGTCTTTTGGCATTATTATTTAATGTATATTATTTACAATATACGATTTATATGTTGCAGATATACACAGCACTTAAAATACCACGATATACAATTTATAGAGCCTGGTTAGTGAATAGCCTACATGTGTGTCATGAAGAAGTACGGAAATTAAGTTTAGAATGCGCAACATTATTCTAATTTTCTTTTTCTTCTTTGTCCAACCAAGCATCAGGTTAACACCCTGTTGCGATCTGATCATTCTACCTCTTTTTTGGTCTTGGGAGGGATCTTCATCCCTGCAGTCAATGTCTATACATAATCTTTGGCATCCTCTCAGTGCTTTCTCTTTGTAAATGTTCTAACTTATTTCTATATTCTTTAATTTGGTCACTAAAGCTATCAAGCTGTATTCTCTTGTAATTGCTGACAACCTGTTCTCTGGAAACCTTTTGTTCTTGAACCTGGTTTTGGGTCCCCCAGAGGAATACAATTTTTCAAATCTAGAACAAGTACGTCATTCTCTATTTAAAAAAATATAATTATCCTTTGAGAATAATTAGAAAAATTATTTTCTTAATATTACGCATGGATATCCTTTGTTTATTTTCCTCGTCCGTAAAGCAATTCGTTCGTAGAATTCGCTAAGTATGAAAATTTTCATTAATTTGAAACCTAATAAAATCAGTTGAAAAATAATTTTGAGGTAACAGAATTTAGATAAGAGAAGTAATAATTTTTTAAAGTATTGGAGAAATAATTACATTTTTTTTGTAAATCCATGGCGAATGTAAAGGAGGGATAATTGCCAACAATTTCCTCACACTAATCTCTAAATTTCTCTTTCACATTTGACGATAGAAGGTACATCGTCTCAGTTTACAGGATATTATTTTCTTTCGCGTATTCTTTTCTTTCGCGGCTATTATGTAACTTGTTTATTTTTATTTAGTTTGAGCAACGATTATGCAGTCAGAATATAACGTCAGCATGCAATAAACTATGTGGGTAAAAGAATCTCATTTATCAACGTTGACTGTGCACTGCATAATGGAGCTGTGCATTCAGTGTCATCACTAATTGTCTGTTATACTGTATACTGCATAGTAACAAGTTTTCACAAGGGAGTTGTGACTACCTCTGTAGCAGATAAAAGACAATTTGTCACGTTATTTTATATTCAGTAGTGTTGTTATTATTCACGTTCGAGTTATAGCATTTTCTACTACAGTATTTAATAATAAATGCATATACTTTTATCGCCCTTGCATATATTATGTGAAGAATAGAGGTTGTAATTATTTTCTCTAATACCCGATGAATTAATCTTGCGGAATATTTTTTTAATGTCTGGTGTGTTTTAATAAATTTTCTGGCTGCCATGATAGATGATATCCAATACTGCTACATAAGCACATGAGTATGTAATAAAAGGACTGAAGCAGTATGAGAAGAATACTTTTAATGTTCACTTTTTATAATTTTGTCACTTTAATTTGTTCCCAGTTTGGTAAAGTTACACAAAATTAAATAATACAACAAAGTTAGTGCATGTCGGGTGGCATTGCGCTGAATACATAATTATACGAAGAGTTATTGCTTTGACAAGTTCTCACGTACTTTCCGTTTCAGTAATTTATAACGTTGTGATATTGGTTCTACTGCAAACTTAGTTCACTTGTCTGGTAATGTAAATTATGTTTTCTTCAGTTCCGACAGGTTTTTAAAGTGACATGGTTTTACAAATAAGTTATGTCTGTTTTATGTGTTCATAGTTTGGAAGAATAGAGACAAAGTAGAATATAAAATAGATAAAATTTGCTGAATATAAAATAAATTTCATGAGCCGTTTATATTAAAATACCAAAATAATAATAATAATAATAATAATCATCATCATAATCATAATATTAAGAGTAACGATAATGTTTTATTTTATTCTTTTACTATTGGATTTTTTGTAAAAGTGTTTAAAGAATAAAACTTAAAGATTTTAAAAAATTTAACTAAAAAATGAAAATCATTTTGGCTTTAGCAGATTGTAGTTACGCAGAACACTGAAATTTTCAGCTAAGGATACTCGCTGCTCTATCGTGAGTGCCGAATCTATATTCACTTCTACTTTCAAAATTTGCTTTACAATATTACATATATGCTGTCTCAAAAATTTTGCAGCACTTTCATCTTTCTCGAGCTTTGTTATTATAAAATGATTATTCTTGTTTCCGCATCTAGTTTTATATTTTATCAACAGTATTATCTAATTTTTCAATTTTTTCGACAGTATTTTAATCTCTTTTATTTAAATTTATCCCAGCTGTTTGTTCCACCCCCAGCCTCACTGTTTTCTTAGTGTTCATTACCTCTCACTCATTTCTCTATTGCTGCTCGTTATAGGCCTTATCACATTTTCAGTCTTTCAAGTATTCCTATTATTTTGTTTACTTCATCTTCCTCTTAACGCATCGGCAAATTCATATTTTTGTTTACTCCTTGGATGTGACTACACTCCCTGACCTCAGACAGAAGTATCATGTGCATAATTTTTCCGATTATACAACGTTTCATTTTTTACGTTATCATTTTAGAAAATGTGGTTTTTCTTTGGTATTAATAAAAAAGAAAATAATTCTTAATAAAACGACCATTATTAGATAGACTGTGTTACAGTATCCATGGCGTTGTCAGACGCCCCAAGATTCTCGACCTTCCGTTTTTTTATAAGGATTTTCTAAGGTTACTGCCCGATTTCTAAGACACGATGCATTAATCTTGCTGATTGTTCTTTTAATGACGTGCATTTTATCTTGATTTATATATTGAGATTACATAATCTTGGGTGGGTATAGATTATGTGATCAGAAAAGGGATAATGAAATATGAGACAAAATGTGAGTCACAAATATTGCAGAGATACTGAAGGAATCCCTAACAAAGTAGCATGGAAATATTTTAAGGATGTCGGAAAACAGAACCTATAATTTCAATTTTCTATTGTATTGTATTGTATTTATTGTTTATAGTCTAAAGGTACCATACTTTAAAAACGTATGGTACCTTTAGGCTATAAACAATAAATACAATACAATAGAAAATTGAAATTATAGGTACCATTAATAAAACAATAAGTGTATGTATATTATAAATACATCATGTTATCACTATAATCTATAAGTTATTATATATGTATAATGCCGGACCTAGAAAGACACGGGTGTATTAGTTCTAGTCTGCTTGAAATCAGAACAGACACAATTGGATAAGCCGAAGATGGATTCAATGATGGTGATACCGACGTCATATTCTGCTTTAGAAGGAAATAGTAACTACGTTTGACGTGTATTGTGTAAACACAGTAATGATGTACAATACAGTAAATAGTTGGCTTGACGGTTTGAGGAAAACTGAACTTTATATAAACTAGTTGACCTGTTTTCTGCTTTACTGTATGAACGGTTTTATAGTAGTTAATTTGATCTTTGAAAAAATCAGTCTACTTATAGGATAAACGTGGGAAACCTGTTTTATATTCTTCAAGCGTAATTTTAGTGTTCTTTGTACTGATGTTATTCTGCGTACTTCACTTTGGCAGTACACGAGACATCACTACAAACTGGACTGCTTTATTATTTCTATCGAAGAGCGGATGGGCAGCTATTGGTTACCAACCTTGATGCAAACTAGCATCGTAATTATAACTAGTAAACTCTCCGTGAGTTGGGGACGCTAAGTGGAACGATAACGTCACAATATAGATACATTAACGTTTAGGAAATTAAGTATTAATTTTACATAAATATGCTCTTACTATTTATTTTTTGAACTGTGCCTCGAACATCCGTTTCCCTACAACGCGGATACAGGTTTAACCCCTGAGAACCACGTCATATTACTCTTGTACTGCAGTTTATATGTATTGTAGTAGATGTTGAATTTTAACGTCAATTATGAAAGCATATATTTTCATAAAGGTATTTTGTATGTCTATCTTCAAGATCTGAGATTTACGGGCAATTTTTATGTGTACTGAAAGAGTGTAGCTTTTATGAAATTTCTTACGCTCGACACGTTTTCGCAATATTGATACTCTTGAGCGCTTACACCCTCGGTATAAAACAATAATCGTATTTAAACTACATCAAAGAAGCAGAGGCGTGTTATAGAAGCGTGGTACGGCCGTATTAATGCGACATTGTGTGAAGCGTGAATTATCGTTAGTGGTAAACTGTGTAACTAGTTTTCTACTTCACAGTAAATTGAGTTTTAATTTTACTACGTCGACACTTATGTCTTGTTAAAGCGTAGATTACTTTTCTTTAGCTACACGTTTCAGTCAATCTTTTAGGCATTACGAGTTCTGTCTCCTCCTGAGTTTACTATGTTTCTTCTTTCTTCAATTTTTAAATATATTCCTACCTTTCGTGGTCGTCTATTTTCCTGCAATCTCTTATAATGTTTATTTAATTCGTTTACTTTATCAAATACAAATTTCTAAAAGAATTGTGATTCACTTTTAACCTTGTACTACAAATTAAATAGTCTATTTGTCGTGTTTTCATTATTTATGATTTTTATCGTGTCTTTTCGACTTCACGTTCTGAACTGTAGTTCCCACCCAAATACATATATCTATATATTAGATAGCATTGGTGTGTGAATGTGCGTTTTAAACGCAGATTATACAATACTATTAATTTTATTACCACGACTACGCTCTGTTATATATTTTTGCAACCGTACCTAAATTTTCAACATAGTCGATTGTACTTGCCAAATGTTTGCAGGGTTCCGTTTTCTTTATAAAAAGTAACAAAACTCTCTTTTTAAAACAACTTTTTTTCGTAACATACGAAATCCTTCTCGCAATTACGTTTCATGACAGTCGAACACGATGTAATTTTAGAATAAAATTGTTACAGTAGAAAGTCAAAATAGGTTAGTGAAAAGTTAAAACTAAAAAGTGAGTTGTGTTACACGATGTTGTCCCGTATAGAAAAACGTGAAAGGTGGCTCTTAGGTTTATCCTACCTTACTTTGAGGTGTGTATTGCTTGTGGGTTGTAAAAAAAAAAAATGGAATTGAAATATTTTGTATTATTAAATTATGTAAAGAATAATACACATATCGCTTAACACTGAAGATATCTTTTTTAAATTAAAAAAATTAATTAGCCAATTTCTCAGAGCGTTGCTCTGCTGCCGATGTGGTGAGATCGAGTCAAACACGGCTCGATTTGCTCATCCACCTGCACGTACGCGGACAAATAATACATACGTCTTCTCTGGCATACCCGGGCCAGATAAGTAACAAGGGGACACAGTATATACTACACACATAAACAACACTCTTCCCCCCCCAACGCACGGATTGCTCCCGGGCGTGGGTTAAACGGTTGGCTAATATCTCTCTGGCTGTGGTGGGGCGTGAGTTCTATCACGGCCGGAGGGCGCAACAGGTCTATGACCTAATGCCAGAAGTGGAGAAGAAGAAGAATTAGCCAATTTCTTATGGCGCCATTCTACAAAGTGCAATGGCAGCTGTACGTTCGGAGAAATAGTTCAAGCCGTACACTCTGTGCTTGACTAATTTAATACTCTTCAAAAAATTATTTCTGTTCTTAATATAATTTAGTTATTATACAAAGCATGTCTGTAGGGTACACCGGCATTATTGTTGTGTGAAATTTCGGTATTTGTTCAATGTTCTTAGAAACCAAGGTCGTTTGATTAGCAGACAAATAATGATAACACAAAGAGACGTACCTAATATTCATGCTTTAACCACAGTTACCACTAAGTGGTCTTGATTAAGTTGTTTCTAAGAACCGATTAACAGCGTGTACCGTCTGTATCGGCGACATCAAGGTAGTCAACATGACGTCATGACATGGCGTCAGAAGCTTGTCGTCGTCCTTTGTCTTCGAGTTTGTTCACGTCTAAATCGTTGCGCGCGTCGCTGGTTTAGAGTATACCAACGTTAATAATTATGTTCATGTGTATATCTTCTGTGATTTGTACACTCTAATTAGGCCAAAGCTAACTATAACATTTTACATTCTAATAATAGTGAAAGTTGAGCATTTTTCATTGTATGCTACATAAGAAGTAACATAGGATGATGTAAACCTATAGTTTATCAATCTCTACCAAATTGTGTTAAATGCGTTTTAGTTTTTTAGAATAATATATAAATAAACAAGTTTAAAACAGAATACGAACAAAACGATTCTTAAGCGAACGATACTGTATTGTGGTTTGACAATGTCTGTGGAAACAGACCGCATTCGTTTTTTGGCTGGTGAAAAATTGTCTCGTAGGAAAGACGAAACACAAATCATTTTAATGTCTCTACACATAATGATATTTGCGTGAGTACATTTCAGATTTCTGTTTTTGTTTAGCCTTAAGTGTGTTAAATCTCCAGTGAGATGTGTGATCAGTTGTTAAAAACGGCTGCCATGTTGTAAAATACGTGTTTTCATATCCTTTATTTTAGTATAATAAGTTAACATCTTTTCGTTTCAATGCAGTTTATTTCCTTGTTTATTTAAAAAAATGTTACGTCTGCTGTTAGTGTTTAGGGTATACCATACAATTCTGAAGCAAGTTGAAGTGGGGTGAAACTTAAATATTATGCTCCTCTTGTGATTCCGTAATAAACAAAAAGTGAAGAGTGTTCGATACCCACCAACAGACGGGCAACAGCGAAATTAAGAGCTGTGTGCACAAATGTCTACGGGTTATTTGCTAGAGAAAGGTAAGTCACAGTTTGTTGATTTGTTCTGATAATTATGAGTTGACTCAATAATTATAACATGCATATTACAGTCTTAACTAGTATTCAGAAAAACAAAAATTGTTCGTCAGTAGAATTTAACGACTTTCTACAGCCTTTTTCCTAGATAGATTCTCAGATTGCTAGATAGAATCTCAGAAACGTTTGTGTCATAGGTTTTAATTGTATAGACATTTAATGCATAAAAATAGTTCAGTTGCTTACTTTCTTATTCCGTAGCTTCCTTGTAATTGGGGTGTCGAGGCACAGTTCTTCTAGCACTCGCTTCCCCCATAGTTTGTCCAGTTGAGTCCTCTCGTCGTTATTACGTATAACATTACATTACTGGTCCACGCTTACTTTGTTTCCGTTACCATTTCCCACATCAACTTGACCTTTCTTTCTCTTTAATTCACACCACATGTCCGAACCGTCACATGTTTTTCGTTTTTCCAATACATTTCCCGTCTTCAAAATTTGTCTAACTGTTTACATGTCTCATCTTCTTTCATTTTGTATTAATTATATTTACTTTTTCAATAATCTGTTAACTTTAAAGAGTTACGGTCATGGGCGAGAATTGCCATGTGTTTGTTGTTAGTAGGCCTATACTTGCTGTATGTCTGAGTAAATAGTTTTTTTTTGGGGGGGGGGGATTTGTTTCATCTGTAAATGTGTGAAATCGCTGACGCGTAGCAAAATGTACACCTATAAAGACGTTACAAAGTGTTACAGCTGTAAAGACGTTATAATAAGTTAAAGATTTGAGATTATATCAGTAGAAAATTATATAAACGGTTATTAGCTCAGCAGGAATGTAAATAACAGGATTGATTGAAGAGGCTAAGAGACATAGGAGCTTACGAGAAAGGGTCCTTCAAAGTGGATTTGATAGTTCCAATAGGGGTTTACAGCTTTGTAAAAAAAAAGAGTCAACATTGTGCTCTGTTTCTTTAGTTTGAGCGTAACATATTATGACTAAAGAAACTTAAGTTATATTAAATATAAATGTGCTGTAAACATTTGCATTAAAAAGGATTTTATGAATTTACGAGTTTTGTTTGTAATTCTGATCTTAGGATACTGCCTAAACGCAAGTACCATTTGTGTATAGGTCATTCCTTTGTAAGACATAAACTTGGATAACGTGTAGGAAATTTAAAGGGAGCAGTGACGAAGTGTTATTGACAGCTTGAAAACGAGTGCTGGCGGGTTATATAGTAAAATGTAGATCAATTCCTGAGACTAGGCGAAAACACTAAGAATTTTGCAGAGAAAAAGGTGTTAGGAGAGTCCTAGAAGGTAGAACTAGTGGGGTGGAAAGAGTTATCCTGGAGAAAGTTAAAAATCAGACATGTTAATAATAAGGAAGGTTAGTAGCTTGTAGGGATGTAGAAGAAATTTGTAAATAACGAACCAATAAGGAAGAAATGTACACCTGGGAAAGGAAAAGGCATAAAGAATACAGAAAAGTCAACTGGTGAAGGACAAATATGGATAGAACTATGTAACTAGTTGTGTGAAGAAATTAGTCACTTAAGATAGCATATAACCTGCTTACTTACTACAAGACAGTTATAGTTACTTAACTACTTACTTACCAACTTACGTACTTATAGCAGGTCACACTTGCTTATTAGAAATGACATTTATAAGAAATCAACATTTAGAAAGTCGCACGTGCTGAAAGTCATATTTCAAAATTATTTTTAATTCCAATTCTTTTAGCGATATCGTAAGTGAGTTAGTGGTAAAAGTCAACAATTAATGATACTACAAAGTGTTACTAGAAACTACAAACTTAATTGCTTGAAAAGTCACTTTCCTATTCGAAAGGTCCCGCGATAACAAGAATCCTCAGTAGCTCTCCCTCTAAAGTGTAAATCATTAACTAATTACATCTAATTAGAACAATTTAAATAAATATTTCTTATTAAGGAATAAAAGGTAACGATTGTTGTCTACTGTTTGGCTATTCTCACAGTTTTCAGTAGCAACCCTTTCAAACTCCTGTACATGTGGTAACTATTTTTTTTTTTTGTAAGACGCTGATACTTTAAAATGGATGTAGCTATTTCGTGGATAAGATCACCAACAGGACAACCGCTTTCACATTAATCACTGAATTTTGGGTGCAAAAAGAAGAAGATTTTACTGAGGCGCATTGCAACATCTACAACAAAGAACAAACAACGTGGTATTGGAAGCAAGGGAAGTGGGTCTGAAAATTAACAAAAATAAAACTAAATAATGAGGATAACTCAACATGTCCAGGTTATTCTCACAAGAGAATACAGCGTTGTAAGATGTAGAAAATTTCTGTTATCTTAGAAATACGGTTGACAAGAAAGGAGGAGATGGAAATGTGATAACAGGAATAAGAAAAGCGAAATGTATTTTATACAATGTAGAAAACGTAATATTCGGGAAATCTCTCTATAAGAACAAAAATGAGAATTTTTAACTGGCGCATATTCTCTATGTTTTTGTGTAGTAATGAAACATAGAAGGCTACTAGAAACATAAAACGTAAACTGCCGGTATCTGTTAACGAAAATTTTTTAAAAATTTAGTGGCCAGGATGAATATCAAATGAATAATTATATATCACAAGAAATCACGAGTCAACCCGTACAATAATTAAAAGAAGAACGTGGAGGTAGATTGGCCATACGCTACGGAAACGTCGAGAAGATATAACGAGGCAGCACTTGACTAAAATCAAGCTGGAAAAAGAAAAAGGGGAGACCAAAGCAAACATGGCGCGTCTTAGTGGAAGTAAAGGTAAGTGGGAGGATATGGCAACAAATTAAGGCTGAGGCTGAAAATCGCGTTAGATGGAAACGTAACGTGGAAGCCCTGTGTTCCAGCGGAAATGAAAAGGATTATGTATGAATGTAAAGAAGCAGAGAATTGTTGAGGAACGAGATGTACTCAAGAGTGAATGAAAAAGGGAGATGAAATGGATGAGGCAGTGAATTACGCGAGACTTTCTCTTGACGACTGCACTTGAGTCAATGATGAATGGCGTGAGAAAGAAACGAAGGGAAATAGGCAGGATGGTGGATTCTATTGAAAATGGAGGAACATGTAAAGACACTAAGAGAGTGGGGCAGCAAGGAGGGCTGTCTTGTGAGGACCTGGGAGGAAAGACATAACACGATTGACTGTTGTAGAGTGAAGTTGACGGCAACAGATAATTAGTTGCGCTGAATTGTAAAGATGGAATTACGTTTTGTAGTTAGTGAGAGTGTTTCAAGTGATGGCTCATTGTACAATTTTAGTGAGTGTTACCACTGACTTTAAATATTACGATACTGAGTGTTTACTGAGATGAGGATGAAAACTGTCAATCGAAATTTGTGATCATCTTTCCGCTTCCTTTTGTGAATTCAGTTCCACGATACTAATGATAGCTGTCTACGTAGTAGTATTGTTTACGTATTTATAGAAATTGTTTACTAAAAATTTTACTTTACTATTGTACTTACTGTAGTTTTCTATAAGTGACGACGAGATAGAGCAGTAGAAGAATGTCCGGATAGGATGACGTTCATTCATCTTATTGAACTGTGGGTTTTATTCAAGTTCGAGTCAATCCAACCTCGACTTCATGGGGTAATACAACAATCTGATTATGGCAGCAGAACTCTACAGCTAAACAGGGAATTAAAATCACGTAATATAGAGATAGCAGTTATAACTGAAACTA
This sequence comes from Magicicada septendecula, assembly GCA_034769895.1. Classification (NCBI taxonomy): domain Eukaryota; kingdom Metazoa; phylum Arthropoda; class Insecta; order Hemiptera; family Cicadidae; genus Magicicada; species Magicicada septendecula. The sequence goes on along the minus strand of CM068369.1, from coordinate 285,694,279 downwards.
GAAAGAAATTGAAAGGCACGCATTATTTAAAGGATTATGCCATGGTTACGAGAGTGGATTTGGCAGTTCCGGATAGTAGTGCTAACATTATATAATTGGAAACATAATATTCACGGTTAGACCTACGTCAATGAAAGAATCATTATAATATGATTCAAGATAAAGAGGGCTTATCTAATAACAATAGGAAGGCAAAAAAGGAAATACTAACCATTTTTATGACAAACTACGAAAACAAGGAAGCAAAATAATAAAGAGTGATTATATCATAATTAATGGCGACTTAAATGCAAGGAGAGAACATTCCGATATCAGGGATTGTTGGGACATTAGGAGAACCCACAATAAACAATGAAGGCCATGAACTACTATATTTTGCAGCTTACAGTGAGATAAAACTCACTAACAATTTCTATAGGAAAAATATATACATAAATATTGTAACACAACGTTGCAAAATAAAGAATTTTGTTTGTTTACCAAAAAATAATAAACTTGTTGTTTATGTTTTTTGAAAAATATTGTTTTATTTTTTTTTAATTTAGTAATTAATTTTTGTAATTGTCTGGTGTAAAATTTTAAATCTTTTATTACTCTTTCTGTCAACTATATCACTTTTAGTAGTTAGGATTAATTTCTGCGTTAATTGTATTATATCCAGCACTAATCGATTGACGGTTCTTCTTCCTTTTTATGTATACTCCTTCCACTTCGGTAATGGCCGCCTTTCGGATTGTCCGTGATATCAATTTTATTCTGTTTTATTTCTATCTATAAATTTCATAAATAAACAGAAACCAATTTGCAGAAATTCAAGATTTATTAACAATTTTAATTATATATCGATTATAAATCAATTATTTCACAGCTAGCATCGACTCGTTCTCAGGGCAATCGATTATGTTTTACATGTGTTATTAATATTAATCATCAGGTTCTTTTAACGGTTATATTATATAGTCAGAGAAAGGGTAAGGTCAGGAAAGTATAACACTTACAAGTAAATAGCTTAACAATTAAAAATTACAAAGTTATGATTTAATATATAATGTTTATCAAAGTAAAATTTCGAACCCTTGTCGTCTTGACGACTACACTGGTAGTGCTCGAAAGGAATTGTGGGATTCAAGATGGCTGCTTCAGTACTGCATCTGTTAAAATGAAGTCGGCTCGACGAAATTTTCTTCCAATAAATGTTGCCTTTTCAATGTTTCCTCGTCTCAGCAGTAGTGATTATTCTTTCTGGTGTTAGTGGAGTGGTCCTGGTTCAGTGTTCTGTGATTAACCTCAATAAAATGTGTTGGATAGTGTTTTAATTCACTTTTGTCAATAAGGTCGAAAATTGCACAGTTCGTCTCGTTATTCAGAATTATTTGTTTTATAGGTTTAATTAATTAATTCACTTATTTTCTGTTCCGTATTAATTTAGTTTAATGATTGTATGGGTTAATTTCACTGAATTTAAAGTTTGTTTTACGTTTGCTGAAATTCGCGATTTTCACCGTAAGCTAGGCTTAGTTAACGAACGCCATACTTGTCTTCGCTATAGGTTAATATTTAGCAAGATCTCATTCAAGTGTGCTTGACAAAGTCTAATAATCAACTGTTCTAACTTCCTTCGTCATCTGAAAACGTCTTAGCCTATTTAATATTAGCAATACATTGTTTTAAATCTTTTTCGTTTCCGTTACATGTATGAAATTTACATTATATTACTGAATATATTTTTGCTATTATTTAATTTTATTAAATACTATATAAATAATCTCTTTCTTTAGTTCATTCTGCTTGATTTGATACCAAATAAGACATTTTTATAAAGTTTTTTCCTTCAAAAGCCATATATACTGTAATTTTAAATGTAGGCTTTAAAAATTACTTCCTGTTCTTCTCAAAATGTTTGCCATTTTATATGTTATATTTATCATTGTGCTAAATCTCAGATTTAAATAAAATGTTTATCTTGCCTTAATTTCTTGTAATTTTATTAATTGGTTTTCTTTTTAAAAATTATTCATTAATTTGTGACTCCCCCCTTTGATTTTTCAGTTATTACATTTGCATTTTTTCCAATAATTCTTCCTATCTTTTTACAATATCTTTCTAAAGTATAGTTTCAGTTATAATACTCTGTGCTGGTTTACCTTATATAAATTTCATCAGTTTAACGAGTTTACTGGACTTAATTCATCAATTATAAGGTTGTTGAGATTTACCATTTGGCCTAGATTTTATCTGTTTTTACATACAAAGTTTTTGACTAATACTGCTTGTTTATACCCCTTCTTACCTTCTATTCTAATACAATATTAATTAAAATTTTCTTACTTAATTATAAGAACATTTAGTATTGAATTCATACTATTAATACATAACAAATATTTGAAATTAAAAAAGTGGTACTCAAACTCAGACATTTTTGTCTTGATTATTACTAGTAACACATAATAAATATTTTATAATAAAAGAATGGTATCCTCACTCAGACATTTCAGCCTTGATTAATACTATTAAACATAATACATATTTTAGAATAATAAAACATCACACTCTATTTCCAGCATTTAAGTATAGAGTTCATTGACTTTAATAGAAACAGAACACATCTGTCCCTTCATTTTTAACTTATTTCTTAAAATTAATTTTGTGCAGTCTTATCTGTTTTTATTTTATATTAGGGATGTATCCCTTGTCACTTCACTTATTAATTACCTGCTCTCAATTTATCTTTCTCATTTTAGTGAATGTTGTTAGACACAGAGTGGCACTTTCTTAGAAACATTTGTATTTGATTTGCATAATACTATTCTACCAAATATTATTTCTGAAGTTAAATTAAAAACTTTAAAGTTGTTCAAAGGTACACATTTACTTAGTTTAAGCATTTAATACACTTTCTTGAAGTTTATCTACTATAATAAAATAATTTGCACTGGTCCCCTGTTATTTCTTGATACTATCACTAATCAGTTTTATAGTTTTATATTATCAAGAATTTTATTTATAGAGGATTCTTAAGATTTGTTTTTTTCATTATAAAATAACTTTCAAGGGTGCACTTTTACTTATACCTCTAAACACTTTGGGTACATCTACCTTACATTAGTTTCTGTTTTTGGGTGTTATTTTTTCGTTTGTGACATTTAATCTCTTTTGGGGTTTTATTTTCTTTTTACTTGGTTCCCTTTGGGTATTTCTTGTAGTCTTCTTATCCTACTACCTTGTTTCTTCAAAATCATTCCTTTTTATTAGGTATTTCGGTTTGTTCAGGGTATTTACTTCCTTATTCATATCCTAGCTTGTTTCTTGAAAAACAGCCTTTATTTTAGGAGTGTCGGTTTGTTCTGGGTTTTGCCTTACTTACTGATTCTCATTCTTTGTTTCTTCAATACAAAATAGTTTTATTATGTAGGTTGGTTTGTTCTGGGTATTTTCCTTACTTACTCCTATCCTACCTGGGTATTTCCTTACTTTATTTTAGATTTTGGTTTATTTTTCATTACTCATATTTGTTGCATAGTTGTTTTTTCTTTATTTTTTATTTCTTCAAATTATGATTGTATTTTATTGTGGTACCTATTTGTTTTTATTTGGATTTTTCCTTGATTTTATTTTAATTGATATTTATTTATGATCATTTTTCATTCATTATAATGTGGATAATCTGTCATTCTACAGATTGCTCTCCTCCAGAAGTGATTAGTTCAGACCATACTTTGAGTGTGCCTGAAATAATTGCTTATGATATTTATTAGATATTATTTTTCTTGACTTCTTTCCCATTTCTATCTTTGCTTCTTCATATTTGAGCTTACATATATGTATATTTTTTTTCTTATTAAATCGATTTTCCTTGATAGTTATTGTTATCTGATGTTTATTATTATTTATTTTCGTTTTTTCTTAACTTGGTGTTTTATCCTTGGGATATTCATTCCCTAACACGTGAGCTGGGGCAGTTCAGAGAGGCACTTGTGGCTACATATACTCTGCTGGCCATACTACACTACTCACTGAGATCAGAGGAAATTCATCTCTGCTCAAAACATAATAATACTGCTGGAATTATCTACAGACAGTCATTAATAAAAATTATATAAGAATAGTCTGTTTTACGACTATTAAAAAATATCTTCGGATACCTCACTTCGTATTTGCTCAGATTTGTTGATATTTCTATCTCAGTTATATTTCTTCTCAGTTATTCTTCTTAATTGTTAGCTCTGCTAATATGTTATTTCTTATCATGGTGGGAAGCTCCTTTAATAGAATTATCACTAGTTATTAAGTGTAAAGTTTTTTTTTATCTGAATTCTCTGTTATTCTGTTGTTGTTATTACAATCTTCTTCTGGTTATTGGTAGCATATATGTTATTATATTTTTGTTTTTCTTAGTTCTTATGAATTGTTCCACTGGTTTCATGTTCCTGCAATTATTCTTCTAATTGTCTTTATTATAAGTTACATTTATTTTATGATCATAGTTATATTATAGATATATATATATTTTTTTTTTCAAAAATTATTTTGCTCTTGTTTTTATCCAAACGAATTCATTAATTATAATATTTATGTGGTCATTGTTTCTCTTTGTATTGCGTAAAGGTTTTATTATTTTTATTCCAAATCAAGTTTATTCATTTTAATTGTATCAGTTGTTCTTATTTTTTTTTTTTAGAGTTTGGGTAATTTAATAACTACTCCATATTAAATGCTGTTCATAATTGTGGCAAGTTGATCTTATGTGGTAGTGGTCATTCTAAATTGAACTTCTTCGATTCCAAATTATTTCTCATAAATAATCGGTTGTAAGTGGTTCTTACTTCCCTTTATGAATTTAGTCGTATAAATTCCAACTTCCTTTTCTTTATTCTCAAAATTATTTCATAAATAGTTGGTTGTAAGTTGTTCTTACTATATTTTTAAATTTAGTTATTTTTAAAATTCCAAAATTCCTTTTCTTTATTTTCAAAATTATTTCGTAAATAGTTGGTTGTAAGTTGATCTTACTATATTTTTAAATTTTGTAGTATAATTTAAAATCCATGGTTTTCCGGTGGATTCCTTCGATTTCATGGTATTCCCATCTCACTATTTGTTCGGGCCATAGTCGATCACTCCCATACCTTTCGATGTCGTCGTTTGAATAGTCTCTTTCGTTCTCATTGCTGGGATCATTATTAGGTTCTGGGCTGTCCTCCGCCAGGATATGGTTTATTCGAACTATCCGGGCTCCCTGGTTGTTACTTGGTTGGTTATGCAGTATTGTAAAACCAGGATTGTCACTGACTGGTACCCAATTCTCATTGTCATTGTTATTATGGTTAGGTCCGACCGAGGTTTCAGTCGGTAAACTTTGAGTGGTTTCCTGCCGCTCCGTACGATGGTTAGATGGTTGTTCTTGGTTTGTTTGCCGTTCTGGATCATCCACACTGGTACTTCGCCTTGGTTGATTGTACCTTGGACCAATCCAAGGTACAATTTACTCCTATCCTACCTGGGTATTTCCTTACTTTATTTTAGCTTTTTGGGTTATTTTTCGTTACTCATATTTGTTGCATAGTTGTTTTTTTCTTTATTTTTTATTTCTTCAAATTATGATTGTATTTTATTGTGGTAACTATTTGTTTTTATTTGGATTTTTCCTTGATTTTATTTTAATTGATATTTATTTATGATCATTTTCCATTCATTATAATGTGGATAATCTGTCATGCTACAGATTGCTCTCCTCCAGAAGTGATTAGTTCAGACCATACTTTGAGTGTGTCTGAAATAATTGCTTATGATATTTATTAGATATTGTACCTTGGACCATCGCGTTCTCTGCTTCTCCGCCAACTATCATACTCGTGGAAGCTGTTACGCCGCTGATGGTTGTATCTTCGTTGGCTGTTGTCTTCGGCTCGTATGAAATTTACCCTGGGTCGGGAAAACCTATTGTTATTATTGTTATTGTTTTGTGGGCACCCTCTATTATTATTATAATACCGTTCGGTATTATTTGGTTTGGGTTTCTCTGACTATTAATATTCGGATCCTGGAAATAATAATTATTTCGATTACCTTGGTAACCGTTATTATTCCTATTTGCATTTTGGTTATTAGGAACGTTATTATTATTATTATTATTATTATTATTATTATTATTATTGTTGTTATTAATTGGAATTGTTTTGGTTCCCTTGGTAGCCATTGCCGTTATGGTTACTACCGTTATTTGGGTATTGATTATTTCTGATTTCCGGCCGATCATTCCTCCTTCTGCTTTGCTGATAGTACTCTTCATTCTCATAATTTTCCAATAGTTCAGTCATCGCTTGTATCGTTTTTATTTGGCTACCCCTCCTTGCTCTTATTACGTCTTCATAGTAATGGTATGATAGCTTGTTTACGAGGCATTCTTCTGGTATGGCCGGTTCCAAATGCTTCGCCAGACATACTTTTCCGAGGAAGTAGGCGGTCATAGTGTTACCTATTTGTGTGTTGTATCGGCCATGACAGATGTTGTCCCGTATTAAGTTCTGGGTGGTCTCCGACCAATACTTCGCTTTGAATAAGTTTTTGAATTGCTGGTAGTCGATCTCACTTCGGTTTGCCATCCACCAATTGTCAGTCATCTCCCGGAATGATTCGTCCAACAGTTCCCGGTTATTAATCCACCTGTTGCCCCTATGTTTGACAAAGTATTCCTCGATTCGGGCCAAGAACTCCATCGGCTTCCTTTTATATTGGCGGAAATTCAGCAATTCCCTATTCTCGTTCATTGGAATACCTGTAATGTTGGTGGGTCTGTTTCTAATTACTTCCATCTCTTCCTGGCTCTGCCGCACTTGACCGGTGATGTTCGTCATCGCTACTTCCATTCCGTCGCATCTTTCCGTAACTTGGTTACGTACCTTCCCTAGTTCTTCTTCTGTTTTCCTTCGGTTTTCTTCCAACTTGGTCTTATTGTGTTCTTCGATATTGGTTATTTTGGTGTTTACCACTTCCTTGAATTCCTGTACTTCCTGCTCGGTCTGGTTACATCTTTCGTCAACTTCCCTGATCTGTTGTTTTATTACTATGGTTTCTTCTTCTATTTTCTTGTTTGTGTATTCCTTATTATCGTTGGCTTCCTTGTTCAACTCTTCTTTTAGCAACTCTATTCTTTCGTCTAACTTGTACATATTTTCCTGGTTTACTTCCCTTAATTCTTCTCTTAATAGTTGGTTATCCTCTTTCAATTCTTCCAACTTCTCCTCCATCTTCTCTTATATTTTCTTATTATTTTCCTCTAACTTTTATTCCATTTTCTTGCAATTCTCCCTCAACTCTTCCTTCAATTGTTGGTTGTCATTTTCTATCTTCTTCCTAGTTTCATCATTTTTCTTATCGGTGTTTTCAATTTTCGTACACAATTCTTCCTTGGTTGTTTTGAATTCTTCTTTTGTTGATTTGAATTCTTCCTTTAACAACTGGTTGTCGTCCTTCAAATCTTCCAACTTCTTATTTAAGTATTGGTTGTCTTCCTTCCTCCCTTTATTCGATTCTTCTTCTGTAGAATCCATTTTCTTCACCATCTTCTTGCTATTTTCTTCCATTTCCCTACTCATTTCCTTACTTAATTTCTTACTGTTCTCGTTCATTTTCTCCATCATTAATCTGAACATTTCTTGCATGTACTCTTTCTCTGTTCGTGTGGATTTTTCTAACTGTTTCTCCTTGACATTGATTTCCCCCGTTTGTGTGGGCATCTCAGGTTGTTCCACTGGTTGTGTGGGTTGTTTTAGTTCCGCAGGAGGTAGTATCATTTCCACGTCTTCCACCGGCGTCGCCTCCTTGTCTTCCATATTAATTTCCTTTTCGGCCTCTGCCGCCATTTTCTTCGATGTTGCTCGACGTTGCATTTTCGTTATTCCTCTGACTGTATAACCGCTGCCAAGCTAAAATTAGGAATTGGGAAAGTTATAGTGGCATATCAATCACTAATTGAAGCCCCATGTTGGGCGCCAATTTTGAAACAACGTTGCAAAATAAAGAATTTTGTTTGTTTACCAAAAAATAATAAATTTGGTGTTTATGTTTTTTGAAAATATTATTTTATTTGTTTTTAATAATTTAGTAATTAATTTTTGTAATTGTCTGGTGTAAAATTTTAAATCTTTTATTACTCTTTCTGTCAACTATATCACTTTTAGTAGTTAGGATTAATTTCTGCGTTAATTGTATTATCTCCAGCACTAATCGATTGACGGTTCTTCTTCCTTTTTATGTATACTCCTTCCACTTCGGCAATGGCCGCTTTTCGGATAGTCCGTGATTTCAATTTTATTCTATTTTATTTCTGTCTATAAATTTCATAAATAAACAGAAACCAATTTGCAGAAATTCAAGATTTATTAACAATTTTAAATATATATCGATTATAAATCAATTATTTCACAGGTAGCATCGATTCGTTCTCAGGGCAATCGATTATTTTTTACATATGTTATTAATATTAATCATCAGGTTCTTTTAACGGTTATATTATATAGTCAGAGAAACGGTAAGGTCAGGAAAGTATAACACTTACAAGTAAATAGCTTAACAATTAAAAATTACAAAGTTATGATTTAATATATAATGTTTATCAAAGTAAAATTTCGAACCCTTGTCGTCTTGACGACTACACTGGTAGTGCTCGAAAGGAATTGTGGGATTCAAGATGGCTGCTTCAGTACTGCATCTGTTAAAATGAAGTCGGCTCGACGAAATTTTCTTCCAATAAATGTTGCCTTTTCAATGTTTCCTCGTCTCAGCAGTAGTGATTATTCTTTCTGGTGTTAGTGGAGTGGTCCTGGTTCAGTGTTCTGTGATACACCTCAATAAAATGTGTTGGATAATGTTTTAATTCACTTTTGTCAATAAGGTCGAAAATTGCACAGTTCGTCTCGTTATTCAGAATTATTTGTTTTATAGGATTAATTAATTAATTCACTTATTTTCTGTTCCGTATTAATTTAGTTTAATGGTTGTATGGGTTAATTTCACTGAATTTTAAGTTTGTTTTACGTTTGCTGAAATTCGCGATTTTCACCGTAAGCTAGGCTTAGTTAACGAACGCCATACTTGTCTTCGCTATAGGTTAATATTTAGCAAGATCTCATTCAAGTGTGCTTGACAAAGTCTAATAATCAACTGTTCTAACTTCCTTCGTCATCTGGAAACGTCTTAGCCTATTTAATATTAGCAATACATTGTTTTAAATCTTTTTCGTTTCCGTTACATGTATGAAATTTACATTATATTACTGAATATATTTTTGCTATTATTTAATTTTATTAAATACTAAATAAATAATCTCTTTCTTTAGTTCATTCTGCTTGATTTGATACCAAATAAGACATTTTTATAAAGTTTTTTCCTTCAAAAGCCATATATACTGTAATTTTAAATGTAGGCTTTAAAAATTACTTCCTGTTCTTCTCAAAATGTTTGCCATTTTATATGTTATATTTATGATTGTGCTAAATCTCAGATTTAAATAAAATGTTTATCTTCCCTTAATTTCTTGTAATTTTATTAATTGGTTTTCTTTTTAAATATTATTCATTAATTTGTGACTCCCCCCTTTGATTTTTCAGTTATTACATTTGCATTTTTTCCAATAATTCTTCCTATCTTTTACAATATCTTTCTAAAGTATAGTTTCAGTTATAATACTCTGTGCTGATTTACCTTATATAAGTTTCATCAGTTTAACGAGTTTACTGGACTTAATTCATCAATTATAAGGTTGTTGAGATTTACCATTTGGCCTAGATTTTATCTGTTTTTACATACAAAGTTTTTGACTAATACTGCTTGTTTATACCCCTTCTTACCTTCTATTCTAATACAATATTAATTAAAATTTTCTTACTTAATTATAAGAACATTTAGTATTGAATTCATACTATTAATACATAACATATATTTGAAATTAAAAAAGTGGTACTCAAACTCAGACATTTTAGTCTTGATTATTACTAGTAACACATAATATATATTTTATAGTAAAAGAATGGTATCCTCACTCAGACATTTCAGCCTTGATTAATACTATTGAACATAATACATATTTTAGAATAATAAAACATCACACTCTATTTCCAGCATTTAAGTATAGAGTTCATTGACTTTAATAGAAACAGAACACATCTGTCCCTTCATTTTTAACTTATTTCTTAAAATTAATTTTGTGCAGTCTTATCTGTTTTTATTTTATATTAGGGATGTATCCCTTGTCACTTCACTTATTAATTACCTGCTCTCAATTTATCTTTCTCATTTTAGTGAATGTTGTTAGACACAGAGTGGCACTTTCTTAGAAACATTTGTATTTGATTTACATAATGCTATTCTACCAAATATTATTTCTGAAGTTAAATTAAAAACTTTAAAGTTGTTCAAAGGTACACATTTACTTAGTTTAAGCATTTAATACACTTTCTTGAAGTTTATCTACTATAATAAAATAATTTGCACTGGTCCCCTGTTATTTCTTGATACTATCACTAATCAGTTTTATAGTTTTATATTATCAAGAATTTTATTTATAGAGGATTCTTAAGATTTGTTTTTTTTTCATTATAAAATAACTTTCATGGGTGCACTTTTACTTATACCTCTAAACACTTTTGTTTACATCTACCTTACATTAGTTTCTGTTTTTTGGTGTTATCCTTTCGTTTGTGACATTTAATCTCTTTTGGGGGTTTTATTTTCTTTTTACTGGGTTTCCTTTGGGTATTTCTTGTAGTCTTCTTATCCTACTACCTTGTTTCTTCAAAATCGTTCTTTTTTATTAGGTATTTTGGTTTGTTCAGGGTATTTACTTCCCTATTCATATCCTAGCTTGTTTCTTGAAAAACAGTCTTTATTTTAGGGTTGTCGTTTGTTCTGGGTTTTGCCTTACTTACTGATTCTCATTCTTTGTTTCTTCAATACAAAATAGTTTTTTTATGTAGGTTGGTTTGTTCTGGGTATTTTCCTTACTTACTCCTATCCTACCTGGGTATTTCCTTACTTTATTTTAGTTTTTTGGTTTATTTTTCATTACTCATATTTGTTGCATAGTTGTTTTTTCTTTATTTTTTATTTCTTCAAATTATGATTGTATTTTATTGTGGTACCTATTTGTTTTTATTTGGATTTTTCCTTGATTTTATTTTAATTGATATTTATTTATGATCATTTTTCATTCATTATAATGTGGATAATCTGTCATGCTACAATATACATGGTGTGCTCGTGGTCACAGATTAATTATAAATTATATCGTTGTAAATAAGAAACTCAGTTCACTTCCGGAAGATGTGGGAATGTTTAGGGGAAGCGATATTCATCCTGATTATTTTTTCCGTTGTAACTAACATATAATTACTAGCAAGGTGAAAGAGGCAAACAATAAACAAAGCCATATCAAAAGAGGAAATATTAAGGTACATCTTTCAGAGGAAAATAGCACAATGCACTTATACCAACACCGCCTATGGCAACGTTTACAAAACCAAAAAATAATTGGTGATGTAAACCTAGAATGAAATAGAATACACAAAAAGAGAGGGCATAAGAAGCGGAGTGGTCATACAATCTGGAATGATGACATACAGTGCGCGATGAAGGAACAAAAATCTTACGTAGACATTGTACAGAATATTTCTGAAGAAATGAGATGAGATATAGGCTTAGCGTAATTTTCCTAAAGACATTGTTAGGAGAACGCATTTGGATCATGGGATTGATTTATATCCTCCATTAGGAATGATGTTCACCGGGAAACAGGAAGTTGCATATAAGCTCATGTGTCAACTTACTCAAAATGAAAGAGATTCAGCACTGTTAAATATAATAGATAAAGACACCTCGGCAGGGAATACCAAGGACTGTGGACTAAGAGGGAAGGTGAAACTACTGGAGATGAAAATTGTCATCTCAATTTAGATGCAATAACAGACATAGCCTATAGTGACACAGGCGACAAATATCTCTAGATGAAATTCAAGGTGCACTGGTGCTAAAATTAAACACATTAAATCTACTTTTAAAATTACAAAACTTGTTTATTTTTATTTAGTTTTAGCAACGTTTACGAAGTCAGAAAATAACGTCAGCTTGCAATAAATTATGTGGGTAAAAGAATCTCATTTATCAACGTTGACTGTACACAGCATAATGGAGCTATGCATTCAGTGTCATCACTGATTGTCTGTTATACTGTATACTGCATAGTAACAAGTTTTCACAAAGGAGCCGTGACTACCTCTGTAGCGAGTAAAAGGTAATTTGTCACGTTATTGTATATTCAGTAGTATTGTTATTGTTGACATTCGAGTTATAGCATTTTATACTACAGTATTCATTAATAAATATATATACTTTTCTGGCATTGGATTTATTATGTAAAGAATAGAGATTATTATTTTTTCTTTGAATGAATCTTGCAGAAGGATATACGAAGGGTGCGGACAACAGAAATGAAGCGAAGAGTGCGGACAGTGGTACAGTCTAATACCTGAGGAGGGTAGATTGCGATTTCATAAACATCTGACATACGAAGAGAGCGGACACCACCTCGGACTAGGGTGGGGGGATCGAGTAGAGACACTGACTATTTTTCGCTTAGACCATGTCAACACATTGTATTGAAGCACCTTTACGTTCCTGCAAACTGATTCCCATCACCCTGTTCCAGGCTTTGAACTGGCAAAATGACAGTAATGACAATCTTTTTGGCGTGTTTAAAATCAGCTTTGAATGCCATCTTCTTTTATTAAATATTTGTATTTATTGTTTTTTTTTTAATAATTTTAATCTTTAAATTTCATATCAGTTACATTTTTAACTATATACATATTGTAACGGTACATAACCCAGTCCCAATAATTGATGACTCTTGTACTACCATAAAGGTCAGAAATGGGTAAACTATAAGTAGCTAAAAATTAAGTTGTATCACTAAACATTATAAACAATATTGAAGTGATATACAGTGACAAGTGAGTTATAGTGTACCCAATGAGGTAATAAGTGAAGGTGGACGGTAGCGCGATGATTTTATTTTACTAGGTTGGCTAATCTGATTTATATCTCATCAACGTTCGCGTAATCGTACTTGACCAGTGCACATTCAGTAATCTCGGCGTTCGGTTCGCCGGACCTTTCCGTCAAGTTAGTGTCGACATTAGATGTAGGCCTTAGGCCTTACTATTTTCTATCATGACCAACTAGCGCCACAACTTCATTCTTAACTAAATCTATTAATTATTAATTCAATATGCAGCATTAGCCAGCCTTCTTTCAATTTATTACAGCTGTAATGTGATCATTCAAATTATTAAAACTATTCGTATACAGTCCACTTCTCTTATTTCTTAATGTAATTTAATACATCCTACACAACATCTTCAATCATAATGGAAGACCAGCAGACAAATATTTAATGCAAGATACATAATTTTCGCCCGCTCGGGCTGAACAAATTAACTCTTCCGGTCCGCACTTGCGGGACGTTACTTTTCTTAAACTGTTTCGGCCCACTTGGGCCGGGATCAGCCATATTTTTGGTCACTCCGGACCTGGATTTCCACTTAATGTCTTTTGTATCTTTTTCTGGCCATCACGGGCGGGGTAGCACGTCAGCTAATGCGACCGTGGCGTGATTTGCGTCGCCATTTCGCTCGTCGTCTTCAGGCAACGTGATAGCAAGTTCCTGCCGGCTGCAGTGCCTCAAGGTGGTCATCCTGCCAGCTGTTCACCATCATCATCAAGGAGCCGACGCTGCGGGACGTCGCTGACCAGGTACCACCAGCAACAGTAATAAGGTGCGTAAAAGAATGTCTGAGGAAGGCCTCAAGGTGCTGACCAGAAAGAGAGGCGGATTAAAGTCCGCGATAGTGCGGATACAATCCGCGGTAAATTCATTTGACATTAATTTAACCACAAAACATTTTTTGACTGTGAGATTAGAAAGTCTTAAGAGCTTATCCTCGAAGTACGACGAAGTACAGTCTGAGATAGAGCTTATAAGTAAAGACGTGAGCACTGCTCAGGCAGACCGAGTCGAGGTTGAGGAAATGATATACTCAACTGAGGCAAACATTTTACAACTTCTTGACACTGTTAATACTCAGACTGTGCCTCCTGTACTATCGACGCCTGTGCATTTAAAACCGATAAGTTTGCCCTGCTTCTCAGGCAACATACTTGAGTGGCAACATTTCTATTCAATTTTTAATGATCTGGTGCATTCAAGATCAGATTTAACACCAGTACAGAAACTGCATTACTTGCATTCATCGGTGAAGTGTGAACCATTAGACTTAATTAAATCATTACCAATTTGTCAAGAGAATTATGTAATAGCGTTGAACTTGCTGTCCGATAGGTACAATAATCCATTTATATTAGCAAAATATTATGTACAGAACCTACTTCAGGTTAAGTCCACAATAAAGGACTCAGTCCAAAGCTTGGCTGAGTTTACGAATACTATAACGTCTTCTGTTAATTTGCTGGCGGCAATGAAGCTGTCTGTAAACCTATTTGAGTTTATTACTATACAATTGCTTTCCACTAAACTTGACCCTATCACTTTAAAACGTTGGAAGGAGTCTATAGACCCTGACAACTTGCCTAGTTTTCAAGACTTTACTCATTTTTTGAATTTGCGCCGACAGCTTTTAGAAAATACTATGCCAATTGAACCCGGACAGCAATTCAATAAACCTAGTGTAAAACCAAACAATAAGTTTGAGAAATGTAGTTTAAGAAATACTGCTGGCAGCAGTACCTTTAAGAGTTATCATGCTACGGCAAGGCATTATTCATGTGTGTGCTGTAAATCTGATCACCCGCTTTACATGTGTAATAATTTTCGCATATTAAGTGCCGCTGAGCGGGGGCAATTGGTGGCAAACCATAAATGTTGTATTAACTGCCTTAGAGCAGGTCATTTGATAACAAATTGTAAAAGTAAACAGGTTTGTAAAATTTGTTCAAAGGGTCACCACACCTTGCTGCACGCTAATTACGTGCCGAAATCAGCAGCTGCCAGCAGTAACTACTGCTCATTTAAATTACAGTGTAAAAACAATGTACTTTTATCCACTGCAGTTGTATATGTCATTGATCAGGCTGGCAATAGGCATAAGGCGCGCGCACTTCTTGACGCCGGGTCTCAGATCAATTTTTGTACGAAATCATTTGCGAAAAGATTGCACCTCAAACTAACCCGATCTAATATTCCGATTACAGGAATAAGCAACACAGCGTGTTGCGCTACTGACATTGTTTCTATGCGTATTATGTCTCGCTATCAGAGACATAGTTTCGAGGCCAAATTTGCCGTCTTATCTAAGTTAACTCATAATCTGCCTTCAATATCGTTTGACATCAACCGGTTCCACATTCCAAATAAAATTTTTCTCGCCGACCCAGATTTTAATATATCTTCACAGATCGACATACTATTGGGGGCTCAATTTTATCTAGATTTAATATTAGCTAATAAGTACACACGCGGACCCAACTTCCCTATCATTCAGGAGACAAAACTGGGTTACATTTTGGCCGGCAATCTGCCCAAGCACTGCCACACCCAGGGTCCTGCTGTTTCGTTCTTGGCAAGGAACAATGACAATCCTTCAATCTCTTGAGAGATTTTGGGAGGCAGAAACGATCCCCAGCGATACCCCTAATGGCGAGTCGGCTTGCGAAGAGCATTTTATGCGCTACACTCAGCGCAACCACGAGGGTAGATTTATAGTGTCGCTCCCATTCAAGTCTGATAATCCTCACTTAGGGGAATCCTACACAAGTGCCGAATCAAGGTTTTTAAACTTGGAGCGTTGATTCAGGCGCGATCCCAAGCTCGCTCGCGACTACGCGGACCTTACCAAAGAATGTAAGGATCTTGGGCACATGACACTCATTGATCATGGCGCTATCAATTTAGTAGCGTCACACACTTACTACATATACTTATGTGTATACTTATACATACTCATATACTTAATCTGGCTTTGTAAGCTTGGTTGGGATGAACCGCTTTCCGGTCAGTCACTGTCGGATTGGCATTCTTTGTGTAACAAATTAAGTCTGATTGGTAAAATAGTGGTCCCGCGATCTATTCGTTGCTACCATCAGGCGGTTACAGTTCAGTTGCATGGTTTTTCGGATGCTTCCGAGAGAGGGTTCGGCTGTTGTGTGTATGTCCGAGTCATTTTTCAAGATGCTACTGCTTCCTGTCGTCTTTTGTGTTCAAAATCTCGCGTGGCTCCCTTGCGCCAAGTGTCATTACCTCGTATCGAGCTCTGCGCTTGTTTGTTATTATCGCGACTTGTGTCTAAAATTATTCCTGCTCTTCATTCATTCATTGAGGATGTACATTTGTATTCCGATTCTATGGTGGCTCTTTACTGGATTCATGCGCAGTCTTCGCGTTGGAAAACATACGTCGATAATAGGGTTGCTGAAATTCAGCGTCGCACGCAAACTTGTACCTGGCATCACATTGATTCGCGACGCAATCCTGCTGATATTATTTCTAGGGGGTGTCTCCCGGACGTTTTGCGCGATTGCTCGCTTTGGTGGCACAGTCCTGGCTGTCTGTCTCAATCGTCAGAGTCTAATCCTTTCCCATCTTTCGTACCGGCCACTCCATCATCTTCGGAAGTCATCGCGGAAGAGAAAACTACACATAACCGTTCGCTAATGTCTACCCTGGCTGTTGACTTATCGTTGGACTTTTCCTCGTTACACCGGCTGACACGTGTATACGCTTACTGTTTTCGTTTCATCAGAAATATTAGGCACTCATCTGCGGACAGGCTTTCGGGCGATCTGACCCCTGCGGAAATTCATCAGTCTCTTAATTTCTTCATAAGGCAATCTCAATCGACCCACTTCCCAGGCGAAATTAGTTGTCTTCGGAACGGATCTTCTGTTTCCATCAGAAGCAAGTTAACCTCTCGACCCGTTTCTTGACGACACTGGAGTGATACGCGTGGGCGGACGATTGCAGCATTCCCAGTTATCTTACGACTCGAAACATCCTATCGTACTACCCCCAGCGGCGCATGTCACACGCCTTATCATCGAACGCGAACACATTCGTTTGCTTCATGCTGGTGCGCAGCTCGTGCATCATTCACTGCGTCAACGTTGGTGGATTGTTAATGCCCGGCTAGTCATCCGTTCCATTATTCGTAAGTGTCTCAAGTGCATCAGGTTTAGCGCCACACAGCAGGTTCAGAGGCTTGGCATCTTGCCATCCCCTAGAGTCACTCCTTCAAGGCCGTTTCTATTTTGCGCGGTTGATTATGGTGGTCCCTTCATGATTCGTCATGGCGGGCAGAAGTCTAGAACTCTTACTAAGGCGTACGTGTCTCTGTTTGTTTGCTTAGCAACTAGGGCTATTCACCTGGAATTGGTGTCCGACCTTACTGCCAGCGCATTTATAGCTGCTTTACGTCGTTTTATGGCACGTCGGGGTATACCTAGTCAACTGTACTCCGACAACGGCACGAACTTCAGGAAGGCCCGCACCATCTTACATGACATTTACAACTTTTGGCACGATAAGGATGCCATCACCTCGATCAAGTCATTCACATCCTCTCAGGGGATATCATGGTCATTTATTCCGCCCTCCTCACCTCATTTCGGTGGCCTTTGGGAGAGCGGCATCAAGAGTTTGAAATTTCATTTGCGGCGCGTGGTAGGCAAATCTATACTAAAATTCGAAGAGTTCACAACCGTTTTATCTCAGATAGAGGCATGTCTGAACTCTCGACCTTTATTTGCTATTTCTTCGGATGTTAATGACCCGGTGCCACTTACACCTAGCCATTTTTTGATCTGCGCGCCCCTAACTGCGATTCCTGACCCAGACCTTTCTCACGTTCCTGTTTCTCGCCTTGGTCGTTGGCAATTACTTCAGAGGTTTGTCCAGGGCATTTGGAAGGCGTGGTCTCGCGATTATTTGCACCAGCTGCAACAGCGTCACAAGTGGAAGTTTGCCAAAGATAATGTTTCCATTGGTGACTTAGCCTTGCTCATTGAGGACAACTTGCCTCCATTAGCCTGGAAATTTGGCGTGATCATCGCCACATTTCCCGGCCCAGATAATTTGGTTCGCGTCGTGGACATTCGCACGCCTACGGGTGTTTTGCGGAGACCAATACATAAATTATGTCTATTGCCAGCGCGAGACGAGATGTGACACTATGGTTACAGCACAATGCGGCTTTATTCCGCCATTGACTTATTATTTATTACGACCATTTGGTCAACATGATTGTGATGGATTGTCACAATATTTTTGTCAATTTTGCGTCATGGCACGCTTCTGAGTATCACAGTTCTGGTGATATCTTAATATTTGTATTGTATGTTAATTTTTGTGGCATACTATGTCACACTTTCATTGATCTCATGGGGTGTACTGCATGTCTTTGGGTGGTCTTATTTATTAATGTTATTACATAATATTCGCATGTTTGCTGTCAAGTAACCATGCATTCATTTCTTTATATTGTTGCTGATAAATATGTACTATTTTGTGAATGTCTTAAATTGTTAAATTGTTTCTGTAATTTCAGTATTGTATTGTTGGCTGACATTACAATTATTTATCTTGTAATTATGCAAATTATTATTGTTGTATTCACATAAATTGTGTCGATGTAAACTATTGTAAGCGTCTACCGTGTGTAACTGCCTTGTCTAATTTATTTATATTGTACTTATATTTTATTCATTTTTGTAAGTAAGCATGCACAATTCTTTATTTAAATTATGACATACACGTCATATCTGGGCTACATTCAGCATCTAGCTTGCTCATACGTTGGCATACATTGTAAATTCCTGAAACTTCAGGAATAGCGTATTTAGGTCGATACATGTCGCCCTCCTGAATATACAATGAAACATGCAACTGTAACATGTTCAACAACAATTTTATTCATGTAATGAACTTCTGTACAGGTCTACGGACCTTAGCTAGCATTAAGCTAACTCTATGACTTGCATATTATGTATTTTTCGTTCATGTTTTGTAATGTTACGTACTGCGCACTTGTGTCAGTAATATTGGTTAACCAGACTTAGTGGTACATGAAACAGCTGTTTGCCAAACCTTGGCCTACAGTCGCCTATCTGCATGCTTATCTCAAATTAGCGGCCGATTGCCGTTATCTAATCTCAACTCAAGGTTCAACTCAGCCTTGAAGCTGATTCTAATTATTAAAACTCCACTATTTCAAATTGAATTGTAAATGTATTATAATTTATTAAAGAATGTATTAAAAAATCTTTTTGATTTTTGACGGGCAGCTTATGGACGGTAGCGCGATGATTTTATTTTACTAGGTTGGCTAATCTGATTTATATCTCATCAACGTTCGCGTAATCGTACTTGACCAGTGCACATTCAGTAATCTCGGCGTTCGGTTCGCCGGACCTTTCCGTCAAGTTAGTGTCGACATTAGATGTAGGCCTTAGGCCTTACTATTTTCTATCATGGCCAACTAGCGCCACAACTTCATTCTTAACTAAATCTATTAATTATTAATTCAATATGCAGCATTAGCCAGCCTTCTTTCAATTTATTACAGCTGTAATGTGATCATTCAAATTATTAAAACTATTCGTATACAGTCCACTTCTCTTATTTCTTAATGTAATTTAATACATCCTACACAACATCTTCAATCATAATGGAAGACCAGCAGACAAATATTTAATGCAAGATACATAATTTTCGCCCGCTCGGGCTGAACAAATTAACTCTTCCGGTCCGCACTTGCGGGACGTTACTTTTCTTAAACTGTTTCGGCCCACTTGGGCCGGGATCAGCCAGAAGGTGAAGGGAACTTCTTACAGAATTGTGCTGTAGATGTGAGATTTATAGACTATAATAGTAGACTATGATGCTACCAACTAATTATGTATTTTGTTTAGTTATTGTAGGATTTATATTGTGTAGGCAACAAAATTTAGTACCTATGTTAATTTTATATTTTATAAAATAATTGTGTTATTATATAAGATAACCCAGGGTTTTTAAAAAAATAAAAGTTTTAAATATCAGATGATAATAAAAATTAAAATAATACTGTATGAGGAAAATGGCAGAAGGAAATAGTGCAGTGTAAGAATACTATAAAAGATTAATAAATAATATATAAATTCATGTAAAGTTAATAATAATATTAAAGACTTATATCTAAAGTTATAAGAAAATAAACAGAAAACTATTATGTAAATCAAATTGAGAAAGAAACCAAAATTTAAAAAAATTATTTTTCTGTAAATCAAAAATTAATTTATAATAATTACAAACAGCCTATATACTAAAAATTAAATAGCAGCACCAATAAAAAAGGATATAAAAATTATGGGTTACTAAAAGTAACGAAATAACAAGTATTGTTTAATCGAATTTGAGATTGAAAACCGTCCGGTTGAAAAAATGATGAGATAAAAATTGTATTAAAAAATCTTTTAGAAATCTTTTGAACAGCACAAAATTGTTACAAAATTTAAATAACAGTATAAACATTATGTACCACTACCATAATTATCAAAGGTAACTTGCTATACTCCATAATAAAAGTGAAAAACCATTTGGAAGACCAGGCCTAGCCTAGCCGTGTTTCGAGTTTTTTTGACGAGATAGTATCTGACAGACGGTTATGAAATTACAAACAACTAAGAACACCACCTGAGAAACAGCTTCACACAAGTAAGAACTTCGAGAAGAGAGGTAATATAAACAGTTCTTTTAATATTTAACAAAGAACGTATTTAATTATATTAAATATACACATATATATATATATATATATATATACACATATATACATGTTAATATTTAATTTGTAACGTACCGCCTTGAGAGTGTGTGTGTGAGACGTCCGTCTTTTTTACAGTCTCGGATAGGTCAGAACACCTCTTAGCAATCGCCACTTATGAATTATAAAGACTGAGGTTTAAATAAAGTTGTTGGTAATGTTACTCAAACAAACCAGAAATCGAGTGTGTGTGATTTGGGTCAAGTAGGGAAGTTGTTTAGCCTTCTTTTGAAGAGAGAGCAAGTACCGTTTGTTTACCCTCGGTTTAGACGATTTCTAAATTTTTTCAAATATTTGCCGTGAACCGAATCAGCTGATTTTGACATTAGTCTCCAAATATAGGTTAACCAAACGACACTGTTGCTGAATACGACCTGGTGGATCGTCCTCTTCTTATTTTTTCTGAAATCTACTACAACTACCCACTACAATAAAGGAAACACATTTTATTATTCAATATCATTTCTCAATAATATTTATTTATAATATTATTGGTTTTTCTCTTCCGCCAAAATACAAATATTACAATCGATATTTTCATTAACTAGTACATGATATCGACTTCATTGAGTAAACATGGAATTGTCATAAAATCTGGTTTTGACCAATTTTATCTTTTATTTAAACATCAATAAACATATAATTCTTTTATCTATTTCCCCAGGGTTAAGGGTAAGTTCTTTTTGTTATGAGATGGTCAGAAATGAATAATTATACTACGCTTTACAAATATAGAAAAACTTCGAAAATTTGTTTATTCTCTTAGTACGTAGTTCCGGATTTATCCGTAAGAGAGCAGATTGTTTTCTTTTTTTTTTATTAAAACATGTGATTACACTTGGAAAGTTTTGTACTGAACGACAATTTGATTTGAGTTTTCTTCGTTAAATATTAAAAGAACTGTTTATATTACCTCTCTTCTCGTGTTCTTACTTGTGTGAAGCTGTTTCTCAGGTGGTGTTCTTAGTTGTTTGTAATTTCATAACCGTCTGTCAGATACTATCTCGTCAAAAAAACTCGAAACACGGCTAGGCTAGGCCTGGTCTTCCAAATGGTTTTTCACTTTTATTATGGAGTATAGCAAGTTACCTTTGATAATTATGGTAGTGGTACATAATGTTTATACTGTTATTTAAATTTTGTAACAATTTTGTGCTGTTCAAAAGATTTCTAAAGGATTTTTTAATACAATTTTTATCTCATAATTTTTTCAACCGGACGGTTTTCAATCTCAAATTCGATTAAACAATACTTGTTATTTCGTTACTCTTAGTAACCCATAATTTTTATATCCTTTTTTATTGGTGCTGCTATTTAATTTTTAGTATATAGGCGGTTTGTAATTATTATCAATTTATTTTTGATTTACAGAAAAATAATTCTTTTTAATTTTGGTTTCTTTCCCAATTTGATTTACATAATAGTTTTCTGTTTATTTTCTTATAACTTTAGATATGTCTTTAATATTATTATTAACTTTACATGAATTTATATATTATTTATTAATCTCTTATAGTATTCTTACACTGCACTATTTCCTTCTGACATTTTCCTCATACAGTATTATTTTAATTTTTATTATCATCTGATATTTAAATCTTTTATTTTTTTAAAAACCTGGGTTATCTTATATAATAACACAATTATTTTATAAAATATAAAATTAACATAGGTACTGAATTTTGTTGCCTACACAATATAAATCCTACAATAACTAAACAAAATACATAATTAGTTGGTAGCATCATAGTCTACTATTATAGTCTATAAATCTCACATCTACAGCACAATTCTGTAAGAAGTTCCCTTCACCTTCACTTATTACCTCATTGGGTACACTATAACTCACTTGTCACTGTATATCACTTCAATATTGTTTATAATGTTTAGTGATACAACTTAATTTTTAGCTAGTTATAGTTTACCCATTTCTGACCTTTATGGTAGTAAAAGAGTCATCAATTATTGGGACTGGGTTATGTACCGTTACAATATATACACATCCATAAATTCAACATCGACCTCCTCCAGTTTCTGAATGAAGGAAATAGCTTTTAAGCATGATTTGATATCGCCCGTTTCTTCACACCTTTAAACAGTTCTTTCAATCCTCTCGTCCATATTCACGTACTTTATTTTCCTCTTATTTCCTTCTATGCTTAATTCCATTGTCATATAATATATATACTGGTGTTGACCTCCGCTTCTGTTTTCAAACATCGTATGCCATCTTTCAACTTGGGCTTCGGATTTAAAAGTATGCTGTTGATTTTATGGCGTCATCCCTCAACAGCGTTGGTTGTCCTCTATCGTCTATTACAGTACAGTGGTATAGTGGGGGATTTATTCATTCTCTAGCCAGTGATCAACAAAATAAAAAAAAAAATGAATTTCGACAAATCCAGCTTCCACATAGTCTGGCTGAAAAACGTGAGTGCTGCGCATACGCTTATTTATCATCATCATCATCAAATTCTCAGGATTCAGGACACACACACACGCGCGCGCGCGCGCAACGGTAACGTCGGCAGTACGCAGGTGATGAATCAACAATTATATTTTTGTTTGTGAAAAGAACTCTCAAAAATAAACTTATATATTGTAACATGACATAAGGTAGTGAAGATTCAATTGTATTTAATTATAAAATAAAAAGCTGAAGATAAGAATAAGAGGCAAAAACTTATAAACTTAAAGATCAGTAACCCAGTAACCCAATAAATGACAAATGACTATTAAACTGACAATGACCTGACACAGTAGATCGGATAAAAACCAAAGGAACCAAGAGACAATGAAGAAGCAGCCGAGACCTAAGTGCAATCAAATAATCCCAAATAATGACCAGTATATTGTAAATTAAATGATGAACTGATATTTGTAGTATATGAGATGTAACTAGGATAATAAGATTAATGGAAGGTAATAATATCACATATATCTTGTAGATAAAAGAATGTACTTATATAATATAAGGTAGGGAGTTAGAAACTAACCATACCCCAAACTAATAGTAATGATAATAGCCAAAGACAATAAACAATGCTTTGAGCCAAACAAAAGCAATATTTAAGTAATAACTAAAAGTGATCAGAGTGATTTGGAAGTAAATTAGTTATTCATGACCATAATCACACAGTGATATAAAATAATCAGACAAATCGTGTGAATAAACAAGTGAGTAAGTTACAAATGTGTGTAAAATTAAATAAGTGGAGAAGTGCTAGGTATAGCATATAATGGAACAAAGTGAGAATGATAATAATTAAAGAAACCTTCTAATGAAAGGAAAAGTGCAGTGGGGGTGTAGAATAAAATATTATATAAGCAAACTATAATAAACAGATAAACAATTTTTGATAAACTGTACATCAGTAAGAGATTAAACTAATTGTGATATTATAAATTTAGGTAATAGGATGTCAGAATTATATAATAAGGTAAGAATTAAGTTATTAGAATGAGTAGTAAATTAAGAAGGACAGACACTGTATTTAAGTGAAGGGATTAGTAGATAAGACATATCATGTAGGAACAGTTTATCAGTAGTATTGTAAGAGTTTTATTATTGTTCAAAAACCATAGAATGTAGTAAATTATAGGATAAGCAAGATAACAGTAGAGAAAAGAAAAGGTAGTTAAAAGTTATTTCAGGCTAGAACCTGACAAGGAATCTTTCATAATAAGAATTAGAGTTAGGAATACTGATGTTCATTGTTTGTTTTGTTTATAAAATTGTATTAGAATTACCAGATATGTTATTAAGAAATGTTAGGTGAGAGTAGAATAAAATCTAGGCTCTAGGCCAAACTGTTGAATATAAATTTAGTAATTTTGAGAACAAATAATAATCCAAAGTTAAGGCAGAATGTGCCAAATGGTTAAACCGTTTAAGTGAGTATTCCTAGTACCAAAATATATGAATAACAACTAATTTTGAATAAAATATATATAAAATATCAATATGGAAAATAGTAAAAATGTAATTAGCTATTCAAAAGTGGGCATGAGGGATATCAAAATGATCATCATGAAAAATTAGGAAGAATGGTACTCATGTAATAACTCTAGCTATAAGTATAAGATAGAAATCTTCAGTTGAAGATATTTTGGTAAAATTAGACTAAAAAAGACGTTAAATCATAACAATGACTTAAGTTAATAACCAATGAAAATTAGCATAATTTATTAGGTAACCATAGCAACAAGAATTTTATTGCAAAAAAACCGTTAAATTTTCAGTAATGTATTATTGACCAACGCTGAGAGTGGATCGAGGAGCTCTCATATTAATATTTTTATTATTAAAGTAAATTCGAACCTAATTTAAACCAGATGGAGATAACAACAATAGTCCAGGGAATCCTGAACAAAATTTCGTTTAATAAAAAATTAATTAACAAACCATAATTATCTGAAGAAGACGGAACGACGCAGTGAAGAAGAGAGAAGACAACGGACACCAAATGAGGATCATTGGAACATCTTAATAGAAGAAGACGGACGACAACCGAAGTAATACGAGGCCTGAGTCAGCGAGGAGAAACATCGAGACGAGGGAAATAAACTTCTGGAGAGTATAAGAAGACGACAGCCCAGTAGTTATCCATATAAGAAGGCGACATCAGGATCTTCAGCAGGAAAACCGATGAGTATAAACATTATCCCATTATCGAGTTCACAATTTTTTGGTCAGAATTAATAAATAACTATTTCACTTCACTGATCACTATTCCGATTCAGAAACAAATGCTTTGTTAAATTCACTATTTAAACCATAATCGAGTATCAATTATTAAAAGTAAAATATAGTAAATAATTGACGAACCTTTTGATAACTAAATTTGACAAACGAAACCTAACCCAAAATTTCTTTACAAGTTTTCATTGGTAATTACTTAATTAAATATAATGAGATATTAATTTGTTTATGTAACTAGGATTAAGAATTGTTATAACTTTGTGTGTGTTAGCCGTAAGTACATATTTCTGTAGCTGAAAGGACTTTAACACCCCTGAGAAAAATCATATATAACTGTAAATTAACGTCAAGTAGACTTGTATACAGACACTCAAAGTACCAACCGAACAAGTGTAATAGCCGGTGCAGAAAACGAATTTGATGTATGCTTTATGATAACTAAAGCATATGTATATTTTATGAAGCATATGTATGTTTTTGAACTATTCTAAAAGGTTAATAAATGTTCTCAATCTGCAATTTTGTATGTTTGATTCAGTTAATTTATAATAACAACTAAGAATTATTGAAGTGAAAGCGCTAAAGCAAAACGCTAGCCGAGTCAACAC
Organism: Magicicada septendecula; assembly: GCA_034769895.1. NCBI lineage: Eukaryota > Metazoa > Arthropoda > Insecta > Hemiptera > Cicadidae > Magicicada > Magicicada septendecula. The sequence goes on along the minus strand of CM068369.1, from coordinate 285,668,105 downwards.
TGCAGAAAGCCGTGCGCCAATCAGGTGGCGAGGCGGCAACATTTGAATGCAGCAGAGCGAAATACGGTTTACCCGTAAATGATAAAAGAAGTTACATTTTGACACAATTAACACTAAATAACATTATCATTAAAACTTTACAACCCACATAAACGGTAAGTTACAAAGTGGCGCGCCAACTAGTAGGCTAGAATAGTTAAGGAACCATACCTTTAAACTTTATAGATTCTAGCGGCGACTACAGAAATGGAACCGGCAAAAATCGGGACGAGACACCAGACGAAGCTACGCGAAAAGGAGGAGGAAGAGAAAGCAAGGAGTTTCGAAAAGGAGATCGAGAAAGGTGCCAGAATGGAGGAAAAGGAGATCACTTCGGTGGAAGATGTAGAAGAATTACTAACTCCCATGGAAATAGATAAACCCACCCAGAAGGAAGACCTGAGCACACAGGAGATGTTCAGGATAATGATGGAACAGAGAAGAGAAGACAAGGAAGAATTGAATAAGAAATTTGAGTTAATTAACGAAAATTTTAAGAAGCAGAAGGAAGAAATGAAGGAGGACAATAAAAAAATTATTACAACAAAATAACGAGAAGATGGAAGAAGAACTAGACAAGAAATTCGAGTCAATAAATGACAATTTCAAGAAAATGGACAAGAAGTTTGAAGATAATTCCAAGAAACAGAATGAAAAACTAGACAAGAAGTTTGAATCATTAAATGAAACCCTGACACAGAAGTTGAAGGAGGAGAATAAATTGATTAGTGAGAAGATAGAGAGAAGTAATGAGAAAACCAGTGAAGCTTTGAGGCTGATGAAGGAAGACATCGAGACGCTGAATGACAAAATTGAATATAACCAAGATACATTACAGCAACAGTTGACGGAATACAGAGAAGAACTGAAACAAACTGTAATGGAAACAGAAGAGAAGATAAAGAAAACCAGCGAAGTAGTGATGCAAGTCCGAGAAGAGATTTTGATCAAGGTGAATGAAGTGGAAGGTGAAGGTAAGAGGAGGGTTGAAGGACTCCAAAAAGAAACCAACAACAAATTAGAACAGATACAAACCAGAGTAGAAGAGAACTATAGCAGATTGGACGCATCAGTAAGTGAAGTGAAGGACACCACTACTGCCCAAGAAGGGAAAATAGCTGAATTCAGGGCTAGAGAGTTACGCTTACAGGAGGAGATCAACGCATTGAAAGATCGACCAGTCATGACCTCACATGTATTATGTAGCGAAAACAGAGAGACAATAAACTTTAAAAACTATAAACGCAACCCAATTGAGTTTATAGAACGAGTGGAGGAGAACTTAGCCCGAACCAGAGAGACAAGGTGGACGGTAATCAAGAGCATGATAGATGACATGTTCAAAGAAGTCCATCATAATTGGTGGACGGCGGTGAGACCAGACATAAATAATTTCAGTGAGTTCAAGAAATTATTCAAAGACAAATACTGGTCGGAGGCGACTCAGCACGTGCTGAGAAACAACATAAGCAATGGCAGATTCGACCCTTACCTAGGACAGTCACCAACCGCTTACTTTTTAGGTAAGGTAAGCATAGCGAGGAACCTCGAACCTAACATCCCGGAAGAATGCCTAGTGACGCAATTGGCATATCACTACGACGGTGAGATCACAAAAAGCCGTTTAAGTGGACGAATTAAAACTATACAAGAGATGGCCGCATTATTGGGAGAGTATGAACGGGAGAAACACTATGTCTTGAACAGACAGAAGAACACACCAAACTACAGGAATTATGACAACCGGAATCAACCAAGTGGACCACAGGGAAACCACACCCCGGCCAATCATCCGCCATCCAACCCCAATAATTATCGAGGGTTCCATAACCAAAACAACAACAATAATTACCCAAGAAACCATAATCAGAATTACCTCAATAATAATAACAATGTAAACCATCCTTACAACAGGGGAAATAACCAAAATGGAGGTGGTTATAACAGACCAAATAATCAGTACCATAATAATAACCTGTCGACACAGAATCAAACATACAAACGACGGGTAAACTATGTAAATGCAGAAGGTAGAAATGACGGGAGACGCAGTTATAGAAGACCGAGGAGCCGGAGTGCCGAAGAGAACAGAAGAAGTCGAGAACAAATAACTCGTAATGACCACTCGATTGAGAGAAGGCAAAACACGGAGAATAATCACCCCGTCAGAACAGAGGACCGCGCCGAAGGCAACGGCCAACATTTAAACGAGCAGCGGCAGTGAGAATACCACAGAACCGTCACTGATCCGATCTATTGGGTTAATTACTACACAGACAGACGAGACAAATGACAACACTATTATAATAATTCAGAACCATTATCTGAAAAATATCCGAGAGGAGCTTATGGAAGAAAATTCCTCATTGATCAAGCACCCGGATAATGAAATTGCCTATGTTACCGCTAAAGTATATAATGTAAATATAAAATTTATGATCGACACAGGAGCAAATGTGTCTCTAATTGATATAAACATGTACGACAAAATTCAAAAAGAGAGTAAGACCAGCTTACCAACGTTACCGATAAGTAACATTATTTTAATTGGAGCCACTGGGAGGCAAAATAAGACCATTAAGAGACAAGTATCTCTAGAAGTCATAAGTAATGGTGAGACACTGCCTATGATATTTTTAATTGCTCACAACTTACCATTTGACATTCTAATTGGTTGTGACATATTGAGAAAGTACTCTGCAGTTATCGATATGGAATTATCAAAGGTAACCATGAAATATGAAGGCAGAGAATGGGTAGCTGAATTAACTGGCAGCAAGGGGGTCCTACCAGTAAGTAAAGTATACAGCATAAGAACAGTTTGTGATTCACCAGACCGGAGGTGGGAAGTGAAGCCAGACAGTCAAGTAAATAATGACATTCTATGGCATCGGAAATTGGAGGAAATCCGACAATTCCAAGGAACCCAAGATGGGAATCCATTGACAGAGCAAGAGGTGGAGAAGTTAATACGAATCTACAACAAGTACCGACATGTATTTTCCGACCAACCAGGAAAGGTACGGGGGTATCAATGCGAGTTGAGATTTAAAGAAGTGGCCAATTTCAATAAAAAATCCTATCCCATAGCGTATGCAGCCAAGGAAGCAGTGCGCACAGAAATTAGTAAAATGATGGAGGAAGACATCATAGAATATGGTTGTTCGCAGTACACCAGTCCTATAGTTGCTGTTACGAAAAAGGATGGAAGAGTACGCTTGTGTCTCGACGCTCGAGAAATAAATAAAATACTGATCAACGACAGGACATCTCCTGGCGAGATTGAGGAGATCCTCAAGAAGTTCCATGGAACGCAATTTATCAGCACATGGGATACGGTCTGCGGGTACTGGCAAGTAGAATTGCACCCAGCCAGTCGAAAATACGTAGCGTTCATATTTGAAGGCAGGAACTACCAGTTCAAGCGACTACCTTTTGGGCTGGTAAACTCAGTAGCAATATTTGTTCGCTGCATGGACCAGATACTGGGTCCTGCAACTATGAGCTATACCACTGTATACGTTGATGATCTGCTGATCACTTCATCAAATTGGGAGGAGCATTGCATGAGAGTTGAAAAAGTGTTAGAAAAATTATCCATTAACAATGTGACGTTAAAACTAGAGACGTCTAAACTGATAGCAGCAGAAGTCCAATTCCTTGGATTCAACCTGTCACGACAAGGAATAACACCATCAACCGATAAAGTAGATGCCATTCAACGTTTTCCTACCCCTAAAAATAAGAAACAGTTACAGTCGTTTCTGGGCATCTGTAACTACTACAGAAAGTTCCAGCAAAATTATTCAGAGCTGACTACTAAACTATCACCACAGCTATCATCCAAAAACAAGTGGATGTGGGGTCCAGAACAGGAAACAATCTTCAACACTATCAAAAAACACTTCCTCGACACTATCATGTTAAACCATCCCGATTTCAATAGACTCTTTTACATGAACTGCGACGCAAGCGACATTAGCTTGGGATCGGTGCTTTACCAAGAAGACAAAGATGGAAACCACCAAGTAATGAGCTTCGCCAGCCGAACATTAAACCAATGTGAGCGCAATTATCATGTAACAGAAAAAGAACTGTTGAGCGTGGTCTTTTCTTGTGGAAAATTTCGGACTTACATACTTGGATATCCTATCACCGTGCGCACCGACCATAAATCCATTTCCTTTTTGAAGAACTGCAAACTCAGCCATGGTCGATTAGCCAGATGGATTCTTGCTCTCCAAGAATATCACATCAACTGGGAGTATATCCCTGGTAGCAAAAACACAGCAGCTGATGTGCTATCAAGGATTAACACAGAACAACAAACCTTCGATGGAGAAAAGGAGACCATTGTGAAGGTATTTAACATCATGAAAAATAACGCTGACCTAGAAGTGATAGTAAACAAGGTGATACAACACCAGAAAGAGGATACAAAATTAAATCAAATCCGAGAGAGACTAGATCGGCAGGAAGAAAAAGCAACTCAGTACTATTGCGTTCATGAAGATATTTTGTTTGTTAAAACTAAACCCAACCAAGATACGTGGAAACTATTGATACCTAAAGAAACCGCAACTGAGATCATAATGGAGTACCACCTCAGGTACGGACACATGGGAGCATTGAAGGTGACAAAAGCGTTAGAAGAGCACACATATCTGAAAGACATTAACCGGAGGGTGAGGAAGACCATAAAAAACTGTCACATATGCCAGCTTGTTAAATGCAACAACGACAGAAAGGAAGGAATAATGCAACCAATAACCTCTACAAATAAAATGGAACGAGTCTTCTTAGACATATGTGGACCTATGTCACGAAGTGGAGGTAGAATGCAGCACAAATTCATAATCATTATCATGGACCATTACTCAAAATTTATAAAATTATACCCGATCAACCGTGCTACTACAAACAAGGTATTGAACATTATCACACAGAGATACATTACTGAGGTGGGGAGTCCCACGAATATTATCACTGACCATGGTACTCAATTCCGAGGAAGACGATGGAAAGACACATTAATGGATCTGGGTATCCGAACATACAAGACTTCAATTTACCACCCGAACAGCAACCCAGCGGAAAGAGTGCTCCGTGAAGTTGGGGGGATTCTTCGTACATACTGCCACGATCAGCAACGTAAGTGGAGCGAATACCTCGAAGCCACTGAAAATTTCATAAATCTCGCCTATCATGAATCCATTAAGGATACCCCTTACACCATCATGTACGGAAAACCACCACCTCGAGCCATAGAAGAACTTGTCAATTTCCCCACCAATCCAATATACCAATTTGATAACGCCAAATTCTATAGTAAGATAGCGGAGCAAACAGAAAAGAAAAAGGCTAAATATCATAAAATGCAACCGAAGGCAATCCGGTACAGTGAAGGAGAAAAGGTATTAATACGAAACCGAGAATTACCAAGTTCCAGAGAGGGAATCACAAAGAAGTTACTGTTATTATACAATGGACCCTATCTCATATTGAAGGATAACAAAAATAATACCTATGTCATAAGTGAAATCACAACTAAAAAGATAAAAGGGACTTATAACCAGTCTTCTTTAACAAAGTATTATGAACCAGTGTCAGAAAATTAAAGAGAATTTTGAAAGTAGCAATTATCAAAATTCAAAAATAAATGTAAGCACAACTTACAATAAGTATTTGATTGGAACTATTATTATTATAAATGAAAGGGAATTTAGAAGAAAGATAAGCTAAGTTCAAAACAAAGTAAGGCTAAACTTACGACCAAGTGTGAAACAAAATGTGTAAACACATGTAAATTTGAAAATATGTATAATGAAATATCATAAAAATTGAGATATAAAATAATTAAATGTTACACAAATAATGATGACGCTACATAACATCATTAACAAACCCTATCATAAAAGGGAGTAATAAAAATTAATGTTTCACAAAAGAAGAGACAAAACAATCAAATAAAAAATAACACTGACAGATTATCTGAACTATCAATGAAAAAATCTAAGTGAGCCAAAAACCAGCTACAATGTTAATTTTAAATATCAATGAGCATTAAAGTGATAACAAATAGAATCACTACCATATAAATAAGCTAATAAAACAATGCAAAATGCCTATTAAATATCGCCATAAGCTTAAAACAAAGGAATCCAAATAAGTTATTGAGATGAAAAAGTCATGAGATGTATAAAAGAGAGAATAATTAATCCAAAAAGTGTTTTATTGTATTAATATTATGTGAGTCGGAAATGAATGACTATTATTATAATTACTATGAATATTATTATGTGATGATTTTATGTTGAGATACGTCCAACAATTATTTATGTTACTGAGCAGATAGGCAAGGCCTCTGAACTCAAAATGTGTATAAATGGATAGCAGAGTAATAGAGCCACACGTGCCCTCTGACTAGTACCAATTTATATGAAGGAGAGAGAAGAAAAATTTTACTTGTGTGAAGCTGTTTCTCAGGTGGTGTTCTTAGTTGTTTGTAATTTCATAACCGTCTGTCAGATACTATCTCGTCAAAAAAACTCGAAACACGGCTAGGCTAGGCCTGGTCTTCCAAATGGTTTTTCACTTTTATTATGGAGTATAGCAAGTTACCTTTGATAATTATGGTAGTGGTACATAATGTTTATACTGTTATTTAAATTTTGTAACAATTTTGTGCTGTTCAAAAGATTTCTAAAGGATTTTTTAATACAATTTTTATCTCATAATTTTTTCAACCGGACGGTTTTCAATCTCAAATTCGATTAAACAATACTTGTTATTTCGTTACTCTTAGTACCCCATAATTTTTATATCCTTTTTTATTGGTGCTGCTATTTAATTTTTAGTATATAGGCGGTTTGTAATTATTATAAATTTATTTTTGATTTACAGAAAAATAATTCTTTTTAATTTTGGTTTCTTTCCCAATTTGATTTACATAATAGTTTTCTGTTTATTTTCTTATAACTTTAGATATGTCTTTAATATTATTATTAACTTTACATACTTTACTTTACTTTAGCCAACGCCCGTACGTGGTTCTTCAACCATTCGACGTCGAGCCTCCCAGTAGCGATTGGTTATGTCGTCAGTCGGGTACGTGAGTGCTTGGCAGTCCCGTAAGTGTTCTCCGTCCATTCTTCCGGAGTTGCAAAGCGGACAGGTTTCGTTCTCAGCTAGGCCAATGCGGTGTAGATGAGCTTGCAAGTAGTCATGTCCGGTAGTAAGGCGGAAACGGGCGACGGCCTCAGCTCTGTCCAGGTGTCTCGGTATTGGTCCTACAGTGGCAAGACTTTCCCACTTTTTACCAGTGCCCAGGGTTTTTAGAGTTCTTTGTGTGGAGGTGTTTATAACTGAGGTGATGAGGTTATTGGCTCTACTGAGAGTAAGCGGCACGTCCGGCTGCTCCGATTCTGCTCCTTCTTTGGCTTTGATGTCGGCTCTTTCGTTGCCAGGAATACCTACATGGCTTGGCACCCACTGTAGGGTAACGATCCATCCGGTTGACATCAGCTCTGCAAGTTTCGCGCGGCATTGAATTGTTCTCAGGCAGTCGGTGGGAGCGTTGCTGGTGAGCGCAAGAATTGTGGACTGGGAGTCGATTAAAAATACCACTTTTCCTGGTGCTAAGGTCTTGGCTAGTAGCTGGCTGGAAGCTTCGTAGACTGCGCACACCTCACCATCGAAGTTACTAGCGTTTCTTCCCACAGCTGTTGAATTCTCAAAGAGGCTACAAAACCATCCCGCGCCTGCTCCCCTCGTTTCAGGCAGGAATGAGCCGTCAGTGTATATGTGGAGCCAATCATTCGAAGGGTACCTAAGGTTGATGGTTTCTATGGCGTACGACTTGAGCTCGATAGGGTTGGCTTCGGCCTTGTTGGTTGTTAGGCTGATTAGGTCAAGCCGCTTTGCAGGTAAAGCGTTTGCCACTGCATTGTAGTACTGTATGGGAGCCCGACGGTCCAGTGATAGTTGGTACTTGCTTATAAGAGCTTCAGCGTGAGTTAGAGGCGAAGTTTGGGTTTTGAGTCGTTGGGTTGCACTTTTGTATCCATTCCAGTGATTCCCATCCACTCTCTTAGCCCTTTCCCAAAACTTAAGCGTGCATTTATCCCTCCGGCTATCTAAAGGTTCGATGCCAGTTTGAAGTTGCATGGCCGCTATTGGGGTTGATTTTGCTCCTCCGGTTATAATTCTTAGAGCGTTATTCTGGACAACGTCGTATTTATTTAGGTTGGTGTTACTAGCAAGTGAGGTGACTTCCGAGCCATATTCAAGTACTGGACGGACGTATGTTTTGTAGGCTGTAGATAGAACATCTTGAGTGGCTCCCCATTTGGTAGCAGTTAGTCTCTTGAGAAGATTGATACGTTTCTGACCCTTCTCGGCCGTACTTGTGACATGGGTGCTGAAAGATAGTCTCTTGTCGAGGTTGATTCCCAGATACTTGGACAGCGATACTTGTCTTAGAGGTGATCCCATGAATTTTAAATTGATTACCGGGGCCCTAGTGGACATGGTGAAGAGTTGAGACACTGTCTTATCGGTACTAACTTCCATTTTGTTGAGGCTTGACCATACTTCGAGGTTTAAAAGAGCTTTGTTTAGAGCTTCTACGAGGGCGTTTACGTTGCTTCCAGTAGCCCACAACAGGACATCGTCAGCAAAGAAGAGGAATGAGATTCCTGGTATTTTTTGGAATGCATTCTTAAGGTCGTCTATCATTACGTTGAAAAGGAGACAGCTTAGTACCGCCCCTTGCGGCAAACCTTGACGTAGTAGTTTGTATGGGGAAGTTGCGTTAAAGAATCTGCATTGTATGTAGCGTTGCGAGAGGAAGCTTTGTATCCACTTCAGCATGTTCCCGTTTACTCCTAGTTTCTTAAGTTTGTGAACAAGCATACCGCGCCAGATCTTGTCATATGCAGCTTTAAAGTCCACTAAGACGGCCACAGTGGATTGTTTTCTGTGGAAACCGTCCTTTACCGACTGAGTAAACTTTACAACTTGGTCCATGGTTGCTCTGTGCTTACGGAATCCTGCTTGGCAGTCGCTAATGGCTCCTTTAGACTCTAGAAATTCCCGGAGTCTGAGTTCGACCATTTTTTCAGTAACTTTAGAGCAGACACTAGTTAGTGAAATAGGGCGGTAGTTATTTAGGTTGTTCGCAGGCTTGCCTTTTTTCAGTATTGATAATACTTCGGCTTTTCCCCATTGCTGGGGCACACGTGTATTCCACGTTAGGTTGATTAGTTTTAAGAGAGTCTTTAGTGCTTTCTTGCCAAGATTCTTAATGAAAGGCGGGAAGACCTCGTCTGGTCCGGCAGATTTTCCTTTTTTTAGCGAGTTGATGGCAAGAGAGAGCTCATCTGGGGAAAAGTCCTTGTTGAAGATGAGGAAGTCTTGTTCGGTTTGACAAGAGGAAACTTTAATGTCGGAGATAGATTTCCGCTCATTCGCGTTTACACGGAGTCTGCTTATTGTAGCGTAATTTTTACTTAATGCCTTAGCAATATCTCTGGAGCTGGTGAGTAGTTTGTCATTCACTTTAATGGGTTGCCAGTGATGAGAAGATTTTTCATTGTTCAAGCTGGATATAAACTTGTGAGCTTTAATCCCATCTTTCCGGAAGTCCAGTTTGGATACGAAGGATCTATAGACAGATCTTTTTGATTGTATAACAGCACATTTCAGTTTGGCCTGAGCTTTCCTTAACATGATGCAATGTTCCAAGCTATGGGACTTTTCTGCTCGGCGTCTAGCAGTATTCCGCTCTTTCTTAAGGGCGTCCAGCGATTTACTCCAGAAAGGTGAGTATTTCTTAACTTGTCCTTTTGGAATGCTCTCGTTAGCTGCACGTAGTATGCCTTCCACGATAAGTTTGACTGAGGCGTCAGGGTTATCTTGCACCATGTCTTCAGTGACATACAAATCAGATAGTTCAGAGAACTTGTCCCAGCAGGCTTTCTTGAAATTCCACCGGGTTACTTTATGGAAACGGGGATGTTGACATTTCATTTGAACCCGTAGGTACATTAGACGATGTCCACAACCATCCATGGGGTCTTCCAGGGACAGTTCCGATCTGGAGGTAAGGTTTGCATGAACTAGTGCAAGGTCTGGAGTGCTTGTGTGGCCAGCGTAAGATAGGAATGTAGGTGCGGATTGAATTCTAATAATAGCAGAGTGGTCTATAAGGTCTTCTACTGCCTTTCCAGTTGCACTAGTAGATGAGTAGTCCCATCGGGTTGAAGTCTCCCAAAATGATGGTGTTGCGGTACTGGCATAGGTTGGCTATTGGTTCCAGGTTTGGCACGTTGCTGGGCGGGTTGTAGAGGCCAATAACTTTGAAGTGGACTCCATTTTTCCAGGCGTCGATACATATGGCTTCTAGTTTGTCGTTGTCGTCCATTTCATGGACGATAGTTTCTTTACTTGCAATAGAGTTGTGTACAAATGCGATGATGCCAGAGGCAACTTGTCTTGATCTCTTTAAAACATAGAGCGAAAAGTCGGGTATTTCATAAAAATGTGTGGCTTCGGTAGAAGCGCCAGCTTCGACAATAACAATGATGTCAGCGTCAAATTTTGAAATGTTAGTTTTTAACTCAAAGTGTTTTGCATTGCTCAGTCCACCCGCATTCCAATACAGTATGCGGAGGTGATTGTCCGCGCCCCCATAAGGGCGGGTTGGATTTCTAGTGGCGATCGCATGTGCCATGATGGCGGAGGCTCGAGAAACGGCGGTCGCTGTAGCAGATTTAGCGTTACCCAGGGTGCACCTCTTGGAGGCCTGCTACGTTACACCCCTATTAACTTTACATGAATTTATATATTATTTATTAATCTCTTATAGTATTCTTACACTGCACTATTTCCTTCTGACATTTTCCTCATACAGTATTATTTTAATTTTTATTATCATCTGATATTTAAATCTTTTATTTTTTTAAAAACCTGGGTTATCTTATATAATAACACAATTATTTTATAAAATATAAAATTAACATAGGTACTGAATTTTGTTGCCTACACAATATAAATCCTACAATAACTAAACAAAATACATAATTAGTTGGTAGCATCATAGTCTACTATTATAGTCTATAAATCTCACATCTACAGCACAATTCTGTAAGAAGTTCCCTTCACCTTCACTTATTACCTCATTGGGTACACTATAACTCACTTGTCACTGTATATCACTTCAATATTGTTTATAATGTTTAGTGATACAACTTAATTTTTAGCTAGTTATAGTTTACCCATTTCTGACCTTTATGGTAGTACAAGAGTCATCAATTATTGGGACTGGGTTATGTACCGTTACAATATATACACATCCATAAATTCAACATCGACCTCCTCCAGTTTCTGAATGAAGGAAATAGCTTTTAAGCATGATTTGATATCGCCCGTTTCTTCACACCTTTAAACAGTTCTTTCAATCCTCTCGTCCATATTCACGTACTTTATTTTCCTCTTATTTCCTTCTATGCTTAATTCCATTGTCATATAATATATATACTGGTGTTGACCTCCGCTTCTGTTTTCAAACATCGTATGCCATCTTTCAACTTGGGCTTCAGATTTAAAAGTATGCTGTTGATTTTATGGCGTCATCCCTCAACAGCGTTGGTTGTCCTCTATCGTCTATTACAGTACAGTGGTATAGTGGGGGATTTATTCATTCTCTAGCCAGTGATCAACAAAATAAAAAAAAAATGAATTTCGACAAATCCAGCTTCCACATGGTCTGGCTGAAAAACGTGAGTGCTGCGCATACGCTTATTTATCATCATCATCATCAAATTCTCAGGATTCAGGACACACACACGCGCGCGCGCGCGCGCAACGGTAACGTCGGCAGTACGCAGGTGATGAATCAACAATTATATTTTTGTTTGTGAAAAGAACTCTCAAAAATAAACTTATATATTGTAACATGACATAAGGTAGTGAAGATTCAATTGTATTTAATTATAAAATAAAAAGCTGAAGATAAGAATAAGAGGCAAAAACTTATAAACTTAAAGATCAGTAACCCAGTAACCCAATAAATGACAAATGACTATTAAACTGACAATGACCTGACACAGTAGATCGGATAAAAACCAAAGGAACCAAGAGACAATGAAGAAGCAGCCGAGACCTAAGTGCAATCAAATAATCCCAAATAATGACCAGTATATTGTAAATTAAATGATGAACTGATATTTGTAGTATATGAGATGTAACTAGGATAATAAGATTAATGGAAGGTAATAATATCACATATATCTTGTTGATAAAAGAATGTACTTATATAATATAAGGTAGGGAGTTAGAAACTAACCATACCCCAAACTAATAGTAATGATAATAGCCAAAGACAATAAACAATGCTTTGAGCCAAACAAAAGCAATATTTAAGTAATAACTAAAAGTGATCAGAGTGATTTGGAAGTAAATTAGTTATTCATGACCATAATCACACAGTGATATAAAATAATCAGACAAATCGTGTGAATAAACAAGTGAGTAAGTTACAAATGTGTGTAAAATTAAATAAGTGGTGAAGTGCTAGGTATAGCATATAATGGAACAAAGTGAGAATGATAATAATTAAAGAAACCTTCTAATGAAAGGAAAAGTGCAGTGGGGGTGTAGAATAAAATATTATATAAGCAAACTATAATAAACAGATAAACAATTTTTGATAAACTGTATATTAGTAAGAGATTAAACTAATTGTGATATTATAAATTTAGGTAATAGGATGTCAGAATTATATAATAAGGTAAGAATTAAGTTATTAGAATAAGTAGTAAATTAAGAAGGACAGACACTGTATTTAAGTGAAGGGATTAGTAGATAAGACATATCATGTAGGAAGAGTTTATCAGTAGTATTGTAAGAGTTTTATTATTGTTCAAAAACCATAGAATGTAGTAAATTATAGGATAAGCAAGATAACAGTAGAGAAACGAAAAGGTAGTTAAAAGTTATTTCAGGCTAGAACCTGACAAGGAATCTTTCATAATAAGAATTAGAGTTAGGAATACTGATGTTCATTGTTTGTTTTGTTTATAAAATTGTATTAGAATTACCAGATATGTTATTAAGAAATGTTAGGTGGGAGTAGAATAAAATCTAGGCTCTAGGCCAAACTGTTGAATATAAATTTAGTAATTTTGAGAACAAATAATAATCCAAAGTTAAGGCAGAATGTGCCAAATGGTTAAACCGTTTAAGTGAGTATTCCTAGTACCAAAATATATGAATAACAACTAATTTTGAATAAAATATATATAAAATATCAATATGGAAAATAGTAAAAATGTAATTAGCTATTCAAAAGTGGGCATGAGGGATATCAAAATGATCATCATGAAAAATTAGGAAGAATGGTACTCATGTAATAACTCTAGCTATAAGTATAAGATAGAAATCTTCAGTTGAAGATATTTTGGTAAAATTAGACTAAAAAAGACGTTAAATCATAACAATGACTTAAGTTAATAACCAATGAAAATTAGCATAATTTATTAGGTAACCATAGCAACAAGAATTTTATTGCAAAAAAACCGTTAAATTTTCAGTAATGTATTATTGACCAACGCTGAGAGTGGATCGAGGAGCCCTCATATTAGAATTTTTATTATTAAAGTAAATTCGAACCTAATTTAAACCAGATGGAGATAACAACAATAGTCCAGGGAATCCTGAACAAAATTTCGTTTAATAAAAAATTAATTAACAAACCATAATTATCTGAAGAAGACGGAACGACGCAGTGAAGAAGAGAGAAGACAACGGACACCAAATGAGGATCATTGGAACATCTTAATAGAAGAAGACGGACGACAACCGAAGTAATACGAGGCCTGAGTCAGCGAGGAGAAACATCGAGACGAGGGAAATAAACTTCTGGAGAGTATAAGAAGACGACAGCCCAGGAGTTATCCATAGAAGAAGGCGACATCAGGATCTTCAGCAGGAAAACCGATGAGTATAAACATTATCCCATTATCGAGTTCACAATTTTTTGGTCAGAATTAATAAATAACTATTTCACTTCACTGATCACTATTCCGATTCAGAAACAAATGCTTTGTTAAATTCACTATTTAAACCATAATCGAGTATCAATTATTAAAAGTAAAATATAGTAAATAATTGACGAACCTTTTGATAACTAAATTTGACAAACGAAACCTAACCCAAAATTTCTTTACAAGTTTTCATTGGTAATTACTTAATTAAATATAATGAGATATTAATTTGTTTATGTAACTAGGATTAAGAATTGTTATAACTTTGTGTGTGTTAGCCGTAAGTACATATTTCTGTAGCCGAAAGGACTTTAACACCCCTGAGAAAAATCATATATAACTGTAAATTAACGTCAAGTAGACTTGTATACAGACACTCAACTGAGCAAGTACCAACCGAACAAGTGTAATAGCCGGTGCAGAAAACGAATTTGATGTATCATAAAGCAATTGAAATATTCTAAAAGGTTAATAAATGTTCTCAATCTGCAATTCTGTATGTTTGATTCAGTTAATTTATAATAACAACTAAGAATTATTGAAGTGAAAGCGCTAAAGCAAAACGCTAGCCGAGTCAACACTGCAGAAAGCCGTGCGCCAATCAGGTGGCGAGGCGGCAACATTTGAATGCAGCAGAGCGAAATACGGTTTACCCGTAAATGATAAGAGAAGTTACATTTTGACACAATTAACACTAAATAACATTATCATTAAAACTTTACAACCCACATAAACGGTAAGTTACAATATGAACAGTAAAGACTTAATGTTTTAAATTTAAGTAGTAGTTAAAGAAAATACTGTAATTTAATTTAAGAAGAAAATTTAAAAATACTAATCTTCTGTTATATGTTAAAATTTGGGTGTGTCAATAGAAATAATTAATAGTTTGGAAGTAAATGTAACAATTTTTTATTTTGTTTGTAGCAACAATCAATTTTATTCTTGAGATTGAATATTATTTTTGTTTGTAAATGAGTTGCTATTACTTAAAATTTGAGTCAAAGTCAGACACACTGAAATAAAAAGGTTTACATTATTTGTTTAACATGTCTGTTTAGCTAGTAAGATTATATGGTTGTTTATTTTATATGTCATAAACAGAATAGCAGGTTACATTGTATTCGTGTAAACTTATAAAAGAAAATATTTTTATTTATCTAAGATTCGAATTTTTTAATATTTGCATATTTTCTATTAATACTAATAAATCATAGAATGATTATTTTGAAACGGTTTTAATTAATTATTTCATGTCAACAACATTTCACTGCTCTTTGAAAATTATTTAGTTATTGTGCAACTACATATACTTGACGCAACGAGAAAAAAATCCTGCGACCTGGCCGGTGTAATACACTTCATAGTTGCGTTGAGTACATGGTAATGCATTTGTGTGAAGTTTTGAAATACTGGTAACGTTGCAATATATTACATATAAATACAGATCTTTAATAGGTATCCACAGGCTTATTATAGCCACAACATTGGTAAGTTACAATTTACAAAATAACAGCTGTACTAAACATTTTATAACTCGGTGAAATGTTACACACAACAGTGACTAATTTTTATTTCATCTTATAAAACTGTGTGTACTGTATTTGGTCTTGTGTGTAACTACAGGAAATGTATCCAACTGGGATTATTTATTTATTGTGCAACTACATATACTTGACGCAACGAGAAAAAAATCCTGCGACCTGGCCGGTGTAATACACTTCATAGTTGCGTTGAGTACATGGTAATGCATTTGTGTGAAGTTTTGAAATACTGGTAACGTTGCAATATATCTTTATATATATATTTCGTGTGTGCGTGTGTATGTCACTGAACTCCTCCTAGACGGCTGGACCGATTTTGATGAAATTTTGTGTGTGTGTTTGAGTGGGTCCCTGGATGGTTTAGATTCACAATTTGGTCCACTGGAAAATGTTTATTTAACTAATTTTTCATTTATAAGTAGTTGTTAATTTTGGAATGTTTTACATTGGATCCGGTAGACTGCGCTACCATCGCAGCATCAAATATTAAATATTATTGTATTTTAATTTCAGTTTGTCCCGACAGTTGGTGCTGCGATCAAATTGAGAAAAATATTTGAAATTTTGTGTTATTATTGTGTTCGTTCAAGTCGTGTGCTAATTAAAATATTAACTACGAATAGAAATTGATGTTTGAAGAGTTTTGAAGTGTGCCTAAAAAACGATACTTTTTGCGAATTTAGGGTGGAATCGAAGTAAGTATATTTTGTATAAATTTTTTATCAAATTTACACGTGAGTTTTATAACAACCAACCTAACCTAAAAATTTATTTGTGTAGCTCATTAATTTCATAATAAATTTTTTAAATTGTTTTTATTATTCATGTTCCGATTTTGATGAAATTTTGTGTGTGTGTTTGAGTGGGTCCCTGGATGGTTTAGATTCACAATTTGGTCCACTGGAAAATGTTTATTTAACTAATTTTATAGTTTAAAAAAATTATTCATTTTCAAAATTAAGAAGCAAGAAAATAAAATTACACGTTTTTCATCTAAAATTTGTTACAATAAATCGTTTTCGGTGATAATTAAAAATTTTATTTTCAATAAATAACTCATATTCGTTGTGGATTATTTAAGTATATTTCGTATAAATTTTTCATCAAATTTACACGTGTGTTTGTTAACAACCATCCTAATCTCAAAATTATTTGGTAGCTTATTGACTTCATAACATATTTTTCAATTGTTTTTAATAAAAATTATTTATTTTTTAAATAAAAATAATTATTTAAAAGAAAACTATCAAAAAATTAAAAAAAAATTCTATTAAAAATTATTTACTTTGAAAATAATTATTCACTTTGAATATTAAGAAGCAAAAAAATAAAATTACACCTTTTTCATCCGAAATTTGTTAGAATAAATCGTTTTCGGTGATAATTGAAAATTTCATTTTCAATAAATAATTTACTATTAATATGCGCGTTCAACTTCAAAATGATCCATTAGCGTCAAGATTCTCTGAACAATTGTTGGATATTGGCAATGGTAAAATTGAATTGTATGAAGATACACAATATATTCGACTTCCAGAGAATTTTTGCAACATGGTGGCTACCAAAGATGAGTTAATAAACAGTATCTTTCCAGATTTGAGACATAATTATACTAATCATGGATGGCTACGAGAGCGAGCAATTTTAGCTGCGAAAAATTTAGATGTTGATGCCATCAATTTCAAAATACAGCAATTACTGCCTGGTAATGAAACTACATTTAAATCGATCGACACTGTTGTTGATCCTGATGAAGTTGTTAACTATCCTGTAGAATTTTTAAATTCATTAGATTTACCGGGAATGCCACCACATAATTTGCGACTGAAGATTGGTTCACCTATAATTTTGCTTCGAAATTTGAATGCTCCGAAATTATGTAATGGGACGCGATTAGTTATAAAAAAAATCATGGACAACATTCTTGAAGCTACTATTTTGAGTGGAAAATTTCAAGGTGAGGTTGTACTTCTACCACGGATCCCAATGATTCCTTCAGATTCGCCTATACCATTCAAACGTTTACAATTTCCAATCCGCTTGGCATATGCTATGACTATAAATAAGTCACAAGGCCAAACAATGACAATTTGTGGCTTAGATTTAGAAAATCCGTGTTTTTCTCACGGTCAATTATATGTTGCGTGTTCCAGAGTTGGAAAACCATCGAATTTGTTTGTTTATACGCCTCAAGGATTAACTAAAAATAATGTACATCCAATAGCATTAAGATAAATTAAGTTTTTGTAAATTAATAAATAAATGTTATAAAATAGTTTCAGTGTAAGATTTTTTACCTTTACTTAAAACAAGTTAAAGTTTGTATTTACGATGCTGTTATTGCCACACTCCACGGATAATATCCCAGCCTGTAATCAGTCATTTCATTCGCTTAAAATTTTCGGTGACGCCTAGAAATATCCGTGTCAATAATCATAGACAGTGGCTGCTATTATCCAGTCTACAAATTTCATCCGTGGAGTGTGGTAATAGATGCATCTTTTTAGTTAACACAGCTTCTACATTTCACTTTACTCATACAGTATATGCATACTTACACACACAGTATATACTCACATGCTACCGATCGGTCGAATTTGGATAAGTGTACATGTAATGACGTTAGATATTAAAATAACTCTTGAATAATAATTTTCATCAAAACAGTCCAGATTGTTACAGCTTATTGAAGAATGTTTGAAATTTTCGAATTAACGACGTGTGTACAGGACAACGTCTGTCGGGTCTGCTAGTTACATATAAATACAGATCTTTAATAGGTATCCACAGGCTTATTATAGCCACAACATTGGTAAGTTACAATTTACAAAATAACAGCTGTACTAAACATTTTATAACTCGGTGAAATGTTAGACACAACAGTGACTAATTCTTATTTTATCTTATAAAACTGTGTGTACTGTATTTGGTCTTGTGTGTAACTACAGGAAATGTATCCAACTGGGATTATGTAGAGGTAGGTAAAAGGTTGTAAGTCTCATGTAGTTTTTTAAATAAAAAATTACCACTATTAACTTCTTTTTATGTTATGCAATTATAGCTTGCAAGTTTTGGTATTGTCGAGAAGTTTCTTTCACTCGACACGTTTTTGGAATTTGCATATTGATATTCTTGAGCATTTACATCTTCATCTGGCTCGTATGCACAAAACGAATTGTAGAATTACATCTAAAATTCAGGACTGTATGCAAAAAATTATTTGATTCTGTTTGAATTTGCGGCTGTTATCGTTTGCCATAGAAAAAGATCTACACACAGACACACATACAGACAGACACAAACACAGACACTTTTCGAAAAATGACTTTTTTTCATGTTTTGATGGTAGTACAATCAGAATCTGCCGTTATCCCGAACACGATTTTTTCGCCATGACCATACTTCCATTTCCTTATGGAACATGGAAGTAAAAGCATGATCTATTAGCAAATGGACTTGGGATATCGGTACACTATAATATTGTGTTGACGGAGTGTGTTGCTATGGATTCTAACTGGTGACTGTCGCTTCGATGTGCTCCGCTCCCCGACATCAGACAGCATTATCTTGTGCATAAATTGTCCGTTCATACAACGTTCTATTTTTGACGTTATCGTTTTTAAAAAATATGTTATCCTTTTGATTATTTTTGTAGACAGATTATGTGTTTATAATGTCCACTACTTTGACAAACTAACCAAGTTTCGCGACCATCCAGTTTGTTACGAGCATTTTCTAAGGCTGTGAGTTACTGATCATACGATGGAAATTCAACCTTATTTCTTCAAATTTTAAAAAAATAAGTGTTCTAAAGCTATTTAATTTGTAGTGATATTTTTTGCCTATACTAGTACAATTTAAATTTTCATGATCATTATTTTATCAGCGTTTATTTTTCACTAATAGGGTTATCGATTTTTTAAGTTCAATTCATGGAACACGTTCAATTTAAGAAACACTTTCTTAACGGCGACTTAAAATGTTTTCTACCTTTCTTTATTTAAATAATTTATGTATCTTAGACAGAACAAAAGCAATAAAACGTGCAATCAAAAAATGCAGACAGAACATGCAGACAGAGAACACTTAGAACATGACCTTTCAAATATGTAAATTAAAATTCATGTTTCCACCTAAATTAATATTGTGAAGAAACTATTTTTAAAATTAAAGGTTAGGAAAAAGTGAGTAATTTATGTTTGAAACGCAAGGCACAGACAAAGAATCCGTGATCGTTGGTGAAATCGTATATTTCCGAGGTTTTTATATGTCGCGTGTTACATTATTTTTTATGAACTTGCTTTTACAATAAATTTGTAACTGGTACAGTTCAATACGACATTATTTGTCGTGTCCCTTTGCCATTGGTTATTTCGTAACGCTGACTGCATTTATAAAATATTACTAAATTAAAAAATTATTTAAATAATTACACTTATTTGACAATTTAATGATTATTTTACTATTCTAATTAACAAATTATTATAAAATTACTTATTTGTGAATGCACTTTAAAGGTAAAGAAGTTGATTAATTATAACAGAATTATTCTAATAAGTTTTGTAGTCTTACATATTTAACATCACATGAAAGTAGCGCTCCAAACGTAATATTTTAATTAATTCTTCCTTGTTGAAGTGATTTTTCTCAAATTGAACAGATTTTTTCTTAGCCTATACAACATGTACTTGTCTTAAGTAATTTTACTTAAATTCGCCCTAGAACGGTACCCGTAACGCTTGATTGTACTTCCTAATAGTTAACATTATTTACTTCTATTATGGCAGCATTCCTAATTTTTATTTTAGTCCTATTTCCTTCATTCTTACTGGTGACTGGAATTTTTAACATCTGTTTATGAATCACCATATTATTCTTCCTTCTAATTACTTTATCATATTTGTCAAGAGAATATTTGCAGGACTGCAGCAGTCATGGAAATCACAGCTAGGCTACATCCAACTCTTTATCTAAATTGCTCTTCGTCACTAGCTCTGTCAATTTTTTTCTCCTTGTTCAAAGTAAACAAATTTGGTGGCAAAGATCATCCTTGTACCACAAATTTAATAAACGCTTTTTACTTCTTACTTCTTGCCCCTACCTAGCTTTGTGAGATCGGAAATAAATCTTTTGCCTTTGAATTTAATTGTTACTTTCTGGAAGATATAAAACAGAATGGTCCATTGGTTTCAAAAATTAAATAAATATTAATTTGCCTTCTCTTAACTTCTTTTCTGTTGTCTGGATTACAATAAAAAGAATTTATCTTGTTCCTGTCCACTTTCTAAACTTAAAATTTTCTTTAGAATAAAGCTATTGAATGGTGTCAATCTACAATGGTTTCAATGCGTGAGGAAAACTTAAGGAACTTCGACGCACGATGTACAAAAATCCAAGTGCGAAAGTGCTCATACAACGTGCATCTGCCATGTTGGGTAATGGGCACAATGATAGACTTCATGAAGCTTTTTGGCATCTCTCCTGTCTCGCAAATTTGCATACGAGAACCTTAAATTCCATTATCTGGTTCCATCTTGAGCTTTATCATCTTTGTAAGCAATAAGTAAACAAATTAATAACTAAAAGATTTGGCCAACATTTAATATGTTAATAATGAATTCGTTTCCAGTAACTCTCCGTTCTTACAGTTATTTTGTGGAGACAACATAAGACACTGATTATTTGTGACGATTGTTATCGTTACTGTGAGTTACACATAATAAATAAAAATGTTTATTTAGTGCGGATTGGACGAAAGTGGTTAATACACGTGAGATTATTTTACTCATACGGTGACATTCTTCATACCGTACGGTGTAGGCCTACATGTTTCAGTTTTGTAGTTACAATGTGAAAACCAATGTAAAAAATTATAAGATGAAGTAGTTGTGGCGTTTACGTTGATAGTATAACATTTTGTGCAGTCTAATTACCTATTGAAGCAAGGATATTACAGACATAAAGAGAGGACAAAAAGTGTTTTTGTATTGCGTAATGTTTACTTATAAACGAAACAAGTAACGAGGCTTATATATCATGTTAATTTTTTCTATTGTGTAAATTATGCAGTTGATACATTAATTATTTCGTTTATCAGGAACCTCGTGACGATGCAATTTGCAACAAGCCTTAATTAATATAAACAGCATACTTGCGTGTTAATATAACACAAAGGTATATCAGTTGTTGTAAATGTAGGTAATATATACAACGGTGTCCGTAAGTAAGGAACACTGTGACACGCGCGGACACTATTTCCCGATCAAATAGGCTTGCTGTTTCGGACAGCCACCTTAGTTACGTTCACGGCGTTACAACTGTACAACTTGCTTCACCTCAATATTCTAAGCACTTATTCCCCTAATTCTAAAGTTTTTCGTTATATCCTGCACCCAGCGTCTCCTTGACTTTCCTCTCCTTCTGGGACCATCGCCCCACTGTTGCTATTTAACCTTGCCTTTCCTTTTTCTCCTTCAAAGACAGTACTCCTTATCATTTTTCTTACGAATGTCTTAAGATCAGCTGCATTTAACACGCATTCTGCGTACCATAACATACAACAAATTTCACAACAAAGTTTTGTACAATTAATTTTAGAAAGTTTGAATGAACACCTTTGACATATGTTGACAAAAACTGACCTTGTTCCCAAGATTATTTGTTTAATTATTTCCTAAGAGCTATTGTTTTCCTACGAATGATGGACAATCCTCATCAAGAAACACCGCCTCTTAGTAGCAGTGTCCGGCGAGCAAGGATTATACGTGCTCTGTTAGACTGAGGGGCTATTACGGCGGTAGCGTGACTACTGGTAGTCCTCAACTGAGGAAAAACATATGTGAGGCCATTCAACGTATCTGTCCGTTGGTGGTTAATAGTCACTGAGATTTCAATCCTTAGATCGTACATACTCTGTAGTATATTTTTGTGTTTCTGCGTCTACTTTCATTTCCTTTGTTCCCAAAAAGTAATTCATTACATAAAATATATACGAAATTTCTGTTTTCAACATTAGAATGTTTTCAGCTTTTAGAATATTGGAATACACGTTTTTTCCAATTTTTCCGAATTTATTGCAAGTAGTGTATATTGTCTTATAGGTTAACATTATTGTTAAAGTTATTGGCACGGTTTTACAACCCACAACTACTGCTTCAACCCACAGAAACAAAAGGTATATGCAGTATAAACCCACATACTGCATTTGCATACAAAAGGTTACACACATTGTGTACTGAAAAAGTCAGAGAGAGGAACGGCATTTCATATTATAGTGGAAATAATTAAACAAAAACAACTCTAATTAAAATGTGGTTTGATAATACAGGTCGAAGTAACACTGTGGTAGATAAACATTATTAAATGATCTCCCACGATCTGTGTTTACAGTACTATTTGACAGCTGCGGCAGTTCTGACGCTATCAGTGGCAACGGTTTTTCAATATTGAATTGTGTGTTTGATGTGAAGTATTAGTTCAGTGCATGAGAGTAATATTGTTTCGAATTTCTGGAGTTATTTTACATTAACTATGTGAATGTCTGCTGGCATGACGTATCAAACAGTGTAACCAATAGAGCTATTTATTAAACAAGACGTAGGTATATGAAGTATTGAGCATTACTATTGACAGGTACGGCCACACAGATGTACTGTTGAGCGTGAGTGAAACGTGATAACTCACCGAACTACAATATGGGGAGCGAAAAGAACAATAAATAGAAAACTTACGAGATATTTTTGAGACCAAACAGGTGGTCTTTCTTGCTGTCTGCATAAATGCAAAATGTGTAATAAAATGTATTTAGATGTGCGCGCGCGCGTACAAACAACACGACTATAAGAATGTTCTCTTCTTCCCCAACTAGAGGTTTAGGCTTCTCTCGGTTTTGATTTTCATAACAGCCTCTCTTGCTCGTTCTGTTTCCCTTTTACCTTTCCTTTTGGCCTAGTAGCAACATCGTGTTTATTTATTCTGTCCTCTCCCACTATTTCTACCTTTCCTTCCATTTTGCTGTCCCTGGCCTCATTTTGCCGGTTGTAGAATAAATATAAGTTTGACCCTGTTCGAACCTTGTACTGTATTTCTATATCTGTGTTGTATGTACCGCATTGCGGCACGAGCGGATGACGTCACGTTGCTTATCTACCGCCGCCAGCCGGCAGCTGGGCGCACGGTGGTCAATTTTTGTTTAGTTATTTTAAAGACTCCGAGCTGTACACTCGTTAACATTACTCTTCCAGCCGCGGCTTCTGGATCTCATTATTCAATTATTCGTCATGTGCAACCTGCACTAATTTAATTCAGGCGACTTCCGTCTATTTATTATGGCGTTTGACTTTTATTAAAACTTAATTAACGGGCGTTATGGCCAGAAAAACATCCGCACGTGTCAGCAATAACATCTAAAATATAAAGTTGTCAATAAATGAACATTATATAAATTCAATACAGTCCACTTCGTTATACTTTCAAACCAGCCCTCTTCATTTAGCGTCTCCTGGAGCAACTCGAGAAACTTCAAGAGCTTCCAGCACGCAACATTTTTGGTCCTCACGGGCAGGATTTCTTATTTTTGGTCCACAAGCGACCGCATTTCTTTGTCCGCAGCGACAGCATTTTTGGTCCACAAGCGACCGCATTTCTTTGTCCGCAGTGACAACATTTTTGGTCCAACCGAACCGGATTTCATAGTTTTTCGTCCACAAGCGACAACATTTTCTGGTCCACTAATCTGGATTTTATTTCCGCCTTATGGGCAACATTGTGGGTCACTACTTCAAAACATTTATTTCATTGGGCAAAGGTCCTAGTTCCCGAAAAAGCTTCAAAATTCAAAAACTCTCAAATTTAAATTGCTGACCGTGGCATGCCATTTATCACCGAAAAAACGACTTCAAACAAGTGACTACCAAGATACAACAGAACGGCAGAGCTGACACGACAGGAATCGTCAAGGCAGTTATACAGTAGCAGCAATTCCACAACTGTAATGTACGCTGATATACGATGACAGACTTCATCGAACCAGCACGAACAGGCGGGTCACCAACAGCACAGGATTGACGGACGGATTCAGATCGGAACCAACAGGACCACAGCAGTTCGTAACACGCTAGGCTTCCACGTGACTATGAACCTTTTACTTATTAGTATAATTATTTAAATAATGTATGGACATAACGTTCTAAGCAATATTTCATATTCAACATGTTATTTTTGACACATTTGTGTAAACATATATCATTATTATTGAACATATTTTCGTAACTATTTAGCAACTCATTGTGAGTTCAAGCATCGAGACAAGACTATATGTAATATTATTATTATTTAAATTCATAATTTCAATCATTCTTAAATAATCTAATAGAGGCTGTTTTAATAGAGATAGTAAGCATATGTTGTAGCAAGTATTGTGTTAAGCTATATAACGATCGCTATCTACCGCAACTTATTCAGATTTTATCAAAATTTAAGTCCATTGTTCACCTGCTCTGCGCTCAAATTATTCTAAATTATATTTTAAATTGTAATTATGGCGGATTTAAAAGCTTTAATAAAGAAGCGAGGCACTATTAAAGCTTCGATATCCCGCGTAAATACCTTCGCGGACAATTTCGATTTGGAAACCAGCGATCATCATGCGCTGAAAATAAAACTTCGGCATTTGATGGAATTATCCACCAAATACGATGAAATACAATCTCAAATCGAATCCGAGGAAGCGGATTTTGCATTAGCAAGTGATAGAGTCCAAACTGAGGACGATCTTTGCAACATAGAATGTAAGTTGCAACACTTGTTGGAGCAAGCAGAGCATGTGAATCAAAAACCCTTAATTAATGCTGAAAGTTCGCATCTTAAACCCCCCCCCCCGTACAGTTGAAACCGATCAAATTACCTCGGTTTGCGGGAAGCATTATTGAGTGGCAGCATTATTATAATATCTTTCTCGAACCGACCTGACGGACATACAAAAACTACACTACTTGCACTCGTCATTATCTGGCGAGGCGCTGAACGTAATAAAATCACTGCCAATTACTCATGAAAACTACGCGGTGGCTATCGATCTGTTAAAAAATAGGTATGACAGTAAGTTAATTGTCTCCGCCCATCATGTCGGGAATGTCCTGGCCGTTCAATCAGTTCAACAAGAATCCCAAATTAGCGTTTCCAGATTCATTGATGAAACAACCGCCAATATCAATGCATTAAATAACCACAACTTACCAGTAAATACATTTGAAATCATTGTTATTCATTATTTGGCTAAACAACTCGATAGTTACACTCTTCGGTTGTTGAAAGAGAGCTTGTCAGAACATAAATTCCCTGATTTTAATAATTTTATAAAATTCTTAAATGCACGCAGACAATTATTACAAAATCTTGATAGCGCAACTACTTCAGCGAGCAAGTTAAATGGTAGTGATAAGACTCCTTATCGCAAGGCAATTAAACCGATAAGCGCTCCTAGGGGGGCATTCCACTCTCATGTCGGAAATAATTTATGTAAATTTTGTAACGGGAAACACAGAATTACTGATTGCTCACAATTTACATCGCTTACTATCCCTGAAAGAAAAAAAATTATAATAAAAAACAAACTTTGTTTAAATTGCCTTCGTCCGGGCCACGAAAGTTCCCACTGCCGATCAAACTTTTCTTGTAGAAAGTGTGCGAACCGTCACCACACCATGATTCACTTGTCTAACAAAAACGGATCTTCCATCAACAACCAATGTTCACTAAAATTGCAAACGAATAAGTCAATATTGTTATCTACCGCAGTCTGTATGACAACTGATCATGCCGATAGAAAGTTCTCATAGAATTTTATTGGATTCCGGCTCGCAAGCGAACTTCTGTACTATGGATTTCGCACGTCGAATGGGCCTTAAATTGGTTAAATCTCAATTGCCCATAACGGGTATAAACAACTCACTGTCCCAGGCTGACTTCAGTACAAGAGTAAGGTTACAGTCTCGCTATAAACCTTTTACTTTGAACGTACATTGCGCCGTGCTTCCCAGCATAACTAATAATCTACCGGCGGAATCGTTTGATCTCGCCTCTTTAAATTTACCCAAGGACGTATTCTTAGCTGACCCACACCTCAATTTCTCGTCGCAAGTCGATGTATTATTTGCAATTAATCGAACCTATTAAATTTATCCGCGGCCCGCACTTTCCCATAATTCAGGAGACTAAGCTAGGATTCATTCTAGCAGGTAATTTCCCTTTCAATGTCGACATGACTAAACCGGTTTCATCCTTTATGCAGGGGCGGCTCGTTCTTAGGGCGCTAAGGCGCGCACACCCCAGTTTAAATCGTATCATTAAACAATCTATTAATCGTATCATTAAACAATCTATTATCACTAATCGTGAAATTCAGCACATATTTCTTACTACTTCGGACAAGAAAATGTTTTCGTGTTAGGTAATAGCACAAAAGTTTTCGGAACAGCATGCCTCTCACGGCGCTTTGTCAGTCGCGCCATTCTCCAATCCACCACTCTGTCCAAAGTTGAATGAACTTGTAAGCTTATAGCCCGCATTGACACTGTTGACTCGGGCGCGTAGGCTTCCGCGCCGCGTTCAGTAGAAAGTGACGTGAATCCCTCAGTACAACTAATCGCAGACTATTGATATTATGAGATTTACTTTTTTTAGTGTTTATAGTTTCTCTGGCATGTTTAATTCAGTGCGGGCATTTGTTTAGTGTTTAGGTTTTGAGTTTGAGTGTTTTTTTAATAATTTAGATTTTTGAATAATCACGAATAGTTTAGGGAAATATTGTAGTGTCGAATTATTAGGTTTTGTTTTAACATTTTATCCAACATGGATAATTCAGTGCAGGCGCTTAAAGCAATAACTTTTGCAAGATTAACTCTTGATCAAAAAATTGAACTAGGCCAACTCCTGAATTCTGCATGATGCAAACAGAAAATAAGAAAAGTGAGAATCGTGTTTTCAGAAGGCAACTGCTTTCGAAAGATGCATACCAAAAAAATGACTGGATCTGTGGCTGTGACGTTCAGAAATCTTTGTTCTGTTTTCCATGTATTTTATTTTCTCTCAGAGACAGTGGTGATTGCTTGTGGACTGTAAAAGGGGTTAATGATGTAAAACCTCTTACAGAAAAAATTAAGAAGCATGAAATATCCGTCAATCACATGAATAGTGTTGTTGATCTTTCTTTGCTAGGCAAAGTAAACATACTGTCTAGTCTGGACTCGCAATATAGACTAAACATTGAAAAGCAAAATATTCAAGTCAGCAAAAACAGACATATTTTAAAACGGCTGATTTCATGTGTCAAATTCTGTAGTGTTTTTGAGTTGCCTCTAAGAGGTCATGACGAGTCAGCATCGTCTACAAATCCGGGTGTATACAAAGGTTTAATTAATTTTACTGCGGAGCTGGATTCTGCAATGAAAGACCATTTAGAATCGGCTACTGTATTCAAAGGTACATCGAAAATAATACAAAATGATATATTGGACTGTATGCTTAGTGTCTGCAGGGAAGAAATAGAAAAGGAGATACACGCTTCTGAATTTGTGGCAATCGAATGTGACAAGACAACTGATGTGACAAACCACTGTCAAATGGTATTAGTTTTTAGGTATGTGTTTAAGTGGTCGGTATACGAAAGGTTTTGGGGATTTCTCGCTCCTGAAGGTAAATGTGCAGAAACCTTAGCAAAGTGCATCATGAACAACATCAATCCTCTTCTGCACACATCAAAGGAAAAGTTAATAGCTCAGACTTATGATGGCGCTAATGTTATGTGTGGTACTATTGGAGGTGTACAGGCAAAAATTAGAGAAGTGTATCCGTTCGCATATTTTGTACACTGTTACGCTCATCAACTTAATTTGATATTAGAAAAAGCAACAAGTGTAAACAACAAAGTTAGAGTTTTTTCTCAAATCTATCTGCCATTCCAGCATTTTTTTCACACTCATCTCTACGAACGAATGTTTTAGAGGAAGTAGTGCAAACCAGGTTACCCAGAGTTTCTATAACAAGATGGAACTACAACATTCGTACAGTCAACATTGTGTACGAAAACCGATATAAGTTGGACGAATGTTTCAAAGTTCTTGAAGAAAAGTGTAAAAACAGACTCACAGTTAATGAGGCAAGTGGTCACAGAAGGGCTCTTCAGGACCAAAATTTCATGTTCTGGCTAACTTTTTTCCATAGAATTCTACCCCATGTGGACATACTGTACCAACAACTACAAAGTAGGAACAGAGACAGTGTAGTGTGGCAAAGTGACATCGGAATTTTTGAAAATGAGTTGCAGAAAGAGAGGGAGAAAATAAATGAAATAGAAACACAAATAAATGAAGAGTTCCCTGAGCAACCAACAAAAAAGGACCAATAATGTTGGATGCAGCACTAGAATAGGGGATGCAAAAGAAGTATGTGACATCATTATAACTCACGTAAAAGATAGGTTTACTTACACGTGTCACCTAGAAGCAGCTTCATTGATGTCCACTGACTTATTTCCACTTTTTTCTACTAACTTTCCGGAAGAAAAATTCAAGCGAGTGATTCAGCATTACCCTTTCTTACAAGAAAACAAACTTCGGAGTGAATTGGAACTATTATACAGACGGCATGATTTTAATGTTAAAGGTGCAATAAAACTTCTTAACTTTATAGAAGAAAACAATCTTACGTCAGTTTTCAAAGAAGTGTCGAAACTTCTGAAAATTATCATAACTACGCCCATGACAACTGCCGAACCTGAGCGCTGCTTTTCGACTCTGAAAAGACTAAAGACTTTCTTGAGAAATACAATGAAAAACGATAGACTGAATGCCCTTGCGATGTTATCTATCAACAAGGAACTTGTTAAAGAAATGAAGGACTTTGATGATAGAGTGCTAGAAAAGTTCGTTAATTTAAAAGAAAGGCGAATGGACTTTGTATATAATTAAATGGTCTGTTTAAAGTATAGGTATCATAAAAATAATATAATGTAAATATAGTGTATTAGTTTTTTGTGGAAACAGTATAGACATTCTTGTGGACACTTTCGACAGTTTGTGGTTACGTTTATTAATAAAACTGCTGACTCTCCACAACAGCTCACAATATTTGAGGTGAGTTCAAATTTTTAAATAATCTTTGCATGCTGCACGTGTTACTATTCTTATTTTATTAATAAATTATGCGATAAAACATTGGTGGCATTTGTATTGTTCGTTAAATTCAATGTTGATAAATAATTAAGAAGCCTAAAGGCCGCGCCCTCCAGCCTCTTAAGTCACGAGCCGCCACTGCCTTTATGGTCTGTAAAGATGATAGTGAGACTTCCTCGCAACTAAAGGAATTCTGGAAGATGGAGGAGATCTCTAGTCGTGATCCCTCCTCTGAGGACTCAGCATGTGAAAAGCATTTTGTGACAAATACTGTCCGCAACCACGAAGGAAGATTTGTGGTATCCCTGCCCCGCAGGTCAGACAAGTCTCATTTGCGCGATTCTCTTCGCGGAGCAATCCGCAGGTTTCAGTCGCTAGAGTTAAAGTTCTAGCAGAACCCTGCCCTTTACAAAGGCTATAGCGAGTTCATGCGTGAATACTTGAAGCTTGGTCATATGTCTTCACTTAATGAGTATGATTTGTCGCTTGACAAATCAGACACTTTTTATTTGCCTCATCACTCAGTCTTTAAGGGTTCCAGCATAACCACTAAGTTACGTGTTGTTTTCGACGCCTCCGCTAAAACGACAAATAATTTGTCCCTCAACGATATTCTGATGGTCGGTCCCACGATCCAGCAGGATCTGTTCTCGATCATGGTTCGTTTCCGTACCCACCGATACGTCCTCATTGCAGATATTGAAAAAATGTATCGACAAATTTTGGTAAACCCAAAGGATTCCAATTTGCAGCGTATCGTTTGGCGTGACGCACCGCATAAGTAACTCCAACATTACGCTTTAAGGACAGTCACTTATGGGACTGCAAGTGCCTCTTTTCTTGCAACTATATGTCTGGCTCAGGTAGCCCACGAAAATAAATCCGACCACCCTATGGCTTGCTTAGCCATAGCCAATGATTTTTATGTAGACGATCTTATGACGGGATCGGACGATCCGAACGTGCTATCTAAAATGAGGTCCGACATCGTAGATTTGCTAAACAGATATGGTTTTACTTTACATAAATGGTTTTCTAACGACCAGAACATTATGGCCTCTCGCGCCCACGTTTCCCATTACTTTAGCAAAAATCGAAACGTGCGTACATTGGGAATCCAATACAGTTTAACGTAGAAATTTTTTTATATACCGTTCGGGGTGATGACAATTCGGCCGTGTTCAACAAAAGAAGTGTGTTGTCGGTCATTGCAGGGATTTACGACCCGTTGGGTCTTATTGTCCCCATTACGTTTTGGTGCAACCATTTTGTACAGCAGTTGTGGTTGGCGGGCACGAGTTGGGACGATCCCTTATCTGGCTCATTATCCAATCAATGGTTGGAGCTCTACTCTCAATTAGTTTCCGACACTCATTTTAAAATTACGAGGTCGGTTAAGAGTCTAAACAATTATCAAATCATTTCATTACAGCTTCACGGATTCGCCGACGCGTCGGCTAAAGGTTACGCGTGCTGTATTTATGTGCGGGCAGTCCATTCGGACGGCGCCATATCTTCAAACCTGTTATGCGCAAAATCTAGGGTCGCTCCGCTGAAACAGATAATGCTACCCCGGCTTGAACTTTGTGCTTGTTTATTGCTGGCGCAGTTAACTTCTAAAGTTTTAGACGCCGTCAACTACAAATTTGACGAATTATATTTCTATTCGGACTCGATGAGAGCTTTACATTGGATACATCAGCAATCTTCCCGCTGGAAGGTATTTGTAGCCAACCGTGTCGCGGAAATACAGCGTCTTATTAACCGGGGAACTTGGCATCATGTATTATCATCTGACAACCCTGCCGACATTTAATCACGCGGTTGCCTCCCTCGTAGTTCGCACAGCCAACCTCAATGGTGGCATGGTCCGTCCCGGTTAGCCCATGAGTCATCATCATGGCCCATTAGGGCCTTCGATACTCATGCGCCCTGTACTTACCCCGACCTGGAGCAAGAACGTCGTAAGCAGCTCCAAACCTCACTAATTGTCGCCTCTTCCACCCCCAGTTATGTTGAAAATTACTCATCCCTTACAAGACTCATCCGCGTCTTCGCATATTGCCGCAGATTTATTCGTAACTCTAGGCTCCCGGTTGTCGACAGGGGCACTTCCTTTTTGTCTGCTCAAGAGTTGCATGATACACTTTTGTTCTTTGTTCGCCAGTCTCAGCATTTGCACTTCGGCATGAAGGTTAAGGAGCTTGAGGCACATCGCTGCATTCCCAGCAGCAGTAAAATTCTTTCACTCAACCCCTTCCTGGATGACACAGGTATTTTGAGAGTGGGTGGACGCCTGCAGCTCTCCCAACTTAACTACGCGAGCAAACATCAATAATCTTGCACCCGCATTCTCATCTCACCAAATTAATCATAGAGTATAAACATCTCCGTTTGTTGCACTCTGGGGTGCAGTTGACCCAGTCCTCTCTCAGACAGAAATATTGGATTATTAACGACAAATCTTATATCCGCTCAGTAATACATAAATGTATCATTTGCTTCCGTTACCGTGCTAGAGGCGCGAATCAATTATTGGGTCAGTTACCCCCTTCCAGGGTCACGCCTGCTAAGCCATTTTCCCAATGGGCCGTGGACTACGCCGGTCCCGTACCTTTACGCCATGGCGGGCAGCGCTCAAAATCCACGTCAAAGGCATATATTATATTATTTATATGCATGTGCACAAAGGCCATTCATTTGGAACTTGTATCAGATCTCACCTCCAACGCCTTTATAGCGGCCTTAAAAAGGTTCATCGCGCGCAGAGGTATTCCCGCGCAGATATTTTCGGAAAATGGTACGAATTTTCGTCGTGCCAGCCGCACCTTATACGATTTATACAGGTTTTCAAATTCTATGGGAGTTGAGCAATCTACTCAGACGTTTTGCGGTCCCCGCGGTATCAAGTGGTCCTTTATTACACCCTCAGCCCCTCATTTCGGTGGCTTGTGGGAAAGCGGGGTGAAAAGTGTCAAATATCATTTACGTCGCGTGATTGGCGGTACTATCTTGAATTTTGAGGAGTATTCTACAATTCTCACTCAAATAGAGGCTTGCCTTAATTCACGCCCTTTATTTGCTATGTCCAACGATGCTAGGGACCCTGAACCCATAACTCCCGCTCATTTCTTGGTCGGTGCTCCACTGACGGCACTTCCGGAGCCCGACTATACCCAAATCAATACCAGTCGTTTGGGCAGGTGACAGCTGCTCCAAAAATTTACACAATCCATCTGGAAGCGATGGTCCAAGGATTATCTGCACCAGTTGCAGCAACGAAACAAATGGCGCACGACGTTAAAGAATTTAAATGTTGGACAGCTTGTCCTCATTCTAGACGATAATTCCCCCCCACTTCAGTGGAAGCGAGGGGTAATTACTAATGTTTTCGCGGGTCAGGACTCCATAGTGCGCGTTGCTGACGTTCGCACCGCGCAGGGTATCCTACGCCGACCCATCCACAAATTATGCCCCCTTCCGGCGGCAACAGACTAGTCGTATGAGCGTCATACGACACGTACCAGGAACGTGAACTTGTCACATTGCCTTGGAACACGCCCGGGACATTCCCGGGGCGATCATACAAGTCAATTGTATTATTATCATTGTAATTATTATTACTACTGTCGGATAGCTATTATTGCAATAGTTACTGCGTCTTCATTGTATCAATTATTTTATATTTGTTATTGTATTGTTATATGATTATGTATTTAAACTTTGGGAATTATTATTGTTACTTTATTGTATCAATTATTTGTATGTATGTATTGTATTTTTCAATGGTCATGTATTATTGAATTTATCGGGGGTTCGTTGTGTCAATATTATGAACACAATTGTTATGTCTTTTCATTGTATTATCACTTATTATTTAATGCTGTGTAATCGTTATTGGGTATTATTTGGGATAGATCAATGTGTCTACTTAATTATATTATTATTGTGTATACTGTTGTGCTACTATATATTAGTTTATTTTATTGTCAGTTTTTTTTTGCTATGATTATAAAGGTCGATTTCTTGTGTACCTTACAATTATCACTTGAATTTATCATGTTAGTCATATTATTGTTATTAATTATCTATCTCTCATTGCGCTGTAGACAATACGCCAATTGTTATGTTCTTTTTTGTCATGTAAAATCAATTACTATATTATTAACTTAATGTATAAATTGCAAAATCGTCCTGATTTTGAGCGGGCAGTATGTTTGAACCTTGTACTGTATTTCTATATCTGTGTTGTAAGTACCGCATTGCGGCACGAGCGGATGACGTCACGTTGCTTATCTACCGCCGCCAGCCGGCAGCTGGGCGCACGGTGGTCAATTTTTGTTCATTTATTTTAGAGACTCCGAGCTGTACACTCGTTAAAATTACTCTTCCAGCCGCGGCTTCTGGATCTCATTATTCAATTATTCGTCATGTGCAACCTGCACTAATTTCATTCAGGCGACTTCCGTCTATTTATTATGGCGTTTGACTTTTATTAAATCTTAATTAACGGGCGTTATGGCCAGAAAAACATCCGCACGTGTCAGCAATAACATCTAAAATATAAAGTTGTCAATGAATGAACATTATATAAATTCAATACAGTCCACTTCGTTATACTTTCAAACCAGCCCTCTTCATTTAGCGTCTCCTGGAACAACTCGAGAAACTTCAAGAGCTTCCAGCACGCAACAGACCCTTATGCCCTTATTATATTCCTGAGTGTGCAACTTTTCATTTTTCTTAGAAACGTCTAAAGATAGAAGTTTCAACACGAAGCAAGTCTGTTAGGAAAATTGCAAACGTCCTAGACTATTGATTAATAAATTTATTAGTAATGTAAATTTTTGTACACAAAAGTTATTGATTACTTTCTTTTCTACTTAAACTTTTAATAATTTTAATTCTATTATGATTTTAATTTACATTTTTGAAATATATAGCTCTTTGAAAATATGTATTAAATAGTAAAATTCACAGTTTTTTATAATAAAATTAACTTGATTATTAATTTAACTAAAATAACAATTCTGTACCAAAATACTGTTCAAGAATTTTATAAAATCAAAAACATACGGTTTACTGAATATGGAGTAGCATGAATTGTATTGAAACTAGTCTTTTAATAATGTTTATGACTATATTGTAATCTAATAAAATTCGTTTTAAGATTTTATCCGTTTTTAATATGATTTTTTATACAAAATTAAACAAAGTAAGCAATACGCCTACTTCATTTCTCTATAGTCAAAGATGCACGTTGAGGCCGGATCAGATTAGGTCAGCTACGGTTGCAGAAAATCTCTTGTGGTTGCGCTGGTTCTGTGTACCCTACTACAGTGACTTCATGCGTTTAGGACACGCCCATTTTATCTACATCTCAGTTGGGACTGAACATGAACTCGATTGAACTGCATATATCTAATGACGTCATATTGCAATGCAGAAAAATTAATATTAAAGTCTAATTCATTGGTAAGAGACCTGCGTTATCTCGAACTCAAAATATTTCAAACAGTCTTCTAACACGTAGGCTACGTGTTACAAGTTTTTAATTTCAAGTTCGCGAACACTTGAAAGCATATGACTTTAATTAAGTATTAAATTCATATTGTAGTCATATGTATTGTGCCCATATTGCACTAACTGTCCTCATTAAATTTTGTCCTAGATTATGATTAATAACATTTTACTTTACTAAAGTTAAATATTTTTTAATAATATTTTTTAAATATAATTAATTCACTACCGACTCGGAACACAACGTTTTTTATGGGTAAAAACGTAAAAGTTTTACCTTATAGCCTGAACCAGTTTTCGCTTTTAAATAGCTTCTTCACAGGCTGCCGTTGGGAGCATTGTCCGTCTTGTTCTTGGCGACGGTTTTTTTTTATTCGGCAGTAAAGATTATGTTTTTGTGTATTTTTAATACGAACACAACAATAGCATAAACTTCTTAGACCTCCCCATCCCAAAATTTGAACACATGCACAAATTCAGTATATACAGAAAACCGACTACAACTGACACACTAATACACAACTCCTCCTATCATCCAATACAACACAAACTAGCTGCCTTTAGAACTATGATACATAGACTTAACAACATCCCACTAGATGAAAAAGATTACAAAGACGAACTAAACACGATAAAATATCTAGCAGAATCCAATGGATACACCAGAACAATAGTCAATAAACTCCTACACAAAACACAAAACAAACAAGAGATAAAGACAGAAAAAACAAATTGATAACACTAAGATACGTCAATAACCAAACTGAAAAAATATCGCACAAATTTAAAAAAGCAGGATACAGAATCGCTTACAAAACTACAAACAAAACAGAACCACACTTTCAAAACACACACACACAAACCACAAAACAAATTCGATTTACCTGGTGTTTACAAACTAAACTGCTCAGATTGCAACAAATTCTACATAGGCCAGACAGGACGTAGTTTCAAACAAAGATAAATTAAACATACAAAGGGACTACACTCCACTACCGAATCCACCTTTGCAAACCACCTCATTGAAGCAAACCACACATACAAAAACATCGACTATAACATGGACATTCTACACGTAAACACAAAAGACCGAAAGCTAGACACTCTTGAACAATTGGAAATATAAAAAACACGAAAAAACATAAATACGACATCCTAAACGAACAGACACAATTCAAATCACACGCATTATTCGAACATATCACACCCCACACACACAACAACGATCTTTCAAAAGTCGATACCGTCGCCAAGAACAAGACGGACAGTGCTCCCAACAGTAACCTCTGAAGAAGCTTTTTAAAAGCGAAAACTGGTTTAGGCTATAAGTTAAAACTTTTACGTTTTTACCCATTAAACTTTGAGGTTGTCGGTACTGGACATGGCCGTGTACCTGCTCGTCCCCTTCACTTCAAGAAAGGTTATTTTTATGGCCACTAAAAGGGTGCATCTATTGTTAAGGGGGATTTACAGTAGACTCTTTGCCACGGCCCCGTCCAAAAGACTAAGTGGCATTTTATTCCGTCGCATGTAACTTAAGTTGGATCAAAAATATTTATTTTATCATTGTATAATGGTAACAGCTCATTATGTCATAATAATAGTAATAATAATAATAGGTGAAGAATTATGATTATTATTTATTCATGGGCCTAATTTAGCATTAAAATAATTATTTCATTTTTCGATAAGTGACATGTAATTTTATTCATATAACATTAATAAAGATATAACTTACATTGACTGCGCCTCTGAGAACAGCCACTGTTTACAAAAATTACACAAAATATAGTAAATGAAGTGAAGTTAATAGTTACAGAATTGAGATATTAATTTATGCTCGTTAAATTTTTTAAAAATTAAACGATAAAATTCTATCCGTAATTGTCCTTAATATAATATATATACTGAATCGCATAATCTATCATAAACAAAATCGTAAAGAATTAGTAATTGTGGTAAATTGAAACTAATATTTTATGATTTAAAAATATATTTAAATTATAAAATAAATACTTCAATACTACAACTCTATATTACAGTTAATACAAATTGGTAAGTGAATCTTATAGCCTATAATGATACAATTTACGTAGTAGGCCTACAATTAAGACAGACTGTCTAATCTACAATTAACACAAATCGTTTGCTCACTAATACACTTGATACAGTTTACTTACTACAAGCGATTAACTTATTAAAACTGATTTATTTTTAAGGTACTTGGAACAGCTACTTTAAGAGTAAAAATACTATAATGGCTTTAGAAATCCTCAAAAAATTAAAGACAGATTGGCTAATCAATAATACGTTTTATATTCTCTTATAATGTAATCTGCTTACTGCTACAATTAATAAAAATCGTTTGTTCACTAATACACTTGATACAGTTTACTTATTACAAGCGATTAACTTACTAAAACTGATTTATTTTTAAGGCACACGGAGCAGCTACTTTAAGGTTAAAAATAGTTTACTGCCTTTAAAAAGTCCTCGAAAAGTTCTTTATCTGTAGAATGCATGTTCCTCCAAACATACTCTACTAGATATGATCCAAAGGAACTCACCGACATCCTTCCTACCCGTCGCCTCATGTCTCTTTTCATTTTTGATCAATGGCTCTCGATATTCTGAGTATGGATGTTCGGGTCACTGCGGCATACAAAATTCAGAGAATGGTTAACTCGCAAATGAGTGTAACCTTTACTTTGTAGAGAATTGTAGCCTCTCCACATGTCCGTAATTATCGTAGTTCCAAGGTGAACGTTTTCTTCAATGACATCCATCAAAGTGGTAGCATCACGTTTATTTACAACTTTCAAGAAGCATTTTTTACTCCTTCTGTCTGTTCCACCGATTACCCACCGAATCTTCATCAGTCGACCCCTGTTATACTTTCTCTTGCCAAACGCACTGTCGTCTATTTCCACTGTTTCACCAACACCACCAATTTTTGTACTGTTCTCCAGCAAGTATACAGTTAATATTTCCCGAAACTCGGAAATTAATTTTCTGATCGTTTTCGGATTTAATTCGGTTTCTTTTGTCATTATAGAAATCTGATATTTAAGAATCCACGAAAAATAAAACGCACAATAACGATTCTGGTAGAATCCGCGCTATTCCAAAAAACGTATTGTCTCGCAGATTCTTTTTTATCTACATTGGTTTCTCCCGCACCTGTACATCAGACTTTTATTACACCCCTTATTTAGATACATTTTACCACCACACTTCAAACATTCAATTTTGTTTCGTACAATCTTCCAATCTGTGATACATTTTCTTATTTCTAAAGGAATTAATACTTTTAAAATGCATCATAGAAAACAGTGTTAAAACTTGAAAATTTGACTGTGACTATGAACTTGAATAACTGTTACCGATTCTTACAGTATCGCACGTGTTGCACTTATGAGAAAAAAGGAAATGCCTTTGTAGGAGTGAAGAAGAAGGGGAGTGCTTCTTATTTCACTAACTTGGTCCTTCTAGAAGTTACATAAACATGGATATCCAGAATAATAGTCATACTTTACCAGTGGTCGTAAAAGTAACCTCCTCTTCAGTAAACTGTACAAGCAAGTAGGCGAACGGCCATCGCCCCACACCTATTAGTATTTTTACAAGTAGGCCTAAATACAAGGTTGCTTCTGCAGTGAATAAATTATATTAATATTATGTAATATCATATAATTATAATAAATTTTTTAATATATACATTGATATTATATGTAATTAAATTTCATCATTATATTAATAGGCCCTATAAAAAATTTATTACTTCTACAATATACAAATAAACAAGGCTTGCAGAAGTAATATCATATATGTATGTGTGTGTGTGTATTATTTATCGACCATGTTAATTTTATATATATTGTAACGTTACATAACCCGGTCCCAATAAATTAAATCATGTAAGAACATAAAGGTCAGAAATGGGTAACCTATA
Source organism: Magicicada septendecula (assembly GCA_034769895.1). Taxonomy (NCBI): domain Eukaryota; kingdom Metazoa; phylum Arthropoda; class Insecta; order Hemiptera; family Cicadidae; genus Magicicada; species Magicicada septendecula. The sequence continues at coordinate 285,628,834 of CM068369.1, read as the reverse complement.
ACTAGCTCTAAATTAAAGTATATCACTAAACATTATAAACAAATCGAGTGATATACAGTGACAAGTGAGTTATAGTGTACCCATTGAGGTAAAAAGTGAAAGTGAAGGTAACTTATTACAGAATTGTGCTGTAGGTTTGGGAATTATAAAACTATGATAGTAGACTATAATGCTACAAACTGATTCTGTATTTTTATTAATTTATTGTAATATTTATATTGTGTAGACAACCAATTGTAATACCTAAGTTAATGTTATATTTTTTCAAATATTTGTGTTATAATATAAGATAACCCAGGGTTCGTTTAAAAAAAAAAAACATAAAAAGTTTAAATATCATAGGATAATAAAAAATTAAAATAATACTATATGAGGGAAATGGCAACAGGAAGTAGTGCAGTGTAGGTATACTATGAGAGACGAATAAATACTATATAAATTCATTTAGAGATAATAAAAATATTAAATATTTATATACCAGGTCATAAGAAAATGAACAGAAACCTCTTATGTAAACCAAATTAGTAAAGAAACCGGAATTAAAAAGAATTATTTTTCGGTAAATAAAATATAAATTTATAATAATTACAAACTGCCTGTATAATAAAAATATTTTGGGTTACTAAGAGTGACGAGAATAACAAGTATTGTTAATAATAAAATTTGGAAAAAAACCTGGCGAGTTGACAAAATGATGCTAACACAATTCTATTAAAATATCTTTTTTGAAACTTGAAAGAAGTGTAAAATTAGTAAAAAATTAAAAAGCAATATGAACTCTATATAATCATACCTTATTTATCAAAATTAAAGGATTATACTCTATAATAAACTGTGAAAGAAAACCCTTCTGATGATTCGGCCTAGTTTCGTGATGTTTCAAGTTGACGATAGAATATGGGCCAGACGGTAATGAAATTACAACTCAAGACGGACCTCAATAGAGAAAAGGCTTCCTTCCAGTAAGAACTATAAGAAGAAAGGTAATATAAACATTTAGTTTAATAGTTGACGAAGAAAACGCATTCCGAATGGTTATATAGAACACAAAAAACTAGTCAAAATTAATCACATGTTGTAAAGTAAACAAACGCACGTTGCTCTCTTACGGACATTTCTGGAACTACATACTAAACGGAAAAATAAACAAATTTATTTAATATTTTTCAGTATTTGTAAAGCTTAGTAATTATCCATTTCTGACCATCTCATAACAAAAAGAACTTACCCTTAACCCTGGGGAATTAAAAAGAATTATATATTGATTGATGTTTTAAAAAATAGTATAAAATTTGGTAAACAAAACCATATATGTTTTTTTCTTTTGACAATTCCATGTTTATTCGAGGAAGTCGATATTATGTTTTAATTAAGTAAAGATCGATTGTGATACTTGTATTTTGGTGGCAGGAAAACAAAAAACAATAATATAATTAATAAATATTATTGAAAGATGATATTGAATAATAAAAATGTGTTATATTTTTTGTAGTGGGTAGTTGTAATAGATGTCAGCACAAAATAGAAGAGATTGATACATTGGGTCATATTTCGCCATAGGGTAGGCTGGTTGAACTATGTGTGGAAACTCGTCTCACAATCAGCTGATTTAAATCACAGCGAACAATTTGAAAAATTTCCGAAATCGCCTAAACCGAGTGTAAATAATCGGTACTTACTCTCTCTTCCTCATAAGGCTGAACAATTTCCCTACTTGACCCCAAAGCACACACTCTCGATTTCTGCCTAGATTGAGTAACATTACAAAATACTTTATTTTTTAAACTTCAGTTATTATTATTTTATAAGTGGCGACTGCGGAGAGGCGGAAACTTTAATATCTCAAGGCAGTAGATTACAGATTGGCGTACACAACATTGGGAGCTTAATTAAATAAGACGAACACCCAATAAGCAACATACAAAGTTTTCGCTAAAACCTCTACAAAAACCGCTACGTTACAGATTGGCGCATAACAACGTAGGGCATATAATATAACTCTCCTATATCAAAAAGCAGTACGTTACAATATATAACATATTGTTGTAATTGTTAATTGTAGTTACCGTAACTGTATCATAATTGTACTCTGATGTGAAAGGGAGAAGCATTGTCATTTAGTAACAATGAAACGAACAGATGTTTCGTACATAAAAATAGTTTTAGGGAACTTTCCCAGGGTTCAGATCTCACCCTCTTTCTTAAAAACAGGTGTCAGAAAGCAATAATCGTATAGATTATTTTATGAATAGTTGTCGGGAAACAACAATCATAAAGTTTAGTTTATGGGCAACCCCAGGTTTCTTAAAGCCTTTATCTTGACGAGCAGCTGTGAGCGGTTAAAAAGCCACTCTATTAGATGAATGACAGGATGACAGATTTATGAATCAGAGGGAGTCTTATGAAGGACACAAGTTAGACAGAAAACATAAAATGTCATCATAAAGTTCATAACCTTCAGGGGTGAAGTCAAATAAATTGTTCACAGGTGTGAAAACAGGTGTTGTATTTGCGTGAGAACTTTAATCCTAAGGGGGAACACACCCCAGAAAGTGACGTAGGGTCACGTGATGCAGTCTCTGACGAATAGCGGTAGTTCTTATAAAATTATAAGGGATTTACCCTCACTTCCAATATAATAAGCCTATCATAGTTAAGGTTTTAGAATTAAGAGGAGGGTACAGCCCCACCACTAAAACTAAGGGTTACACCCACGATAATGTAGTATAAAAACTCTAGCATTCGCTGGAGAAGGCAGATCTGATTGTAAGAGATCCAAGAGAACTTACACATCGTTTCTCATTTTGACTTTAATCTGTGTTGGAAGGTGTTCTGAGAGAGCCGGAAAACCAGATGTTGTCAATAGTTTGTCTTTGTAATTTTTTGAAGTAACTAAAAGTAGTTACATTAATTTGTGAACTAAGTATTAGTAACTGAAGGTACTTAGAGTTTAAAAGAGTAATTGAATTAACTGACTTATAGTTTGTCAAGAAGAGTTGTATAAAGTAACTTGTAAAAGTTCCTTTGTATTTTGCTAATCACAATAAAGTGTCTTCAGAGAAGAACGGTTCATTCTAATAATTCAACTTCACCTCCGGAACCACGTCAATAAACAGTTGTAGCCTAGCAGCCACTCGATAGGTTACAACAATATAAAATATATATTAGATTGTGTGGACCCAATAACGATTGGATTGCATATTTACAATAGCCCAGCTCATTGAAAAGCGTAGAGAATTTCAACTGCCCACATACATACTTTCATCGACTTCGAGAAGGAGTTTGACGGAGTAAATCGGAGTAAACTATGGGCAGTAATGGCAAGGAAAGGGATCCCACAACATCTAATCCGAGCAATACAGAGTCTTTATATGGAGAATAAAATCTTAATTGAAGCAGGGAAACCGAGAACAGTTCCTACAGTTGGCCTGATCAATTGTGGAGTACGACAAGGGTGTCCATTATCACATTCTCTTTTTAAATTATATGAATTATATGTTGACAATGTTATACAAAACTGGCAAATCTGTCTTCCAGAACATTTTATGATTGGTCACTCTACAATTGACACTTTGTTGTTTGCAGACAATCAGGCTATTCTGTCGGACTCTGAAAACAGATTGCAGATGGGAATACATTTGTTAAATCGAATCTGCAAAGACTCTGGATTGCAGATATCAACACGTAAGTCCAAGGTAATGGCTTTTTGTGGAACTGATCCCGTACGGGCATAAATAGATGGTACATGGTACTGTCCTGGAACAAGTTTGCAATTTTGAATACCTGGGCTACAGTGTGTCTTATGATGTATGGATAGACGTTGTGAAGAAGTTGCATAATTTCAACCTTATGTGCGGGACCATTAGGCGAACCTTTAAGTCAGTAAGTAGAGGAACACGCCTAAAATTTTATAAGGTGATGGCTCTTCCCACACTTCCTTATGGGTCTGAGAATTGGATTTTAACGAAAGGCCAGGCCAGTCGCATCCAAGCGGCTGAAATGAGATTTCTTAGGCACATGGCGGGGTATATTCTCCATGATCAAAGAAGAGACACAGATACGGCAGGAGCTGAATATTATGAGTATACCTGATAGGACAGCCCAGTATCGGCTGAATTGGTGGGATCAACTTTGCCAAATGGATGACTGCCGCATCCCCAAACAACTATGGAACTATAAGCCGAGGGGACGGACAGGTGTGGAACGTCCGAGGAAGCGCTGGATTGGCCAGCTCTATTTGAGACCGGAACAAACCATCCTTGGTTTAATCCGTGAAGATGATGATAATATATACATATATATATATATATATATATATATATAAAATTAATAATAAATAATACCTTTCTTACGAGAATATATTATATATTTTTTAATACGCATATTTTATAATGTTTCGATAGTGTAATCTATCATGATAGTTAGAATATATTTTAAGGCCTATGAATAAATAATAATCATCATTTATAATAATAATAATAAGAAGAAGAATAATAATTAATATTATTATTATTATTGTTGTTATATTACATAATTTAATATAATTGTTGCACTGTTATGAATATGTAAAAATAAAACAAATGTTTTCGAAACGACTAAAGTTGGACGCGGCGGAATAAAATGCCACTTAATCCTCTGGACGGGGCCGTGGTAACGAGTCTACTGTAAAACCCTCTTAACAATAGATGCACCTTTTTAGTGGCCATAAAAATAACCTTTCTTGAAGTGAAGGGGACGAGCAGGTACACGGCCCTGTCCAGTACCGATAACCCAAACTTTGTGTTCCGAGTCGCTAGTGAATTAATTATATTTAATTAAGGAATGGACACGTCATGGACAACGAAATCCAAGAATATTTTTTACGCTAATACGACTCTGTAATTTACCAATGAATGGATGCAATACTTTTATTGTCGGACACAATTTTTAACACTACACACACAATGCTACACTATCTGGCTAACGCACGCTTTTTCAAAAACACTACGTTTTAGATTTTGTTATTAATATCGTAATACTACATTAAATCTGAGTCCTTAGAAGCTCTTATACATACACACATTCATCATAGATAACTATGATTATGGCATATTTTATATTAGGTCTTTTTTCGTTACATATTTGGTGAAGTGCTTGCAAACTACAAATTTACTGCATTTACTTATTATAATTTTTTGGCAAGAATACCAATGTTGGGCAAAACCCACTCTCCGAGGCTGGGCTTCAATACTGAGAGACTAGAAGTCTAGTGTTCGTGGTGACTAGCCACGGTGGGTATTTACAAATACTTTCCCCATACAGTATATGTGCAAAACCAAGTATTCTCCGTACAGAGTGTAGGCTATAGTCGACGGCCAGCAACACCATCATAGGCCTATATAGACTTATACTCCTCTAGCAACGACCCAACAGCAAGACCATCGTTAAGCGTTCCAACTGAGCACTACAGCCTCTTCCTCTATTCTCTGTTCTGTGCTATCCTGGTCCACGTTGCGCCAGATAAATTGCCGTCTTTATCTCTCCATTGCTGTCTTCCTCTCTTACTTGCTTGGACATGTGGCGTCTATGTCGTTGTTCTAAGCGCCCATCGATCGAATGTGTAATCTTTTTTCTAACCACATGCCGCCGGCCTAGTTCCGTTTCATTCCTCTTGCAAATGAACTTTGCTTATGATGAACCCGTATACCTTAAATTATCAAACTTTTTTAAAATAAATATTTAAAAAGTTGATATAATACTGTTAATATAATAATAAAACCGATATTTATACAATATTATTAAGGACGACTTGTAAATATTACAAAAAAAAATTAATTTTGAAGTTCAGTAATTAAACAAAAAGTATAAGTAACAACATTCACTTATATGGTAACATAAAGCAAGCAATCAACACATTTTTCATCCATCCTTTTAATGCGTCAACCTTTTAATATTGTTTTATTTATGCAATTTAAGCTTTTTTCTTTGTAACTAACACTGTGTTGAAGTGCTTGAGGCTGTTTTTACAAACTGTTCGAACTGACTGCGTACACACCACACAAATGAATCAATCAATCATAAGGTGGCGTTAGCGCCGAAAGGGGCGTCTGAGTGAAATGGTTAATGTGGTGTCAACGCCGTCAATTCGAAGATTTTTTTCGTTGTTTTATACCTAAACACAGTGTTGTGAGCATATTTATATATTTATTTATATACTGAGTTTCTTAACACATCGTAATGTGATAATAGAACACTATCGCAAAGGATATCTAAATAAGCATCGTCGCGTCTGTCAGTCGTTACAAAGATACAAGAACACTAGCTCGGTAGCTATAACGACCTGATCGATCAACAGATATAGACAGAAGCGTATGCCATTATCTGTGTAAGATAAGATATCAGACGTCGCGTTGTCTGCATATAAGCAATACGTAGTCTACCTGTATATGACACGCTGATATTGTAACTTAAGATATTCTAGTGACTTACAACTTTACTGGCACGAGCTGTCTTCTCGACTTCGCTAATGCACATCACGTTTCATGCAGTCGTTATTTCTTCAGTACATGTCCACTTTACACATTTCAAGTATCAGGGAGAATGGTAAATAATGAAAATCTAAAAAACCTGATGATTGCATAAAGGATGTAAATTGGACTCATCGTTAACTATAGCTGCAAAGCCATGATAAGTAAAAGATTTAATATTATAACCTCAAGGAGATTATATAAAAGGTTACTAGGCCAGCAGAAACATAGATAACAGGATTGACTGAGGAGGCTAAGGGACATAGGGGCTTGTGAAAAATACGGTAGAGTAATAATTTACAGAAAGAATCACAATGACACTATCGAATTTGGAAGAGCTCGCAGCAGCGGCTACGGTTCCACGAGGAATGTTCAGCTTTGTAATAAAAATGTGTCATTATTGTGCAATGTTTCTATAGTTACAGTGTAACAAGTTATGACTAAAGAAACAAAGTTATATTAAAAGTTATAAGGTTGCTACTTATATTGATTTATATCGTATCACAATTATTCTTCTGTAATTATTATTTTTTTTATAGAGGGGGAAATGCTTTATGCACCGTCAGAGGAAGTCGTGCTTCCTCTGGTGTATGGGACTTTCGCCCACTAAAAAAACCCACCTCTAATTCAGGCGTTTATATCCATCCTGGAACCACTTAGCGTATTACTTCAGGATGGAGCCTACTGCGCCCTTACCGGGCTCCTAGTTGTTCTTCACCTTCTACTGCCCGTTGGGTGGAAGTTGGACCTGTTTGGCCTGTCTTTTTTTTCTAGTAGGACCCACTGAATATGTGCATTGATGCGGTTGAAATTCCGCCTTACCAAGAAGCATAAGCGCAACTACGCTCTCGGACGTGAAGTCCCAGAGCTCCATTTCCCGAACCATCAGATGTCTTGCGAATCTGCAGCACTTGAATACATGTGCGAGGCATCTTCATGGGGGAGTCTCTGTATCGACATGCTCGGCTTTGCAACTTTCCCATTCTATGGAGGTAGGCATTAAAATTGACGTGGCCACTGAGGAACTCAGTCAGATGGTAGTTGACCTCACCTTACTGGCGGACGATCCATTCCTTCAACTTTGGTATAAGCCTTGCGGTCCATCTTCATCTGTGCTCTCTATCCCAAAGATCTTGCCAGTGCCGGAGATTGAGTTCCTTGGCTTCATGCTTTGCGGTATCCCTTCCAATTACCTCTCTTCTTTCGAATAAATGCTTTCGCTCTAGAATCAACAGGTTAATAATAATAATACTTGTTTTTGTTTTTTACAGTAATACTTTTTTATGTTCAGTAATTTTTTATGTATTAACACTGTTTCAACAATATTAACTGTCATCTTAATAATTAAGATGAAAGTTGTTACATGATGTTTTTTTCCATCATCTTGTTGTGTAATTGCACAAGTAAAGATAATTACAAACCCTAAGAAAGTACCAGGAAACATAAAGTAGCTTGTTTAAATGACTACTAAGTATAGGTTTTATACTAATGACTAATACTAAATAATGTTCTAGTAATTATGTTTGAACTATTAAAGTTAATAAGACTAGGAGGACAATGTTTTATAAATACTTACCATGATAATACTTATCCCACTATGTGTGTGAAAGTTGAAATGAATTCAAAAGTTCAATAAGAGTTGTGTTATGTTTATAAAGGAAGTGATTAATAATAAATAATGTTTTATTCTTTATGTTTTGAGATATTAAAGTTAGTAATTAAGGAGGACAATGTTTTGGGGATTACTTACCATGTCAATACCAGTTTTATTATGTTTGTAAAAACTTGAATGGATCCATAAGTTTAATCAGAATTTTCATATGTTTCATAATAGTTGTTAGTAATTAATTGTTTGATGTTGATAAATAATATATGCTGTAATATTATTTAAACAAATGTTAATGTTATTGGAAGGGTACAAAAATTATAATACTAGAGATTTTTGTGAAACTAGGTATGTTAGGCCTAGATAGTTAAGAAATTTGGAAAAGAGTTTATGGTAAACTAGAATAATTAATGTCAGGTTGAACTATGTTATTACTGATGGTATCTAGTAGTTTTAGTAAGGTGGACGGTATACAAAAAAACTAATTATAAATAATTTTGTACAAATAGATAAAAGTGTAAACTAGTACTCTGGAAATATGGAAGAGAAAATAATCAAAAGTGATATCAAAACAATCAGTGTTCCATCAGAAATTCAAAGGTAATAGTATCTTGAAGATCCGAGATCATATAAAAAAATTATAACAATTTTAAGAAAATTGTATGTAAGATGTTAGAAGTTTGTTTATTTTGAGGCTCAGAGAGAACCTTGAATTACCTTGACAACATACTCATCCTTAAAATAACAAATAATAACCCGTATATTATAATTTATAACTTGAGTTGTTACAAATTAACGGGAAAATAATATTACACGTTACAAAATTGACGTCCAACAACGTGGGGCGTTACAGAAAGATAGATTCTCAATATAACATGAACACAAAAATAATATTACGTTACACAGTTAAATACAGTTAAAATAGTGTAAATATACAAAAAAATATAAAAATTTTATAAAAAACAAGTAGTATTTATTATTAATAATGTTTATAATGAATAACATTTTATGAAATTACAAGTTTTTTATTTAATTATCGGCAATTTACGCCTTCGGATATCGCTAAAACACAAGTACCATTTGTATAGAAGTTACTCTTTGTAGATTAGATGTGACTGCTAAGTAAGTGGAAAATATTATACTGAGTAACCTAACGTTCGTTAAGTTTCCGTGTATACAAGCAGCCGTATTGGTGGTGAACTTGGGAAAACTTTAACCCGGTCGAATCTATTACATAAAATAAACTTTGTATACTAATAGACCAGGAAACCATTACGAAAATGGGATGCTAACATTGTTTTTTCCGAAGAGATGGATAATCTTACATGAGACGCTGAAAGTCGAGTGACATCTCTCGGCTACTGCTACCAGTGGCGATCCTAACGATCCACGGAATACTTAACTAAGCATAGTGCACATATGGCTCTAGTATTAAAACGAAAGATTGATGATACTGAACGAATAGGCTATAGCAATTTAGGGAAACGATGATGAGTTTGATCGGATATAGCTATTTTAAGAATTAGATTACTAACAGACCAACCACATTCATCAATTACCTACCGGAATGAGGTTCAAAAAGAAGACAATTATATACCGCGTACTGCAATGCGTATACTGCAATATACCGTGCACTGCAATGCGTATCATTGCATTGATGGCGCTGAGAACATTCCTTTCCCTTGTTTAATTTAACATTGTCATATATAAAGTGGAAACAGGAGACGAAAATTGCTCATCAGATGCTCATCAGACCGTTGAATAAGGTTAGGATACTGGTCTGGCAAAGTGCTTTGTGCGGAACATAAAGTAGTGCGATGCTGAACGTAAACGTTGAAGAAGTAGAGAAGTTAGCGGCACTGAAGATCTGGATATAGCAGAGAAGGGGGATAAAAAAGTGGAATAAACAGGCGCTGAAAAAATTGGTTAAGACCAAATCAAGCAGGGTTTTGAACGTTCAGACCATATTGATACACCAAGTGTAATCATTAAGTGAAACAGTAAACTTTGTCTTTGTTTCACTGACCTTGAACGTGCATTTGGCAGTGTCAGTAGGAAAAATGTGGATTGTTTAAATAATAATTGCATTCCATTATAATATATTTATACAATTAAGCACCTACATAGAAGCTACAAAGCAAAAATGTAAAGATTTGTACAGATACAAGGCGGAGTCACACAGGAATGTATATTACACCTACCTTGTTTCCTGTAGTGATAATATTGAATAATGAGAAGGAAAACTGGCGGAAAATCGGGATTACAATGAAACCCCTTCTACAACTGGACGTCTTAGATTTTTCTGGCGGAATCCGTATTATATCAAAAATTAGACAACATCTACAATAAAAAACAAATAATGTCGTGCTTCAGATAAGGAAAGTGGGTATGAATATTAACAAACACACAAGTAAGATAGTGGGAGTAAACCTTACATGTCCAAAACATTCTCAATGGGGAACAAAGCTTTTAAAATGTAAAAAGGTTCTGTTAACTTCAAAATGATTTTGATAAGAAAAGAGCCTGTCATAACAAGGAAAAAGCATAGAGCGTACGAGGGTTAGTTAAAAAATTCAGGGAGTCACATGTGTAACCTAGCGGTAGGCCTAAAATTTTTCGTGTATTGTAAGACTCATACTTCATGTAAACTTCATGTATACTTCATGTAATGTTTGCCTGGATTACAACCGGAGAAGGAAAAGGGAAAACTAAGCAGACGTCGTGCAGGGGTGTAAAGCGAAGTGGCAGAACATAACAGCAGATCAAAGCTGAGGGTGACAATAGAGTTAAATGGAAGCATTCCATAAACGGCATATTTCCCTAGGGGAACAAAAAGGATTACGTAACTAAGTAAATAAGCAGAATTGGTAAAGGACCAGAGTCTAAGAGAAAGTAATGTGATGTGGCTGAGGAACTGTATGAGGCGAGACTGCCTCCTAAAGACGACACTGAAGTCTGTCAGTGGTAGGCCTAAGTCTAGTGTAGAAGAGATGAAAACAGATGTGGATGAAGACACTAAGAAAGTGACGCAACATGGAGGGCTGGCCTGTGATGACCTACCAGGGAAGGCAGAACACGATTGAAGCGGAGTCAACGGAACAGGTAATCAGTTGTGGGGCACAGCGATGCAGCTGCGTCTTGTAATTAGTGAGAAATGTTTGTTGTGTTTACTTTTTTATAAAATCGTGGTTCTTTGATTAATTTTACTGATTGTTATCACTGACTTTAAATATTTACTGATATGGATTATTTACAAGAGTTAGTTGTTGTATCAAGTGTGATTTTTATGAACTTTTTAAACACAATTTTTGATTATCTTTCCGCTTCTTCTGTACAAAGTTCCAGATAGGGTAATTGACTACATCATTAATATTGTTTACATATTTCTAGAAATAGTGTACTAAATATATTGTAAATACCGCCGTGACAGCGGACTGGAAGAGCACTCATGATTATTCCTTGTGCTGAGCCATGGTTCTGGCTCGAGTGGGTCAAGTTCGAGTCACTTCAACATCGTCTACGTGTTTAAAGAACAGATGTGACTGACACAGCAGAACTCAGTCAATAATAATCGCAACGTGTACACACAGAACACAACACTCCTGCAGTTCATTATGATTTTACTCTGACGGAAGTGAAGTTATACCACAGCAGGAAGGGGGTACCAAAGGGAGTACCAAAGGGAGTCTAATACCTGATGGACAGTGATGATGAACATCATTTAACTGAAGTAAAGGATTAAAGTATTAATTATGAAAAATGTTGAATCCATTCCTTTCTGAAGTAACATTACTACAACATATTACCATTAAATTACTGATTGGACCTGTTACATTACTGATTGGACCTGTTACATTACTGATTGGACCTTGTGCCGAGTCTAGGAAGATTCGGCGCGTATTCACCGTTTAACGAAAAAGGAAGCAGAATACTGTACGGTATTTAACGCAGCAGCGGTAAAGATAAACTATCTGTAACTGGTTTTACCATTAGCGCCGCACCCTAGCAGTGGAGATAAGCAATATTGCTGCCGGAATTACATTTAAGAGCGAGGCTTGATAAGTGCTGGCCTCTAGCGTGAGCCAAGGTTTACGGGTTTAGAAAGCGGAAACGGTATCAAAAAAGGTTTGTCTCGCTCCGAACGTCGTCAAAATTGGCTGCGTCTTTTCCTACGGACAGATGAAGAAATTTTCTTGCACCATCCTTCCATCTATGGCAAGCTAGATCTAAATAGAACTGCGGTAAGTCTCGCCAATATTTTTACTTCCATATTTCTTAAGGAATAGAAGTATGGTGATGGCAAAAAAAATCGTGTTCGAGATTATTGCAGATTCTGATTGTACTACACTCAAAACATGAAAAAAAGTCGTTTTCCGAAAAGTGTCCGTGTGTGTGGCTGTGTGTCTGTGTGAAGATTTTTTTTCTATGGCAAACGACAACTGCCGTAAATTCAAACAGAATCAAATAATTTTTTGCATACAGCCCTGATTTGTAGAGTACTCACGACCTATTGTTTTTGGTGAAGATCGGTTGAGGGAAAGGGGTAGTTTACCAGCAACGGTTTTTTTTATCAAGGGAAATTTTTTTTTGGCAAACGATAACAGCCGCAAATTCAAGCAGAATCAAATAATGTTTCGCATACAGCCCTGAATTGTAGAGGTCTCAAGATTTATTGTTTTTGGTGAAGGTCGGTTAAGGGAAAGGGGTAGTTTACCTGTAACGTTTTATGTTTTAACAAGGGTATTTCCTATGGCAAACGATAACAGCCGCAAATTCAAACAGAATCAAAAGATTATTTGCATAAAGCCCTAAATTGCAGAGTTCTCAGGACCTGTTGTTTTTGGTGAAGATCGGTTAAGGAGAAGGGGTAGTTTACCTGCAGCGTTTTTTTATCAAGGGTATTTTCTATGGCAAACGATAACAGCCGCAATTCAAACAGAATCAAATAATTTTTTGCATACGGCCGTGATTTGTAGAGTACTCAAGACCTATTGTTTTTGGTGAAGATCGGTTGAGGGGAAGGGGTAGTTTACCTGCAACGTTTTTTATCAAGCGTATTTTCTATGGCAAACGATAACTGCCGCAAATTCAAACAGAATCAAATAATTTTTTGCATACGTCAGTGAATTGTAGAGGACTCAAGGCCTTTTGATTTTGGTGAAGATCGATTAAGGGGAAGGGGTAGTTTACCAGCAACCTTTTACGTTTTAACAAGAGTAAAGTACTTGAAAATTCATTTAAACTTTTTCAAACAATGGTAATTGTTAAAAATAAAATAATTTTGTTGCCAGGCAATAAAATTAAAATTTTTTCATTTTAATGTAAATCTGTACATAGTATAAAGTAAAGTCGGTCCGTTTTCTCTCTGTGTTTGAAATCGCTAATCTCAGGAAGTACTGAACGGATTTTATTCAAGTTTTCGCCAATAGATAGAGTGTCTATCGAGGAACATTTATGTGTATAATTAATACATATATGTTGTACATTAGCTTAGCTATCACGGTTTATGTCAAGTAAGTGGTATAGTTTACATCTTATATATAAATATCGGTATGGAGAACCATACATGACTTCCATATTCTAAGATTTATATTTAAAATCATTTTCGAAATGAAATATTACTATAGAAACTACTTCTTTCTACTTACTGCTTCAGCCTTAACCACAGTACTGTGGTCACTAACGTATACCACCTCACGTTATCGCACTCGATTTTCACTGATGATGGAAGTCGATGGCATTGCCGAAATGTCTGGTTTTGTAGAAAACATTGGACTACGGCCAAATATCCCGGGAAGGAATTTTAACAAAAACTACTTCTTTGTTGCCGATAACGTTGTACTCATATATATCAGTGGCGAAGTTACATGGAGGCAATTGAGGCAATGCCTACCCTAACAAATTCTGTAGAATAAAAATTATAAATACGTATGAACTACATAACGTAAAGATTATACATTGTTACTGTGACTGTCAAATTTATTAAACCGAAACGTGCTTTATTGAGCGACCGCTAGATGGTGACAGGTGAGATTCGGCATAGTTCGTTTAAAGCGAATGAGGCAACCTGAACTTGTCTCAGCGTTTTTTGTATACATCGTATGTAAGCAATGTAGTGGTGTGATAGGGAAGTGTAGGGAGGGGGGATTGTCCCGCGCTGTACAAATAGAGCGTTGAGGCATGCCTCACTTCTGTGGTCCAAACAGTTAAGTTAAAGCGCCTGTGTTGTTTCTAAGTGTTTATTTTATGCGGTTATTAAAAGTGTCACTGTTATTCCGCTGAACTAACAGATGATCAAGATTGTTATTTGAATTATTTGTAACATTAAACATATATATAGAAACTAACCAAGTTTAAAAATTTGAAGTTTAATCAGTTGTATTATCGTGTATGACTAATACAAGGATTGTTCAATAGACACACGTATAGAGCTGTAAAGCAATTTTTATTCAACGATTTTAAAAGAAGTCTCCAATAACATTAAGACATGAGTTCCACTGTTGCGCTAACCTGTAGATTCCCTGCTAGTAAAATTCTTACGGCTGTTTGTGGAACCATTCGGTTACAGCAAACTCTACCTCAGCGTCCGATTTGACCCACCGTCCTTTTAGTGATTCCTTAAAAAAAATTTAAGATAAGATTTTTGCCTACCCATTCATTAACTACTAGCTTCGCCAGTAAGCATATTGATGTCCATTTTTTCGGCTTGCACGCGTTATGTTGGTGTGGGTTTCGGCACTTTCCACTTAAAAAGCGTGCAAACGTAAGAAAATAAACATGAGTGAGGCCAGAAATAACGTGAATTGTGTGTTTGTGTCTTACCTGCCTTTTTATTGCCGTATTAAATGAAAAATATTATATTACATTAAAATTAAAAAATTTTAATTTTATTGCCTGGCAACAAAATTATTTTATTTTTAACAATTACCATTGTTTCAAAAAGTTTAAATAAATTTGCAAGTACTTTACTCTTGTTAAAACGTAAAAGGTTGCTGGTAAACTACCCCTTCCCCTTAACCGATCTTCACCAAAATCGAACGTCCTTGAGACCTCTACAATTCAGGGATGTATGCAAAAAATTATTTGATTCTGTTTGAATTTGCGGCTGTTATCGTTTGCCATAGAAAATACGCTTGATAAAAAAACGGTGCAGGTAAACTACCCCTTCCCCTTAACCGATGTTCACCAAAAACAATAGGTCTTGAGTACTCTACAAATCAGGGCTGTATGCAAAACATTATTTGATTCTGTTTGAATTTGCGGCTGTTATCGTTTGCCATATAAAATACCCTTGTTAAAAAAACGTTGCCAGTAAACTACCCCTTTCCCTCAACCGATCTTCCCCAAAAACAATAGGTCTTGAGAACTCTACAATTTAGGGCTGTATACGAAACATTATTTAAGTCTGTTTGAATTTGCGGCTGTTATCGTTTGCCAAAAAAAAAATTTCCCTTGATAAAAAAACCGTGCAGGTAAACTACCCCTTCCCCTCAACCAATCTTCACCAAAAACAACAGGTCGCGAGTACTCTACAAATCAGAGCTGTATGCAAAACATTATTTGATTCTGTTTGAATTTGCGGCAGTTATCGGTTGCCATAGAAAATACGCTTGATAAGAAACGTTGCAGGTAAACTACCTTTTTCCCTCAACTGATCTTCACCAAAAAGAATTGGTCTTGAGTACTCTACAAATCAGGGCTGTATGCAGAAAATTATTTGATTCTGTTTGAATTTGCGGCTGTTATCGTTTGCCATAAAAATACCCTTGTTAAAAAAACCTTGTTGGTAAACTACCCCTTTCCCTTAACCGATCTTCACCAAAAACAACAGGTCTTGAGAACTCTATAATTTAGGGCTGTATGCAAATAATCTTTTGATTCTGTTTGAATTTGCGGCTGTTATCGTTTGCCATAGGAAATACCCTTGTTAAAACATAAAACGTTACAAGTAAACTACCCCTTTCCCTTAACCGATCTTCACCAAAAACAAAAGGTCTTGAGAACTCTACAATTCAGGGCTGTATACGAAACATTATTTGATTCTGTTTGAATTTGCGGCTGTTATCGTTTGCAAAAAAAAAAAAATTTCCCTTGATAAAAAAAACCGTTGCAGGTAAACTACCCCTTTCCCTCAACCGATCTTCACCAAAAACAATAGGTCGCGAGTCCTCTACAAATCAGGGCTGTATGCAAAACATTATTTGATTCTGTTTGAATTTGCGGCAGTTATCGTTTGCCATAGAAAAAAAATCTAAAGACACAGACAGACACACAGACACACAGACACACACACACACACACACACACACACACACACACACACACACACACACACACACACACACACACACACACACACACACTTTTCGGAAAACGACTTTTTTTCATGTTTTGAGTGTAGTAGAATCAGAATCTGCAATAATCTCGAACACGATTTTTTTTGCCATCACCATACTTCCATTCCTTAAGGAAATATGGAAGTAAAAATGAATGTTTCTTTGTTTGTCCCGTATGCGTTCCTACACCATTCATCCGATTGCGATGAAACTTCGGTGAGTTGTTGTGCGCACGTCCGCGAAGGTTTCTTCCACATCTCCTCCTAAACCACTGTACCGATTTCAACCAAACTTGGCACAAATATTTTACGCAACGGGAGAACCAACATAGGATAGGTGTTTTTTTCGATGGGGTCCTTTTGGGGGTTCTTTGGGGTCTTCCACATCGCCTCCTAAACCACTGGACCGATTTCAACCAAACTTGGCACAAATATTTTACGCAAAGGGAGAACCAACATAGGACAAGTGTTTTTTTCGATACGATCCTTTGGGGGGTCCTTTGGGGTCTTCCACGTCTCCACCTAAACCATTGGACCGATTTCAACCAAACTTGGCACAAATATATTACGCAACGGGAGGACCAACATAGGACAGGTGTTTTTTCGATACGATCCTCTGGGGGGGTCCTTTGTGGTCTTAAAAAACTATTAGATCTGGTTACTATGGCAACCCAATAGAATAGATTCTGTTCTAAATATATTACCGCATTAAATTGAAGACCATGCGAACGAAGTTTTGGGCAACAGCTATTTATTTTTAAGAAGCCTACTTTAATTAAACTTTATTAATTAAACTAATATTTTCATTACGTACAACGTGAAACTCCGTAGCGAAGCACGGGTATTTCTGCTAGTCATGTATAAGAGAAAATATATCGTGCGTGGCAGGCAAGCATATCTCAGTTATGTACTGTTTACGTTTCCATTTTATTATTATCACTACCGCAATAAAAAGGCAGGGAACACACACACACACACACACACACACACACACACACACACACACACACACACAATTCGCGTTATTTCTGGCCTCATTCATGTTTATTTTCTTACATTTGCACGGTTTTTAAATTGAATGTGCCGAACCCATACCAACATAACGCATGCAAGCCGAAAAAATGGTACATCAATTTGCTTCCTGTGGATCGCTGGGCAGTGTAACTGCACGTATTTACAGAGGAACGATTCATAGACAGACTTTTCGTCTTTAGGGAATGAACCCTCTGCAAGATGCTGAGGGTCCATGAGTGACTTCGGATCGCTCCTTCTTTTCCGCGTGTTTGTTCTGTGAATCGTACACTGTAGATTCGCAGATTTATTCTAAGCAACGCTCAATAGGAAATGTTGAAAATTTTTGTCCACGGTGAACCCTCATACACACTAAACCTGCTCTGATGTTTTAATTACGGACATCATAATATTAAAACTTTGGAAACTTGAGCACTACTTAATGGAGATCAATCATTAACTTATACAAGCCATTAATTTTATGCATATTTTTTATATATATATGTGTAGAACGTTATCGGCAAAAAGTAGTTACTTTTAACAAAAAGTAGTTTTTGTTAAAATTCCTTCCCGGGATATTTGGCCGTAGTCCAATGTTTTCTACAAAACCAGACGTTTCGGCAATGCCGTCGACTTCCATCATCAGTGAAAATCGAGTGCGATAACGTGAGGTGGTATATGTTAGTGACCACAGTACTGTGGTTAAGGGTGAAGCAGTAAGTAGAAAGAAGTAGTTTCTATGGTAATATTTCATTTCGAAAATGATTTTAAATATAAATATTAGAATATGGAAGTCATGTATGGTTCTCCATACCGATATTTTTAATTATGTATGTAAAGTTTTACTAATGAAAAACTTGTTTAATAGGCCACAGTAAGTGAATTTCTGTTAACCTTTTGTGTTACCTCATGGCTATTGTGCAATACGTAATTTAAAGGTAATTTTTTTTTAAACACAGTAATACTATATTAAATTCACATGTCCTAACTAAGGCAATAAAAGTGAGAGTCATATAAATGCAAAAAGTATTTGTTTAAATAGTGCAGACATGGATGTAAGCAGATACCTTTTATGCTGCCTCGTGGTGGCGGTGCAATGCATAAATTAAGAGTAAGTTCCATACAACTTTTACTAGTGATTATAGTAAAACTTTATTCATTTCAGAAAGCTTACTAAAGCACCAATTGAGAAGTATGTAATTACCTAAAGGTATTAAGTTAAATAGAATAGAAATGATGTAATCAGATATAACCTCTCTCAACCACGTGGCACAAAATAGTCAGACTATGTGTAAATCTTATTAAAATTGTAACAAGCCAAATATTAGCTAAACAAAATTGAAGTATGTTCACCCGCATGGGTAAAGTTTATTAAGATTAAAAGTAATTGTACTAAATATTTTCAAATAGGGCCTGTTGGCCATATAACCTTGCCAAGTGTGTCAAGTATTATATTTAGATAGCCCTAAAGCTGTGTTAAGATTATATATGGGTTTTGGGTGTGTGTGAAGTTTCTGGGGGAATTGTTTTGTGTACTCTGGCTGATATAATATTGTATTATCAGGGTCCCCCGATGAAGGCGAGGAAACAGCTCCACCACCTGAACATGAAACACCAAGATTTCTCTCTCTCTTCATCTGCGGGGGAGGAATTGCAATGACGAAGCACCAACACCTATAATGTAGGCCACGAGATTGCCACTTCACCCCCATGGACAAAATAAGGTGATCTCAACCCATTATATTCTTTACACGTAGTGATGCACTCAACAGAGCCAGTGAACCAATTCAATCATTCAACAACATGACTTTCAAGTTTTAAACATTTTAATTGGATCCCCGATTAACGGGACAGTATAGTGCGTGAACTGGGAGGGAAATCTTTTGTAAATTTTATTAATTTGTTTGTATAATTGTCAGCTCAGAGGCTGACATGCATCTTTGGCAGCTCAACATTCAAACGTACAATTCCTTCTTATCTTCAGTATAAGGGTTTCATTACTGCTTCTAATTCATTCCATCAACTTGTAATTTCTCTGTTTCAATTTAGTGTTCATTATATATACTGTATCTATTTCTCATTTTTAAATTCAGTTTGGGTTATATAGGGATAGAAATTTCTGGGGTAGTTAAGTAGCTTCACAAGTTTAATTCTGAATGGGTGCATGTCCATGCAGTGTTAAACAAGTTGTTGTGACAGGTTGAATTATGCACTGACTGGCCCATCAACATGTCGGTCTCTGGGCCAAAATTACTTTTAAAAGGGTTATAAGGTTCATGACACATTACTATTTTCACAACTTAACAATATTTCTATATATATAAATTCTATTAATTAATTATGATAACTGGGGTGTTCCCTGTATTCTAAATTTTATTTCTCCCAGTATAAGTGCCCAGTGTGGCCGTATTTTATAATAGTATTAGGCACTGGGCCAAATTTTTGAATTTATTATGTCCTGGGGACTACTGGAGTTGCATATGTATAATCTAATACACATGTAATGTGTTATGCACATATTAAGAATTGTAATCCTAACATGGATTTCCATAAAATAATTAATGATTTACCTCATGGGGGTAGAAAAGGGTGTGGCAAGAGATCTATGTAATAATTGTCCTGTATTGTGGAACATGTAAATGTATCGTATATTCGTGTGTGTATTTTGTGGGGTTCTATATGTATTGAACATTTGGGTGTATTTTTGGGGGAGTTAGATATAGGGCTTTTATAAAAGAAAAGATGAAACATAGGGTTATATATACATTTAATTTTTGATGACAATTAATTAATTCTATCTCTATTAATTTTTGATTAATATTTTTTTTAAGAGAGTTAATTTATTTTAATTAACTTTAATAAAGAGTATGTAGATTTGTCTCTATTTAATTTTAATTAATTTTGTTTGAGAATTAGTTATTCTAATTAACCTTATCAAGAAATCTATAAAAATTGTCTCTATTAAGTTTCAATTGATCATTTTAAAGAGAAGATAGCAAATAAATTTTATATGGGTTAATAATTTTCAGGTGACATTATTTAAAGAGAATAAATTATTTTAATTAACAATTTAAGGGGAAAACAGTTTCTGTATGTTACGTTTACTGATTTTGTTGTTAATATATTTGTTTTAAAAAGGAGATAGAATAATAAACGGATTTTATTAATTGTTAATTTTATGAGTTTTCATTGCAAGTCCCGTCTCACTGGATCCAGCGCATTTTTGGCTTCTCTAGGCTTTGGTCTAGTTCTAATTAACTTGTGGCCCCTCTTTTAAAAAAAAAAAAAAAAAAAAAAAAAAAATTCAAAAAAATAATCTTTTTTTTACCAGTCAAAGTTAAAGACGGGTTAAAACCTGTTACATTTTTAAGTCCACACGAGCAACGTTAAACGAATTTATGCGTCTATAACACATTAATGTATACATGTATACTATACTATACTATTTTTTGGTGACTTCTAGGTTAAAATAACTTGTCGTATCAAACGTTTGTAGAGTAATCTATATAATTTATTGGCATTTTTTCTTCTCGTCCTTTTTCCTTTTCTTCTTCCTACTTAATTTCCCGTCGTTCTATAATCCTGCTGAGTCATTACCTCCCTTAGGCTCTACCGAGACTGACCTGTGTTCGTCGTTTGCCACTTGTCATCTTCGTTAATTCTTGAGCGTTCTTTCCAAGATCGCTTCCACTCAAGTCGTTGTATTTTGGTTTGGTCTCTAAGTTCTTGTTCTGGTTAATAGCTTTGTCTGATACCTTATCCTACTTATTCTCTGATGGGCCGGTCGTAACATTTGGTACAAAACAGTTTCCTTGGCAGTGTAAGCGCTTTGCAACCGTAGGTGAAATTTGCACTATCAGTATTAAATTGTGGTTCCTAATCTTAAACCGTGTTTCCACTGAAATAATCCAGGCTGACGCCAGTCTACGGTAGGTATAAGGGTAGTTGTAACATGGAGTAATAAAACATTTTACTATCCGGCAGTTACTGTAATTGCTGTTTGTTGTAGCTATCCGTACTTTGTATCTTTGTAAGATATTTACTACCTGTTTATTGTAGCTATCCGTACTTTGTATCTTTGTAAGATATTTACTACCGCGTATTAGACTACATAATTTCGGAGTTTTAATATGAAAAGTTTGCTAAGGATGAAAGGAAAACTCATTATAACTACAACGAGCAACGCATTTAACTTTTCTTAAACGTGTTTCCATAATTATTATTACTTCGGTGAAAATTCTAGTAACAGTACTTTGTTATCTTTAGAAATTATGTTTAGAGGGACATATTTTCAAGATGTAGCCCAACAAAAATTTTAGATATTTGAATGAAAGGGCTCTTTGGTACAATATTACTTGCTTTATATGTATATATTAACCTGAGATAAAAATTCACACCAAGTGTAAATATATGGGGACATATTTACAATAAGGCCTATTTGGTGTCCTATGCAAAGAGATGTGAATGTGATAAAACGCTGTTGTCATTAGGATTAGACCTGCATTACAACGTAGTTTAAGACGCTTATAAACAATAAAAAATAGCAGTGCACTGTAGTGTTAAGGGGAATAAGGTACGCATAACGAGTTGTGTGAAGATAATTAACAGTAAGCCAATTAATAGATACACTATTATAGTTTGCAAAATGAAAGAATAGTGTAGTGTATTATATTGTAATATTTGAATATTAAATAAATTTAAATAGCATTTATTCAGCTGGCAAAATAATTAGTTGTGCAATCACATTCAGTTGAAAACACGTTGTTTGGAAAGGTCTAGAAACTGGAAATTCACGTCCACCAGCACGTAGACAATTTTCTGGGACAGTCTAGAATGTATTAACATGTAAAAATGACGCCATATACGTAGGCCTATAAAAGGATTTATTAGTCTTCAGTTAGGCAATCTCTCAAATTCACTCTGAAAATTCAAATTTGGCAAATTCAAGTTCCAGTCAGTCGTTGGGTAGCTGGAGTGTATCATCGAGGGAGCGACTGAATTAGTACCACGAATCAGGCACGGCGTTCGAGATAGTTAACAACCAATGACAACCAACGAGTACTAAGTCAGGAGCAACTAGGACGGACACAACGCCCACGAGAAAACAAAACCCTGAGATCGACATCCCAGCTTAGGAAGACCACTGCCGGTGTGAAAGCATAGGGGCAGGCCCGCGAGATAGTCCTGACTTCTGCAACTTAACTCAACAAATCTAGAAAATTAAAATTATATGAGGTGTGTTAAAAAAAAAAGATACAGTACCGTTTACCAAATGGTAAAAGCTTAAGAGCATGATGTTACAGAATGTTTCAAATGATGTCCAGCTAAAAGACATTATCATGTCAAAAAGACCAAACTTTTTGAATAACTCATCAACCCGCACAAACAACGCGCTGTGACTTTGAGATTTTGAGCGCGCATAGCGATAGTTTTTGACAACAAACTGCCATTTATTCTGTTCCGCTATCAGCATTAGTCTTTGAGCTATAGCAGATTGAATGGGGACGTGCGTACGCTGGCCAGCGGATTAGTGACAAAGCGATTAAGGAAGACCGCAAAGAACAACGTGTGCCTTAGAAATTTTGCGGCAAAACTAGGCTAAAACTTTACAGAGATATTCTGGGTGTTCGAGTAACCATACGCGGAGGCCTGCATGAGCCGAACGATTATTTTAAGTGTTTTTAAAGAGGGCCAAATTAATAGTCGGTGCAGATCAAAGCAATGTCGAAGATCGTGGAAAGAGAGTTTGTGATGTGGTAATTGTAAATCATTTCTTAATTGCGGAGACTTTCTGAGAGAATGCGCAACCGTATACGATCGTAAAATTAAATTTTGATAGAAAAATTCAAATGTGCTGTATATTATCAATGTACTGTATATTATCAATGAAAAATTCTTTCTGCGTTTGTTGACTGGCGAACCGAAAGAGATCCGTTTTGAAATTGGTCAATAACTGCGTACCAATCCAAATTGGTAATGATAACTTTGGAATGCAAAGGAAATTGCTCTGTAAAGATTTTAGGAAGTTAGCAACAAAATTTTATACATACGCGTTGTGTTAAGATCTTTATTCTCACTTCGTTATGATCATTCATAATTATAATTGGGCTATTCCGCGAAAATGCAAGATTTTCCGATTAGGATGATAGGATAGACACTTTACGTTTACTGGAACGATGTAAGTCCAATACATGAGTAGCAGTAACAGTATTGGTTCGTATCTAACCGTGCCGGTGAGAAATACCTACACCCCCGAAAGCGACCCTGAAGCTGGACAGAGTATATCAACCCATGTATTCATCCTGATAGGAGCCACTCGTCGTTTGAAGGATCTGCAGACGACATTAAATGGAAGGGATCTTAGATTATTTATGTACAATTATTTTAAAAAATATTTAAAAGAAACGCTCTATTACATCAGTAAAGACTTTATAGTGTAAATAAGACAATAAAAACGGTTAAATATTAATTGATTTAATTGTAAGGAAATTAAATTTTAGTTTGTGTTATGAAGGTCAACAGAGACAGGTTAATTATTTTTTATAAACTGTATTCAAAGCATAGCATATTGTCAGAAAATAATAATATTATTAATAAATTCACTTCATTCCAGTAACATATATCTTTATGTGTACCTACTAATAAAACGTCAAACATTATACTTGCAGGAGAAATCTATTCTTATAATTAACAATTAAAAATTGCAAGGAACTAAAATAACTAGTGTCGTTGGAAAAGAAACGGTGTGTGTCTGTGTGAGTGCGTGCGCGCGCATGTGTTTGTATTTATGCCTTCATGAGACTAAAAACTGAAGATAATTAAAAATGTATTAATACAGGACTGTAAGTCTACTTTTAAGTAAATCGTGCATTTATGACAATCTTATTTTTGTGATGCTTGCTAACTTAAAAGTTATTACTTTTATAATATTGAGAAAGTTTAGAGTCATTCTACTTCAAACTACATTAGTTAATCATTCGGTATACACGTGGCTAGTACTACAGCTAGAATGTCCTAGGTTCTCTGGATGATGGATTCAGATACTCATCAAAGCAGTTTACATTTCCTGTCATACTGATACGAATCTATTAAACTCTGCTTTTGAAGGGAATGTGTTAACCGCTACACGACTCGGACACGTCGTAATGTTTTTAATGGTACCAAATGATACATAGGCCCCATACAAAGAGAAGGCAGATAAAATTTTCCTTTGCTATTAGAAAATATTTTGTAAATTTTTTTACACGGACTATTAAGGAAAATCAGTTTTTGAGCGCATTTCTTTAATTATACGCGAAGGATTATTAGACGTATACGTCTTATACGGTTAAATGTCATTGAAAGAAAATCGACGCGTATGGATATTCACAAATTCCATCAACCGTTCTATATGTTTAAGTAAATTGTATAAGAAATACTGTGAAAAATATCATATGAAAATAAGAACTGTGTCAGCGTAAATTACTTATAGAAATTCTGGAACATATTTCTTAGAAAACGCTATACTGGCGTAAATTCTTTTACAATTCTGAGCGCTTCAGACAGCAGTCTGACGTTATAAAAAACAGAGAAATTACAAGAAAACAAATAGCTTAGCACTTTTATTGTAAAATATGCACAGCATCTGATAAACGAATTGCAAAACATTTATTTCTTTTCTTCAGAACATCTATTCTGCTGAACCTTTAAATTGCTGTGATACAAATTTTTAAAAATTCATATCCTTTCGTTTGCTAGCAAGGAACAGCTACTTAACTTGTAATCGTTATCAAAAAATAAGTAAATAAATTCTAACATCTCAACTACTTCTGTTTTATTTCAAAGTAATGGAACATTTGTTATGCCATAAAAATGGAAAACAAAAACAGTCTTCTGAAACTAACTTCTCATGACAGAATTAGAAACGAAGACATCCGCGACAAACGTATTATACACACACGCGCGCGCAATATCAATGAAGAAATCAAAAGTAATAGTCGGAAACTGAAAGAGCGCATAAAGAAGTTGGATAACGGAAGGCAGTCAGAATGAGATCTGAAATACAATAAAAATATAAGGAAGAATGTAGCACGACCAATATAAAAAGATGCAACAGGCAAATACCTAAACTAAGTAGTGAAGTCGATGACGATAGTACAAGGATTTAAAGCAAGGGTGTCAACTGAAGTTCAATGAAGCAAACGAAAACCCATGGGTTTTGAATAAAAGATGTGGTGAAACAAAGTTTGTGATAAATAAGAATAGAACTAAACAAAGGATTATTTTAATTATCTTGGTGCAATTTTGTTATAAACGTGTGGTCAATTAACTGAAGGGTTGTATAAGTCAACCCAGATTTAATTTTCAGTATTGGTTAAATGGACTCATACACTGTTGCCAGGTTCCGTGTGTGCCGTAGTGCATTCCCCCTATTGAAGGCGTTTGAAGTAGATGTCACCCAAATAATGACATAGATTTACTGCTACACGGTGTGAACATTTTTCAATGAGGGACTACAAGTTATGGTGTGAAGTAGCATCACTCAGTTCGTTATATGAAAATAACGTGCAATTAATAACATAAAAAACGTTATCTAACACTGCTCGTGTGTTTATATTATTTAATGAATAATCGGTGAAAACAATCAATATAAAATATCAGATGTATGACGGGAAGAGCAAGGTCGCACCATTTTTACAGTGGTAAAAGTAATTATGTAAAATAATAATCTTCAACTGTAAACACGTAAAACCTTGTATTCTTTAAAAGAAATTAAATTACAGGACTTAAAAGTAATATAAAATTTATATATATATATATAATTATCAAATTATAATTCAAGTAGTTGATATCATATTTATCGTTTTTGAAATTGATTGTATCAGTATCTTTAGAGGCTTATAAATCAAAAATAAAAGTTTATATAAATATAAAAGTTCATAAAACGATAAAAAATAAGATCAACTTCTTGCAGATTAATTATAATTTGATAATATGTAATAATATACAATAACACTGCAAAAACTCATCGAGTTACTTATACAGAGAGTATATTTATATATATATATATATATATATATATATTGCAATGGAACATCGCAGAAAAGTGTCTTTGTAGCAATGACTACATGCTTTTATACAATTTATGACGTTATAGACATGTTAAAAATTGATTTTGTTAAACTTTTGTAAAACAGCTGTAAGTTTTGAAATAAGAAATGGGTAATTAACTGCTGTATGTCAAAATGCCCATAAATTTATATTCTGTCATGTCAAGGGCGAATTCAGTGCGCGTGTGCGCGTGTTATTCGTATTTACATGAATAACTTTTGAGTAAATTAACGTATCGAATTGAAATTTAGACAGCTCATACTTCTGAATTAGCGCTATATTTTTCGTATGTCAAATATTCAAAACATATTATGTTAATATGTATTTTTAAACAGAATTCAAGTTTCTAAAGAATCCTTATCTTCTGAAAGTCATAAAATTTTAGATAAAATCTATACACGGTTTTGCAATCTTCAGCAAAATTGAGCAGGACATATGTCTACCTATCTAACCCATCTTTCACGTGCTATGGGTTTTAACCAATCAGAAGCTCCAATTTTCATTCAGTTTTGTCTTTTGCGGAAGAAGTTTCGCTCAGTTCTACTTAACAGCTCGGCCTTAACAGACGTTGTCTCTGTGCGAGTTTGTCGTATCAGTATACGTTCTTCATAAGGGTTACGAGAGTACTTGGTCTTAGCAACGAGTTGCCCGTTTGCTAGATCGATTGGGTATTAGAACTCAAAATAATTTAATTATAAATTAAATAGTGGTATCTCGCGATAGTCAAGATTTTCCGCATAGGAATCAGTGTATTTACCGAAATGCATGTGGGTGAACGCGAGGACACATCAAGATACCAAAAGGTATACGTAAAACACACCGAAATTGAATTAGTAATAGTTAAACCCATTATCGAGATCTGAGATAAATGAGATAACCTATATCGGTGATAAACGGCGTGCGTGCGTGAGTTGCGAGACTTCTACATGTCATCATTGCAGCTGATCCAGCAGGCGACGAATGCAGCAGCGGAGCAGTTCAACGGTTCGTCAACGGAATTCGTCGAACAAGTAAAATAGACTATAAGAAAGAGAAACATTGAAACCATTTTACAGACACTATTTAAATTTAAGAATAAATAATTTATGTTCAAATCACAGACCATATTAAATTTGTTTTTAAATAAATACCTAACTCCAGATAAAAGACTCTGCTATTATTTTGTTCTAATTTACTATGCCTTCTATTTGTTACGCTGCATAATAAAATTGGCTTCGCAACGTGGTGGGCACGAGTAAATAGTTGGCAATTAGAAAAAAATTGGTTCAGTAAAAGTGTACGAAATTAATTATATATTTGTATAGAATATTCTGTAGTAAAAACTGATTATTAATTTGAACTGTGATTTTAATTTGTCTTTAGCAGAGTGTGTATAATTGGTATAATTTGCGTATGCTCTGAAAGACTGTTTTAGGTTAGAAATGTAGAATAATATTTTAGTGTAATTATCTGGAGTGAAATATTTAATTTGTATACATGTTAGGTTAAGTATTTGTGTTGACATTGAATTTGTATGATAGCTGACTGACTTCAGTGCATTACAAAAATATATAGGAACAGTTAGACATTAAACCTTAATAACTTAATAATAAGTGTGCTCGTGCGTAAATCAATACTATAGGATAAACTTTGTTGTGGTTAGTTATAGCTAGTAAGTATGGCAGAACCAGTGCACCAATCAGCTGATCTGCAATCCACACTAGCTGCTATGTTGGCAAATATATAGTCCGTACGTGACGAGAATAAACTATTACAAGAAAATTTAAAATCTTTCCTCGAAGACAATAATAAAAATATACAGTCCGTACGCGACGACAGTAAACAACAGAGTGGAAATATTCACTAAGAAAATAAAAAAAATATTCGCTGCCGTGCACGAAGAGGCTAAACAAAACAAAAGTATCATTGAAGCGGCCGAAAAGAAAATCACTGAAAAAGTTGAGTCCATCCGTGCTGATTTTGAAGCCACGCTTGAAATAACTCGCGGATAACTGAATGTGAAACGCGCATGTTATCAGTAGAGGAGCGGGTGCAATCGCAGACGACCGCGATAAATGAATTTATTAGTAGTCATGAAAACAAGTTAGAGTATT
This sequence comes from Magicicada septendecula, assembly GCA_034769895.1. Classification (NCBI taxonomy): domain Eukaryota; kingdom Metazoa; phylum Arthropoda; class Insecta; order Hemiptera; family Cicadidae; genus Magicicada; species Magicicada septendecula. The sequence continues at coordinate 285,600,193 of CM068369.1, read as the reverse complement.
TGAAACAACAAATGCATAAAATACAACAGACTACAACACCCGCAAACCAAATCACCTATGTGTATAAAACTATCGATGACATAAACATACAAATGAAATTTTATGGCCATGACAATGAAAATCTCATCCAGTTTCTGAAGCAGTGCGAGCGTAGTATGGAAACTATCGACGATAATCTTGGCGATGTTAACAAGATAAACTGGGTAGTTTGACATCTTAAGGGTACAGCTGCAGAATGGTTTTCCATCATCCAAGACCGTAATATATAAGGTAATTATAGTGTGTATGAAGATCTTGTAGACCATTTTAAGTCACGCTACTGGATTGAGGAAATCCAACGTAAGGTACGTATGCAGCTGAATTCGGTAACTATGTACCGAATAAAGGTACCAAGGAAAAATATCTAATTCAACTGGTAGCGAAGCCAAAACACCTAGAGCCTGAGATGTCGTAAGCTGAAATCGTCAACAAGCTGGCCCACCACTTCAGTAGAGGTATACAGGTAGCAGTAATAACCCAAGGGATTAAAACCTTAGAAGAGCTGCTGTTGCTACTTACTAAATGGGAAAATGTTGATGGCAGTGTCGATAGTTGGAGTACACATAAACCAATAAACACAAGTAACACACAAATACAAAATGACAATAAAAGTAAACAATTAAAAAAACCTGATCGTAAGCAAAATTCGTCGAAGTTTAATAAACATAAAATCGCGTCCGTAGCTGAAGATAACCACAATAATGAACACGGTCCAAAAAAACGCCTAAGGTTGCATGGTGTGTGTCCGTGCAAAACAAACAAAACTAATAAAATGTACACCAGTCAGAATTAGAAATCCAGTGAAAACATAGAAAATAACAACATGCTTATGACCTACTGCGCATCCGGTGTATACCCAGACGATATACGTAGTGAAATAGTAAATGACAGTAATGACGATGTGAATAATGTACCTAGAGATAGTGATAAGTTAGCAAGTAGATGTAGTGTGTTAAGAATGAGAATAAACAATTGTATAGGTAACGTGTTAATAGACAGTGGTGCACAAATATCATTAATTAATGAACATTTTATAAACAAAAACACAGTGTAATTTAAAAAGGTACCAGTCTTACCTATAAACAATACCACCATTAAAACCGCTACTGATGAGTTATAAAAAGTAAATATACAAACTTATATAAACATTTCGTCTCAAGATATGGAACTGGAAACACCTATATTAGTTTGTTAAAAATTTAATTTATGATGTTAATATAAGAACAAACACTCCAAAAAAAGATAAATGCAATTATCGATTTTAAAAATAATAAATTAATGTGTACTGTTAGTAATAAGGAACATAGTGTAGAGTTAGGTAATGTTGACATTGATAATGAGTCGGAATTATATCGGAATTATGGATGTAATGTATTACACCCACATAACCAAACCTACGGCTACGCTAGTGGTAAACAAAAACAATAATAAGAAATAAATAAATACCTTTTTCTTTATCCGTGCTGCGACTACGTCTTTGATGTCTTACGACATGTTTCGGGAACACGTTCCCATCATCAGGTAAAATTGTTTTTTCTTCTAGTTCATAACGAACGTGTCAAGAATATAATAATTAAAACACATCAACACATAAACACATAACACAATGAGTATGATAGAACTCAGTCCACGTAACAGTGCGCACTGCCGTACTGTAACTGACCACGTAATCAAACTATATACTCGGCTGGTGTACACAAGCGTTATCACTCTTCAATACAGTATCATATAAACAGTGAGATTTAAATGTTAATTGATCATTAAGCAGTAGGTTTGGTTGAAATAAAAGCGCTTTATATATTTCATATTCTTCCATGGCATCCATGTATCGGCTCTTACTGCATATATGTATGGGCGTAAAGTTATCTGTGAAACCACTATAACTGTGATTGCTGTTTACCAGATGTAAAGCAAAGTTGGATTTGATTGACTTGATGTTCCTTTTTGGCAAATGTTCTATATATCTGTCTTTAAATTTCCTGCCCGTTTGTCCTATGTAGAATTTATCACATTCACTACACTGGATTCTATATATGCCAGAACTTTTTTCGGTTGTTTTTTGTGTTCGAGGTTTTAATATGTTCAATATGTTATTGGTAGTTTTGAAGGACACGATGATGTCTAATTTTCTTAATTCATTTTTTATTATATTAGGAATCACATTAGTATATTCAACTGAAATATAATGGTTCTTTTTACCATCTAATTTTAATTTTCTTTCCATTTTATTCCTACGTTTGCGAATTAAGTTATCTATTATATCACTTTTATATCCATTATTGACAGCTATATGTTTAATAATATTTACTTCATCTTGAAAATCTTCCTGGTTCATAGGTATAGTTAAAAGTCTATTTACGAAAGCATTAAAAGAGGCCATTTTCTGTGTATATGGGTGGAATGAATCAGCATGGACAGTTATATCCGTGGTAGTAGGTTTCCTGTATATTTTATATGTGATACAATCAGCGTTTCTTCGAACAGAAAGGTCTAAAAAGTTTAGGCAATTTTCATTTTCTACTTCCATGGTGAATTTTATGTTGTTATTTATGTTGTTCATGTATTTGAGTAACATGTCCATTTGTCTACAAGTGCCATTAAAAACCATGAACGTATCGTCAACATATCGCGTGTATGAGATAATTTTTTCGTGGTAACTGTTACAGTTAGATAGCAGATAATTATTTTCATAAAAGTTAAGGTATATATCTGCCAGTAATCCACTTAAAGGAGACCCCATGGCTAACCCTTCTCCTTGTTTAAAAAACTTGCCGTCAAATGTAAAATAATTTTGTTTCAACTCTATTCGTAATATCAAGATTAATTCGTTAATTTCCTGTTGATTTAATATTGCCGTATTAAGTAAATTGTTTTGGAGAATCTCTATTGTTTCTTGTATAGGTATATTTGTGTATAAATTGACAATATCAAAAGAAACCAGCTTATAACTCGGTAATAAGTCGATGGAATTAATTTTGTTTATGAAATCTTTATTGTTCTTGATACTATGATTATTCTCTAGCTTTATACTGTTTTTTATTATATGTTGAAGTTTTTTTGCGATTTTGTACCCAGGTGCCGACGTGTAGTTAACTAAGGGACGTATTGGCATGTTGTCCTTATGTATTTTTGGCAAACCTGTGAATGCGGGTGCCTGTGCATTTATTTGTTTAATATGGTGTCTAACATTTGCGTCAAACAAATTTATGCATTTGTTCACAGCGGAATTTAGTTCCTTTGTGTACTTGCTGGTGGGGTCATGCTCAAGTGTCTTAATAATGTTATTGTTAATAAATTCATAACATTTCTGCGTGTAATCTGCTTGACTCAATACAACTACAGTATTGCCTTTATCGGCTTTGGTAACTATTGCCTTATTTATGTCAATCTTTTGTTTTATTGTTTTTATAAGGTTGAGCTCCTTCTTGTATTTTAGAAACTGGTTTTTATTTGTACTTAAGCCATCCATTTTTAATATGCGATCCAATTTACTGTTGATTACCGATCGTGTTACTTGTTGGGTTTCTTGGTTTTTAATGCATTTTATAGCAGCTTCAGCGTTTATAACTCCACGTAATAGGCTGTTTTTGCTAAGTTTAGGTAAGTTATATTGTAAACCTTTAGATAATAATTCTGTCTCGTCATTAGATAATTCGATATTGGTATAATTTACTACGCGTTTATAAAAGTTATGTTTACAATTTGTGTTATCATACATGTGTTGTTTCTTGTATAGGTTATCAAACTTCTTAATGTGTTTCGGGATAATGACTTTAATTACTTCTCTTATCTGTGCTTCTATCAATTCCATAACATTGCTAATGATAGCAGGATGCAAACTGTCTAATACTTTCAAATGTGCAATATACAAAATACGGTTCAATCTGTCCTTTTTCACATACAATTGCTTAATTTCTTCTTTTTGCCATATTTTCTGTGCTATTGATTTAGTTTTAACCGCTGCTAATGACTTATTTTGAATATTAATTTTGGAAAAATTTGGTGTTATGTTGTTTTGTAAACATTTCTTAATGAATTTAATGTTGAGACTAGTCTTAATTATTTTCATCTTAACGTTCTTATATTTATAGACCAGGTTTGCCTGACCGGCTTCAAGATTCATTATATTTGGTCTCCAGTCGCAGTGAAATTGAAATAAATAAATACCTTTTTCTTTATCCGTGCTGCGACTACGTCTTTGATGTCTTACGACATGTTTCGGGAACACGTTCCCATCATCAGGTAAAATTGTTTTTTCTTCTAGTTCATAACGAACGTGTCAAGAATATAATAATTAAAACACATCAACACATAAACACATAACACAATGAGTATGATAGAACTCAGTCCACGTAACAGTGCGCACTGCCGTACTGTAACTGACCACGTAATCAAACTATATACTCGGCTGGTGTACACAAGCGTTATCACTCTTCAATACAGTATCATATAAACAGTGAGATTTAAATGTTAATTGATCATTAAGCAGTAGGTTTGGTTGAAATAAAAGCGCTTTATATATTTCATATTCTTCCATGGCATCCATGTATCGGCTCTTACTGCATATATGTATGGGCGTAAAGTTATCTGTGAAACCACTATAACTGTGATTGCTGTTTACCAGATGTAAAGCAAAGTTGGATTTGATTGACTTGATGTTCCTTTTTGGCAAATGTTCTATATATCTGTCTTTAAATTTCCTGCCCGTTTGTCCTATGTAGAATTTATCACATTCACTACACTGGATTCTATATATGCCAGAACTGTTTTCGGTTGTTTTTTGTGTTCGAGGTTTTAATATGTTCAATATGTTATTGGTAGTTTTGAAGGACACGATGATGTCTAATTTTCTTAATTCATTTTTTATTATATTAGGAATCACATTAGTATATTCAACTGAAATATAATGGTTCTTTTTACCATCTAATTTTAATTTTCTTTCCATTTTATTCCTACGTTTGCGAATTAAGTTATCTATTATATCACATAATGGATATAAAAGTGATATAATAGATAACTTAATTCGCATACGTAGGAATAAAATGGAAAGAAAATTAAAATTAGATGGTAAAAAGAACCATTATATTTCAGTTGAATATACTAATGTGATTCCTAATATAATAAAAAATGAATTAAGAAAATTAGACATCATCGTGTCCTTCAAAACTACCAATAACATATTGAACATATTAAAACCTCAAACACAAAAAACAACCGAAAACAGTTCTGGCATATATAGAATCCAGTGTAGTGAATGTGATAAATTCTACATAGGACAAACGGGCAGGAAATTTAAAGACAGATATATAGAACATTTGCCAAAAAGGAACATCAAGTCAATCAAATCCAACTTTGCTTTACATCTGGTAAACAGCAATCACAGTTATAGTGGTTTCACAGATAACTTTACGCCCATACATATATGCAGTAAGAGCCGATACATGGATGCCATGGAAGAATATGAAATATATAAAGCGCTTTTATTTCAACCAAACCTACTGCTTAATGATCAATTAACATTTAAATCTCACTGTTTATATGATACTGTATTGAAGAGTGATAACGCTTGTGTACACCAGCCGAGTATATAGTTTGATTACGTGGTCAGTTACAGTACGGCAGTGCGCACTGTTACGTGGACTGAGTTCTATCATACTCATTGTGTTATGTGTTTATGTGTTGATGTGTTTTAATTATTATATTCTTGACACGTTCGTTATGAACTAGAAGAAAAAACAATTTTACCTGATGATGGGAACGTGTTCCCGAAACATGTCGTAAGACATCAAAGACGTAGTCGCAGCACGGATAAAGAAAAAGGTATTTATTTATTTCAATTTCACTGCGACTGGAGACCAAATATAATGGAACAATAATAAGGTTAATAATAATAATAATAATAATAATAATAATAATAATACAGATAAATTAACCTCAGTACACCGTGACAAACTTAACCAGCTGATAAATAAACATACGGCACCATTTGAAAACAATCACACTACAACGCACGTATACACACATGAAATAGAAGTTACTGACGAAAATTAATTCGTGCGTAAAACATATCCGATTCCGCTTCACTACTAAAATTTGTGGATGAGGAAATTAAAAAAATGTTGGATGATAACATCATTGAACGTTCCAACAGTAATTTCCTGAATCCTATGGTGATTGTAAAGAAGAAAAGTAATCAAATAATATGTTTAGATATGTTTGTATATGTTTCGATATGCGTAATTTAAATAGCATAACAAAAAAATATTTTTACTGTGCGTCTAATGCCGATAACTTGTTTTCAAAATGCCAAGATGTTAAATATACGTTTTGTTTAGATTTTAAGAGTGGATTTTGCAGATACCGTTAGCTAAAGACAGAAGAAAGTTTACTGCGTTCTTATATAAGAACAAATGCTATCAATTTAAGGTAGTTCCATTTTAATTGGATTAGTAACCAATCTCGCGGCGATGGTGAAATGTATGCTGAACACTTGGTTCCGAGGTTGAGGATTTCGTTAGTGTATTTGTTGACATCTTGGTGATATCAAAATCGTTTGAAGAACACCTAAAACATCTCGACATAGTGTTGAGCAAACTCCGCCAAGCCAACTTGGTGCTAAACTACGAAAAGTGCGAGTATGGGAAATCCGAAATAAAGTTTTAGGTTACATCATATCAGCGCAGGGTGTTAGTACTGACCCTACGAAGATACAATCCATCACTGGATTTCCGACACCTAAAAAGGCAAACGATATCAGAGCTTTTCTAGGACTTACCGGATATTACCGTCGGTTCACACCTGCATATGCTAGAACGATTAAACCACTGCTGGAACTGCTTAGAAAAAATACCAAATGGCGATGGGATGTAAGACACGATGAGGCATTTAACGCAGTAAAGGCGTCATTTAAGGAAAACCTACACGTGTTTCATCCAGAAAGGAGGGGACATATGTACTGAACTGCGATGCGTCTGATTTTGCCATTGGTGGAATTCTGAATCAGCGGAATGATAACGGTGAGCACAAAGTTATCGCGCATGTAAATCGTTCATTAAAAGGCGTTAAACGGAATTATTTTACGTCAGAGAAAGAAATTTTAGCGATTGTGTATTGTGTTAGTAAATTTAGATATTATTTAGTAGGTAAACATTTTGAAATTCTCTCTGATAACCAAGCTTTGTCGTTTTTATTAAAATGTAAACTTGCTAATGCCCGTATGTCACGCTGAATAATGGCTATGCAAAAGTATGATTTCAATATTAAATATTGTAAAGCCAGTGACAAGAAAATTGCGGATACTCTGAGTCGTTATCCACCTGTGCAGCAGGAAACTTATAGGTCTGATAAAAATGAAATTCAAATCTTAGCTGTTAAGTATGCGTTACCCAACGACCTCAAAGCTTTTCTTAAAAATATTCATAATGAGCAACAACGAGACGATAAAAGAAAAAAACATTATAAATGAAATTCAAACTAAAAAAAATCCCAAATTTCAAATTTTTAACAACGTTTTATACAAACTCATAGACGGACAATGGAAGATAATGATTCCAGACCATCTCATAGAGGACCTGACCTGGGCGTGGCAGGAAAGTCTTGCGCATGCAGGAGCATACAAGTGTTACTTGACGCTGCGTGAGGACTTCATCTGGATGAACATGGCCAGAAAAGTCAAGTCAATTCTACGTACCTGCCACACCTGCCAGACAGCCAAATACTCAAACCAAATACGTACGTCGAAATGTGAAACATAGTGGTGCATGGTAAGAATGAATTATTGTGTATCGATTTCCTTGGTCCATTACCACGTGCGTCTCGGGGTATAAGAAATCTGGTTGTGTACGCTGGTGCTTTCACCAAAAATGTAAGTCTGTATACCATAGGTAGACCCACGACGGATGCTGTACTTAAAATAATTCTAGAAAAATACATCCCTAAGTGTGGCCATGTCAAGAAGATCCTATCCGACCAAGGCAAACAATTCCAAAATAAGAAATGGAAAGCTGAGTTGGAGAAGAGGAACATACAACATACATACAACAAATACAGGAGACCGTTTATTATACTACAGTAAATAATACTATAAGAAATATATCTTGCAAGAGTAGTTTCCAGTGAAGAATAGTTACACATTTATATTAATAATATTTTTCCTACATACTTCAATACTATTTTTTAGTTAATTAGGAAAGAACACTGTCCTGTTTGTTTGTAATATCTGTCAGAATAGTAATAAAGTGAGGAGTGTCTATTTCCCCAAAGTTAGGCCGAAGTTACGCCTAGGCCATGAATATCCTTAATATATTGTCCACTTTTATTTAGCATAAAATTATCAAACAAAAATCTTTTATCTTTCCAGAATATACAACTGAAAATGAGTACTTCTCTTAAAACCAGTATATGTCAGAATAATAAAACTAAAACCTGCCAATATTAGTGTAATTAAAAATTTTTTTTTAAATATTACACTCAAGCTCGTTCGTCTATGATCTGTTCTTTAAGACTGACATTAGTTGAAGTGACAAGTTGTTGACTTGAAATTTTCGTCACACAAAAGTGTATTGTACACGATTCATAATTAGCAGTACAGTATTTAGAGTCTAGCAGGAGAAAAAATTCCAAATCTTCCTCCGAGTCATTCATGACGTACGAAAGAGAACTTCGTTGAATCACTGACAAGTGGTGGCAGCAAACTGCCGGGAAACGTCCGCCATCAATGTAAGCACACTTGCCGGGAGAAATCTGGCCAGACAACCGTGCCTGATCAGATCGGAAGATTTCTGCGTCCAGTGTAGTTCTAGCCTTAGTTGGATCCAGCAGTCGCCGTATCCCAGGGTGTACATGGTGCAAGACGCGTTGCCTATGCTTCACTGCCTGCTTTTTTATTTCCTCAATGACAAGTTCAATTTTTAAATCCGTGTGTAAGTTGTCGTTTCTTACACACCATGGTGCATCAACAATGCACCGAAGCACCTTGTTTTGAAATGTTTGAATTATATTTATGTTTGATTTCTTTGCACGGCCCCAGAGCTGTATCTCATAGGTCCAGATAGGCTTTAGCACTTGCGTATACAACAGCAATTTATTATGGATTGACAGTTGGGATTGTCTTCCCAAGAGCCAATACATTTTCCTGAACTTTAGATTAACTCCTGCTTTTTCTTTTTGACGTGCTCCTTCCATTTGAGTTTTGCGTCTAATGTCATTCCTAAATATTTAGCTGTATTAGCATAAGGAATTGGTAACGAATTAATTATAACTCGTATCCGATGACCAATCTTTAGATTTGTAAAATTTATATTGACTGATTTCATCTCATTTAATTTAATGCGCCATTTTTTGGTCCATTTGATCACAGCATCAGAGGCTCTTTGAAGTTTCACTACAGCTTCTTCAATTGTATTTCCAGTCGCTAGAATTGCAGTATCGTCTGCAAAGGTGGCAATGGTTGCATCTTCTACAGTAGGAAGGTTCCTTGTATATAACAAATACAAGACCGGTCCCAAAACACTACCCTGCGGAACTCCAGCTGTTATTTTCTTCAGTTCAGAACATTCTCCTTCATATTTTACTCGAAAATGTCTGTCAGTTATGTATGATTTGAGTATTTTGTAATATTGTTTCGGTAGGTCTCTTTGTACGCGTAATTTACACTCCAGACCTTCATGTCATACCTTATCAAATGCTTGTGTTATATCCAAAAAAGATATTTACGCATAATTTTTTTATTCTCAAGTGCATTTCCTATTATACTTGTAATCCTGTGCATTTGGTCTATCGTTGAGTGCCTCTGTCTAAAGCCGAATTGATCAGGGATAAGATTTCTGTCTTCAATAATAGGTTTAAGTCTTTTTAGTAGCATTTTCTCAAACAATTTGGAAGCAAAGAAATTGGTCTGTATGACTTCCTATCATTTGGTGGCTTATCTGGTTTTAGTATCATAATAACTTCAGCTGCCTTCCACTGTAAAGGAGCATACTTCTACTCCTAATTAAGGATGAGTTAATTAAGTACAATAGATTTCTAAATCCTTTTTCAGGTAGAGCTTTTACTATTTGGCCAATAATCAAATCATAACCTGGTGCTTTTTTTGCATTAATGTTACTTCTAATTTCATTTTTTAATTCCAGAAGTGTCACAGGAATTATTTCTAGATCATCACGTTTGTGTATAGTGTAAATATTTTCTTCAACTGTTTGTCTAGGGAGAGGCGAAAAAGTTTCCTCTAGGTATTCCGCGAAATGGTCTGCTTTTTGCTTGCCATTTCTAGCCCAAGATCCGTCATCTTTTCTTATTGGGGGAACTTGCATTTTAGGTCTTTTGATTCCTTTCATTGCCTTCCAAAGAGAATAATCTGTGCCTTTTTGGGCTGATAAATTTTCTAAGTACCTATTAATTGATTCATTCTTGAATTCTTTTATGAATGATTTTATTTTAATATATAATTTATTAAAATTTTTGTTATTATCCGGTGCTCAATTTCTCTGCCAACCTCGAATTCTCTTAATTCAACTGGGTAATTAATTTCTTTATTCCCTTTTTTATAACTAATAGGAGTACTATCCCAAGCGGCATATTGTATAATTTCAATAAATCTCTCAAGCTCCTCTTCCAATTGTATTGGATCTTTAATAGGTACATGGAGGTTTGTGTTTTTTCTACTAGGCTACTGAACAAGTACTAGTCAGTTTTACCAGTTGTTAATTTTGGGACTGATGCCTTGTTTGTAATTTTATTCACTAATTGTCATTATAAGCAATGTGTGGTCTGAGGAAAGGCTCTCATCATTTTCTACATGAATATAGTTTTTTTAGAAATCCGTTTTGTCACAAGGAAATCAATAATATCAGGTAGTTCTTTGTGTCTGCAGGCCAGTACGTAGGTTTACCTCCGGAGTGAAAGTCACACCCCAGTGTTTTTCCTGCTGCCAGTAATTGTTTTCCTTTTGGATTAATTACTCTTGATCCCCAGTACAAGTGTTTGGCGTTAAAATCTCCTCCAATAATGATGTTCCCACCTAAAGTTTCAAACAGTTGTATAAACTCTTCTCACTTCAACTTATATCTTGGTGGACAGTAGATTGCACCAACACGGTATTCTTTGTACCTGTTAGCTTGAATCCTAATGGCTATAACTTTAAATATTCTTCCTCTACTTTGAGAATTTCATAATGTTGAAGGTTCTCTTTTACAAATATTGCTGTTCCTCCTCTTGCTCTATCTGCTGGGTGAACAACAGAATAGCAGAGATAACCATGTACCTTATCATATGATGTCTTTGTGGAATGACTTTCAGATATTAAGCAAATATCAATTGTTTCTGAATTCAAAAATATTTCTAGGTCTTGAATATGTTGTGACAATCCATTTTCATTCCAAGTAGCTATTCTAAGAGTTTTACTCATATTACCTAAAATAACTATTTATATCTACAAGGTTCATGTATAGATCTTCAAATTTCTTATCATTAGAGTCTGGACGCTTTTCTATAACTTTTAGCCTTCTTAATTTTTTTTCTAATACATTACTTTCCTCTATTTCCTACCCCTTAACTGGTCTAGACTGGACCATTTTAGAGAATGTTCTGCTTCCAGTTTCTTTACTTTCCTGAGGTTTTTGTACCACTTGCGTTAGCTCCATACTTTTTTCCACTTGTTTTCTATATCTTTTTTGAAATCCACTGGTTCTGTTCCGAATATTTGAAATTCCATAGCTACCTCACGCCCTTGATAGTTTGCTGGATGTTGGCCTCCACAGTTTACACATTTTGGTGGAGTATCTTTATTTATTTTACACTGAATTGTAGCGTGCTTCCCTGTACATTTTACATATCTAGGTTCTCTGTGGCAGTACTTGGTTGTATGGTTGAAGCCTTGGCAGTTTTTACATTGTGGTATCAGGTTTGTAGCTTTTCTTAAAGGTTCGATTTTGACACTGATATGTAGAATAGACTTAATGTTATAAATTTTTTCCACATCTTCTTTATTGTCGAACGTGAGCATGAATAGAGGGAGCTCTCTCTTTCCAAATTATTTGTTTTCCATCTTTATCCAATTTCCTTTCTTTTTTAATAATGTTGACAGCATCAACTATTTTCAAATTTGCTTTCTGCTGTAACTCTTCTAATATTTCTTCTTAACTACAGGAAGGGGGAAGGGTGAAGTCCTCTAGCCATTACCTTGACGGGCCTGTCTTTTTTGTCTTCATATGTGTACCATTGATGTCCTTCTTCATTCAATTTTGTAGCTAGAGATCTATAAGCATCTGATGTTTAATTATTTTAATAATTAAAATAGATCCAGACAAAGATGAAAAAAATCTTATTAAAAATTATATTCTCCTTTGGAGTATTAATTACCTCTTCCATCTTATTTCAAAAGTAATGTTTAATTCCAATTGTATCATTACGGAAACTGTTAATACCAGCTATCTCTTAAGCATAAATGTAATTTAATCTACTAAGCATAAATTTAATCTATGGATTAGTTTCAATTATCTATTTATTTATGTTCTACTTTCTCTTTATATTGTTTTATACCGGATTCTTCTAATTTATTTCTATTATGCTAAATATCTCCAATTAAATTCATATACTTATTTTCCTTACGACATTTTTGTTTACCGATATTTTGATCATTATTTTTATAAATAGATTCACTATAAAAAGGAATCTATATATAATTTTTCAAATCATCTTGAGTATAATATATGTTATCTGGAGCTTCTTTATGTGTTAATAATTTTAAAAGTCCGTGAGTTCCTTTATGTTTTTTCACTTAACAATAGTAATATCGTAATCATAATCTACTCCAACTGTCTAATTAACTATCATAAAACCAAACTTCTTTTATTCCAATGCAATCCGAATTTATCATCTTTAGCTCTTGCCAAATATTTTTAAGCTATTGGTCTAATAATCTAATTAATAGTATCTGGACTAATTATAGTTTCCATTAAAGTAGAATTCTGAATCTCTTCTTCTTGTGGAGTAGAAGGTGCACGCTTAAATATATCTGTAATAGGTCTAAAAGGTGTGCTTTAAGGAAGATGAAATTGATCTACTTCTTCATAATAACTGGATTCAGAAATATAAATATTAGCAAACTTATTCACAACTGGTACTAAGTCCATTAAATTTTGATTCTGATCTAAGAGACCTTTACTATTTGAATCAACGCTTCCCATAGGCTTTGTAATTGGCTCAAAATCTTTTTGTTTAATTTCTTTATTATATATTTCTTTCTTTTAAGCTTGTTTGAATTTCTTAATTAATTCCATCTCGATTGAATCTAATTTTTTAGGTTGTTCAACGTTAGGTACTTCAGAATTTGAGATATCTATTCATAAGAAATACATTTTAATAGAACGTAAACGAGAACGTAAACATGAACGTTATAACAAATTAAAAATATTTATATGGTTATATTTATAAACTTCCTGTTCTAATGACTTACTGGAGACGTGTTGATTCTTATAGGGAATCCAATTCTTATATATAAAATGTAATAACAAAGTTGTTTTCACCGATCCTGAACTTCTCACTATTAAACATATTAGAAGATAAAAAATACCAGTTTTCTCTTTAGCGTTTATCTTTAGAATCATATACAGTTATCTCTAAATCTAATTTTGAAGTTTCTTCCTTACATTTATTTCCCATTTAAATAGGATAAAAAAATCAAATTGAATGGAAATAATTCAATAATCAAATTAACTTTGGATCAGTATATCCAACTGGATGAAAATAAAAATTATGGATTAGTATTATTTTATTCAGGATACTGTATATGTAATATAAATAAAGATCTAGAAAATACTTTTAGTATTTTATTACCGAGAGAGGTTATACTTTTACTATATTTTGCAATCAAAGTATACAATTAAAGATCTTAAAAAGCGTTTTAGAGAATGCTTAAAAGCATATATCGATTCAATAAAAGATGAGAACGTAAAGAAAACATCTAATGTAAACAACTTCAAAGTAATTGTTAATCCTGATTTGAAACTAACTATTAAGTGTCCTATGGATCTCATAATTTATAATAGATATCTGTCTAATTTATTAGGTTTTGGAAAAGAAGGTTTCATAAAATTTGATTTAAATATAGAAAGAAATGGTGATTACGTATGTAATCTAAGAGCAATTGATGTTATTGAATTACATTGTAATTTAGTCGAGCCATCTATAACTAATCATTCAGCAGATATTCATAGACATGAGGAATCTGAGATATTATATTCATTTTTTCCTAATGTTAGCTACCAAAATAAAATTAATGAAAAACCTCACGAAATCCATTATGTGCCTATTAGGAAAGGTTTAAAACAGATTAAAGAAATAATTATTTCAATTCAAGATGAAAAGGGTTATTTATAAAAAACGAGGGACCTAATTATATTTTATATTTAAATTTGAAAAAATATAACTTTATTGATACAGATGAAAAAATTATACTAGAAACTTTAGAAAATAATAGGGGGCTACTGAATAGCCTGAATTGATTCTCAAACAGTTTTCATTATTCAATCTGGCTTATATTTTCTAAAATAATTTTTTCAGCTAAATTTTTATCTATATAAATTAACAACTCTAAAATGAATTTACTAATTGATATTCATAATGGACATGTTATTTTCCATGGAACTTCTGGAAGGAATGTGTTAATGGATCTATGGTCCAAAGCTAAAGATATTGCTGAGATATTAGAATTCACAAATACAAGGAAGGCTATCAGAGATTATGTTAAAGAAAAATATTGTAAAATTTATGAAGATTTAGAGAAGAACGTTTCGTTCCCCTTGGAATATATGCATCCTCATACTGTTTTTATTAATGAATCTGGATTACATTTTCTAATCATAAATTTGCATATAATCTTAGCGAAAAAATTTCAAGATTTGGTTTTTGAAAAGGTATTACCATCTATTAGAAAACATGGGGAATATAAAATTAAAGAAAATATAGTAATGAAATTAAGTATTTCAAGAAATAACTAATACTACAAGTAAACTTATAGATGCGCAAAGCAATCTCATAGACATTCAGTACAATTTTATTGAAATTCTAAAGCCAAATGTTGTTCCTCAAACTCATAATAAAAATCTTTTTAATATGTTCGCTTTAATTAAAACCTATGACCCACATCATTATGATTATTATGTTATCAGATGTCAAAGAAGGAATTTTAATAAACAGCTTAATAATATTTAAAAAAAATTTTCTAATATGGTCTTTCTTATGAAATTAACTTATAATCCTAATTCGATTAATCATTATAATAGAATGAAAGAAACTCTTAAAGATCAAATTAATTGGGAAGGAAATTATTTTAATATAACTGGTGAAGATAATTATCATGAGATATATTTATTATATGATATTAGAAAATTATATAACCCTTTTATATAAACATCATTATAAAATTTAATAATTATGAATCTATTTATCAATTCTATTTGTCAATACTGTTTACCAATTATATGAATCTATTTTTCAAAATACATATGTCCCCATGGTAATGTTTCTATTTTATTTTCTGTTACATATATTTTTTCATCTTTAGGATTTAAAGCTAATTTATTCATTTTTATAAAATTTAATTCATGGTTATAGCTTCTTATACAATTCGTCTCCCTATATTCTTCTTTATCTTTACACAAGCATCTTTTAAAATTATCTATTATCATAGTTTTATTAACTACACTTTTCTTAATTCTTTTACATTTTACTGGATTAATATTTTTAGAATCTTTCGTCTGAAAACTATAAGAATATATTTTTGATCTTAATCCGCAATATTCTTGTAGAGGAATTCCGTTTAATTCATCTTTAAATTTCCCAATAACTTTCTCATTAGTTCCACTATAATATTCTTAATGTTTATTATAATCACTTGTTTCGAACTCTTCAGCATGCTCTTTAATTATATTCTAAGGATCTAAATTATAATTTTTCAAACATACATCTCTAAAATTCTCAAATATATCAGCTAATAATAATACATCTTGAATATTATATAGATCAGAATAATTTCCTAAAGTTTTCTCTTTTAACATACCGGTAATCTATACTTTTAAATAATATTTGAAATCACCTTTGGTGATATTCCCACTATTTAAGCTGCTATAAAACTTTTCTGTCTATAATTCTTCCTCATATTTTAATTTCTGAATGCTACCTATAAATTCATAAGGGAATATACCTTTTCAATTTAATATTTTGCAAATCTTATCTTCATCTCCTTTAGAAGTTTTCAGTATATTACTTAAACTACTGTTATCTTAATGAAATTAGTAATATGTTTACAATCCTCTTTTTTAAGTCTCTTTGTTAGTTTCTCTATAGATGAAGCTGTAACTCTAAAGGTATCTACAAATGAAAGTTTTATATATTTTCTTGGTTTCCCATTTGTATCAAACTCAAATCCATATCTAGAATTATCTGAATAATTTACATACTTTTCATCTGTATTAGCAATAGTATCTACTTTTCCATATTCTTTAGCTAATTCTTTGATATATAGATGAGTATCATATTCACCAATATTATGACAGAATACTGGAATATTCTGAGGAAGTTTCAAATTTATATTACATATGTTATGAGTTGCTCCTCTATATTTTCCGCTCAAATGGCAGTGACCTCTTAATTTATAATACTTATTATTTCATCGTCTGGATTATCTGAATAACATAATGCCCCATTTTTATCTTCAGCTTCTTCATCTGATTCATCATATTTAAATCTTTTCTCACAAATATGGCATACTTCAGCGTCTGAAATTCAAATTCCTCTTCTTCTGTTAATTTAATTGGTAGCTGATTATTTGAATTATATTTCCTAGCAATTAATTTAGATATCTTTGAAAACTTTCTAAATAACCTGGAAATTTTTCTAATTATTACTCAGAATTAGCTCTATAACATATTGGTTTAAGGTATTCATAATTAATTCTTGAAACCAAACATATAGTCAACCCATATGGTTTATGTAAATGCGTCTTTATAGTAAACGCTTTATCTGGATTAGCAGCACACGAATCTAATTTATAAAGTGCACTCTCAAAATCCATATAGGTGACATACGAATGTTCTACCTTCTTATGATAATTTTTAAAATAAAAATTTTTCTTGCTTTAGACATTATTTGTTTAACAGGCTTGTGAGACTTACAAATTTCTAGATGGCTTTTTAAGTCCTTATTTTTATAAAAATGAGTTAAACATCTTCTGCAAAGATAAATTTTATGAGCATGTTTTGATAACTTAGAACCCACTAATTTTGAGATGTCGGTGATATAAGTGTAGTGTGAATTCTCTTCAGTTTTATAGTACAATAGATTTACTTCTAAATCTGCATCATAAATATCTGAAATTTGCATAGGAAGTATCGTCCTACTTGTATCAAAAGTTAGATTAATAGAGATACTGGGATAATTTTCGAACTTGGCAAAGCTTTTTTTTCAAATGTCCTTATATCTTTTGATGACACAGGATATTCATATTCTAAAAATATAGGATCATATATATATATATATATTTTATATTGTTTATCTTTTTCAGGATGCTTTAAAGTTTTTTTATTATTTTAACGTCTACAGCTAATATGATTGAATATATGAAGCAATATGCATCTTTATTCTCATAATTTATACAAGCTTTTTTATTTTTAATCTTATCTGGTAACTTGATATACAAACCAGTATTTAAACAATTATGTTTATTTAATCTCAAAATTAGCTGTTCGTGTCTTGATAAAGTCCATCCGGAACCTGCATTTAGTTGATTTAAAATTTATCTAAGTTCTAGCTTTTGAAATTGAGTTGTAAGAAAGTCATCGATTTTATATATTTCAATAGCTCCCAAACCGTAGTATATATATGATTCTTGAGATTCTCCGGCAACTAATTTTCTTTCATATTTTCATTTTAAAGATAATTTACCTTTTATACTTTTATTATCCTTCAGCATATCCTCAATTAAACTTTTTAATTCACCTCTATGAAGTGTTAAATAAGCTGGAATATCATTACCAATATCATTAAAGAGGATTTAAGAATATATTCTTTAAAATATTCTTTTTTAGATCTCTTGACTTGGACATTTTAAATTTCATGTGGAGTTTTCTTATCATCGATATTATTAGTTTTCTTTTGAATCTCTTCTATAAGGTTATTTCTTGGTTTATTAGTTATATCTATAGAGTGCTTAGTAGCTAAATGTTGAGTATATTTTAAATCTCTCAATCCTAAATTTGATGGTATAGCAGATATTTTATTCAACCTAACTTATAAGTTGCTACCTATTTAGTTCTTCTAGATTTCTTATAGAAAATATCTTTCCTATTTCCTTTAGCTTCTTCTCGTTATGTAAAGTAAAGTCATTCTTATTCACATTAAATGAATTCTTTAACTCTGTAAGTTGCTATTATTAAGTTTTTCATAGTTATAAATATCATTATTATTAGCCCAATTTTGTAACTCATTAAACTCTTTAAACTTAATATCAGAATTCTTAATATGTTTATGAGATTGAAAATGTCTATCATAATGCTTCCTAATGATTTCAATATCACATACTATACAATGAACTTTGTCATTTGCCAATTTAAATTTGTTTGAAAGATTGTATTCATGTAATGTATTCTTTACCGAACTTGCTGAGGTCTTTAGTAAGGCTTCTATTTATTAGGAAAAAATGTTAGTGGAAAAAGTTAATTTATTGACCTCTTAAGATTCACTTAGATTTTCCTTATTTTGAATTAATCTTTCATGAATTTTTGTAGTTAAGTGTTTAGAAAGATTAGAATTTGTTTCAATTAATTTTCCACATTCACATATAATTGGTGTATACATTTTCTTACAATCGCATTCTTTACTGCGGTACCGTAATTTATCTTTACTATATTCATCTCGAGTAAAATTTGAAGTACTTTTTTCCTCTTTACAAAGAGCGCATATTATAACATTTTTAATATCCGTTGGACCCGGATTCTGATAATATTTTATTTTATATTCTTTGTAGCAGTCTTTACAATAATAATTCAAATCAATATCGGGGGACGTTTTATTTATATATTGTAACAAGACATATGAGTCCAATATTTAAGTAACCAAAATATTAACACATGTCATAATAATTGAGTCAACAAGACACACCAAGTGTTTAATCTAAAATGCCAAGAATGAAACTACATGACTCATCAAGAAGAATAAACTCACAACACAAGAGTTAATAAAAGCTAATGGTAAATAACAAATATAATAACATTATAAGAAGAAAGAAGATACAGAAAACAATGATTGTACCACAGGAACCAACAACCCAATAGTTTCGGTCAGTAAGGAACAAATGAAAACAAGGAAGAAACATACTACGAGAAAGACACCTAACAACCATGGCATAAAATATAGATTCCAAGAGCCAGTCAACTATAGATTAACATCTTACCCGTATATAATAACTGAAGAACTTACAGATTGAAAATATAGACAATAACTGACTAACTTAGATGACCCAGATAAAACTAATAATATTGTAAATGAGTAGGACATCCTATATTAGACAAAGAGTGGAAGTAACAATAATGTTAACATAAAAGAAGCTATAAATAAAAGCATAATGACATGTTATGCACAGCATCAACGTAATGTAAGAAAGAATTAGAATTGTCTTATAATTATAATAATCGTTAGTCAAGTAATCCAAAAATCATGTAAGATAGAAAAAGGAACTAAATAATGAATTACCAGTTGTCATTAATAACATTAGACTTGAAAAAAACAAGGTTAAAAGATGTAAATTTGTATCAACTTAATACACCCATTGTTGCTACAAATAATAAAACCACATAACCACATACAGGTACTGTCCACCTAATTTCATATTTAATAGTAGGTAAAACATACCAAAACTAAAATATTTTGTACCCCAAATCAAGTAGAAGTAATAAGGTTTCTACCAATACCAATATAAGATACCAAGAGCAATTTTTATATAAGAATTTAAGTAAAGAAAGTGAACAAAACCAGCCAAAATGAGATTCACTAAGTGAAACATAGACAAAACCACATTGTAATGTTAAATAGAAATAACAGAAGAATATCTATGTCATAAGTAAGATATAATACCACTATTATAATAGCATAAGAGAACTATAAGCAAGGACATAATGTGTAATAATAATAATTAAGCACACCTGTCATATGACACCAGGTGTAATTACTATTATCCAATGCTATACGCTAAGGAAAAGACTAGTGTGTTAAAAAACACAAGACTAACTATCAATATACTACTACTAGTAAACGATTCAAACTAAATAATAGTCTGAAAAGACAATAGAATCCGAAATAAGTGTTAAAATAAATGTACACCTCATAGTGCAATATAGTGGTCATATTAATGACAAAAATACCAAGGAATAAAAATACATTCCAGACAAACAAAGACTAACAGTAGTTGTAACAACCTAATGTTTACAACTGGGGGAATACAGAAGTTACCCAGATACCTTTTATTATAAATAATTTGTAAATACAATTGATAGACTCATTGGCTGAGTCAATGATAGCATAAGCACTATATTTTGTCATTAGATATAAGTAACAAATAAGTGAGAAGTGTGGGAGGACATGGAAGTCATGCCCACAAGGAGTTTGTAATTGCCATTAAAAAGTTTTAGTTTAAGAATAAATACAATTAGTAGTGAATAGTGTAATGTGATAATCTCAAACATTAACTCCCTTAATAATGAACAGAAGCACACCATGAGTGGACTCAAAATAAAGAGCCAAGTGTTACCAATAGAGTGATAAGCTTAGATTTTAAATCTGTGCCATAATAAGAAAGTTATTACAATTATAAGATATTTGTGTCAAATGGAGGAAATGTTTATAATCTCCAAACCAGCCACCCCACACTAATAACAACAATTAAAATATTGCGCGGAGGGGGTATGTGCATCAAATTAAAGATCGTCAACCAATCAGATCCAAGAAATTAGCCAAATTTACAACTATCACAAGACGAAACGGCAGAGAGAGATGCTTTTTCTAGAGACTTTATCATCAACTTCAGAGGAAGGCAGACGGCTACTCGACACCGCTAAGTAACAGCTGTTCACACAATTTGTGCGCGTCACCGTTGTACACAAAGCAACAAAACCTCAATTTGTGCCAACATAACTACACTAGTATTGAAGGTGTTTTAAGTGTAATAGTGTGTAAATAAGGATTGCTAAGTGTATAATCCATAGCAATTCCGGGATTTAATTTAAAAAAAGGGAGTACAGTGATTTTTTCAATATTAATTAAGAATTTGAAAGACGATATAATCGAACCACATTCCAATAATGTGTGTAAATAAAGTATGTAGATTAAGGTGCATTATTAATATTATTCAATCAACAGGACTAATGACAATCCTCAACTTAATTTGATTATTCTATTTTTAAGAATTTTGCAAACAATCAATCATTTATTATGTATAAATACTGAGTGTGATATAACCACACTTGATTAAAGTTGTTGTTTATTAAACACAGATCAAACCAACAAGCATTCATAAACGATTGAGAATTGTCAACTGTATGAAACAATTAACGAAAATTAATGAAAAATTCCAATGCTATTTATGTTTTGTAATTTAGGAAGAGCCTACTACTATTACTATTTAAATATTTATGTCTATTATTAATAGGAAACTAAGGTTGTCAAGCTATATAAATACTTACAACTATACAATTACCTTTTTGTAGAGTCAAATGATGATTCAGATGTTCCATTCAACAACACTGTTTCAAAATATTACTTTATTGTTCACATTTTAAATGTTTTATCAAGAGTTATTTTAACGTTAACAAACGTTCTTTAAATCATTTGTTGTCGATTGACTAATAATTTTGTTAACCTAAAATTTCCAAAGTAGGCATGGTTATAATTTTGAAATGTTAATTATTAAGAGACGATTGAATTGTAATCGTGTTCAGACTGCCTAATAACGGTGGAATAAGAGTTCTAGTAAATAATTTGGTATTCTGCAAGCTAAAAGAGCCCACATATGAATTAACTTATTTTAACCAAAAAGCATTCTAACCATACACTGATATTGTAAATCAGTTTTACCACCCTGAGGAAAATTTTATAAAACAAACAACTAATGTTATTTTAATTTGAATTGAAATAGTTAATGATATTTCAGATCATTATAAAGGAGTGTTAAACAGAATAAATTATTATTTTATACGAACAAACGGAGTCAGTTAGTTCATTTCAATAGACTAGATTTCAGAATAGGTGAACGACTCTTATTGGATAGCACGACACGCAGCGGCGAATTTGAATACGGCAAGTCAATCTACAGATTAGATTGCTACATCGACCCTGCAAGATCGGCAAGACTCACCAAAAGTAAGTGATCATTCTTACAAAATATTTATGCTTTCAGTGAGGAATTGACGTCACCATTTCGCCTAGTCGACGGAAGAATAACCATTTAAAATAAATTAACCGAAGTTGAAAACACTTCGCTAACTAACTTCCAGTGCATTCATCGGATTTATTTACATTGGATTCAATGCTAGATTGAATTGAATTAAATAAATCAATAAAAATAATAAACTAAACTAAAAGTTATTGAAATTTAAAACAAAATAAACGGTCCTTAACACCTCGTAAACGGTTACGTTACAATATATACAGATTTTCTTTTACATTAAATTGTCTAGGATTTGTAAACATAAGCAGAAATTTGTAAACATAAACAGAAACTATACGTATATTGTATAAACATTTAAAATAATAGCAATTGCATAATACATATATAAAAATTACAAATAAATAGAATAATACAAAGTACAGTATAATACAAAAGTAATACAAAATTATTGGAAAGTTATAATAAAGTCTTCTAGTACTTCTAGTCTTCTAGTATTTAGTATTTCTTTCAATACAACATTTCGTGTATGGTGATGATTTTCTTGTGGGAAAAGAACTTTTAAACTGCTTCGTATTTTTACTCTAGAAAATGCTACGTACAACATTCCATCTCGAGTAAAATTTGAAGTACTTTTTTCCTCTTTACAAAGAGCGCATATCCTTTACATTTTTAATATCCGTTGGACCCGGATTCTGATAACATTTTATTTTATATTCTTTGTAACAGTCTTTACAATAATAATTCAAATCAATATCGGGGGACCGAGCTTATATAAGAAAAACTTATATAAGTAAGTACATACCAACGAATTCAAATGTTTGTCCTTGAGCTTTGTGGATGGTCATA
The DNA here is from genome assembly GCA_034769895.1 of Magicicada septendecula. Taxonomy (NCBI): domain Eukaryota; kingdom Metazoa; phylum Arthropoda; class Insecta; order Hemiptera; family Cicadidae; genus Magicicada; species Magicicada septendecula. The sequence continues at coordinate 285,576,873 of CM068369.1, read as the reverse complement.
GCAAAAGCAGGTCTTACGGGGAACTGATGCCGTTGCATAGTACATCCAAGTTGACTTTTGCTAGAACCTAATGTGATTCTTGGGATATGGACTTCTCGGCCTGCATTCTCTCCAAACATAATCTTTGATTTAATAATATTGTTACACAATTCAGTAACTATTAACCTTGTTCCATTGCATAGTCCTTCGGAGACATCCAAGTGTCGCAAAAACATTATTATTGTATTCTTTTTAAGTTTCAGTTCATGCGGTGGTAGATCAGCCATTTCAGTGGAATTCAGGAATTCAGAAGTAAATTCGAGACCTCCTTCTGGTTGACCTTTGAGGTCTCGTAAGGAATTTATAATTACTTTACCACAAGATGTTTTTCCCTTATTTGGGACATGTTTCGGGAACATATTGTTCCCATCCTCAGCGTTCCTGATTTTGAATCTTGTGAAGTACTTGTGTGTTTTGGTTGGTTGTTGTTATGGTTTCCTGTTGGTTTTTGGTATCTTAAACCCGTATTACTGTGTGTGATTGTGATGTATATATTAGTTATTTGTGTATTTTCGATGTTGAGTGCTTTGAAAATGGTATCATGTCTTGTATTTGTTCAGTATTAGTTTGTTTTGGTTTTTGTGTTTGTTTATTTGTAAATTTTCCCATATGTAAAACAAACTAATACCTCTTTGACATGATGAAGTATGAATAATTTAAAATCGAAATAGTTGCCGTAAACACAGTAATCAATATTATACGTTATCATTTCGAAAGTTATTTGACTTACCAATGAACACCGCTGACATAAGTAAAGAAATTTAATGAACAAAGTTGTGTTAGTGGTTATAATCACAAACAGAAATAACACTGTTGCACACCACTGTAGGAGAAAATCTCAATTAGAGCTTTCAAGCTTTACAGCTTATCATCAGACCGGAAATAAAAAATATCGGATATTTCCGATCTGATGATGAGCTGTGAAGCTTCAAAGCGCTAATCGGGAATTTTTTCTGTATGGTGTGCAACAGTGTTATTTCTATATGTAAATAAAAGCAAAATGTTTACACATCAAACGAATAAGAAGGTTTAAGACCTGATGGTGTCAGTGATGACGAAAAGCTTAGTCGAACAATAAAAATTATAGCAGTTAGCAAATTCATAAAAGAAATAGTAAGGATGGCTGCTAATTTAAACAATACGAAGAAAGAAAAGATAAAAAAAGAATAAGAAGCCGTTTGAGAATACACATTAAAATCAGATCTCCCTTCCAACACTAATCTCCCTTTCACTCACAATAAAGTATTCCCTGCTCCTAATAACTCGAGTAATGCGTAAGGATGGGAGAAAGGATAGAAGTTTCAGCATAGATTAGTTTGTGCATATGTAAGCAACGCACATAATTGTATGGTAAGAATATGGAATATCATGCTGGGCCTTCAGGTCATGACTATTTGTGCTGAGATACTTGATTTGTCTACTTTCTCTGACTCGGCCCCTTTTTAAGATATCAAAATGAAACAAAGTCTAAAACCGTCGTCAAAATAGCCACTATAAGGCTGCAAACTTTCATTCATATCGTCCCAGTAGTTTCTGATATTAGCGCAGGCAAATGTTTCCCTGTACAGATTTATTAATATAGAATATATTTTTTATAGACGCCTATATATGGATTATATGATATGAAATATACTGTAAAAATAGGCTCTATCAATCAGTTTTGTTTTTACAATTATTTCTGCAAATATAGACGCGCACGCGCGTGCGCACACACACATATGTGTGATCTAGTTTTATTAAAACTCTGTTCGTAATTCCCTCCTTATTAGTTAAATACAAGCAATCTTACTATCTGAAATCTATAAATAATGCCCGGCCTACAACAACTTTATACAACAGTAGCTTTCTATTAAGTTAGTACTGTAGATAGGTTATTGCTTTCCTATTTTTTCCGGCTTAAATTTTATAAACGGTGAGGTTGGTGTCAATTCGAGATTTAGCTTTCCACAGGCCTGAAAGCCTGCTCTACAATGGCCAGGAAACAACACGGGGCCTTTCCAGGCTCTATGGAAGCATTACACATAGTAGAACGCACGGTAGTTCCTCAATGGGTGTGACAAGACGTGGCGTTGGCAGCTAAGAGAGCTCAGACAAGCAGGACCGCGAACTCGGGCGGGCTGGACAGTCTCGAGACAACTAGACATCGTCGTATGTGCTGGCTTTGCAGATAGAGATCGTTTCGGAAAGGCTGCTACGTCAATATGACGCAGTAGAAATCTCTTCGCCTCATTATGTCCCTTTTAAAAATGTCGTCATAATGACAGTTTTGACAAGGTGTGGCATGAAGGATTAATTTACAAGTTAAATAAAATATTAGCTAGACAATATGTAGAAATCCTTACTTTGTACTTATCTAATAGGTTGTTTAGAGTTAAACAAGAAGAAGCATATTCAGACCTAAAAGACGTGCAGGCGGGAGTTCCACAGGGCAGTGTTCTTGGGCCTGTCTTGTATGTATTATTTACCAGTGATATACCAAACTTAGAACAAGCAAAATTGGCTACTTTTGCTGGTGATACAGCTTTGCTTACAACAGGGCAAGATGAGGTTATTTCAACCCGATTATTGCAGAAAGCTAGGAATACTAGGCTATATATGAATGGACCAAAAAATGGAAAATTATACTTAACGAAGCCAAGTCAGCACATATTAATTTCATCAATAAAAGATTGAATAATCATCCATAATTGGTCATAAATGGAACGGTGGCTCCTTATGGAAACAAAGCCAAATACCTGGGTATGACATTGGATACCAAACTGAGATGGAAAGAGCACGTAAAAAAGAAAAAAGAGGAACTTAACATAAAATTCCGACAATATAAATGGCTTATAGGAAAACATTCCAATCTGCCTTTATACAGTAAAACTCTGATTTATAATCAGATAGTTAAACCCACCTGGCTGTATGGAATTCATCTATGGGGGTGCGCAAAAGATAGTAACATCAGGATAATACAAACATTCCAAAAAGAAGTTTTGCGGACCATGGTGAATACATCATGGTATGTTAGAAAAGCCGATATCCACAGAGATCTAGGTATTCCAACAATTAAAGAAGAGATTAAAAGGTTTGCGAAGAAGCATGAAGAAAGGCTTCACCTCCACGAAAATGCAGAAGTTCTTCAGCTGCTGGACAGATTATACGTGTTCCGAAGACTGAAGAGAACAAAGCCATGTGAACTTGTGTAGTGTATTGTGTTATAAAAGCAGAGCATTGTGCGCAGGTGAGTGTTTAGTTAAGAACACCAGAACTAACTAAAGGATGTCATTGGACTTAATTTGGCTGATATGTATTTAGTATTAAGAGGTATTAGAGATAAGTTGCTGGTTGGTCTTACAGACCAGTTTTAACATGTTAAATTCAATAAAAAAAAGAAAAAATAATGACAGGATTCTTTTCAATTTCGTTTTTATTTGATTTTGTAACAAATTCATATTTGTTTTAGTTATTTTTGTACGGTTGCATTTTCTTTTCCGTTATTTAACTATATGTTTACATTTTAATTTTTAAAATTTAGAAACCCGGTTATTAAAAATAATTAATTTTTGATAACTGTTTCATAACAATTTTATTTTAAAAATTCGTTTTGTTTTTCCAAACCTATCGAAAACGGTTATCGTAAGTCACTGAAAACAGTAGAATGAAATAAATGGTATTTTACATTTTGTAATACAAAATCTATAAATCTACGATTAAATTAATCTAATTAAATTTTATAAGACTCTGACAATTATTTCGATCTTTCACACTATCTTCAGAGAGTATACCAGTTTTGTATATTGTAACGTTCAGTTACAAATATATATATAATCCTCCTTATGTATCCAGTGAATGTGGAAGGCCACACTTCTGAGAAGCTTATATGTAATATCAAAACAAATTAGTATCTCTTACTAATAAAGTATAACCTGTTTTATTTTTTAAATAGAGGATTATTCATCTGAACCTCAGGGTCAACATACAATTTACATATAGAACAAACAATACAACTTTGATGCATGAGACTCGGTATTACAGTGTTGTTAATGTCTGTTGAATGTTTGTGGGTCCTTTTAAACTACTATTAACTATAACAAAAACTCTTATTATTAATGACTATTGTATACTAGTGTACAAAAATAATTCACAATTATAATGTTTTTATATTGTTTTTTAGTTATTGTTTTTGTTGTAATTCAATCTTTACTGTCATAATGTTTGGTCGAATATTTGATTTAGTCATGGAGTGATCTCACCAATCTAGCAGTTTTCTTAACGGATTTATTGGTTGATTCTTTATTCCTGGACATCTGGTTTTTTGGTCTCTTGATTAAAACAGCATTCTTCTAGGTTTTGCATTTTTTCCTGGTCCTCTCATCTTTTATTGGTCTTCAATTTGTATCCAATTCAGGAGTCACACCTTAAACGTTCTCTTGCAATTCACAATTTTTTTAACAACAATCATCTTCACTCAAAACATTAATTTCATTAGTTAAAGGCCATGGCTATATTTTTTATGGGTCGCAGGTTCGGTTTACCATTTCTAATTAGTAATATTCTGTTGACCTTTACTTTATTTTTCCTTCGTAACTATATTATTATAAGTTTTTTAACGTAAGAGTTTCTATCTTTTAAATTATTTACACTTGGTTTGATCTCACTATATGGGCTACATAACTGTTTCATATAGATTATATGTTTCATTCAATGCTCATATTATAATAATGTTTAATCACATTCCTTATATCTGATTTTTTCCTTTTTAAAGTCTATCACTGTTATTTTCACTTTCTAGCACTATCACACAACCTAACTTACATAATTATAGTTTGATTTATTATATTTGTAAAATCTATAACATTCACTGTTTGTAGTTCAATGATACAAAACAACTGTCTGAGGCACGCAGACCTCCTCATAGTTTTAATCTAATGCTTATGAACTAACAAATGTCTTTTTACTTATTTTCTAAGTTTAACATTTGTACCTTATAATTCTATTAATTAATTATTATTTACATGTTAATGAGTATGTTATGTTTTATGTTTAGTGAAACGACACGTTACATAAAGCCCCCCGTTTAAGACAAGTTATTTCAGTAATGGTGGTTTTAGGAGTTACTGAAATAAATGGCAAAAATCTACAAAAACTGTCTTCACTTTTCATAAAACCTCTTTATCTCGGTTTGGTTATATATTCCTTGGGGTATTGCTACAATGGGGTTGGTAATTGACAAACTACTCTTTCCTATAATATCTTCTTTTATCATGAGCTGGATTTACTTTCTTACAGCTTTCTTGAACAACTGTTTAACCGGATATTATTTAAATTCTTCTCTTTATTCGGTGAGCTGGAGAATACGATGCAGTAATTATTGTAATAGTTCACTAACCTCTTCTTTTGTGCCACACTCATGATCTCTGTATATACTTTTCCTTGGAATGCCCTGATTTCCTGCAGTCTTTCCTGCCATGATTCTGGTCTGTTACGGTTTATTTGTTTCCTATGGGTACCCTAACATTTTCCCTAACTTAGTATGAATTCCCGTCCTGAGGGGCACTTGTGCTTCCTATTATCTCAGCGGATCATTCATAATTGCAGAGTGGCGCCGTAGCATACAACACTCTGTTTATACCTTAAAGAGTAACCCTTGGGTTACTAATAACACCATAGGAATTCCTATTCCTTCTCTCGTAACATTCAGGTTTATGTGCTGCTTTTGGGTTTTAGATTATTTACCTGTGGCTCCTATAATTGTATCTGGTTTATGGACAGCGTGCGTATTCTCTCCGTTTTATTCTCCTGCGTTTCGTTTCATTCCTGAAGTGTTCGCTCATGTTTTAATCAAGACTGTTGTCAGCACCCCTTGTAGTGTTTACTTTGATGTACTCTATGTCTCAGTTTGTTTTCGCTTTACCCTGTTTTCTTTCTAATGAATCCCTTGTTATATTTTTCTAAATAATATTTTGTCTTAATTAATTGTTAGTTTAATACTTTTTTCCTTCTTATTTTTCTGTTTATATTCCCCTTTTGTTCCTTACTCGCTTTTTCTTCAGTTTTGGTTATGTTTTCTTAATTATCATTATTTTTTCTTAAGTCTAGAGTGATTATTTATTTTATTTTTGTTTTAATTATCATTATTTTCTTCTTCCTTCCTTAACTGGTTTGCCTTGTCGGTAGTCAGAAAATCAGTCCCTTTTTACAATATTGTTCCTACTTGGTTTATCCGTTTTCGGTATCTGCCACGATCCGGGTTCTTCTGGTGTGCAGAACTATTTCCTTCCTTGTGGTATAGATCTCTGCTACCTCATACACCAATTCTTCTAATACCACCTTTTCACTAGTATCCAGTCCTATATTAATCACTCTATCATCTGTTTTCCTAAACAAATATGTCGATGGTATATCAACTATTGGTGGTATCACTGATATCTTATCATGTATTTTTATTTCAAGTATATTTACCTTGAATATCAATTTTCTGAAGTCCTTACTCACTGTTTTATTGTGAGTCCTTTCTATAATTTCTGTTAAGCTTCTCCTACCATTTTTAAAATTCATTATCTCTCTATGGTCAGTAATAGGGAGATTAAGTACATTTACTAGTCCACTGTTTATCATCTCCAAATTTTCTCTTGTATTTATTGGTTTCTTTGGATGTATTCTTCTTATTTTCTTTATCTTCTTTTCGAGTGGCTTCGTATTCTCCTTGTTCCTGTTATGTTTATTTTCAGGTAATAATTCAATTGTCTCTTCTTTATTTTCTATTTTTTTACTACCTTCTATTTTCTTTTTACGCTTCTTATTTAATTCTTCCCTACATTTACAAATATCTTCTCTGGATTGTTCAAACATAAGCCTTATCCATTCCTTTAGCTCTGCATTTTCTGTTTGTACCGGTTTCTCTGGTTGTCTTATTAATTGTCTCATTTGTTCATACTCCTCCTGTGTATATTGTTCTTTCAAATGTGCGTATATTCCCGTTCTCTCGTTTTTCATTCTTTTAAGATTATCATTCCATCTATCCCAATCATCCTCAGTCATTCCTTCCACATTTTTATCGTTATTTTCGTGAGTTCTCCCGATAGTCTCTTCTTTATCATACTTTGCGTGTAGCTCCCACATTTCATCATAAATATCTCTCAACGTCATGTTGTCGTTCGGTGTCACCATTCTGTTCGCACGCCTCATCTGTGCTCGTTCGTGATCAGTGGTATTTTCATTAATATAATCCATATCCTTGCTGAATTTTTTAAATAACACTGTCATCCATTCCGCGTAGCTTAATCGTCTCTCTTGTTCGGGCATTTTCGTTTCCTGTTGTGGCATAGCCCTTCGTTGCATTTTGTTTGTTTTTTCTAGCAGTTGCCAGCTAAAATTAGGTCAATAGTTATTTCACTAATTGTGTTTCGGTTAGTTAGTTTTGCCTAATTCAGCTCTACCGGTTGGGCGCCAATATGTAACGTTCAGTTTAATATATATAATCCTCCTTATGTATCCAGTGAATGTGGAAGGCCCCACTTCTGAGCGTCAATTTGTAACGTTCAGTTACTATATATAATCCTCCTTATGTATCCAGTGAATGTGGAAGGCCCCACTTCTGAGCGTCAATTTGTAACGTTCAGTTACTATATATAATCCTCCTTTTGTATCCAGTGAATGTGGAAGGCCCCACTTCTGAGCGTCAATAAGTAATATCAAAACAAATTAGTATCTCTTACTAATAAAGTATAACCTGTTTTATTTTTTAAATAGAGGATTATTCATCTGAACCTCAGGGTCAACATACAATTTACATATAGAACAAACAATACAACTTTGATGCATGAGACTCGGTATTACAGTGTTGTTAATGTCTGTTGAATGTTTGTGGGTCCTTTTAAACTACTATTAACTATAACAAAAACTATTATTATTAATGACTATTGTATACTAGTGTACAAAAATAATTCACAATTATAATGTTTTTATATTGTTTTTTAGTTATTGTTTTTGTTGTAATTCAATCTTTACTGTCATAATGTTTGGTCGAATATTTGATTTAGTCATGGAGTGATCTCACCAATCTAGCAGTTTTCTTAACGGATTTATTGGTTGATTCTTTATTCCTGGACATCTGGTTTTTTGGTCTCTTGATTAAAACAGCATTCTTCTAGGTTTTGCATTTTTTCCTGGTCCTCTCATCTTTTATTGGTCTTCAATTTGTATCCAATTCAGGAGTCACACCTTAAACGTTCTCTTGCAATTCACAATTTTTTTAACAACAATCATCTTCACTCAAAACATTAATTTCATTAGTTAAAGGCCATGGCTATATTTTTTATGGGTCGCAGGTTCGGTTTACCATTTCTAATTAGTAATATTCTGTTGACCTTTACTTTATTTTTCCTTCGTAACTATATTATTATAAGTTTTTTAACGTAAGAGTTTCTATCTTTTAAATTATTTACACTTGGTTTGATCTCACTATATGGGCTACATAACTGTTTCATATAGATTATATGTTTCATTCAATGCTCATATTATAATAATGTTTAATCACATTCCTTATATCTGATTTTTTCCTTTTTAAAGTCTATCACTGTTATTTTCACTTTCTAGCACTATCACACAACCTAACTTACATAATTATAGTTTGATTTATTATATTTGTAAAATCTATAACATTCACTGTTTGTAGTTCAATGATACAAAACAACTGTCTGAGGCACGCAGACCTCCTCATAGTTTTAATCTAATGCTTATGAACTAACAAATGTCTTTTTACTTATTTTCTAAGTTTAACATTTGTACCTTATAATTCTATTAATTAATTATTATTTACATGTTAATGAGTATGTTATGTTTTATGTTTAGTGAAACGACACGTTACAATATACGCGTAAATGTATAATGAGATATTTTTGTAATAAGGCGACACTAGTATAAAATTATGTACTCTTAAAGATCTGAAAGATTAAAAACTGTTGGAAGGGTTTTATCAAATAAAATTATTGTGAAACAGTGACTAATGTGCTTAATATTTTTTATAATGTCTTATCAAGTGGTGTGCCAGATAAGTATACACTTGAAGTGTACAATGTCGGAAATTAAACCTTCTCGTGTATTGTTCTTTTTTTATTGTTAATAGTATAGCCTATCTGTTTACCTATTCTATATTCAATGTCGGCCGAGACGGTCTCGGTCAGTTGCGACGAAACAACCCTTTTATTTAGTCTTATGCAGTCAATTGTGTCCCGCACTTTCACTTACTGAACGACTCTTGTCATTTAGAAACTTCGCTATTCTAAATTTCGATGAGATTTCAATTTTGCAACTTTTTGTTTCCATGTTATGTTAGGTTAGGTTAGGTTAGGTCAGGTTAGGTAAGGTTAGGTTATGTTAGGTTAGGTTAGGTTAGGTCAGGTTAGGTAAGGTTAGGTTATGTTAGGTTAGGTTAGGTTATGCTAGGTTAGGTTATATTGGCTAGGAATGAATAGAATTATAACGTTAATTTCTGTATTATTATAATAGTAACATGAAAATGCAATTGATGGCAATTTACCGGGTTCAAATTACTACGTCGGTCGCAACTGACCGGGTTTTATACTTGCTTTCCATATCCTCTCGGCCGGAGAATATGGAAAGCAAATATACTAAAATGGCTGTTAAACACTTTATCTTCTTACCCTGTCTCTGTTGAAGGTGTCTGTCTACTCTGTTTATTTTCTTACTGTGCTGTTATATTTTTACTGTAATCGCATAAACAGAAGGATTGGATTAGGTCTACGCTCACACAAGACACGAAGGAATTTTGTGTATGCTACGTAATATTAAAAAAATTTCTAAATTGTTAAACAATGTTTAAAGCGTTTACTCGTATCTTTGAACAAGGCAACAACGTCTGCAAACAAAGAACTATGGTCGTTTATGAAATAGTGTGAAACAATCACATACATTATCTTCCCAGCTTCTAAACATTAAACGCATAAATATACATAATAGAAAACAATGGAAAAGAAACTGCACTACAATAAACAATATGATGAAAATGTGAAAGTACAAAAATAAAACATGCAGTAATAAACAATGAATATAAAAGTCTATTGCTTTCGCTGTCACTGCCGACATCATTGTTAAAGGAGTTTATAATATCCTGGCTACTGGGCGATGGTCGATTGCTTTGACATGACATTTTTAATTTTCTAGACGTTTCGGTTACCCACTGGAGGCCTTCTTCAGTAGCAAAAGTTTTGAAAAGTTCGACGGAGATGGTAGGCCGACTGTACTAAACTGCAATAAGTACAATAGGGGTATCTTCGATCTACCATCCCCTGTCGAACTTCTTAAAAGTTTACTACTGAAGAAGGCCTCCGGTGGGTGTCCGAAACGTCTAGAAAGTTAAAAATGTCATCTCAAAGCAATCGACCACGACTCAATCGGCTCACTAGATCTGCGCCTCAACAAAGACGGTGAGCCAGGTATTGAGCATGAAGTGCGCCTCGAACCCAAAAGAATCCCGCGAGGGGCAGCATGATGTGCGTCTCAAGCGGCTTAACTCGGGGGTTTTTATTTATCTCTAACCGTATGAGTTTTGATGGCCTTTCGTCTATACTGTAAACCTTTCTTTTAATGAAGTTATATGTGGCTTCTCTGTTAATTACACTCACCGGCAAAGGATGATGATTATGCTCGTTAACTCGTTTTGAAATAATCTTCTCATCTTCCAAAGTATACAGTTTTGCTTTGCACTTCTTGTTTGTACACCTCTAGTAGTCTTTCTTGCTCCCTTTCACTGTAAAAACTTTTATAAATTTGAAATTTTCATGAACTTTTAAATTATTTCCTCGCTGACTTACATATTGTTTATCGAGGAAGTCATCGTTCACTACACAAACTTGATACACAATAGCCGAATGTCCACTCAAGAGTGACTGCTAAAATTCTAAACTTTCCCTTAAATGACAGGTATTTAACCAGTTTTGTGGGTTTACCTGTCGGCACTAGTTCTTGAAATGCTAATTACAAGGAGGTGCATAATCGTGAAACAAGAAGGTTTTTGAACTCCCCCGATGGTCAGAAACAAATATTTCAGCTATCTGCTATGTACGAGGCGCAGATCATGCTATGGATTATTAGACCCTTTTCCTAACCTTTCGCCGGGCATAAAAATGAGGCGCAGGTCGAGCTTGCCCGGCCCAATAGCCTGGATAGCATAAACACTTTTAATAATGAATATAAACAATTAAAATAAAATAATTGAACAAGGAAACTGAATTGGAGACTGAGTCCTGCTGTCGATATAACGAAACTTTTATAGGGGCGTAATGAAGACAGAATATTTTCGTGTAGAGATATTTAGAGGTGCAGATTTTGTAGGCGGGCAGACACACAGTCCGGAAAGCAACGTCACATTGTATATCATCACAGCCGCTTTTCCGTACTTACGGTTTGGGTACACGTCTTCTGTAAAACAAGATTCTGACGGTAGCAAAACTTGGTCCTATCAGTGAACACAGATTGGTCGTGCTCAATTTTAACATCTCTTAACACCGATGACCAGCCTAGGAACACAGTTCATACCTTTCTCATTCCTTTTTTTTTAACCGGACCTTGGATTTTTTGATACATCAGCGGTCAGAGGGCTTGGAAGTTCCAGAAAAAGACTCTAAATAGAAGAAGGAAAGCTAAAAGTCAAAGGGAAGGGCTCAAGGAAAGTTAAGGCCTATTTATGCTACAACGGGCCGGATGCGGCACGAGTGTCATACGAGAAACGTCGGTGTTTTATCTCACTGATTTCACAGAGGGCATTTATGTTACAACGGAACGTGTGCCGTACGGTACACGATGGCTGCCCGTCGCTAACGGCATTTTTCTATCCCCGTCACCTCGCCGTGACGTTGTCACCACGTTCCGTTGTATCATAAACGAACCAACGTGCAGTTCACAGTTTATTGCTACACTTGGTGAGTTGTGTTTTGGATTATGAGATATTCACAATGGACGACGAGAAATTGATTGAGACCCTTCTAGAGAGTGGCGTATTCACCTTCAGATTCTCTTTTAGACCACGTTGGGTGTGCACCCCATCTCTTGTTTCTTCTGTTTACATTTTCTTCATCGAGTGCTACAGCGACAGCCAGTTAATTCAAGCAACGTAAAATTTGTCATTACTACTGTATTTCACTACATAAATTATATGATACTGTTCCTTCACAGCGTCACAATTGTTACTACGTGAGCCGCCCGTTGTTGGCCCGCTATAACATAAACACAAACTCCGTACGGGACACACACCCGTCATGTGCCGTATCGTGCCCGTTCCCGTTCTAGCTTAAATAGTCCTTTAAGAGAACGGCAGCACAAAACGGCGAAGAGTGATATTATGTAACTGAAGAGAGGGCGCTTAGAGAGAGATGTTGCTCGCTATCACGTTTCAAGAGTGACGAGAGAGAGAGAGAGAGAGAGAGAGAGAGAGAGAGAGATGACTAGTACAGTTTTAAAGTAAAGACTGCACAACGTTCTTTTTGTTGGTATTTAAGCAGTGTTACTGAAACCATACACAAGTGGATTAGTACTGTACCTAGATCGTCTCTTATCGTCCTCAGTAGATACCCATTAAGGGTAAGTAGTTCCAAAGTGTGGTATATCGTCGTGAAGACGATCCACTTGAAATGGATTCGAATCCTCCCTTTCGAAGTGGATGCGTTGAGCACTGCACAACTCGGTCTCGACTGTTGAACATTGCTTATAGACCTTCTCATTGTTAATAACTTTAGATTACTATTAAATAGCTTAAACAAATTAATACCGTTAACTCTTTTAATTAATCCAGTTCAGTAAAGTTATGAAATATTACGGTTTTTTTTTTATTGTTAAGGGGCCAAAGAAAATATAGGCTATTGTACCTTTATGCGGCGGCGGCGGCGGCGGCGGCAAAGAAGAAGAAGAAGAAGAAGAAGAAGAAGAAGAAGAAGAAGAAGAAGAAGAAGAAGAAGAAGAAGAAGAAGAAGAAGAAGAAGAAGAAGAAGAAGAAGAAGAAGAAGAAGAAGAGATGACGTTGTGTTTGTCCATATTTTACGTCATTTGAAAGTAAATTATTTTATATTGTTTATTATAAAACTTAATTAATGCATTAATGTATACATGTTCTCTAGTAATAAACAGAACGAGGAAATCTGCATGCTGGGAATCAAACATAGGGCGGCGGCGACTGTTTACAAGTACGGTTACGCGTTAATTCTGAATGAATATTTATACGATTATAAGATTAAATGTGTTGCGTAATTAAAAACGTAAACAAGATAGTAGTAAGTGACGGGAATCTCGTTGCGTTGATGTCTTCTGGAATGATTACGTAATTATATAATACAGGTGTTTGTATAATAGGTATACAGTAACAGGTATTTGTACGTGTAATTTTTTTTGAAACGGTTTCGTTTGTACCTATTATTTTCAAATATAGTAATAGTTTAGCACACCTCTCTTTGCCACTTGATGATCGTTTTTGAACAAGCGGAACCAACGAAGGAATTACCCCTCCCCCCACGACTTTTGTATAGTTTTGTAAACTATAGCATACGGAAACTAGCAACAAGAGTAGGTCTACATGATAGCATGATAGTTTGCTGTCTCACACACGCACTCTCTCCCCCCCTGATTTATTCGGTTGTTTCACAGAAACATTTGCATGCATCTGGTGTTTTTCCCGAGTTTGTTGTAACCGATTTACGCACTACGAAACACTATAAAAGACTGTTCTGTGTATGAGCGGTATGAATTAATACTTTGTTAGGCTTGCAACGAGGTGTTTGTACACTGTTCGTCTCATTCCGCTATATACCTCCGGTTCCTGTTCCGGTTCCGGTTTGTTAGTCTTGCAACGAGGTGTTTGTACACTTTTCGTCTCATTTCGCTATATCTCCGGTTCCTGTTTGACGTTGGATCATTTATTAAAAACAGCTTCGTCTCTTTGGCATAGAGATATTCTGAACCTCGCTGTTTTGCTTCGTTTCGTACTTATATGGCAAATCGGCACATGTGGAGAATCAAGTATTCAGCACCAATAACTATGGATTTGTACTCGTTTATTCGTTAGTTCGGTAGGGGGTCCCGCGAGTAATCGGAACGGGTATTTCGACTTTTCAGTTATCGTTGAACCGGAACAGGCACTTCAACTTTTCAGTCACTTTTCACAAAACAAATCGTTCCAAAATACCTGTCATATATATATATATATATATATATATATATATATATATATATATTTCAATCACTTTCTGCTACAGTCCGTTTCTTGATGTATATAATACTTTAATATTTATACTAAATTTACCTCAAGATGTTTTTTCTATTTGGAACATGTTTCGAGAGTTCCTGTTCGTGTGTGTGTGTGTGTGTGTGTGTGTCGGTTGGCGAAGGCTGAAGATGAGAGAACAGGAACTCTCGAAACATGTTCCAAATAGAAAAAACATCTTGAGGTAAATTTAGTATAAATATTAAAGTTATATATATATATATATATATATATATATATATGGGCCCACCTCTAGCCCACAGTGCAACCGACTACATGATACTACTACTACGATGGGGTCAGCTTGCTGCATGTGCATGCAAGACAGCTGTTGTTTCCAAGCAATCAAACTTCAGTGAAATATTTTTATACCAGTCAGTGACCGTTTTGATTGTTTATAAAACAACTAGTTCTTTTCTTAACACGTATTTAAAAAAGAAAACGTTTGATGTAAAAACGCTTAACAATAAAAGTGAAACTCATTTCCACATACACTACACTAGTGCGCTTGTTTCGAATCACCTAACATTGATTCAAAAGTAAGGCTATCCGGTATTACCCGACATTGGATTATTCGCCCAATTTAGTGCCGTTATTTCGAGTAAGCGATGTTCTACTGTTTACAGCACGCGCTCCCGTACACACACACATACGGACACCCAGACATAATAATAATTATAATAGCAAAGATGAGATATATAAAATGATTAAAGTAGAATAACCGACAGAATGTTAATGTATGTCGACACATTTAATTCCGAATAGTGAAATATCAAATAAAACTGAAGAAGTAACAGAAAACTTTGAAAATTTGATTAAAATTTGAAATGGCGAAATGAAGATAGAAGCCTTCGATAAGAAATAGCCGAAATACCAGTGGCATATTTCTGAAACGTATTGAAACAGACACAGGTAATAATAAAGGAAAACGGCAATAATACTAGAGGTAAACTTGATCATACACGAATCTGTGAAACATTGAGCTGGAAAATACTTTGACATTATAACAGATAATATTCAGATAAACAACATTACACATTACAAACAACACACACACAAATTAGGAGCATTACTTGCGGATCAAGTCATGACACTCATTACAGATAAAAGTGGAAACATAAAGAGACATATGTAAACGGCTTATGTGAAATCTGTATAAAAATCAATACAGATTATAATAAACAGTTGATAAACGTAGATTGTGTATCTAATTAAAATGATAAAAAGTAATGATCTTTCAGACAATTTAAAGGAATACCTTGTGTAAGTACTGATAAAATTAAGAAAGAAAATCTCTAGATAATAACAGGAGAAGTGGTGTACCTAGCAACGGTTCTCCTATGGGGGGGGGGATGAGACTAGCTTGGAGGTTGGACTTTACATCTTCCTGCAGGATGAATGAGTTATTTAAAACTCTTTTCCCATACAATTATTTGTAAGCCTTATTTTAACACACGCAACTTGGCTTACAAATAGGAACTAGTTTAAGTATTTACTGATATTTACGGAAATTCACTGACATTTTTAATTGATCCAGAGGGGGATTCATCCCCCCGCAGTTACACCATTGAACAGGACAAAAGCAGGTATCCTCGCGTGTAAGTTAAAAACGTAATGATGAAATACGCGTATATCAAAGTATAGAAAATATAACAGAAACAATGGAAAAAAAAGACTATTATTTTTTGGACATTTATATAGAATGGACGACAATAGGTTAACAAAGCAGATCTTCAAATATCTGTGTGGGAAGAAGTCAACATCAAGTTGGATTAAAGCAGTCCAAAAGGATTTAGAAAAATTATATAAACACGGAAGAAGCAATTGAAAGAGAAGTTTTTCGGGAAAAGTGTTAAAAATGGAAGGAGTCCAGGGTAAGAGAAAGAAAAATGCAGGTTCAGAGTAAACTGAAGACAGGACGAAGAGACAGAGTAAAAAGATGAAAGAATACTGGAGAAAAAGAAAAGAACAAAGAATAAAGAATTAAAATTGGCATTACAAAAAAAATTAAAAAAATAATCAAATTATTACTGCCGACTCGGTAACCGTAAAGCATATACTTTCCGGCTAACTGTATGACATAAATCGGATAGATAACTGAACTCTCCGCAAAGCCGGAAGAAGTTAAGTCTACAAACAAACCCAGCGGACACAAGAATCCGTACCAAAGAAGAATCTTAGGGAAGTATACAGATTCACAATGAAGTTGGGATATGCAGCAAGGAAAAACAACAAACGTCAACAAGCAGTGACGGAATACATATAGGCTAACATCAGAAGGAAAAACAAGTGAAAATGTGGATGCAACAAATTTCCTTTATAACAGGTAGTACGGATGAATAGAGTAGCATTGAACGATCTCGGTAACGAATAAATGCTCATCTCCCGGCCATACAGGAAATAAAGGTGGATACTGCAGAGCTAAAGATGGAAAAAACACAGGACCCGATAGAATTCTAGCAGAATTGTTTAGGCCAGACATTCTCGAACACAGCCGGCTTTCTCGAACCTGTTCTACGAGTTGTATGGAATCTTGAAAAATTAACAATTTTGCAACTGGAACGGGGGATTAGGGGAGAATTTAATTAATAAACAATATTTTATTTTTAGTATTGTAAACATAGTGTTCTAGCGAAGACTCGCGGAAATGTGAGCGTATGAACTCTTCTACGTAATATGTGTAATAATACAAGCATGCTATTAAAAACAGATACAGACTCGTACAAATATCTGATTTGCTCGCCGAAGAAATTTATTATTCGACTTTACAGTAGTACTATATATATTTACTGCAAGAACCAACAAAGTATCAAGAATTACTACAAATAAACGTGTATATAAAAACATGTAGGCCAAGCATCGAAGCTGTCTATAAAATAATGTGAAATGATGTGTGTGTGTGTTGTGTCCTGGCCGAGGGCTTGGAACTACAGTGCGCTCCGAACCCGTCCGGTTACCCAGACTCCGACGAGGAGATCGAAGACGAAGTTGAGGAGTATCTTGGCAGCCCGATCACCGCCGAAATCAGACGCACTTCAAAGGCACAGGTTTCGGAACGCCTTTTAGCACTTCGGCTCCGTAAGAGCCCTGGATCGGACGGTGTCATGAACACCGTCCTACACTTCCGGACAGGACGACACTTCCGGTACGCTTCTTGGTCGACCTGTTCAATGCCTGTTTCCTATTCGCCTACTTCCCTCTAAAAGGCGACGGTTACGATGATCTCGAAGCTGGGTTCGCCGAAAACCTCCGGTCTATCAGCTTGCTGTCATCCACGTCGAAAGTTATTGAGCGACTGGCCCAGCGGCGATTTCAAGATCATTTAAAACGGTTCAACATTCTGGTCCCCGAGCAATTCGGATTTCGAGCAGGGCACTCCTCGACGCATCAGCTGATGCGTTTTATGGAGACCATTGAAGAGGTCGGTTACTCGCGGGGACAGACCGTCGCCGTTTTTCTTGATGTCGAGAAAGCTTTCGATCGTGTCTGGCATCCTGGCTTAATATACAGACTCACGGAGATTCTGCTTTCGGACTGCTACATTTACTTGATTGCTAGCTTTCTTCAGAACGGAAGCTTCCGCGTAAGAGTAGATAACACCTTTTCTTCGGAAAGGTCTATTACGGCTGGTGTACCTCAGGGAAGCGTCTTAGGCCCCCTGTTTTTCTCTGTGTACGTCATCGACGTGCCCAAGTTGCCCTAAACCAGGTTGGCCATGTTCGTCGATGATACGGCGGTCTATGCCGTCGATCGTCGGGCCGAAACGACCGTTATTTGACTTCAGGAACAGTTTGACTTCTACGTTGAGTTGCCAGAGAAATGGAGGTTTGCTATCAATGCGGCCAAGAGCACAGCCGTAGTCTTCTCCTAACTCTGAAGGCTCTCCGACGGACTCTACGTAAGCGATACTCCTCTGCCGTGGTCTCCCAGTGTTAAGTGCCTTGGGGCTCACCTGGATCGTCGTCTCACCTGGCGGACACATCCCCGAGCAAGTTGTCCGCAAAACTACCAATCGTCTTTACAAACTCCGACCCCTGCTTTGAAGCAATTCTGTGACCAGCCGCGCCGCCTAGGGAAATTCATTGTCACCACTTATGTGGCACTGATGGTTACCTACGCGATCCCTGTGTGCGCTACTTGGTCAAAACCCATAAGCGACAGTTTCAGTCTCTCCTGGACCGACGAATGCGCTGGGCGTGCAAAGCCCATTACCTAACATCTAACAAGATCATCCGAGACTACCTGCGTGTCCGTTCCATGAACGCTACCATACGGACAGTTTCTCGAAATTTCTACCGCCGCTGTGCTCGTTTTGAGGGCAACCACCTAATTAGCGTCCTCGGTCGCGACCCATCTGTGCCAGGTGGATCGTGGACCCGGTGTTGGCGAACACTCACGATCAATTAGATCCTAATTGAACACCCACGGTTGGTAGCAGGGTGTTCGTGCGATAAGCATAAAATGTTCTGTTTGAGGGACATATTGAGCCACAATTCAGATTCGGGACATATTTATTACACAATACTTGAATGCTGGCAAAATAAGTAACAGTACACAAGTGAAAACAACATAAATAACAATAATAATTAGAAAAATATGAAATAAAATGGCTTTATTAGAGTGAATTCACTCTTTTTAGTAGCTCGTAAATTACGATACGTATACACATATATATTTTAATGAACGTAATTTTGTATGTCTTTAAACTCACT
Source organism: Magicicada septendecula (assembly GCA_034769895.1). Taxonomy (NCBI): domain Eukaryota; kingdom Metazoa; phylum Arthropoda; class Insecta; order Hemiptera; family Cicadidae; genus Magicicada; species Magicicada septendecula. Next base: position 285,557,865 of record CM068369.1, on the reverse strand, counting down.
ACAATTTTCGTAAAATAATGTAAAAGCTACATAAATTTAGCTGTAGTAATAGACACGTCTTAAACCTCTGTACATGAATCTTAATTTCGAGAGTTCTTGTCTTGCCAAGTTATTTCTGTGTACAATTAAATTTGAAGTTAGGTCTAAAAGTTCGTGTTCGTTCACTACATCAATTTTCTTCTCCTCCAGTGCCTGAAATGAAACAACAATACGTTAGAAAGAATAAAACATTTGAATTTACTTAAAATAAACATCACAAAAATTACTCGCATAGAATTGATTTTTAAAATTAAGTGTATTAAAACTTCCGAACTATTTAGTTAGTAATAATAGTCTAGGCAAGTTATCGTGTCCTTTTAGCCCTTCGCCCGAATTCAGAAACCTTAGGCGAATCGTTAAGGAAATTAAAATGCGTTTCTCAATGTGTTTCTTATGTATAGGCTTTTGTTTGTACGCATAAGAAAATAAGAAAGTATTTACTTTCATAGTAAAGAATGAGTGTACAAAACAAACTAGACAGCAGTTTTGTTTCAATGCGACATAGTTTAGTCAAACAGGTTCCACCGAAAACGTCAACAGCTTTTAATTTAAAGTTTATGGTAGGCGTATTTGGTCTCTAAAATTTCACGAAGTAATACCTAATTAATTCAGCTCATTTCCACTTTACCTATGATGACCAACAAAATAAATTATCTTAATTCGAGTACTTTGAAAGCACTATACAAGGGTCTAGGTAATATTAGCGGCATGTTTTATTCATTGCTGGAGTACACTACACTGTCTTTGAGGCAGTCGTTGTTTAGCTTTACAAAGAAATATATGGTTATTCTGCAACGCAAAGAAAATAATATCGTTACTTGATGAAACAAACCATTGGAATGCTAACGGTTTATATAACAGTCCTTCCAATGGATTAATTAGTATCCTCAGAATATCTTAGGTTTGTGTCAAATGGCGGGAAGCGGAATACATTGTCACAGATAAGCACAAGCAGCTAATAAAAGCGATACAAAAAATAATTTTAGTTAAAATGACTGCGAATTTTAATCACTGGCTACATAGGCCTATAAGTTAATTTAAACTATTACAAACAATAAATTACCTTCTTCTTTTCTGAGACTTTATACAGCTTGTAGCCAAAATAAGCTGATATTACTCCCCCGCCAATCTGAAAAAAATAATACAATATTGTGTAATAGTATAAGTAAACTGTATAAGTGCTAACACAAATTTAAACACATATTTATTTATTCACACTGTCATGTGAATTACATATTACATATATGTTCTTCTGAGTAAAATTTAAAGCAAAAATGAACACGCACTCTTGCGCGCACGCGCGCGTGTGTAGAAACAACAACAACGTGCGTGTGACTTTGAGGAACAAACAAGTTTGAATATTATATAATTAGATTTTTTTCGAATTGACATTAAGTTTCAGTGGAGAAAGTTTGAAGTGTCAATTTAACAATAATCTAACCACGAAATGGATAGATTATTACTACGAAACGTAGTCAAAAATTAAACGCTTTAACAATTTACAGGATATCTGTAGTTCTGTAACTTGTAATAGTATGGCGTTTATAAAATTGTTTTCACACTGTTTTCATTTACTTGGAATTTAAATATTCCAGGCTATAATTGCAGAGGACGAAACTGATATGTTATATGCTTTGGAATCTAGCAGAAGAATATGCGAAATGAGGTCTCGAAGTAAATACCTCAAAAACTGAGTACCTTATAGTAGGCGGTGAAGGTCAAGACCTAGAACTAGAAACAAAAGTTATTAAAAATATTAAAAACTTCAAGTATTTGGGTGTAACAATGATATCGGATGGTGACAGCAACCAAGAAATAAAAGTAAGAATAGGAAAAGTTAAGCCAGCAACAAAACAATTAAACAGTCTGCTTTTGGAGTCCACGAATAACAAAAAACAATAAAATCAGAATATATAAAACTATAGTCGAAAGTATAGGCCTATATATAGCGGAACTGTGTAAAATAAATAAAAGAAATAAATCCAAAATAAGAACTATGGAGATGGATTACTGTCGGCGTTGTTGTAGACTAACGAGACTAGAAGGAGTGAGGACTGTAGAGATAAAACAAGCGATGGGAATCGACCTTGACATTATAGAAACAATAGAAGCAATTGGTCTGAATTGGTTCGGACACCTAAAAAGAATGACGGATGAGAGATGGCCAAGGAAGGTATGGGAATGGACTCCACACTCTAGAAGAAAAAAGGAAGACCTGAATATTCATGGAAAATGGACGTCGAAGATGCAATGAATGCAAGAGGACACAGAACAGAACTGTTAAGACCGGCGCCAGTGGAAAGCTAGGATGCGAGAGGCGGCGCCAGCCGTAATTAAATCGAAAAAATGTAATATTTCTTGTTTTTCTAATGTTACTAAGAAATTTTAGTGTGGTGAAAACGTTAACGTTATCTCACCGCCACAGTGGCGAAAGCCAGGGTACAAACCCCTGTCAAAGTGGGCTTCATTTACTCCTCCAGCCTTCTGTGGTAATAACACAAGTGTAGATTTGTTCTGAGTGTCCCTGGTTGTCCTGTAACATTCAAATTCCATTCATTAATTACAATCCTATTAAGATATATTATTTCATTACTTATTTATGTATTAACATTTATTATTTACTAGCTTAACATCAGCTAGTATAAATAGACATACTATATGATACGTAACGAATTGAACGTAACTTAAACGTGGTCACAACTAATACTGCATACAATATTAGGGCATTTACCTGTTTACCTTTTTCGTTTACCAAACAAAAATATTTTTAAAATTCACTGACACAACTACTACTTTACTTAAGAAGTCTTGAAACTTACAACTTTCCTTTTTCTAATTTGTTCCAAGACAAATTGAATAAATTACTGAATTTCCATAGAAACCCTCGCATTATTGGCAAATTATAGTTAGAGTGAAATAGTGGATTGTAGTAATGTAATATATTCAGTAATCAGTATATTTTATGTAAATTGAATAACTTTATACTAATATATTTCAATTAAGAAAGTTGTGTTAGTCGTTATAACCACAAACAGAAAATTATCACTGTTGCATACCACTATAGAAAAATTATTCCGATTAGCGCTTTCAAGCTTGTCAGCTCATCGTCAGATCGGAAATAACAAATAAAGAGTCTAAAACTAAACCCTTCATACCCCACCCGCCCTACTGTCCACACACAGCCCCGCAAACAAACTATAATTCAAATGTCCCTTCCACACCTCCGAGCCCTGTCATCCCCATCTGAACAGTTACATACATTTCTAGCACATTCCTTGTGTGTGTGTGTGTGTGTGTGTGTGTGTGTGTGTGCGCGCGCGCGCGCATTCTTTTAAAATCTAACGTAACGCCTTTCTCATTCACACTTGTGGGCGCGGTCACTCACCCTTATTTCAAAAACATCCATATAGGCCTATGCAAATTAATTCTCAATGTTATCTATCCCTCCTCCATCCTTTATGTTTTAATTATATTATAAAATATTTCTTCATTATCAAGTTTAGTTTTAGTATTCATTAAATTGTCTAACCCCTTTTCTCTTTCCTTCAATATTTCTAAATCCTCCCTAAGCTTCCTTTCAACTGTGTTATTACTACTTTTAAAATTTCATAGTCTTCCAAAGGGTTAACAAAATTATGGTTCTCTTCTATAAAATGTCTTGCATACAACGAATTCGTTGTTCTATTACTTTCTCCACGCTTGTGGTCAGACAACTGCATACGAATTTCCGTCCTGTCTCACCTAGGTACACTTTGTTGTAGTCTTTACATTTTAATTTATAAATTCCGCTTCTCTGTAATACCGGGATTTTATCTATATTTATATTCCTTATCTTATCAAATACCGTTTCACATTTTTAAATAGCTATATCTACTCCGTATTTATTAAAACATTTTATAATTTTTCTAGTATGTGATCCTATGTATGTTAATGACCCTGGATAATTCTTTTGTTCTGGTTCTATTTTATATTTTTGTATGTTACTATTTTCATAACTTTATCCACTATTTTGATGTTATAGTTATTATAGTTATTATTCCTTACAATTCCCTTTATCGTTTTTACTCCCTATCTTTTGTTTCTGTCTCTTTTAAACACTTCTGAGCTCTATAACAAAATGAATTGATTGCCGCCATTTTATATCTATAAGGGTGGTAAGACTCTCTTTGTATAATTATATCAGAATACGATTCTTTCCTAAATATCCCAAACTGTAGTTTTTTATTATTTTTAATTTCTATGTTTAAATCTAAGTACCTATATTTTTATATTTATTTATTTTCTTACCTCCTATCTCTTCTTTAAACTGTAAGTTGTTATCCTTATTATTTACCTCATTTATAAACGCATGCACTTCTTCTATGCTTCCTTCTCAAATTACTAATACATCGTCAACGTATCAAGTCCATAATTTTATATTGTCTTTATACTTAGTGGAATTTATTAATTGCTTTTCAGAATCATTCATGTATATTTCTGCAAGAATAGGGGATAATGAAGATCCCATAGGTAATTCTTTTTTTCTGTATATAAAACTAGTTATTAAACCTAAAATAGTTTTGATTTAAACATTCTTTAATTACTTTAAACAATTGTTTGTTATACTTGTATTCTACCATATTATTATCGTTTATTAACTTAATAACTTTATTTACTGTAATATTGGTAAACCTGACCTTAACATCCAGTGATATCAATTTTGTATTTTCATTAATTCCAATATTTTCTAGTTTTTCTATCTATTTTACATTATTTTCTATGTTATATTTTGTCCCAAATTCATATTCCTCTTTCAATATTCTGCTAACTTCCTTTGATAATTTATAAATAGGTGCATTAATAAAAGAAACAATCGGTCTAATTGGTTTTCCTTCTTTATGTATTTTAACCTGACTTTTAAAAGTTGGTGCTGTTGGATTTCTTTCCATTAAATAAGAAAATAAGAAAAAGTATTTAAGTTTATGTTCATCAAGAATTATTAATTTATTGTCTTTGTGTAATATTGTTTCACTCACTGTGTTAGTCTTTCTATAGCTTGTAATTGCCAAGTGTCAGCATACGCTTAACCTATTTTTAGAAACGTAAGTCGAGATAGGTCTCATAACGATTCACTTAGGTATTGAAAAGTAAGTTGTTATATTCCTTTTATAAATACTTCAGTATAATTATAATGTTCAATGTTAATATTTTTCTTGATTCTCACACTATGGGTTTCAACATTAATTTCAATATATTCAATTATAAATGTTCAGCCAGACTTCTGCAATCTTGCTTGTGTAGCTGCTTACAATAGGCTCCCTTCTTCTTTATATTTTGTTATACAGATCGAAATTGACAAACCCCTTTACCTCAAAATGTGTCTTAACAGGTCACGAGTTGTTTCACAAACTTATAATTAATACAGTTTTCTAGAATTCTTCTAGAACTATTAACATTACAGAGTTCTAGGGACTGTGTCCATTAATTGAGTATATCATAAGCACTGCTTAAGTGTGTTAAATTTTTTAAATTATCATTTTATATATTTTTATTTTATTCACTTTATGTCAGATAAAAGGTCTTTTTTCCTTTATAAATATATACATAAACACCGATTTAATTCTATATTGTTCTTAAAACTATTCACAATTATCTTTTATTTTTCAATAACCAATCAAACATTTAATAATTGGTATAGGGGGCCATGACCCTGATGTTGGATTATTTCATTACATATTATAAATCCCACGTATTTATAATATAATTTACAATTAAACAACCTATCAATTATTTCATACTATCAAAAGTATTCCAAACTATTTACATTTTTTGTTCAACTAATATAAATTCTCTCTAAACTCATATTTATTTTTTTCTTAAGTTTCTTAACTGAGCCACAATTAGGTCTAATTACGATTTATATTTATCACATCATATATAGTCTATTTCACATCATAATCCAAACACTAGTTTATTCTGTTTCATTATTTAACATTATATCTTTTCTTTACTATATTCTAATTAACAAATATTCCACTGAAAAATCATATAAAATGTTTCATTTTCCTTTAGCTAGGATCGTTTGCCTAATTCTACATTTATCTACTTACATATTCCTATATTTACATACTAATATCACATGATCTTCCTTTGGGTATAGTCAAGACTTATTCATTAAAGGTTGGGTTATTGTCAATTGTTAATGTAGTTATTATATTTTATCTCATTTTCTTTACATTTAACTAACAGAATATTTATTCCTCTGTATACATGACTAATTGAAATATTATCTTTTAATGGTTATATGTTAGTGTCTTTTCCTGACTCTTTAATTTCTACTATGCTTCTTTGCATACAATATGAAATAAAATTGTACATGGGCATATCACAGTGAATTTTGAAGCTTGCTATATACTTTCTTATGTAACGAAATTGTAATGTTGCCATATATTTCAACGTGATATATTGTAACATATATTGTAAGGTGACCTACGATAGCACAAGGTTTACAAGTATAAATAATTTAAGAAAAGCTGTATACTAAAGGAAAATAAAAATTATTAAATGAGAAATGATAGAACAACACCACTAACTGATATTGACTTGAACAAAGACAATGACGATGACTTGACCCGTTAGATTGGATAAGGTGAGACAGAGAAAATAATTCAAACCAAAATATAACAACACCCAAGTGTTAAAAAGAATTATATATAAATACAAGTACAAATATAGATAGGAAAATAAATAATATGTAATCTGTAGGAAATGTAAAAAGAAAATGAAATGTAAGAACAAAGATACTGATAATATATAGAAAGAGTGGTAATAAGTAAACTATCAAAAAACACTAATATAAAATAAAAACTTGAATAACAATAATTCAGTAGGAAAGTGGTGATAATTAATAAACCTTGATAGGACCGTGATAATAAATACATGAAATTTAGAATACAATGTTAGGAGGTGAACACAAAAGTGATAAATGAATAAGAAAGATAATAATCAATAATGAACCATGATAGGACCCAGTGTTAATAAATGAACTACATAAACACACTAGTTAATAAGGTGAAGTGTAGTCAGAAATAAAGAAATAACTTGTAATAATAGATTATAAGTAATAATTAACCCAAATATGATAAATAAAGAGTATAAATTATAAGGGACAGTTATAAGTAGTCATGGGCCTAGTTTAATGAAAAAAGAAAATGTTTGTATTAATATATAAAAGTATTTGTTGAAATAAAACCGCTAATAATTGTATTCCATTATGGTAAAGAAGTTTTTAGTATAGTATAAGGATGATAAGGTATATATTGTTTTATTGTTAATGAAAAAAATTTACAAATTTATATTAACCACTATTAAAATAAGGATAAAAGACTAATATGTTCTGCTGAATACAGTAAAGGGAGTTAGACACTATATTCTCTAAAGTGAGATTATAAAGGAATATTAGTGCACATCTAATGTTCAATTTTATTATATGTTTCTTTGATTGTAATTAACCCAAATATTATTATGTTGAATATTATGTTTAACAAAACCGTTTAAAAACATGTAAAACTTTAGATACAGGCATGGCCCTAAAAGATTTATTAAGTAATTATATTGTGATATATGATGATTAAAAATAATCAAATGTTATGATTTAATTTAGGTTGTTACAGTAATTATGTTTAGCAGCATATAAAATAATCAAAAATGACTATAAACAATTGTAATGGGTATAGGGTAGGTGAATTATGAACTATAGGCATTAGGCCTATAACTGGTAACCATAAATTTATGAAATTTAAGACAAAACAATAACCATTGATAAAATAAAGTATATAATCTGTTTAGGTTTCATAATAATAGTGTAGGACACAAAACTGGGTAGAAAATAATTAGTTTAAAGGTAATTAACAAAAGAAAAACCAAATGAAAATGTAGTAATCTGTTATAATTTGAAAAAAGTTAAACTTGTGGGATATCAAAATAATTTGTAAACAAAAAGCAAACTAATGGTGCTATTGTATTTAAGATTACAGGTATTATAAGGGAGTTATAATAATTTAAAGATTTTTAATAATTTTGTATAGAAAAACGTTAGGTTTATATAACAATGTTGTAAATTATCAACCAATGGGATTAAGTGTTTGGATGAGAGTTACCATAACAAGGAAACTTTGTTAGAGAAAAAACACCGTTAATAAACGAATTGAGAGTCTATTATTAGAGCCTGATGAGGGCAGATGTATTAAAACAACAAGGAATAAGAAGGAATTAATTAAACGAAATTTATCAAAATTAATGCTCAAACTAGTAAACTAAATCACAGAAGTAACTCTAATACTAAAACGATTTAAAAAATTTACCAGAATAAATTAAATTATCCATGAGGAATTGCTGAAGAATCCCAAGTGGTGTAATACGTAACATCGGATGGAAGAAAATATCTGAAACCCATACATGAACAATGGAACCTGCAATAACCAGGATGACTGATGGAAAATAAACATCTTAACCAAAGAACTAAGAAAATTGAAGCCTTGAATTAAAAGAAACACCCAAGAGAGGACAAACAGCAGTATTCGTGAGAAATATTACCCGGATGGCAGAGACGGAGGATTGTTAAGTATATTTTAAAATACGACTTCACAGTAAAAACACAAGAAAACCAACAATAAGTGAAACTACACCTTCCACATCATTTATCACTTATTAAAAAACATTTGAACTTTCTTTTATTTAATGAACACCTCAAATTGAAGAACTATCTCAATCCAACAATGATTCCTTAAGCGAATATGTTTTAAAACGTAAAATTTACTAAACGCAAATAACCTCTAAACGATAAATCCCGTAGCTATACTTTACCACTGTAATTATAAGTAGGCCTATATCACCTGTTCTACGATATTTATATGGTATTTGTATGGTAAAAGTTTGTACTTTTATTAGTCCATTTAACAACATTTTCTGTAGTCACAAGAACTTCGACCTGAGATTATAAATAAACGAAGAAAACCAACTCCATAACAGTGAGTTTCGATAACAACGGCGGACAGAATGGCCAACCGCGAATAATTAAACATGACGGCGCAAAAATAAGATTTATAATTTGGAAGAAATTGTAGAAATTAAAACCCAATTGATAATTGTTAATAAACATAATAGAAGCATTAAACTGTATGTTTGATTTTATTTAAATAATATTTAAAATTGTAGAATTAACTTATAAAAAATTAAACTTTACAATTTTGGTTTTGCTAAGAAGAGTTGGCCAACACGACGTTGAAGCAGAAAATACGAATTTGAACGGCCGAACTGGTGAGTAGACACTCTCTCCTTATAAACATTATAAACCCGATAACGAAACACGTTACAAATTGGCGCACCAACTAGTAGGGCTAGAATTAATTAATAAATTCTATAGTTAAAATCATAAGATTCTAGCGGCGACTACAGAAAATAGAAACCGAAAATGCACAAAAGATTCGCATCAAAGAAACGCGCGGCGGTGGCCGAAAAGTAAATCGATATGTTAGAGAACGAGGCCACACCAGTGGAAGATATAGAAACAGTATTACCTCCCGCGGAACCTACAAAACCCACACAGCAGGAGGAAGCTAGAGGAGGACCAGATTGGAATAAATTTATGGAATTGATGAATAGTATGAACGGAAAAATAGACGGTATGAAGGAGGATAATAAACAAATGGAAGAGAATAGTAAGAAAACCAGAAAAGAAGACAAGGAAGAATTAGATAAGAAGTTTGAGTCATTAAATGAAACATTAAAGAAACAAATGAAGGAGGATATTGAAAAAATAGATAAAAACAATGAAAAGTATATCGAAATACTGAACAAGAAAATGGATAGTAACCAAGAAGTATTTAAACAAATGAGAGAACAAATGGACAGGAATAGTGAAACATTTAAACAAATGAAAGAAGATATTGAAACACTAAATAATAAAATCGAAAGTAACCATCAAACTTTACAACAACAATTAATAGAGTATCGTGAAGAAATCGTTTAAAAACCGAAAACACACATATCACACAAAACTGCGTTTGTCAAAAAATAAAATTGCAGAAACAAGCATATTATGTGCACGTGATGTAGGGTGCGCACCCGTTCAAGTATTGTCTGCTACTGATTGGAATTCGTTGAGCAGTCTCAAAGCAGTATCATACAGGCGGTTAGATACAAAGTTCAATTGTTCATTCAGAACACAATCACGACTGCTATCATTACTATATGCATTATAAATTTCCAGCTCCTCCAAGGCATTCATAAAACGGCCCTTGTTGCATATATGCAAAGGCATTAGATTGGACTTAAAATCTGTATAATTGTGATTGTGTTGGGTCAGATGAGGAGTGTAATTAGATTTTATATCATTGTAATTATGGGTCTTTTTTGGTAAGTGTTCACGGAAGCGTTTGTGAAAACCTCTTCCGGTCTGACCTATATAGAAGCTGTTACAATCATTGCAAACCAGTTTATAAATGCCTGTTTTTTCTTCAATAGGTAAGGGCAGTTTAGGTCTAAGTATATTAATTAGTTTATTATTGGTTCTAAAAGGCATAGTATAACCAATATTGTTATCACTGAGGATAACATTTTTGGCATGATGTATGTGTATTTCGCAGATATAAATTTTTTCGGTGTTTTATTAAGTGGACGGGGCTTAAGTTGAATGTTATTATGCTTCTTTAGCAATTTGTCAATGATGCGACTACTGTAACCATTGGAAACTTCAATAAATCTTATTGTATTTAGCTCAGTCTGGAAATCATTATTGTCAAGGGGGACTGTCAACAATCTATGGATTAAACTATTATATGCTGCCATTTTTTGAGAGTATGGATGGTGGGAATCTGCATGTATTGTATGGTTAGTGGCAGTAGGCTTCCTAAAAATATTGAATTTCAATGTGTCCGTTCTTCTAGTGAGGGTCAGGTCTAGAAAGTTAATTGAGTTATCATGCTCGGTCTCTAAAGTAAATTGAATATTATTGTTGATTTCATTTAAAAGGTTTTTAAAGGAGTCAACTTGTCTCAAAGTGCCGTCAAAAATAATGAACGTGTCATCTACGTAACGTGAATAAAATTTTATCTTATTAGCGTATATGTTATTATTTAATAAATAAGTATTTTCGTAGAAATTTAAGTATATGTCAGCCAACAGGCCTGAGAGGGGTGAGCCCATAGCTAGACCATCATCTTGGTAATAGAATAAACCATTGAATGTAAAATAATTTTGATTTAAAATGACTTTAAGCAAGTCAATCAACTCATCTATCGCCTGTGCACTCATGGAAGCGTTAATTCGTAAATTGTCCTTCAATAATTTTAAAGTTACATCAGTTGGAATATTTGTGTATAAATCCACTATGTCAAATGAAACCAATTTGTAATTGGGTTTTAATTTAACGGTATTTATCTTATTAATGAAGTCAGTATTATTTGTTAAGCTGTGATTATTCTTTAACTGTAAATTGTCTTTAATTAGTTTTACAAGAATTTTTGATGTTTTGAAACCGGGGGCTGTAGTGAAGTTAACCAGCGGTCTTATGGGTATGTGTGGTTTGTGGATTTTGGGGAGTCCCGTAAATATCGGAGCCTTCGCATTAATTGGCTTCAAATAACGACGTGTATTATCACTGAGCAAACTCGTACATTTGTTAATACATTGGTTGAGGTTTTTGGTGTATTTATCAGTAGGATCAGATTTTAATTGTCTAATATTATGGTTAGAGATAAATTCGTGAACTTTGGCATTATAAGAATCAGTATCCATGATTACTAATGTATTTCCTTTATCTGCTTTAATAATACTAGCATTATTAATAGTTATTTTTGTTTTGATGTGCCTCAAAGTTTTGTATTCACGGGAGAATCGTGGATGCATAAATAGATTATGTGGTGGGTTATCGTTAGATCTGATAGTTTTAGTGAATTTATTGTTTATCAATATGCGTGCTTCGTTCTGTACAATAGGATTCGGAATAGTCTTAATAGCCGCCTCCGCCTCAACGAGCTCATAAATATGTTTGTTATTTCCGGTTGTTGGGAGATTATAATTAAGTCCTTTATTAAGGAGCTCCATTTCATTATCACTGAAGTTTATATTAGTTAAATTCATTGTTCTAGGATGAAAGTATGTTTGCAATTAATGTCAGTCTCTAGACGGTGTTTATTTTCTAAACTACGAAGTTTACATAATTGATTGAAGCGTATACGGCGTGAAACACTAGCTGTGTATTTAAATATATAATCAAAAACATTGTTGATAACGCTTGGATGAATGCTGTTGAGGATATGTAAATGTAATTTGAATAAACGAGTGTTAAGAATAGATTTTTTAATATATAATGCCTTAATTTCTTCTCTAATATACATCCGTTCAGCAGAATGTTTGGTAATGTTTGCGGCCTTGGAAGAGCTGTTGATCTTTACAATAGCATATTTTGGTGTTATGTTCTTCAGTAAACAGATTTTGTTAAATTTAATATGCAAGTTCGCTTTTAGCAATTGTATTTTAGTGTTTTGTAATTTAAATACCATTTTTGCCTGGCTGGGCTCCAGTTTAACATTCATGTTTCGTATGGTATCCAAGTCACTTTTATGTAATAATAAGTGATTACCTGTATGCGGTCCACCGTGTGATAATGCATATAATAATGATAGCAGTCGTGATTGTGTTCTGAATGAACAATTGAACTTTGTATCCAACCGCCTGTATGATACTGCTTTGAGACTGCTCAACGAATTCCAATCAGTAGCAGACAACACTTGAACGGGTGCGCACCCTACATCACGTGCACATAATATGCTTGTTTCTGCAATTTTATTTTTTGACAAACGCAGTTTTGTGTGATATGTGTGTTTTTGGTTTTTAACGTCTGATGATGAGGCATACGCCTTGAAACGCGTAACGTATTAAGTTTGAGAAGTCACACGGCGGACCGCATACAGGTAATCAATCATTCACAGGAATTAACGCTTCCATGAGTGCACAGGCGATAGATGAGTTGATTGACTTGCTTAAAGTCATTTTAAATCAAAATTATTTTACATTCAATGGTTTATTCTATTGCCAAGATGATGGTCTAGCTGTGGGCTCACCCCTCTCAGGCCTGTTGGCTGACATATACTTAAATTTCTACGAAAATACTTCTTTATTAAATAATAACATATACGCTAATAAGATAAAATTTTATTCACGTTACGTAGATTGACGGAACTTTGAGACAAGTTGACTCCTTTAAAAATCTTTTAAATGAAATCAACAATAATATTCAATTTACTTTAGAGACCGAGCATGATAACTCAATTAACTTTCTAGACCTGACCCTCACTAGACGAATGGACACATTGAAATTCAATATTTTTAAGTAGCCTACTGCCACTAACCATACAATACATGCAGATTCCCATCATCCATACTCTCAAAAAATGGCAGCATATAATAGTTTAATCCATAGAATGTTGACAGTCCCCCTTGACAATAATGATTTCCAGACTGAGCTAAATACAATAAGATTTATTGCAGTTTCCAATGGTTACAGTAGTCACATCATTGACAATTTGCTAAAGAAGCATAATAACATTCAACTTAAGCCCCGTCCACTTAATAAAACACCGAAAAAAATTATATCTGCGAAATACACATACATCATGCCAAAAATTGTATCCTCAGTGAATTTTATTGAGCAGATGGCATGACCTCTGAACTCAGAATATGTATAAAATGTATAGCAGAGTAATAGAGCCACGCGTGCCCTCTGACCAGTACCAATTTATATGAATAGAAGGAGAATATTTAGGGAAGTAAAACCTTCAAGTGATATAACACTCATTAGAAAGAAACATATGAAAAGATATCATATCAAGAATCATGAAATATGGAATAAATAAATGTAAACCAGAAGACAATCTAATTGATGAGTTCAATGATAATAACAACATTCTATAAGAAGATGTAAAGTATAAGAGAATTTAATTGATAATGTCAGTAAAAACAACCACGTTATTTTTAGAAATAATCAATTTTGGCGGCGGAGCAATATGTAACGTGACCTACGATAGCACAAGGTTTACAAGTATAAATAATTGAAGAAAAGCTGTATACTAAAGGAAAATAAAAATTGTTAAATGAGAAATGATAGAACAACACCACTAACTGATTTTGACTTAGACAAAAACAATGACGATGACTAGACCCATTAGATTGAATAAGGTGAGACAGAGGAAATAATTCAAACCACAATATGACAACACCCAAGTGTTAAAAAGAATTATATATAAATAAAAGTACAAAATTAGATAGGAAAATAAATAATATGTAATCTGTAGGAAATGTAAAAAGAAAATGAAATGTAAGAACAAAGATACTGATAATATATAGAAAGAGTGGTAATAAGTAAGCTATCAAAAAACACTCATATAAAATAAACTTGAATAACAATAATTCAGTAGGAAAGTGGTGATAATTAATAAACCTTGATAGGAGCCAGTGAAAATAAATACATGAAATTTAGAATACAATGTTAGGAGGTGAACACAAAAGTGATAAATGAAAAAGAAAGATAATAATCAATAATGTACCATGATAGGACCCAGTGTTAATAAATGAACGAAATTTATCAAAATTAATGATCAAACTAGAAACTAAATCACAGAAGTAACACTAATACTAAAACGAATTAAAAAAATTACCAGAATAAATTAAATTATCCATGAGGAATTTCTGAAGAATCCCAAGTGGTGTAATACGTAACATCGGATGGAAGAATATATCTGAAACCCATAAATGAACAATGGAACCTGCAATAACCAGGATGACTGATGGAAAATAAACATCTTAACCAAAGAACTAAGAAAATTGAAGCCTTGAATTAAAAGAAACACCCAAGAGAGGGCAAACAGCAGTATTCGTGAGAAATATTACCCGGATGGCAGAGACGGAGGATTGTTAAGTATATTTTAAAATACGACTTCACAGTAAAAACACACGAAAAACAACAATAAGTGAAACTACACCTTCCACATCATTTATCACTTATTAAAAAACATTTGAACTTTCTTTTATTTAATGAACACCTCAAATTGAAGAACTATCTCAATCCAACAATGATTTCTTAAGGGAATATATTTTAGAACGTAAAATGTACTAAATGCAAATAACCTCCAAACGGTAAATCCCGTAGCTATAGTTTACCACTGTAATTATAAGTAGGCCTATATCACCTATTCTACGATATTTATATGGTATTTGTATTGTAAAATTTTGTACTTTTATTAGTCCATTCAATAACATTTTCTGTAGTCACAAAACTTCGACCTGAGATTATAAATAAACAAAGAAAACCAACTCCATAACAGTGAGTCTCGATAACAACGGCGGACAGAATAGCCAACCGCGAATAATTAAACATGACGGCGCAAAAATAAGATTTATAATTTGGAAGAAATTGTAGAAATTAAAACCCAATTGATAATTGTTAATAAACATAATAGAAGCATTAAACTGTATGTTTGATTTTATTTAAATAATATTTAAAATTTTAGTATTAACTTATAAAAAATTAAACTTTACAATTTTGGTTTACTAAGAAGAGTTGGCCAACCCGACGTTGTGGCAGAAAATACGAATTTGAACGGCCGAACTGGTGAGCAGACACTCTCCCCTTATAAACATTATAAACCCGATAACGAAACACGTTACAATATATGTTGTAGCAGGTTTTTGGGTACATCCGTGTATGTAATGCTTATATTGCCGACGTTTCGTTTCGTAATCCCCGAACATTTTCAAGGCGTACTGATGTTGATTTTACTACATACGCTGAGCGTTTTATACAGGGCGTCCCGGGAGGAGAGGGAAATAATTTGAAAAATGATTATATAATGTAAAAAAGTAAAAAAAGTTCATATAAACATATGTCGGGACACGTTTTGCAATCGAGTTACGGCTAGAGAAAGATTTCGCCCTGGTTTCGGTTCCCCCGGGTAAATGAAGACGTTCTGAAATTCTGGGAAGGTAAATTAAGGGGCGAATTCTGCTTTTCTTATGTTTTTTATAAGACTATCGTAAGAAGTAAGATAGAGAAATACTACAGAATATATGTTAAAAACATCGCGACAAGTATAGACAAAAAATCTGAATAAATCAATGAGATGAAAAAATCATTTGTTCTGAATAACAACAGAGTAATTAATCTCTAGAATGTTCTTAGTTATATTTTATATTATATTAGTCGCAAAAAGACTATTTATTATTATTATTAAATAGTGATTGTATGTTGAGATAAGTTCCATCAATCAATTTTATTTTATCATATCAATATCACAGAAGTAACACAAATACTAAAACGAATTAAAAAAAAAGTTACCTCCCGCGGAACCTACAAAACCCACACAGCAGGAGGAAGCTAGATGAGGACCAGATTGGAATAAATTTATGGAATTGATGAATAGTATGAATGGAAAAATAGACGGTAAGAAGGAGGATAATAAACAAATGGAAGAGAATAGTAAGAAAACCAGAAAAGAATACAAGGAAGAATTAGTTAAGAAGTTTGAGTCATTAAATGAAACATTAAAGAAACAAATGAAGGAGGATATTGAAAAAATAGATAAAAATAATGAAAAGAATATCGAAATACTGAACAAGAAAATGGATAGTAACCAAGAAGTATTTAAACAAATGAGAGAACAAATGGACAGGAATAGTGAAACATTTAAACAAATGAAAGAAGATATTGAAACACTAAATAATAAAATCGAAAGTAACCATCAAACTTTACAACAACAATTAATAGAGTATCGTGAAGAAATCAAGCAGATAAAAACGGAGAGGAATAAGAAATGGGAAGAAACAAATTACAAATGAGATCAACTTAAAGAAACATTAGATAGTGGTTTCAAATAATTGAATGGAACACTAGTGAGTGCTTCTGAAGGTATTAATGAAAAAATAGGAAGTGAAGAGAACAAGAGGGTTTTACTATCTGAAAATAAACATAACGGAAACAAAGAAAGTATTAAGCACATAGATTTCAACACAAAGAAAGTAAAGAACCAAACAATTATGAAGACAAAGGAAATGAGACAAATGCATCAAAGGAAACTAATAAATACACGTGAAGAATTAGAGATGATAAAGAAGGGACTAATGAATGTATTTAATCTACCCATTACCAACCATAAAGGAATAATTAATTTTAAGAAGTCTAGAAGGAACTTAAGAAAAATTCTCGAAGGGACTCACAATAAAACCGTGAGTAAGAACTTAAGCAACTCCATAGTTCAATTAAATACACCAGAAAGAGTAATGCGTAACAAACAATCCGTGATGTCATCAATAACTGAAATACCATTGAAAAATCTATTCAACAAACTGAATGATAAAGTGATTGATGTAGTCATGGATACTAAAGAACATGTGGTATTCAAAGAATTGCTGTACAAATATGTATAAATATATGTCCTATGCAATAAATATTACATAGGACAAACAAAAAAAAACAGCTGAAAAAACGTTATTTTGAACACCTAAATGCATACAAAAAACCAAATATATATAAATCCAATTTAGCCACACATGCAATAAACACAGGACATGAATTCCCAGACATAACCAATGTAACACTAATAAAACATATACCACACAAAGGCACCATAATGAACATTTTGGAAAATTTACAGATATACAAACATAAAACAGAAAACAAACTAATACCTGAACAAATACAAATCAATACAAAACATGACACAATATTCAAAGCACTCAACATAGAAAATACACACAAAACTAACACATACACCACAATCACACACAATAAAACCAATTTGAAATACCAGAAGCCAACAGGAAGCCACAATAATAGTAGTTAACCAGCAAAGCATATGTACTTCACCAGACAGAAAAACCGGAAGGCTGAGGATGGGTGCAAGATAGTGCCCGAAACATGTTCCAATAAAGGATAAAAATAACATCTTGAGGTAAATTTAATTATAAATATTAAATGTATTATATATATCAAGAAACGGACTGTAGCAAAAAGTGACTAAATATATATATATATATATATATCTATTGCAACGATACGTTTAGCATAAGTCTCCGTATCAACACCTGACTGAGTTATGATAACATACGAACACACGCATGAGTCGTGTAAACGATGTTAACGAATAAAAGGGAAATATATAATAGAACGCAATTAAATGGAAACAACATTATAAAGTCACGAAAACTGTCCGCCCGTGGATATTGGAACGGTATGCCTGTAACAGTTTATTATTGTGAAAAGTGGACGTTATTTTTTAAAGAAAAAATTTGTAAACTTAATGCGACATTGATGATTACGATTGATAAATATTGTCAGGGTTCTATTATCTGTGGTACCTACTCTCTTATTGGACCGCACAATTACGTAATACGCAACAGTTTACAGTGTACTGGTTAAACACGAGGAAATATAATTTCAGAGCCATGCCGTAAATGTTCTACGTTAAGTCAACAAGTAGAATAGTTGTATCTTATGCTGCAGCATGCGCTCGTGCATTCCTGAAACCCCCAATTATATGGAAGCATCTGGAATCTTCTAGTCTTATTACTTTACAGGCGAATTTGACTAGGTACGTTAACAATACAGAGCGTCTGCAGTCGGTTCAATTCCGTAAATCGTTTATACACGCTAGCAGATAGTGTTATTATCGGAATGTTTTTAGAGAGCAGTAGTTATCAAGTATTAAGCGTTTATTTGTGTTGAAGTAGCAAGCAATCATAGTTATGTTTGCATATGTGAGGGAAGCCCCAACATGGTCATTTATGGTGAGGGGGGTTCCTAGTTTTTCATCATCTACTGGGTTACTAAATAACTGCAATATTGTGGTGAAAAAACGTATTGTAATTTACGAACCCAGTGACTGTTTTCATCTGTTGTGTATAAATGACATTGAATGCCTCTAAACGTAGCGTAGTAGAATAAACGTGAGACAAATACAATAACTTGTATAAACGTGTTAATAAAAATTATGAATATCGATTTCTCTAAAGTGTTGTAGTTTATTCTTATTCCACTGTTCTATGATCGAGATCCATTCATCCCCGTAACAAACCGTAGTTGCCACTTTTAGATTCTTTGTTAAAACGTAAGGCGTTTTTAGTTACAAAAATTAGGTCTCAAAATATTTCTCCTAAATTTGAATAAGTTATTCTTCGTTGTAACTATCAAATAATGGAAGTGTGTATATCGCAAATATTATTTTCCTAATACAAACATTTTTTGAAAAGTGTTTTGGCCAAGTTGGTATTATGAAAAATACTCCTCGTAGTAAGGACAAAAGGAGCACAGTCTGGTTTGAAGTATTTAAGCACAGAATACGACTTAGTGAACTTCAGACAATGCCAGACTCCCCTCGAAATATAATGGCGGTGCGAACCAAGGGTTTACACTTTAATTATACACAGAGAAAGTACGTTGGGTTTTTAGCGCTCAGTGCGTCATTACATACTGGAACTAGGGCACCAACTCGACGAAAACATACGTGACTATGCGATCAACTTCTAAGAATAAAAATGTAATTGCAGGATATTTTACATGCATGTAGGAAAAAAGGTATTTAAAATAAAGCTTCTGTATTTAAATAAAACTGGTATTTCATTTAATGATGTTGGAAACTAATAATATGTAGCTTAAGTCTAAAAAATAATTTATTTATATTTGTTTATTTGCTTTATATTATTTACCTCAGCAACAACGTAACTGATAGGTAGCTAAAGTAACTTTATGACAACACATCAGACGAAATAAAATTCCATTGCAAAATTTGCCATTGCACGTCGACTCTGTTGCTATAACTGATATTTTACGTTGAGGTGAAAGGTGACACTCCTTTACACGCGTTCTGATTACGCAACGCTTTCGACTTTTCCGGACACCCATTCCAGACGTTTGTCGACTGTTCTACCGGCTTCCAGGTCACTACACCACACAGGCGAAACACTGCTTCCGAAGCAGACAGTTTGCTATATCAATGTTCGCTATCCGAGTCGTGACTTGCAGTTTAGTGTAAAGTGATTATTGTGTATTACTTACTGTGACACTATTAATGAGGTGACATTTATTGTTTGTTACATTACTGTTTGTTGGAAACTCTTAAGCTTAAAGAATTTTACATGAGTGTCTGTGTTTATTTTTAACTGTTAAGTTGTGATTAGCGACTTAATCTGCTGTCCGTCATTCTGTTTCCACTGCATAACACGACGATCCGTGGGACCGTCAGAACAATATGTTCGCCGATGTTTGTTTTGCTGATTCTACAAAAAATGAACAACGAGGGTCTTGTTAGTGGAAAGTGGTGATTCTTAAAGTAATAATGTGATACGTTGTAAGTTATGAATGGTATGATCCCTGAAATCATTAAAATGTAAAAAAGTCGAACTTTTGTAGTGCTGAAGTTTCTCATGCTTTACTAATATCCTTGACATCTTCCTCTTTTTCTGTTTATGTTTTATTGTTTGGATCCTCTATCCATCTTTTGTATTCGTTTTTTGCCTTGCTTCGCTTCAATCATGTTTTTCCATCTTCTATTTGCCAGACTTCTAATATTGTCCTCTCATTTTAAATAATTTATTCTTAAGTTACGTATAAAATAACTTAAGTTAACTTAAATATAAGTTAACTTTTTAACATAAATTAAAATAAATAACTTAGTTTTAAGTTACGTACGTTTCTATAGATATTTATATAACTATATCTAATGATTTTCACAAATACGTAACGAAAACAATAGCCAATGTAAAATATTTTACAAATATAGCTTATACATTTTCTGAAGGTGGTCAAAAATCTACAAGGGATGTACAGAGATATTAATTTTTCATAAAGATCTGTATTTTCAACTGTATATATCAACTATATATCAACTGTATTTTCAATAAACTTCCTCATAACTTGATGCCCCACATAGAAGTTTCTAATTTTATTAAAATTTTGGCTTTCATTTTGATCGTGGTGCTCTTAAATTTTGAAATTTCAAAAACTAAAAACAATATTTAATCTTTGGATAGATTTTATTTAATTTAATGCCTAAAATTTTTTATTTAAAAAATGTTTAGCCCTTTATTTTTACCTCTTGCTTCCATGTTTTAGGGGTCTGTGGGGTTAAAGTATAGATAGGCATTCCAGATTTTGTGAATATTGGTTGTGCATTCTAAAATTATTGTAAGACACACTTTGATATTGTGTCGCTCTTTCAACAACTGGCGTATTCAGATATGATGTCTCGACTTTGCTTCCATCGTGAGGATAAATTTAACTTGCCACAAAATGTTATAAAAATGTTTTTAACTTAACAGTGTAATTGTAGACTAGTTTAAAAATTAATACCATGCTTTCTGTGAACAAGGCGGCATTAGAATACCGAATATTAAATAAGTTTTTAAATTGTTAACAAGTGTTCTGTAATTGATAACGCTCACTGTACATGTTCCTAATTAACTATTTATTTAGTACTGTTAACAAAGTTGTCTCTTTGTTACAGGTGAGTAAAGAGCTCTTAATTGTCAGTCTCTAAGTCGTCAAACAGTAAATTTATTTCTGAAATAGAAAATATTGTTATAAACTTTTTTTTCTTCAACTTCTTTACCTTTCTTATACTTCATTCTAGGTTTTATACGTTATACAATCCTTGAGATATTTGCGATTCTCACGATGCTACAATAAAGTTATTGTACGCCAAACATAAAAGTCCTGTTTTCGATTTCAAATTTGTTTATACTTATTAGAAAGTGTCTTGCAAAATACTTAAGTTAGATATTTGGGAGCCTTGCTTTTATCTCAGGTCAAACAACATACTGAACTACTAATTTTTCCCCTCAGTCTGCCTTTTTGGAGTTTTATTTTGCATTGTTGTTCTTTTGGTACAGAAATATGGATTTAATTTTTACGTGGCCATAACTGGAAAACAAAGCATTTATTGACCCATGTTTATATAACATTATCTTTTTAGTTTTAGCTCTAGAGTCACTTCTTGAAATATTTTCCTTTCCTCTCGAAACGCCCTGTAATTTATAAATCTGCACACAATGCTGTAGTTCTTCATTATTTGTTTACTCAATCTCTGAGTTTGCTGAAATTCATGTCCTACCTTAATCCCTATTCAATCTGTTCCCGCGATCTGTCAACGAAAGAAATAAAATGAAGGTAGGCGATGGGTGTCAGTTTTCAGATGGCATGTGAAAAACATCTAGGGTAATATGGACAAAACTACGATGAGAGAGTTGTCAACTGTGTCAACTGACATGTTACCTTTTACGCTTTGAACTAATATAGTGCAGTAGTAATTTCAGGCGGTGCTCTACTGTTCCTTAGATTTTGGTGCTGTTATGAATTCCTGGTCAATCACCACGACTGATCTGTCTCCTACTGTCATAAAATCTGAATTGTAACAAGCTGCATTTACTCAATCTTAAAAAATCTCCTATAAAGATCTAAAAATATTAAACATGCAAACAAATATAGTGGAGTAACCATAAAAAAAATGGACGCTCATTCCAAGTATTCAGAATAACTGATGGATGTTAGCCAGACGTAGATAAAATAAAGACTTCTACTTTATGTATTTGAACACATGAGTAGCGATGCCAGTTAAAAACTAACCGACTTCATCAAATAAAAAAAATTGATAAGATTTGAACAAAATTTCAAAAAATTTCAAACTATAACAGGTATCCTTGGCTGACAGAAACAAAATGTTTTGCTGCGTACATACCTCGTACCACCTCAAAATTGTATCGTTGTCATTATAACCGTTTGAACTACGCCACTGATATTCACTCAAAAAACAAATGTCGATAGGTAAATCATACTAGTAGAATATAAGAATATACTACAGAAATAGTCTAAAAACGATATTAGCGTTGCACGTGTTACCTACTTCGTTTTAATTCTTGCATTTCACGGAAATATGTGTTGACTTTCCTTGGCAACGACAGATAAATTTAACATCCTGACGGGACGAACAAATAGCTTGTCTCATAACTACTGAACATTATATTTTTATATTTCTAAGATATCGTATGACAAGTCCACATGTATGGGTGCTTGCGGACGCACGTGTGCCTGTGTATTTACAGTTGCGAACCGTAGATTACTTAGAAGTTTGAAATGATTTGTTTTCTACGGTTACGCGTTGCTAATCTCTTCAAAAGTGAAGACTTTTGACATTCAGTTTCTACAATTTCTCCAGCAGCGTGGTTTATGTAGGCCTATATCTTTATTTTCCTCTGCAGTTTGTCCCGCACAGTGTTCCTTTAAACGTTGTAAAATTCAACCGGTTCCAGACGTTTTAAAATACACTCTAAAACTCTGTTTGTTCTCTCAACAATGTTTTCCATAAATTTGGTTTTCTGTATCGATTACACTGGTCAACAGTGTATTTGTAACATAGATCAAAATATCATTTTTAGCATACATTTGGCTTGCAAATAACGAATAAACAATCAAAAAAGAGCCAACACGTCACATTCTTATGTTGCAGTGCTATATGTATTGTTCCTGTACAATATATTTCTGTTTTCACAATACGACCGTTGGCATCATTGCATTACGGGGGGGGGGTTGATTTCCTTTGTTGTCTCTGCTTACTCCTAATCGTTAGTGAGACAGTGCACAGTGAGGTTATGTGAGTTTACAGGTATAGTTTTCTTTAAAAATGTCAAGTCTTCAGAGCATATTGTGTAAAAATTCACCAGATAAGTTTTGTTACGTTTGTGGACTTTATATATTGAAGTCACAACATAGGCCTATAACAGAAGATGTGAGAAAAGCATACTTTTTGTATTTTGGTTGCAAGGTAGGGTACCAAGATAAAAATTGGGCTCCCCATATTTGTTATGTGAGTTGTTATGTAACTCTTATTCAGTGGGTAAGAGGTAACAGAAGTTCTATGCCATTTGCTGTACCTATTGTAATGGTACATATAACACAACCAACACCAACGTATCACAAATGAATTGAAAGCCACTACAAATAAAATTATCTACAAGGTTGAACATATAATCATGGATAAAGGAAGTGTCATAAGCCAAAATAGATGAATAAAATGAATAATGAATTACCAGTAAATGTACAACTGAAGAAAATAAAACAAGACTAACGACGAGACGACATACATAAGTACCCAATAGATCAAACAGTGAGAAAGAAACCAGTGACAACAACATCAAGAAGAAACTTATTAAGAGTAATTTTCCTTTAAGCCATTTTATTTTTGTTCTATAATTGATCTTTTTGAAATTATATTTTGAGTAATGGAGCCAAAAGTGCCCACCTGACTGAACCAACGCACATGATAGGGAAAAATGTTAGGGAAACTAAATATTTAAGGGATAACATACCAGCCAAGAAGATATTTAACCAGATTACAGAATTATGAAGGAAGATAAAAGTAGAAATTTAATGAAGTGAAGACAGGTATAGAAGTAGATAGAAATATAAAAGCATTATATGTGACAAAGAGGAAAATAAAAAATTGATAATTTCTTCAATACTAGAGAAGAATCTCAGAAATAATCAATTCTAGTAGGGAGGCAATATATAATGGTACATATAACGCATCCAACACCAACGTATCACAAATGAATTGAAAGCCACTACAAATAAAACTTATCTACAGAGTTGAACCTACAATTATGAATAAAGGAAGTATTATAAGCCAAAATAGGGGAATAAAATAAATAATGATTTACCAGTAAATGTACAACTGAAGAAAATAAAACAAGACTAACGACGAGACAACATACCTAATTACCCAATAGATCAAACAGTGAGAAAGAAACCAGTGACAACATCAAGAAGAAACTTATTAAGAGTGAGGAAGGAATCAGTGCAGAGAAGAAGAAAATATATCCAGGTCAAACACCAAAAGGGAGATAATATGAATTATAATGAATTAGCAGGTCCAAATAAAAGTATTATTATAGAAGAAGAAAGTATAAGTGAAATGAACAACATGATTTAAATCCCTAAGCTGTAAAATTGACACTGACCTAAACTTATTAAGTAAATACCTTCCGTAACAATACCATACAAATAGAACTCAATAAAAGTTAATTATTGAAAACAGAAGTTAATAAAGAGAATGAGTAACAGTATGATAATTTCATAGCTAAATGATGTATACACATGACAAAGAGGACTATGTCCAAAACATCCGTAATAACAGATTGTAAAGTGGAATTGAAATTGTAAATGACCACTAATTACCAATAATAAAGACTGTGAAAATAAACAAACTGAAATCTAGTGATAAACAATAAATATACCAGTGCTACATAAAGTTAAATAAATCAAATGTAATGTAGAAATTCAAAACTGACAATAAACCATGGTTGAATATTTAGAATATAACATAACCTAATCTGGCCAACTAGTTTTCAATAAAACCATAGAAAAATAAGACTAAAGCAATGTTGAACTAAAATGTGTTGTAATATGACATAAATAGATAATATAAGGAACATTTATTGTACAACAGATAATGTGTTAAGGAAATATAAAGGCTGAATTGATGTAATTTAATATAACCAAATGCTTGACATATAATGGTTGCATGAGACAACAAAATTATCTAGTAAACTTGTAATAAAAGAGTAGGAACTCAACTAATAACCTTGGGTAAGGCAGAATAACGTTTAAATAAGTAAACTCAAGGATTATTGCAACCTGAATGATAATAATAACACAAACAATAAACCATAGTGACAGCTAGATGCAAGAAATCATGGTAAATTCAAACCAAAGTAATTTTCATTGTAAATGCAGAATTAACTACTGCACAATACTAACAGTGTTATCAGAACACTGATAATAGATAATAAAGCCATAATGAGATTAATTTGAAAGAGTTACAACTCATGAAAAATGTAACTTTCAAGAGTATAGATAACTCACCTAACAGACTATAATTAAGGTAATAAAACTCAGTGATAAAGAAAAAGGACACTATCAGAAGTGATAATGACCAACGCATTATGCATAGGCCATAATAAAATGTTATTATCAACTACTATTATTGTAATATTATTGATAAACAGTCTATGTGACAATAAGCCTAGGATTTGAACCTAGGAAAATAGATATTTTATAATTATTAGTACATGACTAGAAGTGAAAAGTGCATAATACTGTAACAATATGTTATCACCATGAACAAACGGGATAAAAACAATGTATTTAAGGTATTAGGTAACTTAAGAAGTATTATTATTTTATACCAAGTGCGGTTTTATCAACCCCATATCAGAACTATATGATGAGGGTATGCAAATTACTCGTAATCAAAAGATAGAAACGATGAGAGTTAGAAAAATGTTGTCAGTGTAATTATAGATAAGATATTTGACTTATAAGAAAAAATTAGAAAGTGACAAGCCCTTGCTCTTGGCTATGTGACCAGTAAATCATAGTCTCGAAGCCAGCTACTGACGCTAGGTTAAGCGTCTATTTTGACGAACCTCACCGAGAGTACACGACATAAAGACAATTAGCCAATCAGAGCTCATTAAAAAATACAAAGTGTCGAATCCCGACCAGGTAACAATAACTAATTCATCACCAACATTCGAGAGATACTCCACGTTAGCGGAGCGGCCATCACAACATTGAGTTGACAGCCGACAGCTGATAATGCACTGCTAACCTCGAAACTTTGAGTTGAGGTTAGGTCGGACCGAGAGGACAGTGAAGTCTATTTTCAAGTGTTCTATAACGGAGTTCATGCGTATAGGCAGTGTGTGATGTGAATTAATGAAAATTAATTAAAATATTAATTAATTATTAAAAGTTATAAAGTGTTAATTCTTCGAATCAAGAGAATACGCAAGTATCAGTGCAAATGATCATTATATTATATAACAAATCATTAATCAATTAAGGAACGCTAATAGCGGATTTAATTTGTTTAAATTAAATAACAAATAACCCTATTTCCACAAGGAAGGGGACTTTGAAAAATAAAATAAACAATAATCAAATGAAAGATTCTGCTAATGACAATTTTAACTTTCTTTGATTGAAATCAATTATAATAGTTTAAGAAGAGACTTTGAATAATCAATGAGGGAAAAATGAACCCTAACAATTAATAATTTTAAGATATTATTGTATTTAATTGTAGTACATGAACTCAAAGTCACACATGAGTGGACCCTAGTCGTAGCGAATTAATTTGAATTACCTGTTTTGTTTATATCCAATCTTGGAGATCATTCAGGAAAATAACACTGAATTTAATACTTAATAACGATGTACAAAATAAGTAATGCATCATAGAAGCATCCTTTAATTAATTTCAAATAAGTAAGGTTACAATGAACCGTAATTAACCTCAATTGTAAACAATGAACAATCGTTCATAATTTATGTTATGTTATAGCAACAATTAATAATTTTATTCTCCGCCTACTCATTATCACAGTTGATCATTTTATTGTTGAAGTGTATCTTGCAGACTCAAAGAACCTACTAATTTTATAAAGCATAATAACCAAAATATTTATAAAACAGATAAAAAGATTTTACGAGGCGACATCTCGTACTTCTACAAATTGACGCCAACAACGTGTGGCTTATAATCTATAGGACCCCTACCCGTACATTCTACAATATGGTTTGGCGTGAGCCAACAAACCATTTTTGTGACTGTTATAGTCTAACCAAATGTCTAACCAATACTGATGGATATTCAAAAAAGGAAAAAATAAAAAATTTACTGCCCAGCTGTGCCTTCTGCAATTAGACCTGTTCCTCATGAAGAAGGCATACCAGTTCCAGCTCCACCATTAAATTTTGAAGGTGTTATCATTCCATAGCTCAAAGATGATGAAGATCTATATACTGAAACTGAAGATTTATTGGAAAACAATGTTGATCCTACTTATTTGCCTCCTTCGAGTGACCCTCATCTCATTCAGCAAAATAAAATAAATGACTTGGTCCGTAACTTAAGCCTATCAAAACAGCAAGCTGAACGTCTCGGCCAACTTCTCTTTTAGAATCAAGACTACAAAAGTGGAATCTTTTGGCAAAAGGAACAACCATTACCTCCTTCTGAAAAAGAAATGCTAACTTCTCAGTGTTTTATAAACTGGAGGGTTCAATGTGTGTATGCTTCGACATTGTGGGGTTGATGGCTGAACTTGGAATACACCATATTACTACACAATGGCGCCTTTTTATTGATTCCTTTAAATCTATCCTGAAAGCTGTTTTACTTCATAGTTGAAATAAGAAGCCATCAATTCCAGTAGCTTACTCAGTTTCAATGAAAGAAACTTATGGAAACATGCTTGCTATTCTAAATGCAATTAAGGCAAATCTGTGGAGATTTGAAGGTAATTGCCATATTAATGGGCCTCCAATGTGGATATACAAAGTTTTACTGTTCCTTATGCTTATGGAATAGTAGAGATATTCAGAAACATTTTGTAAAGAAAGTTTGGTCAATGAGAATCTTACGATCCAGGAGAGAAAAACGTCTTGTACGATCCCTTAGTCGACGCTAAGAAAGTATTTCTTCCACTCCTACACATCAAGTTGGGATTGATGAAGAATTTTGTCAAAGCCATGGATAGAGAAGGAGAGGGATTCAATTATCTGACCGAACGTTTTCCTCGACTTAGTGAAGCTAAGGTCAAAGAAGGTGATTTTACTGGACCTGACATAAGAAAAGTAATTCGTGACCCGGAATTTGAGAAAAAGTTAAACCAAAAAGAGCTAGCAGCATGGGAAGCATTTGTGAAAGTAGTAAAAGGATTTCTTGGCAACAAAAAAGAAGAAAACTACAAAACTTTGCTTGAAAATCTTTTAAAAGGCTTACAAAGCCATGGGTTGCCGAATGTCTTTAAAAATACATTTCTTACATTCGCATAATATGGAGTTTTTCCCCAACCATTTAGGGGCAGTAAGTGATGAACATGGAGAGAGGGTTCACCAGGATATTAAAACCATTGAGGCAAGATATCAAGGCCGCTGGGATCCTGCTATGATGGGAGATTATTGCTGGGTTTTGAAAAAAGAAGATTTGACGCCACATAAGAGGAAAAAGTGAATAAAATCTAAACCAGACCTTAACAAATGGTACAAAAGTATTTTTGTTTTCTTTGAAATAGAGTGAAATAGATGTATGTAATAGATTTAGTTTAGTAATTAATAAATATATTCATTGTATATTAATACATCTGGATTTGCACCATTTATTTTCAGCTCTTTCAACAAAATTTAGGAGATAACTGTAACAATAAAAAACTGTACGTGATACAGTTTTTTTGCTGTCATTTTCGGATTCAGCGGTATAAAATACATAAGAAAAAGGATATTTTATTCGTGTTACAAAAAAAAATATTTTTTGTGGACCTGTGTTATTATGGCCTTACAGTTGGTCCCTAGCCTCTTTGAAGGATTTTTAACGGTTAGTCCATTTGAAGGGAATGGGTTGTAGCCCATGTCCAACCCTCAATCTGGTGGGCCAGGATTGTGACCAAGCTTCTATAGATGAGTTGTTTCCACCATACCTTCAGAGTCACATCTACCCCTTCTGTCGTAACATCACAGACAGTAAAGGAAAGTTTTCTTTGCCGCCTGTAAAACTCAAGGATGGTTGGACCAGGATCGTTTCCTATATGCTCTATTACTGCTGCCCTCCTCCACCAGGATGCAACCTTCCGGTCTATATATGTACTGTACTGCTCAAACAGACTCACATCTAGTAGGGTGAATCACGCAGTACGGTTTTGGATGGAGAGATACTGTGGGCTCCATTGGACACTGCCATTATTGCACCCAGCCCTACGGACTTGTGAGGACTAGAGAAAAACAGTTGTTGAATTATACAAACATTGGATATTTGACATTAGATGACACGGTAATCGTATAGGCAAGAAATGACCACTCACATTGGCAACAGTTTTTTGTATGTCTACAAAAGCTAGTTAAGTCTTAAATCTCGTAATTATATTCACTTCTTTTATTGTAAGGAATCGGGTAATGTCGGATGTAATGTACGTCTGTAATGTGTTGTTGTTTTGGTTTGATTCCCGTAATGAATTCTGATTGGTTTCTACGGAGTGTTATTTGTAATGGTTTGCCAGGTTCGTCACATCTGTTTTTCTAAGATTACACATCCCGCTAAAAAAACGTTCGCGTTTAAGTTAAATTTTTAGCCTTTTAAGCAATTAAGAGTTAAATAAAATTGTAATAATTTGATGATATTTTTAATGCAAGCGACTAAACAATGTATTAATATAGGATAAACAATGTGTACTTTGTGGTACTACAATGTTCTGAAATAGATACATGGTTTTATATACTCCTTCCGTTTATTTTCTTTACCATGTAAACATTTTCTGTAACAAACATCGGCTGTCAGTAACGTTAGTGAGGGCGTCACGCACCAGCAAACAGCGATTTTAAAGTTTCCGTTATAGTTAAATATCGCCAGTTAACGTGTGACTGTTGGAAATAAAGAGGAGGAAATTCTGAAACTGGCAGGCAGTTGCACTTACTGTTAGTCACATCCAGTAGATATTGTTGCTTTGTAGCTTATTATTAGTTCACAGCTATGTAGCAAAAGATTGTCAAATTGTTACAATTACCTATAAACTAAAAACATTAGAAATGTAACATGGGAATGTATAAATTAAATAGAAAACCACTCGGTGAAATTTGTATGTACTGTCTTCAAAATTCTTATAATCGTAATTCACTCTGAACAAAATGTTTTTTTTAATAATGAGGTGCACGTGTTAAAGTCTACGATCAAGGAGGCAATGTGTTGTAGAATAATTAAATGTGTGTAGATGGGTGTAGACAATAAATAAATTACTCAAAACGATTCTCTTAAAAAATTAAAGTTATAGACAACTTAGATAACTATAATAGAGTTGTTTAACAAAAGACTTCTGATGTTTGCAATGAAGACATAGAACACACCCGTAGTAGGCCTGTATGAGCTCAGCATATAGCCTGAAGAAATTAATTCCTGCAGGAGCATATTTGGGGCCATCAATAGGTAAAAACGGAAATGGGCAGACTCTTTACAACAGAATAGATGTCAAGTAGTAAATAAAATTTATCAAATTAAACATAATAAAGTTTTATAATGTATTTTTAAAACCGATACAAGAATACTTAATAACTGAGTATTAATAATAAAGGCAGTTTAAATAAATGATATACATATTGTTTATGAATTATGAATTAATTTCTATTGTTATGTTGTATTTAACTGTGATTAATAATTTATTCAACTAGCTCCATAGCATTAAAATGAGAATTTTTCATTTATTTAACTGTGATTAATAATTTATTCAACTAGCTCCATAGCATTAAAATGAGAATTTTTCATTTAAAAGTAAACAATTTTAATTAATTAATTTTAATTTTAAATGATGGAGACTTGATTTGTTGTTTGATAAATAAATATAATCATGAATACTGCACGGTCAACGGCTACCGGATTAAAATATTGAAGCACGTACCAATCATCCAATACAGTCATCACACTACGAGAATACATTAACAGCTCAGTATTTCCATTAATTAACACATTTATCTGAATCATTAAGCCACTTACCTTATGGTTTTCAGCGCAAGATAAAAAAGACGAATTGTTTGGAATTAATTTTTAGCTTTAGTGCTATATGAATTATAATAGAACAGGTACACCAGTTTTTTAACGTTTTAATTCATAAAATCATAAATTCTCTCAATGCCGCCTATAGCTGTTATGTAAATTGCCAAAAAAACGACTGATTTTTGTATATCGAAATGTAAAAATTTCTTTTTTAAGTGTATACTTTAGGTGTAATCTTAAAAGTAAATAATTATTAACTTAATTAATGAAGTGGTCTAATTACGAATACGGTGACTAAAAGCAGATATATGATTGAAGGTACATTTTTTTACTTAAGAGAGGTACTTTATTAATGAGCGGCTTGTCTACTTTTTTCGTGATGTTTGAGACTTGCCCGAAAAGACAAACGTCAGGCTGATATGGGGCAAGACCCCTTCAGCCGATCGGTAGGATGTGAGGGGACGCACGCCAGTGCAGACCGGTAGTGAAGAAGGTGGAGGCACGTTGAAGGTAGAGTAGTGCGTGTGTGTGTAGTAGTTTGTAGCCATGTAGGTAAAGGAAGTGGCTGATGGAAGTGCCATTAAGTTTAGTTTATACATGAGAACGGCCAAGACAAGGACAAGTAGCGCAGGTCGCCATGAGGAAGGTTTATGAGGCGGTTTATGAGGAAGGAAGGTCTGCGGATTTTGGGGGTAGTTCTGTTGATGGAGGTGGCTATGGATTGTAGGGAAGTACGTTGTTTTGCAGTTTGTATTTCCAGTTTATCTTGTACAGGAAGGAGTCAAGGTTAGGGAAGAGTTTGTTGAGTGCATACAGAGCAGTATTAGAGGTTTTGGTGAGGGGAGGTCTGCGGTAGATAAGTCAAAGAGCTCGCCTTTCAGTGATTCGGAAGGGTTTGAGGCGGGCGGGGTCGGCAGTCAGACGTAAGGGATGTCATGATAGGGCGGGTATAAGCAGTGTAGGTTTGGCTAAGAAGTACGATGAAGCAACGATCGTTGCTACTGACAGTTCTAAGAGAGCGGATTTGTTTACGGGCTTGATTGGAGGTCATGTGATATGAGGTCGCCAGGTAAGTTTTGAGTCAAGCGTGACGCCAAGATATTTGCAGACACGCTTCGGTATTATGGTTGATGGGCCTACGCGGACTGGAGATTTAAAGAAATGTTGCGTCGTGTGGAATTCAAAACACAAACTTGGGTTTTCTCCGCGTTTACGGAGATTTGCCATGTGTTACAGTAGTTTATGAAGGGCTTTAAAACTAACTGTAGTTTAGATAGAGCTTGCCAGTGAACTCCAGCGGAGACCCAGTAGATAGTATCATCAGCATACTAGGCGAGACGCGCTGAAGGATAAACCAAAGACAGTGGAGGGAGGGGTATCTTTGGTGAATAAAATGTAGAGTAGCGGGCTAATGGCGGAGCGCTAGGGCACACCGGCATTGAGTTGGAAAGGTGCCGAGAGATGCTGGCTGACTCGGACTTTAGCTGTGCGTCCATCCAAGAACTGAGAAAGCCATTTTATGATTGTAGGGGGGAAGTGATATCCGAGGATCTTGAAGCGGAGGCGAGACGGAATCGAAAGCTTTTCGAATGTCGAGAAGTGCTAGGATGGTCGGGTGTTTATGGGGAAAGTTGTCTAGGATGGCGCTGGTCATCTTATATGTTCTAGCCAGGGCGAAAGCCGCCCTGGGTACTGGGAAAGACTTTATGAGCTTGTAGATGGGGATGTATCCTGGCGACTAGGATTTTTTCAAAGAGCTTGGAGATCGCAGGGGTGAAAGGTGGGGCGATAGTTAGCAGGTAGTCTGGCGGATGTAAGAGGTTTGGGAAACATCAGGACATGGGCGTGTTTCCAAGCCCGTGGGACGAATCTGAGGAAGAGGCTGGCTGTAAATAGGTTGGCGAGGGCTTCTAATGCAGTATCGGGGAGGGCTTCTAAAATTCGGTTAGGTATTCCTTCAGGGCCGGGGACAGTATTACGAGATTTTGATAATTTAACTTTAATGTCGTCGATGGTAATGGGTTGCTCCAGCGGATGGTCATGGTCTGTAGTCAGTACGTCAAACGGGGTGAAAACATCAGCGTGAGTGGCAAGAACGGTATCTATGGAGCGTTCGGCAATTGCGTCGACGTCAGGGGTGTCTGGACGGCTATGGACCGACTTGAGACTTACGCCATTACTTACAAGAAGACGGCCGTGTGACAGGATAGGGGTATCGGGTTTGGATGTATCATGGAGGCATTTGACTTGCTCCAGAATTTGTTGGGATTAGTGTTAAAGAATTCTTGCACTGAAGTACAGAGACTTTCAAGGCAAGAGGAACGAAAATCACGTAGGGGGTCTTCACTTCGTTTGAGAGCCTTCTGTACTCCGAAAAGAAATGCTCGATTTGCCGGTCTCTATTCGAGAGGCGACGAACCCAGCGTTTCGGCGGATCAGTGCAAGGACTTGAGGAGGGAACCTCTGTTAAATTTCTGCTTGTCTACTAGTGTTATCGTGCTTAATAAACATTCTGTACCGACTGCAGAGGGAACCGAAGTGATATCCTAATAGAAAAATCCAAATTAATAAGCCTTTGTTATTGCTTTAGAACGTTTGAACAGAATGTTATATGTTTCTCAGCCTTGTTAGGCCTATTTGACTGCGGATAGGAGTATTCGAGTAATTAACTCATTTTTAAATCGGAAATTAAGTCACTAAGACTAGCCGGACACTAGGTTTTTTAACAGCGGATATTAAGAATTGTTGTGACAACTCCGTTACTATACGACCCAACGAACGGAAAGAAGACAGACATACTCAGAGCACATAAGATTTTAAAGTCATTGTATTGGTATCCGCGTCACAATTATTATAATTAAACTTTAAAGTTTTTACCTTAATCCGTCTATGTGACCGCTTAATTTTTCTTCTTTGTCTTCTTACGCGTTTCGGATTGTGTTAATCCATCATCAGAGATTAAAAAATTCGTCAGTTAAGACTTCGTTAAACATTAAAAGTTACACAAAAAGACATTTAAAAATATAGTCCACAACACAGCGACGTACGCGGAGTCTTAACCGACGAATTTTTTAATCTCTGATGATGGATTAACACAATCCGAAACGCGTAAGAAGACAAAGAAGAAAAATTAAGCGGTCACATAGACGGATTAAAGTAAAAACTTTAAAGTTTAATTACATAAGATTTTGTCTGATGATTCAGTCGTTTATAAATTTTTTATTAGCTTGCCAAATAAAGGGTTGAAGATGACATAGAAATATGTGACAGGACGAAATAAGAAACGCAGCTAATAAACAAGAGAAAAACTGGACTAAATAGCCGAAATAACACATGACTGGAAGAAATGAAGGAAATTATGGTAATGATAAGTATGCTGAACGCTCAATGACACAAACCGCGTCAGCTTCCCTTGGGAGTCGATAATGTGTGGGCGTTGCTTTGTTTATGATGATCGGTCTGCTAATCGCGACAAACAAGTTAAAAATATCCTAGAGTTACTGCAAGTAATATTGTAAGTTCTATTTCGCGAAAGTTCGAGAGATCCGATTAGGGTATAAACAATTTAAGCGTATTGGATTAAAAAGCGTAATCATAATACACTATTTTAGCAGTAACAATATCTGTTCGCGGTAAAAGTATATATAAACGTACACGTGAGAAATATCTATACGGTCGCCAACGACCCTAAGGCCAGACAGAGTATATCAATCCACGTACTTATTTAGATCTAGGATCATTCAGGATCAACCCGTCGCCTGAAGGATCTGCTGTCGACAGTAAACAGAAGTGAACCTATATTATTTATGTACAATAAAACAGAATTATTTTATAGAAAGACTATATCACATCAGTAAAGGCTTTATAGTAAATAAAACAAAAATAATTTTTAAATATTAGTTATTTCATTTTGTAGAAAAAAATTTTTGTTGTATTACATAGGTCAACAGAGACAGATTAATTATTTTTTTATAATCTGTTTTTAAAGGTCAGAAGATTGTTAGAAAAGAATAGCATCATTAACAAATCCACTTCATTCTAGTACAGTATACATCGCCTAATTAGTCTATGCGTCACCTATATATCGCAGTACATACCATAGAAATATTAGCGTGTTTATCATAGTAGTGTGTATTTTAAACTGTACGTGAACATTATTACAAAAACAATGAACTGACAAACACAAATATGATTTTATACTTGCAAGTGTATAAAATTATTGTGTTTGTAGTAGCAAACTGTACTTGTATCTTCACTCATTTCTATCATTTATACTTTAGGCCTTTAAGAAATTTCCATAACCCCCCTCCCCAATTGATTGGTGAATAATGTACGTAGAGTAATATAGTGTTATGAATGGGAATGTAAGTATCACGTTAGCATTTTCTTAGAGAATTATTTATTTTTATTTTTATCTCTCTGAATACTTGACCTTATTCCCCAGTGCTATGTTTTAGGCCCACTGTAATTGACTTTCATTCTGTTTTCCTGTATTCCTAGTTAAGGATTTACTTCATACCGAGAAATCGCTGTATTTCACCATGTACTTTCCTATACTATCTGTATAATGAAGGAATGTTGTTCCAAGCATAGATACCATGATACAGCTGCGACTGCCAACCATCAACAACGGCGCGATAAAACATTTAATCGTCATTAGTAGGAGGTATAAACTTTGACATTATTGGCGAGCGTTCCGACGTACCAGTTTTATCTCTTCGGAAAGCGCAGAAATCCAGCAACGCTGAAAAATGTGTTGTGTGGAATTATGTGTCGCAAAATGTAAAGGGCAACCAATAGCTCATCTTGCACCGAATATGTTTTACCGAAACAAATAAACTTATTCTTTGGAATTATGAAAGATATCCGGGCTGTTTGGCCGTGGTCCCTGGTTAAAAACAAAACCAAACGTTTCGGCAGCCCCACTGGCTGTCATCATCAGTGGTATAAAATTTCTGCACTTTGGGTGTCTACGTGCAGGCCCACAGTACTGTGGTATAGACTAAAGCTGTCCTGCCATGCCACCTGTACATATAAATTCAGCAGTCCCACGTACAGGTAAAAATGACACCATCAACCAATCACAACAGAGATGGTGTATGATTGGCTCGCACCAAGCTACGCCATTATGTGACTCACTTGTTTTCCAAGAAATACTGTGGGGAAGGCTGCTGATTTCCCGCGATGCTACCTGTGCTAATTGTTTACTAATTGCAACCCCCGCACAGGTAAGTACAGCATCACCGGCCAATCAGAAACAAGAAGGTGTGTGAGAGGCTCGCATCGCGCCATGCCATAATGTACTTAATGAGATGC
Source organism: Magicicada septendecula (assembly GCA_034769895.1). NCBI lineage: Eukaryota > Metazoa > Arthropoda > Insecta > Hemiptera > Cicadidae > Magicicada > Magicicada septendecula. Next base: position 285,520,885 of record CM068369.1, on the reverse strand, counting down.
TTTCACCCCGCCGATTCAGGGAGTCTACCTAGAGCATTTGCCCGGGTAGGCTGTGTCTGTTTCTGCTCTGCAGAATTTTCTCAATTTCTGCGGAAATATTGTTTTTACAACATTCTCATCATCACCATTGTATTCAGCATCATCAAGTTCATCGGATTCTTCGCATTAACAGTGCAAATCAGTTTTTGTTTAGCTTGGGCGGGAGTTTTTGTTTCCGTGTGCTGTGCGGTCTGTGTCGAGTTCAATTGTGCCTGTGGATAGTTTTCAGTGTCTGGTGATCCCTCTATCCTAGACCTAGCGTAGACGTTCATTTCGGCTTGTCCGAAATGGCGTCGAATACGCCCCCGAATCCTCTGCCGGCGCCGCTTGTTTCCTTAATGGAAACATGCTCAACCGGCTTCCGTTCCACTCCACTTCCTCACGACAGTGAAAGTGATAGTGAAAGTGATAATAGTGCGGTAGATATGTGCAGTGTTGGGTCGGGGGACGGACAGTTCTCGCTTGTGGAGGGCAAATCTGCCAAACGCAAGCGAAAACTGGCCCAAACTCCGCCGCCCGCCTCAGCTGCAGATCTGCCGTCTAATCATGGTAACAGCGGCACTCAGCGCGTGCAACGTCAGTATCCAGCTACTACCCAAACTGTGTCCTCCCCACGAATTCCTCCTATTGTAATTCCTGATAATAGGAATTATTCTGAACTTTTACGTTCCTTATCCCGAGCTCTCCCTTCGGTCAAGTTCGAGGCGAGGTGCCAAGGCGCCTCGCTAAAGCTGGCGACCGCTACAATCCCAGACTTCCGCTCTGTTCAGTCATTCCTGACAGAGCGTAAGATTTCTTTTCATACATTTGCCCTCCCGTCAGAGCGAGAAATCAAGGTCGTTCTGTCGGGAGTTCCTTCCTTCACTGATACTGATGCCATCAGGCAGGAACTTGTTGCGCTCGGCTATGCGCCGACCGCGGTAAGCGTCCTGCATGTTGGCAAAGGTGATGACCGCCGACCTGTTAACAGCTTTCTTGTAAAATTACTGAAAGTAGGCCCTTTCGAGGAGATTTACACTCTCCAGAATCTTCTGCACCTACGGGTGAAAGTCAGAACATTTGACCCGCGGCCCGGCCCCTCGCAGTGTTTCAACTGCCAGAGGTTCGGCCACAGCAGTCTTTTCTGTCATCAGCCCCCGCGTTGTGTGCGTTGTGCTGAACCTCATCGTGGCTGTGATAAGCCTACGACGGGGTACACAGCTAAATGCTGCAACTGCAAAGGAGCCCATCCGGCTAATTACCGAGGCTGCCCTAACTTTATCGCCGCCATGAAACCGCAGCGACCTCCTGTGCGCCCTGGCGCGCAGGCAGGCCGTGTAGCTGGTCCTGGCCCTAACCGGCGAGCGGCTTTCCCGCCTCTCACTGGTTCATCTGCCAAGGTCCCGGCAGCAACTCCGGTTGCTTCCGGTGCCGCTGTCTCGCCTGCAGTCGTCGCTTCGGCGCCGCCTGCAGCGGCCTCAATCCCGGCGCCTACCGGAGCGCCCGCATCTTCCTACGCGGCCATGGCCGCTAAATCAGCCCCGCCTCCAGCCCGATCGGGCAAATCCAAGCGCTCTCGTCGTCGCCGGAACTCCGCCGGCCGACCTACATCGTCACAGGTTCCACCTGTACCCTCTCCGCGGGCTCGACCCGCCCCCAGTCATCGTCCTCAACCTTCCAGCGAGCAGTCTACTACTCAGTCCACCAGCCCAGAGCCATCTGCTACCCCTGTCGAGGCCAGTCAGGCTTGTCCTCCTGAATCCCGGGAATCTTCCCGGGCTTCGGCGGATCCCCTGACTGCCTGGGCAGATAATCTAGTTGCGTCTATCAGGACTGCTCGCGATACTACCACAGTGCTTGCCCTGGTGTTCCAATCTTTAGCTACCCTCTTTCCTCTACTTCCCCTAAATGGCTAATAGCCTGAGGATCGTTGCGTGGAACGCCTTCGGGCTACTCCCCAGGCGATCTGAACTGATGACTTTCGTGACGGAGTATGATGTTGATATCATCCTTCTTTCCGAGACTCATCTGGCTCATTACCACTCGTTTTCCCTTCCTACCTATGCCTGTTATCGTCAGGATCGTCCCCTACGGCCTCGCTGTCCCCCCTCGGGGGGCACAGCTGTTTTAGTCCACAGGCGGATATCCCACAGGCTTTTGCCTCCTCTAGATACATCTATTATTGAAGGCTGCGCGGTGGCGGTGGACGCCGGCGGATCGGAGCTGCGCGTTGTTTCTGCGTACCTCCGGCCTGGCCGGCGAACTCCGCCACCGCCCGAGGAGTGGGACGCCCTCCTCGACCACCCCCTCTCAACCAACGTAGCCGGCGACTTAAACGCCAAACACCCTTCATGGAACAGCCGCGTTGTCAACGCCTATGGAAATTCTCTGTTCCGGTTCGTCTCTGGCGACCCGGCACTTAATGTCATCGGCCCTGAAGACCCTACCTACTTCCCCTTTCACGGCCATCGGCCGGACGTTCTTGACATAGTAGTTGTCAAGAACGTTGCCCGCAACATCGAGGTCTCGTCTGTGTCGGACCTTTCGTCCGATCACAATCCCCTTGTTATAACTGTTCGAGAGCTGTCGGCGTCACCCCGACTTCCCGCTCAGATTGTTCGGAGAGTCAACTGGCGATCCTATCATGACGAGCTCTCTCGAAGGTTACCATCTCTCCCGGCGGACCCAATCGCCACTCGTGACGATCTGGATCTACGCGCCACAAATCTTCAGGAATTGGTCCAAGGTGTCATGGATCGACACACCTACGCACTCGAGGTGAATCATCGTAAATCGGCCTTACCTGCGGAAGTACTCCACGCCATCTGGCTACGGCGCCAGCTCCGCCGCAGATGGCAAAGGACCCGTGACCCAGTCGTTAAGCGACGATTTCAACAACAGTCCCTTTACGTTCAGCAGCTACTGCGGGACGTAAACTCTGATCGATGGGACTCATACCTTGAGTCTCTTGAAGTCGACCACGCCTCCGTCTGGAGAGCGGTGAGTAGACTGACCCGCGAGAAGAGATCTCGCAACCCGCTGGAAACCCCGAACGGGGTTGTGTCTTCATCAGAAGGCAAGGCTGAGGTCTTCGCCGACTGCATGGAGTCGCAATTTACCGTTCATCGAGGCGTTTCGGACCCTGCCCACTCGGCAGAAGTCCGGGACTTCCTATCTGGTTATTTTTCTCGCCCTCCCGCTGCCCCAGACCTCCCGTTCGACAGAGACGAACTCGTTTCGTCTGTCTGTCGACTAAACCGCCGTCGCGCCCCCGGTCCTGACCGGATCGGGGCCGCTGCATTAAAATATCTCCCGGCCTCAGGCGTTGACCTCGTTCTCGAGCTGTTCAACTCTTGTCTCCGGCTACAGTACTTTCCCCGCCTGTGGAAAAATGCCAACATCGTTATGGTTCCTAAACCCCGCAAGCCGCGCATGCTTCCTGAAAGCTATCGGCCAATATCTCTCTTGCCAGTTATCTCGAAGGTGTTCGAGCGGCTCCTGCTGGCCCGCATCTCGCCGTTGTTGGATAATTTTATCCGCAACGAACAGTTCGGGTTTCGCAGAGAGCACTCGACCACGCTTCAACTAGTCCGCGTGGTAACGCAACTCTGACGCCACCAACAGGCGAGCGGCTACGGCCGCCGCACTGCTGGACGTGAGCAAGGGCTTCGACAAAGTCTGGCACGAAGGTCTTCTCTTCAAACTCGCTAACTCCCCCTTACCATCGTCCATAGTGTTTTTCCTCCGGTCGTATCTCAGCGACCGAACCTTCAGGGTGAGCGTCGACGGAACCTGCTCTGCAGTTCGTCCTGTCGCCGCCGGCGTACCTCAGGGATCTGTCCTCGGCCCCGTTCTGTACCTCGTGTACACGAACGACCTGCCTGTATTGCCCGGAGTCACGTTGTCTTTGTTCGCTGACGATGCAATGTATCATTACAGCTCTGTGTCCCCGCGTTTTGCGAGTACACAGTTGCAGCGTCAGTTGGACCAGCTTCCGGACTGGCTACGGAAATGGCGGGTGACGATCAATACGGAGAAATCCGAGGCGATCTGTTTCACTCGTAAGTCCATCTCCCGATGCCAGCCCCTCTCCCTGGAAGGGAGGCCTATCGCCTACAAAGAGTCGGTGAAGTATCTAGGCGTTCGGCTAGATCGTCGCCTTTGCTTCAACGCCCACGTGACGGACACCCTTGCCAAGGCTCGCGGCGTCCGAGCCAAACTTTACCCATACCTCGCGTGCCGCAGCCCCCTGGCGCTGCGCACGAAAGTTACACTCTATCTGTTGTTTCTCCGGTCTGTACTGACCTATGCGGCACCTGTTTGGTGGTCACTTGCCTCCGCCACCAACAGGCGTAGGCTGGAAATTTTCCAATCCAGAACCCTCCGTTTCTTGTCGGGATCTCCTTGGTTTGTTCGAAACAGTGTAATTCGAGGAGGTCTACGAGTTCCTGCTCTCTCAGCCTTTGTCTGGTCATTAGCTGCGACTCTCTTTGCCGCAGCTGAGACCTCTTCCTTCCCTTACCTCAGGACCATCAGCACCACGCAACCACCTCCCCCTGTCCGGGTCAAACGCCCTCGGGCGATTCTCGATGACCCGCCATAAGTTTAAGTAACCTGCTTAAACCTCAATTTGAATATTCACTATCTGCCCATGCCCCAGAATTTACCTGCAAAGCTGTTTCCTTCCTCCCTTCCTAGTATGCCGACCGCGCTGAATGCCGCTGCTACGCGCTATCACTGGCACGGAGGCTCTCTGCCTCGCGGGGAGCGACCGACGCCTCACGGCGTCTGCACGCGGGACTGGGAACGGGTGACATCTGTCATCTGAACCCGTTCATGCGGCAGTGCCCACTGATTGCAAAAATTTTAAAATAAATAAAAATTAAAAACCTTTCTCCCCCGCCTTCTCAGTTAACTGGTTGGCGGTTGTCCATTCCTGATATTAGGCACCAGTCGAAGAACCAGAACTATGTATATCTACAGGCAGCCATTGAGCTCGACTCAGATGCTGCAGTCATGCACCGGGTGCAAAGACGCCCCGCTACTACAATGCTACATGCTGCTACATGCTACCGCCGATTCATAGCGATCGCAGCATGCTTCTGAATCAAAACGGACTCCATATGAAGACGAGGGAAGTAATCACTCACCGCCGACAAGAGTTTCGTCTCATCGAAACGGATCCGATGGTCGGCATTGGCGAGCGCGTGTTCGGCCACGGCAGACTTCTCCGGCTGTCCCAGTCTACAGTAACGGCTATGTTCACCCACGCGTGTGCGGACGCTGCGCTTCGTGGTACCAATGTACACCTGGCCGCATGAGCAGGGAACTCCGTACACACCGCACGATGACAGCGGATCTCGGACATCCTTCGTCGGCCGCAAGAACTGGTGTATCTTCTTTGTCGGCTTGAATACTGGCCTCACACCGTGCCGACTGAGCAGCCTACCAATGCGGTCCGTCACCCCATGAATGTAGGGCAACGCCGCGAAACCGACGGTCTCCCGTGAATCCACTTCCGGCCTGGCTGTTCTTCTCGGCCGGACCGCACGTCTCACCTCCCCGACGGAATACCCATTGGCCTGCAGCGCTAGTTCGAGGTGGCACAGCTCATCATCGAGGTACCGGGGCTCGCATATCCTCCTAGCCCGGTCCACCAAGGTCTTCAACACCGCCCTCTTCTGGCTGGGATGGTGGTTCGACTGTTTATGGAGATAGCGGTTAGTGTGCGTCGGTTTTCTATAAACTTTATGTCCGAGGCTGCCATCGGTCCTTCTAAGGACCAACACGTCCAGAAAAGCCAGCTGATTGTCGGTCTCCCTCTCAACGGTAAACTGTATCCGTGGGTGAACCTGACTGAGATGTGCCAGGAACCTGCCGAGTTCTTCCTCATCATGGCTCCAGATAACAAATGTGTCATCAACATACCGGAACCAGCACCTCGGCTTCAGCGGAAAAGATGTAATTGCCCGTTGTTCGAACCTTTCCATATAAAAGTTCGCCACCACAGGAGTGAGTGGACTCCCCATGGCCACACCATCAATCATTTCGAAGAACTCACCGCCGTACTGAAAATATGTAGTTTTCAGAACATGCCGGAAAAGCGCTGTAATGTCTGCCGGAAAAAGGTTAGCTAAGTGGCCAAGGACATCATCTACGGGCACCATGGTGAACAACGAAACCACGTCAAAGCTGACCATTATGTCTCCAGGCTGCAACGACAACCCACCGAGCCTTTCAAAAAAGTGTGTTGAATCCCTCACATATGACTCCGTACCACCTATATGTGGCCGGAGAAGCTCGGTCAAGTGTTTAGCCAGATGGTAGGTTGGAGATCCTATGGCGCTGACGATGGGTCTGAGCGGGACGTCCGGCTTGTGGATTTTGGGGAGCCCATAAAGCCTAGGTGGAAGGGCTTCCGAACACCGGACGGCTGCCTTCACATCAGACTCCAAGGAAGACCGCTTAACCAGAAAATCGGTCCTTTTTAGGACCACTGCGGTCGGATCTCTTCGCAGTTTTTTGTAGTTTTCTGGGTCCAGCAGTTCCCCGATCTTCCGTTGGCAGTCTTCGGTGTTCATTACAACAGTCGCACTCCCCTTATCCGCCGGTAATATGATGACAGGCTCATCCCGCCTTAATGTCCTTAGTGCCCGCAGCTCACTCACTGGTATGTTGCATCGCGGCGGTTTCGCTCTAGCCAGGATCCTCGATGCTTCGATCCTGACTTCATCTGCCTGTTCACGCGGCAGCCGCCGCACTCCAGCTTCAACGTTGGCAATGATGTCCTCCACTGGAATCTTCTTAGGGGCCACTGCAAACTTCTCTCCCCTCACCAAGACAGCAGTTTCGGTGGTGGTAAGCTGGCGGTCCGACAAGTTCACTACAGTCCTGTCCGTCTCTAAGCTGCTTCGCTGTTGTCCCTGGTTGTTCTTCTCGGGGAACAATTAAATTACTAATTTAATTACTAATTTGTTGCAATTAGTAAACAATTAGCACAGGTAGCATCGCGGGAAATCAGCAGCCTTCCCCACAGTATTTCTTGGAAAACAAGTGAGTCACATAATGGCGTAGCTTGGTGCGAGCCAATCATACACCATCTCTGTTGTGATTGGTTGATGGTGTCATTTTTACCTGTACGTGGGACTTTGCTGAATTTATATGTACAGGTGGCATGGCAGGACAGCTTTAGTCTATACCACAGTACTGTGGGCCTGCACGTAGACACCCAAAGTGCAGAAATTTTATACCACTGATGATGGCAGCCAGTGGAGCTGCCGAAACGTTTGGTTTTGTTTTTAACCAGGGACCACGGCCAAACAGCCCGGATATCTTTCATAATTCAAATGACACCGGCCGTGAAAGCCTAAGGAATAATTTACTCTTTGGAAATATAAGTAAGACTCATTTTAAAAGTAAATATAAATTCTAATTTCCTCCCTAATTTTGTCACTTTTGTACAGATTCGTATAATTTTATTAAACTACTACGAGGATAAAACATACACACACACACACACAAATGCATAGACACAGTACACTCACTCACAATTATAAAGGCACACGATAGCAAACAATACCAAATTTACAAACTAAACTTTAAATTATTTAACAATAATGTCCAAGCGCCCAATTGTAAATCTGCAATAGAGATTGCCAATTCAATTTGCGATAAACGATTTTAACTCAGTAGAGTTCATAACAAGCTTAAGCAGCGAATAGATAAGCAAACATGAATGGCAGATAGAAATCTCAACGTCTGATTACGTGTGTATAGTCAGTATATTCAGGTTATGACGTCACTATTACAGGACGCAAATTGAGTCAGGTTTTGATAGGTAATACCGCTGCTGCGCTGTTCTGATCGATGAGGCATCTCACTCCTCAGCGTCCCGACGCCACCTAACACCCACTTATCAATTTACTTGTTAAAGTAAATGTGATTCTAGCGTTTACCTCTTAGTTAACGTTACATCTCATCGAACACTTTTGATCAGAGAAAACTCATTTCTCATAAGTATTAAAAACTATTTCTTCGGATAAGACATCGTTTTATTGTATTCAGTTCCAACCTCTAATCAGTTATTGAATCACGTACAAAAATAAGAGATAAAACGTCAGTGGAATAATATTGTATTTAACATTAAATTTAATCTAAAGTACCAGAGGCTGTGTGTGGTAGCTGAAAACAAAGTTACATGTCTTGTTCTTGTATTCTGGATTAAGTAGACACCTGTTTCGGTTTCAGAAGCCTTATATGCATTGTAAATTTAAACTGTTTTATTACAAATGCGTTGAATTACAAATCAGACCATCGTTTTCTGGCCTTTCTTAAATTATGACTACTCTGTGGAGCACAAAAATATTCGGCCTTTGGTAGAGAGTCCTTTTCCGTCCGAAGAACGTGTTGCCTTCATCTATTCTTAAATTCATAAACTTTTTAAAACAATGGGGACATCTTAAGCTCACTCCGTGTAAATTCTGTATATCTATATGAAATTCAGACATCTTAAACGTTTAACGTTTTATTTTCAGGATTGTGTCAGTAACATTAATAATACTGTAAGTTCCAACATTGTACTTGAAAACGTTGTATTTTATGTTACATCTTTCTACACTTTTTATAGCTTACTTGTCAGCAATTTTATTCTCTGCGTTTTTTTGAAATTACTCCTTCATAGGCGAGATTCAGCAAATAAACTTTGGCCCGGACTACCGTGGTAATACCTTTTTCCTAACATTTCAGTCCCAACAATCTAGGCCTTTCAAATAGTTAAGAAAAATTATTACAGTCGGCACAGATGGAGACAGTCGGACAGGTTTAACTATGGCAGATAAGGTTAAGGCAGATACGTAAACAATGTAGATATTATTGGCTTAATATACAGTATCTGATGTAACTGGCTTAGTATGAGAGGGGAGGTAAATGATCATTTGTTTTACACTGCGTGTTTTACTTTATTGGTCAGAGACGTAGATTGTGAGGAAAGCGATAGAGGTAGGATTATTGGGTTGACATAATGATCAATGTACCGGAGACTTCTTTTTTACGGATGCATACGTAACTGATCGTGATGACTCGTCAAGTAACAATGTAATGGGTAGTAAGTTGCAAATCAGAGGGCATTCCGGAATGTTGTGTTATTTTTGAACTGTGAGCTGGACAAAATGTTTAAAATGTTGTGTGTCTCTATTAAAGTGTTTCACTATCTCCATTACCAATTTAATGGATTGTTGAATTCTAAGATTATAAAACATTAAAGAAGTTCAACTTTCCTCTTGATAAGTTCAACTTATCAATAAAAGCGACAAATTAGAAAGATAAACTAAATTAGACATGTTAAGGAAGGAAAGAATATTAACAACAGATTTTAACAAAACAGTGGAACGAGAAATGCCTAGAGGTAATGTAGGTTAAAGCTCTTGGATTGTATGTTTGTAGGGTGCGTATGAATAAATGAAGGAAATCAGCAATGGGTCCTGCCACACCGCAGACACTATATCATGATGATAAAAGTGAACTAAGTTTACAATATAATTACTCGTTTGTTCCGCTGTTCTCTATTTATTCTGAAGATAATACTTTCATTTCACGATAAAAGTGTAAACGCAACACGATTATAGAACTAAACATAGAGATTAAACACACTATATCACTCGAATTCGAAGCTACATACTTTTATTTTACGGTAAAACGTACATACATAACATAATAACAAAACTATCGAACTATCGACAGAGGCTCACTCGAATTTGAAGCTACTTATTTTCGATTCACGGTAAACAGACATTACGCAACAGAGTTACAAAACTACTGACAGAGTCTCACTAGATTTTGAAGCTACATATTTTTGTTTCACGATAAACTTATATACACAACATACAAATTACAAAACTAAAAACTTCAATTATTGAAGTAAACACAAGCTCAGTATACACTCAGTATTTGTTGTAGTATACAACAAATATTTCACTATTGTTGAACGTTTTAAAGCTCAAATAATACAGACACTAAACAAAATATTAGATGTTACAGTTATCAATATTTGTTGGCAGTTTATTGTCTGTTTTCTTCAGAAGATATTTTTAACATTATGGTGCTAAGTATCCGACAAAACCCAGTTATTGCGAGGAGAGTACCGGACGAATGAAATACGGTGAAGGTCATTGACGCAGTTAAATTTGTATAAATGAATCACTCAATGTTAAAAGGCCATAATTGACATCTTTTTTTATTTTCATGCTTTCACTGAAGTGAATAATACATAGGTAGATGCATCGTTCTTCGTCAAAACGGCATAAAATATTTTAGTATTTAGTACAAATTAACAGAGTTTTAAAATTCTTGATTCATGATAAAATAACATCTAATTGCTTAGTATGTTCTTTTAACATTAACCTTTCAGCTGTAGTACACATCAGCTGATCGTGTAAAAGTGTTAACACGTCTCAGTTTATTCTCATTGTTAAAATTTTATTAACATCATTATCTAAGTTTCATAAGTGTGCATAAAATCAGTAATGTCAGGCAAAACTGGACTGAGTTAAAAAAACCTGAACTGTAGATAATTATGAGAGAAACAAAATAAAGAATGTTAGGCTTACGAGTTGCAATGAAGGCAATGGGAAGAAGAAACCTTTCTCTTTTCCATAACTTTATGTCATATTTTATATAACATAATATGTAACCAAAATAGATTAAGGTATATTTTGGAGCTTCTTATCTACATCTTTTGTTTCATTGAAAAGATTTTGAGGAATCAGAGACCTTAAAGCTGAAAGCAAACAGATACAAGACAAAAAAAAGCGTATCAGTTTCTATCTTGATCCAAACAGTAGAGCTAAGATTTACGAGCACGTTGAAGTCCTTCCTAAATTAAATTTTTACAAAAAAATGCAAATAGTGAAATGAACAAAACTGAAATCCTTTGTGCTGTAGAAGAAACTGGATACACAAGTTTCTTTTACGAATTACTGGAATCACTTCAAGGACCAGTTTGATTTGCTTTTTGGTCAACAACATGTTCACTGTGAAGATCTCATCATCATCATCATCATCATCATCATCACCACCACCACCACCACCACCACCACGACTTTAAAGACTAGGCCTGGGTTCCGGAACCCATCTCCTCCTCGGTCTACCGACATCTATCTTCCAAATAGGGTGATAACCCAAGGCAGCCGCAGGTAGACGGATATCAGGCATGTGGTTCAAATGTTCACGCCATCTCCTTCTGTGGTCTTCAGTCTCTTGGTGCAATGATACAATGTTTAAATCACGTCTATTATCCTTGTTCCTTCTCTGATCCAAGAGAGAACAACCTTGCGTCCCTCTTAGAAATTCATTTCGGCTGCCTGAATCCTCTGCACGTCCCTTTTACCCAAAGTCCATGTCTCGCTAGCATACAGGAATGTGAGGACAGCCACAATTTTATAAAACTTTATTTGGGTATCCTTCCGCGTTTTATTTTTCAGATATCTATGAATCGTTTCACAGGTGCGTCTAAATATTGTTAGCTTACTATCCTGATATGAAGAGCTTAAAATTAAAACTAAATCTCCCCATGCAAGTGAAACTGTTAAACATCCAGCTACTGCAGATTTGGCAATTCATGTTAAAAGTACACACAAATTTTACACCGGCTTGAAACAAAAGGAATTAGACATTAAGGAAAACAAAAATACTCGTATTTTGGCGATATAAATTGACTTTATGATGAATGTTACAGTAGTTTATGTAAGTGCCTGTCTAGGAACTATTACGTTTGATACTATTTACAATTACCGCTGTCTGTATTTACAACATTAAGAATAACAATGCTACCTTTTAAATTTATCATGTAGGACAAGCTAAAAATGCCAAGAAGTTTGTTAATTCTGGAAGATTATTTTTCATCAGTTTCTCCTGAGTCTGATGAAGTACACGTATCCTCTGATAACTGCTCTGGGAAGTATTAAAATCATACCCTGTCAACTTTCTTATTATCCATAATACACAGACAACATTTCAAATAAATAGCTATTTTTTTCCTGTGCGTGGGCACAATTTCTAGCCGTCTGGTCGAATTTTGTCATAATCATAGTATTTATGTATTTATTTCATGTATTTTTGTCATAATTTTTCCCTTTGAAAAGACATGGTAGAATACATACAATGCAGGACTTAAATAAAATTATTATTAATAGCAGTACAAGGAATAAATTCAACTCATGTTTTACAGATCCTATACACAACCCACAACGGTTTCAAATCTTCCAAAACTAGTCGAATATAAAACAAAACGGGTTTCAATTTATAAAGGGGTTTTCTTGGTCGTTGATTATGAACCCAATGTTAAAACATGAAAAAAATGGCAAAATCACCATGGTTGATAGGATTAATAAATTAGGTAACTAGGAATGTTTAAGGTTGCTGAAAATGAATATAACTAAAATATCAAAATAAGAATCGTATTCAAAAAAACAATGACTTATGTAAAACAGATACATTGTTTTTATGTGATCATTAATTACCAAATTGCAAAAAAATATATAAAAATTAATTATACGTTATTTTTTATTTTCTGTACAATTAAATCTTAAAAATTATTCTTAAAAGCTCAATTAAAATCTGAAAAACGTATAAAAATTTGCATTGACTAAAACACATTTGGTTTACAAGACTACAAGAAGGTTTAATATAATTTACTAATTAAAGCCTTCGTCTGTTAAATTGTCAGTGTAACAGGCAAATGACTGTGATACAAAACATTAGAGATTTCATCACTCATTTTAACTTGTGATGGACTGTTTCTAATGATAAAGAATTTAATTTATTTTGTGGCAATTTGGCGAGGCAGAAATTTTGTGTAATGTTCTGTTATAGAGGGAGACATGCGTGAATTTTCAAAAAAATTGTCTAGGAGTATTTCAGCGTTTGTACTACGAAAAACCAGGTTTGGTTAGTCGACCAAAACTGATGTTAGTCGCCAGTATCTGATGTAACTGGCTTAGTATGAGAGGGGAGGTAAATGATGATTTGTTTTACACTGCGTGTTTTACTTTATTGGTCAGAGACGTAGATTGTGAGGAAAGCGATAGAGGTAGGATTATTGGGTTGACATAATGATCAATGTACCGGAGACTTCTTTTTTACGGATGCATACGTAACTGATCGTGATGACTCGTCAAGTAACAATGTAATGGGTAGTAAGTTGCAAATCAGAGGGCATTCCGGAATGTTGTGTTATTTTTGAACTGTGAGCTGGACAAAATGTTTAAAATGTTGTGTGTCTCTATTAAAGTGTTTCACTATCTCCATTACCAATTTAATGGATTGTTGAATTCTAAGATTATAAAACATTAAAGAAGTTCAACTTTCCTCTTGATAAGTTCAACTTATCAATAAAAGCGGCAAATTAGAAAGATAAACTAAATTAGACATGTTAAGGAAGGAAAGAATATTAACAACAGATTTTAACAAAACAGTGGAACGAGAAATGCCTAGAGGTAATGTAGGTTAAAGCTCTTGGATTGTATGTTTGTAGGGTGCGTATGAATAAATGAAGGAAATCAGCAATGGGTCCTGCCACACCGCAGACACTATATCATGATGATAAAAGTGAACTAAGTTTACAATATAATTACTCGTTTGTTCCGCTGTTCTCTATTTATTCTGAAGATAATACTTTCATTTCACGATAAAAGTGTAAACGCAACACGATTATAGAACTAAACATAGAGATTAAACACACTATCTCACTCGAATTCGAAGCTACATACTTTTATTTTACGGTAAAACGTACATACATAACATAATAACAAAACTATCGAACTATCGACAGAGGCTCACTCGAATTTGAAGCTACTTATTTTCGATTCACGGTAAACAGACATTACGCAACAGAGTTACAAAACTACTGACAGAGTCTCACTAGATTTTGAAGCTACATATTTTTGTTTCACGATAAACTTATATACACAACATACAAATTACAAAACTAAAAACTTCAATTATTGAAGTAAACACAAGCTCAGTATACACTCAGTATTTGTTGTAGTATACAACAAATATTTCACTATTGTTGAACGTTTTAAAGCTCAAATAATACAGACACTAAACAAAATATTAGATGTTACAGTTATCAATATTTGTTGGCAGTTTATTGTCTGTTTTCTTCAGAAGATATTTTTAACATTATGGTGCTAAGTATCCGACAAAACCCAGTTATTGCGAGGAGAGTACCGGACGAATGAAATACGGTGAAGGTCATTGACGCAGTTAAATTTGTATAAATGAATCACTCAATGTTAAAAGGCCATAATTGACATCTTTTTTTATTTTCATGCTTTCACTGAAGTGAATAATACATAGGTAGATGCATCGTTCTTCGTCAAAACGGCATAAAATATTTTAGTATTTAGTACAAATTAACAGAGTTTTAAAATTCTTGATTCATGATAAAATAACATCTAATTGCTTAGTATGTTCTTTTAACATTAACCTTTCAGCTGTAGTACACATCAGCTGATCGTGTAAAAGTGTTAACACGTCTCAGTTTATTCTCATTGTTAAAATTTTATTAACATCATTATCTAAGTTTCATAAGTGTGCATAAAATCAGTAATGTCAGGCAAAACTGGACTGAGTTAAAAAAACCTGAACTGTAGATAATTATGAGAGAAACAAAATAAAGAATGTTAGGCTTACGAGTTGCAATGAAGGCAATGGGAAGAAGAAACCTTTCTCTTTTCCATAACTTTATGTCATATTTTATATAACATAATATGTAACCAAAATAGATTAAGGTATATTTTGGAGCTTCTTATCTACATCTTTTGTTTCATTGAAAAGATTTTGAGGAATCAGAGACCTTAAAGCTGAAAGCAAACAGATACAAGACAAAAAAAAGCGTATCAGTTTCTATCTTGATCCAAACAGTAGAGCTAAGATTTACGAGCACGTTGAAGTCCTTCCTAAATTAAATTTTTACAAAAAAATGCAAATAGTAAAATGAACAAAACTGAAATCCTTTGTGCTGTAGAAGAAACTGGATACACAAGTTTCTTTTACGAATTACTGGAATCACTTCAAGGACCAGTTTGATTTGCTTTTTGGTCAACAACATGTTCACTGTGAAGATCTCATCATCATCATCATCATCATCATCATCACCACCACCACCACCACCACCACCACGACTTTAAAGACTAGGCCTGGGTTCCGGAACCCATCTCCTCCTCGGTCTACCGACATCTATCTTCCAAATAGGGTGATAACCCAAGGCAGCCGCAGGTAGACGGATATCAGGCATGTGGTTCAAATGTTCACGCCATCTCCTTCTGTGGTCTTCAGTCTCTTGGTGCAATGATACAATGTTTAAATCACGTCTATTATCCTTGTTCCTTCTCTGATCCAAGAGAGAACAACCTTGCGTCCCTCTTAGAAATTCATTTCGGCTGCCTGAATCCTCTGCACGTCCCTTTTACCCAAAGTCCATGTCTCGCTAGCATACAGGAATGTGAGGACAGCCACAATTTTATAAAACTTTATTTGGGTATCCTTCCGCGTTTTATTTTTCAGATATCTATGAATCGTTTCACAGGTGCGTCTAAATATTGTTAGCTTACTATCCTGATATGAAGAGCTTAAAATTAAAACTAAATCTCCCCATGCAAGTGAAACTGTTAAACATCCAGCTACTGCAGATTTGGCAATTCATGTTAAAAGTACACACAAATTTTACACCGGCTTGAAACAAAAGGAATTAGACATTAAGGAAAACAAAAATACTCGTATTTTGGCGATATAAATTGACTTTATGATGAATGTTACAGTAGTTTATGTAAGTGCCTGTCTAGGAACTATTACGTTTGATACTGTTTACAATTACCGCTGTCTGTATTTACAACATTAAGAATAACAATGCTACCTTTTAAATTTATCATGTAGGACAAGCTAAAAATGCCAAGAAGTTTGTTAATTCTGGAAGATTATTTTTCATCAGTTTCTCCTGAGTCTGATGAAGTACACGTATCCTCTGATAACTGCTCTGGGAAGTATTAAAATCATACCCTGTCAACTTTCTTATTATCCATAATACACAGACAACATTTCAAATAAATAGCTATTTTTTTCCTGTGCGTGGGCACAATTTCTAGCCGTCTGGTCGAATTTTGTCATAATCATAGTATTTATGTATTTATTTCATGTATTTTTGTCATAATTTTTCCCTTTGAAAAGACATGGTAGAATACATACAATGCAGGACTTAAATAAAATTATTATTAATAGCAGTACAAGGAATAAATTCAACTCATGTTTTACAGATCCTATACACAACCCACAACGGTTTCAAATCTTCCAAAACTAGTCGAATATAAAACAAAACGGGTTTCAATTTATAAAGGGGTTTTCTTGGTCGTTGATTATGAACCCAATGTTAAAACAAGAAAAAAATGGCAAAATCACCATGGTTGATAGGATTAATAAATTAGGTAACTAGGAATGTTTAAGGTTGCTGAAAATGAATATAACTAAAATATCAAAATAAGAATCGTATTCAAAAAAACAATGACTTATGTAAAACAGATACATTGTTTTTATGTGATCATTAATTACCAAATTGCAAAAAAATATATAAAAATTAATTATACGTTATTTTTTATTTTCTGTACAATTAAATCTTAAAAATTATTCTTAAAAGCTCAATTAAAATCTGAAAAACGTATAAAAATTTGCATTGACTAAAACACATTTGGTTTACAAGACTACAAGAAGGTTTAATATAATTTACTAATTAAAGCCTTCGTCTGTTAAATTGTCAGTGTAACAGGCAAATGACTGTGATACAAAACATTAGAGATTTCATCACTCATTTTAACTTGTGATGGACTGTTTCTAATGATAAAGAATTTAATTTATTTTGTGGCAATTTGGCGAGGCAGAAATTTTGTGTAATGTTCTGTTATAGAGGGAGACATGCGTGAATTTTCAAAAAAATTGTCTAGGAGTATTTCAGCGTTTGTACTACGAAAAACCAGGTTTGGTTAGTCGACAATAAGCCACATTTACAAATACAAAACCCTTCTTCTTTGCTTGTCCCCCGTTTTTTTTTTTTTTTTTTTGTCTTCAAGAGTGAGCCCTGCTATTATTTTATGTCAAGTTTTTGCGACTAGTGTAAGCACTACTTGAAAAACTACTGCATGCGTGTAGCGTACACAATACAAGCGGCAAGTTAGCTTGTTTTTTCAAAACTGCATCAATATTATTGAAGCGTTTGAATGTTACATTACATAGGTCGCAACGCTGCGTTGAGTGGATTTAGTGGATCGGTGAGTGCGTTGCAAACTTTACTGTCTGTCATTGTTAGAGAACGCTTATTCTATCCTATAATTTCATTTTCATTGTTCACCTTCTTGTTTTTTAACATAATTTCTGTCATTAATTGTGTCTTCAGTATTTTCTACTTCTAAAATCCTTCTTGCTTTACCACTCATTATACTTTGAAATTTTACTGTAAATAGATTCTTATAAAAGGTATTTCTGTAAATATCCAAATAACTAAACAAATATTCAAAAACTACGATTCTAATTTTAGAAAGTTTATAAGACTAAGTCGAACCCTAATATTAATTATTCAAATGAAGTATACACTTTACACACAAACATATGGAATGATTCTCACCAAATTTTTTACGACTTTACAAATATTTTCTTATAGCCAAGCTACAGTATCTTATGTTTGGACTTGAGATACGGGTACAACAAATTTGTCAGAGACAGTGAGTTGTACGCAGATTGATTTACAAAAGCTTGCTCTAAGTAATTGTAGATTTACAATATGGTTTAACACACCTCGTTTTATTTTTCTTAAAACCAAACGTTTCCCCAATTTTGCACTTATACGTTTATAGCTAAAACTGTTTCTACACGCCGAAAATGACGATATGTCTTTATTTTTTGGCTGGCAAAAGAAGTAGGCAATGTGTGACCGTTTTAAGATGTCCCCTTACATTGAAAGGAGTGTTCAAGGGATTTAAGATGTCACCAATATGCCCGTGTTTTTTTACGTGTTTCAACTACCTTGTAATGTTAGAATATGGAAAGGAAATACAGATATAAAAAAGCCACAGAATCTAAAATGTATTGTTGACAGCCTAATTAAACGTTACCCAGTTTGCTATTTTATCAATTTCGTAAGTACGGTAAACGGTTTGTTGAGCTTTGACAAGGAGCAGCAATTCTCCTCGATGAAGTGTGGGGGAGTTCTATTTAAAGATAACTAAGCAACAGTATCAGCATTTTGGTATATACACACGGTGCTTTATTGACTTACATAGAATGAATGCTGGCATTATCCATAATAATTACGGAAAATGAAGGGAGAGATGGCAATACTTTTCCTCCAAACCACTGTTTAAAAATATCGTAAGTCATTTCTGAATAGTAATTTCCACAATTCTTAGTCTTAGATCCCCTAAAAATTAACTGGCATTAAGGAATAAAGTCCGTTTCTGTAGTTCAAGTTATGAAATATTTTGCTGACTTAAAGACAATTTTTGGTTTATTCTTACCATATTTAAATTAAAATTTGTAAGTAGGTAAATAGACGCTGGACTGTGTAATAACTTATTACAATATTACTAATAAGTAACATCATGAAACCAAACTTAAATACTACATTGGGGTCATAGAAAAGATATGTACATACAAAGCTGGCCGGAATCCCACAAACGCTGCGAAATACAAGCATTATTATAAATCACTATCTTTATACCCATTGCAAGTCTATAACAGCTAACACTTTGCCTTAGTAAAGCTACTTGTGAACTTCAATTAAAATTTTTTATATATACAAAAGATTGGCACTGATCTATTGTTACAGAATGTCAAGAATAACGAACAACTTCGATTGGAAAGTTTGTACTAAAACCTTAGATAAAAGTAACTAATTCGTTTCTGTAAATAAGATAAAAAATAAGTAGATGCCCAGCGAAGTAAACTGATACCACAAATCAATGCGGACTACATTATTTTACACAGGTTATTCCCTTCTTTCAGAACTCGTAGAACGCGGTACATGTGAATCTGCATATAGACTTCGTGCATATTTTATATGCATACTTTCTTCGCTTAACCAAATCCATTACACTTCTTTTTTCCGAGTTCAACTTACATAACAGTTTATCAACAGCCCACAACAACATTACCTTAAACGTTTCTGTGTGTTATAGTTTGTAGTGAATTTGTGTGTTTACTGTTTAACTACAGAATTTTACAATAGGCCGATATACGATAAACCGACTTGCGCTTAAACTTCTATTTGTGCTTAGCCTATTCTAAACTTATCGGTTTCCTTCACTCCCGTTGTCTCAGAGTACTCACAGGCATACATACATACAT
The DNA here is from genome assembly GCA_034769895.1 of Magicicada septendecula. Taxonomy (NCBI): domain Eukaryota; kingdom Metazoa; phylum Arthropoda; class Insecta; order Hemiptera; family Cicadidae; genus Magicicada; species Magicicada septendecula. The sequence goes on along the minus strand of CM068369.1, from coordinate 285,501,481 downwards.
CCTCGGCGCTACAGCCCAGTCCGGGCCCTGGCCTCCAAAAGAAATCTTCCCCACTGGTCTCTACTCCCGGCCAATGTCCACCAGTTTGCTTCACCCAGCCTCACTGCCTCCTTACCAACCTCGTCCAGCCATCTTGTACGCGGTCTTCCTTTCCTTCTCCTTCCCATCGGCAAATAATTCATAACTCTTTTTGGGATTCTATCCTCCGCCATTCTTTGCACATGACCAGCCCAACGCAATCTGTTAATTTGTATGAGTTGCACGATCGGAAGATCTTTAAACCCTTCGTACAACTCTCGATTATCCAGTCGCCTCCAAATGTCGTTTTACTTCACAGGGCAATAGATTCTCCTCAGTACCCTCCTCTCAAAAACGGATAGTTTCTGCTCATCTAGTTTTTTTACCATACATCAGGATTGGTCTGATCAAGGTCTTGTATAGGGTGGGTTTTGTATCTTTACTTATTAATTTTGACTTAAAATGTTTCACCAGTCCGTAGTAACACCTATTAGCAGATAATATCCGTTTTTCAATGTCTCTAGAGGAGTCATTTCCAGAGTCCACATATGATCCGAGATATGGAAAACCCTGAAACTTTTCAAATTCATAATCATTAATGCGCAGGGACAGGGCACGAGTGTTGGCACCTACAACCATATATTTGGTTTTGCTTTGGTTTATAACGAAGCCCATAGCCTTAGCGGACAACTCCAGTTCCTGAAAGGCTTCCTTTAAGCCAGATTCAGACCTACTTATGACGTCAATGTCATCGGCATAGGCCAGAAGCTGTACCTCCTTGTGAAATATGTGTCCGCTAGTTTGAATTCCTGAATCCCTGATGACCTTTTCTAGAGCTATGTTGAACAACAGACACATATTCAACTCCTGCATAGCTCTATATAGCATTTTCCGGTTGATTGAATCATATGCCGACTGGAAATCCACAAAGAGATGGTGAGTGGCCACTCCATATTCCAACGTTTTTTCCAGGATTTGGATTAGTGTAAATATTTGGTCTGTTGTTGACCTATTCCTAGTGAATCCACATTGATATTCTTTTATGTTTTCCTCAGCGTAGAGAAGCAGCCTAAAAAATATGATGTTGGACAATACCTTATATGCTGTATTAAGTAGAGAGATGCCCCTATAATTTTTACATATGAGCGGATCACCCTTTTTATGTATTAAACACACCACCCCATTGTTCCACTCATCAGGCATTACCTCCTCCAGCCATATTCGCTCTATGAGATAGGCAAATTCCTTCATGAAATCTCATCCTGCGCTCTTTAATAGTTCCCCTGGTAAACCATCGGAACTTGCTGCCTTGTTATTTTTAAGCTTTTCTAGAGCTTCATACACCTCGTCATAGTATGGCACCAACTCCTCTCTATCATCCTCGAATTCTCCTGCTTCCTCTTCATTCTCAGATGCCTCCATCGAAGCCTCCCCAACTGAGCCTAGCAACTCTTCGAAGTGTTCTGTCCATCTCCTGATTACGCCAGCAGTATCACTCACAAGGCCACCATTATTATCCCTACAGGGATTTGTTCTAGGCTGAAATTCCTGTCTCATATCATTCACCTTCCTGTACATATCTCGGCTCAGCCTTTTACTCTTATATATCTTTTTCATCTGTCTCATCATATACTCCCTCTTTTTTCCTCTATGAATCTTCTTTTCCATCCGCCTGGCCTTCCTGTATTCCTCTTGAACAGCCCTAGTGCATTTCCTTTGAATCATAAATTTGTATGTCTTGTTTTTTAATTCAGTTGCCTCTTCACACTCCTTATCAAACCACTCATCTCGCCCATGTCTCTTCTTCAAATCAACGATTTCTTCTCCCGTGGTCACTAATATGTTTTCTAAATTAAACCAGTGGTTTTCTATATCTTGTTCCTCACGGCATTCAAGTCTCCACTGTCTAATTTTCTCATTAGTAACTTCCTCGAAACTCCGTTTTATTTCTTCTTCCTTTAGTATTTCTGTATTGAATCTAACAGTCTTTATTCCTTTTTCATTTCTATTATTGGAGATTCTAGCTCTCAGTTTTGCAACTACGAGATAGTGATCGCTATCCATGTTGGCACTTCTATAAACTCTAACGTCTTGTAAGTCTGACTTATGGCGGCCATCCAATAGGACATGATCTATTTGATTGACCGTTCTCCCGTCTGGAGAGATTCATGTGCCCTTATGTATGTCTTTGTGGTCGAAGAAAGTCCCTCCTATGATCATATTTTGACCAACTGCGAAGTTCAATAGTCGGAAACCATTGTCTGAGTGTTCAGAGTGTAAACTATACTTTCCTATATTACTACAAGCATGGCTGCTTACCACTTTGGCATTTAAGTCACCTATGATTATTTTTATGTCATGTCTAGGTCTGCTAGCAAGTCATAAAAATCATCTTTCTCCTCCTCATGCTTATCATCAGTTGGGGCATGCACGTTTATTATAGTATAATTAAAGAAGATTCCCCTAAGTCTTATTTTACACATTCTAGGTGTAAGGGGTTTAAAATCAATGATATTTGCTTTCATTCTACGGCTTACCAAGAAGCCAGTTCCAAGCACATGATCCCGGTTCTGACAGCTGTAATACACCGAGTAGTCCCTTCGATCCATGATTCCAGCGCCAGTCCACCTCATCTCCTGCATAGCCAAAACATCTATCTTATATTTGAGAACCACTCCTATTAATATATTTAAGGCTCCAGGTCTGTATAAGGAACGCAAGTTCCACGTCGCAAGTTTAAAATATTTGTCCCTTTTCCACGATCCAGTCCCAATTCCATTAATCCGTCCGGCTTTTTCTTTTTCTCTTGGTTTCATAACAATATTATTTTATGGGGTGGGTTGTTAACCCTACGCCCAACCCCCAACCTGGAGGACCAGGGGTTTTATGTTTAGAGTTCCCGTCTCTTAGATGAGTTGCCTTCACTGATCTAACGAGTCTCATCCACCCGCCCGCAGTAGACCATACTCACTAGATCTATGGGCGCCGCCGTTGACATATTTATGTTCTTCCGCCGCTAACCCCGCCATGCATCCTGCTGCTGACACACTACATCTTGGTAAGCCGGGTCCCTGATTACCTCAGGGCCACCTCGCCCAGACCCCCATCTCTCGTTCGCTCGCCGACCCAAGCTGCCGAAGGGATTGGTTACCACAACCTTAGCATGGGTTGCTCGACTTAGCAGGGACCACCGCTTGTAGGTGAGAGTTGGAGTTGGAGAGGTGAGGCTAGTGACCAGCTCTTGTATGCAGGCCATATATTACGCATCACTCCCCCATTTGAGCTCCGTACTCACAGACACTACACAAAAGACCGCATATTATAAAGGTCAAAGCTGTTACCGGTACTTAATGAAATTTTTGGGTCTGTTTTCTGTTATGTATTTTTATTTTTCAATTTCATAATTGTCAAGTAACAATACCTTGACATAACCTTTTTGCAGTATACACTTCGAAGTCCATTTTATTGAAAAACAACTGTACAATGAGATTTTATCTTTTTCGCCGACAATGCAGCTCTGTCATAGCAGTGGCATGTGTCACAATACTACTCTATTTTCTGTGAAAAGACTAAAGGCTAATTTACACGGTTCTAGTAATTTATTCCAGTAAATAAAATTTATCGTTGCATTTCAGCTTCTGTGGCATGTAGACACACATTTTGGTACTACACTTGAGTGAACCGGACAGCGAAGATTCTTTATTCGAGTGAATAAACAGCAATCTTATTTAGTGGGGTTTAGTACCGGCAATCGCACTGGCACCGGACTGAACACAAAACTGGTGTAAAACGACTTTTTAGTAGCTAGTTTAGTGTGTTTAGGATATGTATAATTTACGTATTTGCAGGAATAAATAACAATTACGAACGCACCAGAAAACGAAGGAGAATCTTTACCTTTTCTTACCTTTACCACTTCCCCTTACCGGGTTGTCTAGGTTATGACTCCACTAGTCTAATATCTCCGTAGCTTGAACTGTCGTCTTTGTACAGGTAAACTAGCAATTTCCTTACTTTAATTTGAAAAAATGAAAAGATTTTATTCCTGGATTTTACATAAAATCTAACGTGCTTTAATATAAAATATACGTTGCTTAAAACGTTCTTGCGATAACATCCTTAAATTAAAATTAGAAGCGGTAATATAAGAGAGATTTCAAAATACCTTCTAAAAGATTCGTTTGCAAAAGATCTATTAAAAATAAAAATCTACAAATTAAATCGATTACTTATAACATACAGTTGTATGGAAAGAACCTGTATTTCTCATTTGTCCTGAAGAAAATGGGGAGTCCTAACAAGCTAGTACATCCACCCACCAGAAGGGGAAGCTTCTAGTGAAGCAACTGGCCTTGTACATTTGTTGACATTGAGTAATCTAGAATTATTCACTTCAATAACATTATTTGACTAATCAATTGTAGCATTCATTGTATGACTGCTGTGCATGCTTCTATATGCATATTGTCACTGTTAATATATCAAACCCTGGATACCTGTCAAATCAAGTATAAATATTTGCACTTATCTTGTTCTTTTACAAAAGTTCTCTTCAATTTACAATTTTTAGTACGCCCGGAAACAAGAAGTAAAAAATTAAGTAAAACATTTCAATTATGAGCAAAAACTGTGTGCACAAAGACACGAAACATGATTATGTTTACACCCAAAGTCTAAGATGCGAGGTAGCGGCGAAGTGGACAATATACAGTTAATAGGGTTATTACATTTGTGTGTGATAGAAGTGTTGGAAATCGTTTATTTATTTGTGTGTTAGATGCTGAAAGTGAAACTATGCTTAACATAGTTGTCAAAGCATAATATAAAATGTGTCGGTAACGTGTCATGATTTGACGGGATTACAAAAAGCCTATAGCCGATTATGAGTACAACATTACAGGGAGACGTTATGTCAATCCGTCGGCTGGACAGGAAGGTCAGGCTGTGGACAATAAAATCTAATTATAGGCTACATTAACACCTATCTTTGTGTTACAGTGCCAACGTATGTTAACAAAGCTGTCGTTAGTTAAAATAGATTTAGCTATGTCCGATTATGTTACATTATACTCTGATTCTCTGGTAGGTAATTGATCCAAATTAATCAGCTGGTCAGTACTAAATGCAGTATTTCTAAAGGGTCGCCAATATGTCACGCTTAAACCACTCGAATTGAGCTCGTCATGAAATATGAGACATCAGCCTTAAACAATCATCAAGGTCACTCTCTAAGTTAGCTAAATAAACGACAACATTAACACCTGACTTCGTGTGCGTACGTCAGTGCCTGATAATATAGCTGATTCTAATTATAACAGATCTGGCTGCAAATAGTTTATTTCATTACGTTACGTTAGAGCGCGCGTATGTTTGCACAGGCCATCACTGTTCATGTCAAACAGTGATATACAGGCACCTAACTCGTACACAATTCAGTGTATAGTACTGTATGTCTGCTTTGGTATATTTATGCACACTTTTTCAATAATGCTTAGAAATCTACAGTTAGAACTACAGTAAATTACTATTGTTATGTCTAAGAACTTTCCTACAACCAGATACAATCATCACCTTTATGGCCTGTACTACATGGCTTAAGCATTTCCTGTTTAATCTTCGAGTGATTCCCCGTCCGAATTTTTACTATGAATGTTCTGAGTAATTTGAAGTTGCCTTAGTGTAGGAAACCAGTTTACAGCTACGTACGTAGTAGTGGGGTTACCTCATTAAACGTTACTTTTTTGGGAAAAATTTGGCAACTTCCTGCTGTAACTGACTATTAAATAAAAATTTGTTTAATGGTTATTACATGCTATTAATCTACATTATTCTCACACACAAATTTTGTATGATTTTTTAATGTTTTTTTTTTGTTTTTATACTATAAGACTTTGAATGTTAGCTGAATTTAGTAATCAGCTTAACGAATTCTAATTCGTACACAATCAAAAAGAGAACAATTTAAAACCTCAAGCCTCGTGAACGTAGGAAATCTGAAAACAATTTTTGTAAATTGCTAAGAAAAATGTTTTATCCACAGACTGACTGTTTTACACATATAAAAACGTTATTTGTGAGTTAACAGTTTTTTATAAAAGTAACAACTCAAAGATTTCTGCTTTATAATTCGAAATAGATAGTCTACTCTTACACGGACCCCATTATGAAAAAATTAACAACATTACAAATGGCATGTGTCAGCCTTACTATTAACAAACAGAAAAAACACCAGTGGCACAATATTAGAAGACTAAGAACACAGTCAAACTTATTCAAACAATAAAATGTTGAAATTATATTTACTTAGAAGCTTAACGCTGCAGGAGAAATAAGAAGAGGTCCAGATAATGATAGAGTCTAAGAGATTGATGGACGAAAAGAAGCGAAAACATCAAATCAAGTAAAGGGTCAGCACAGTCGATGTAATACGTATTAATGCACAATGCACAGTGTAGGGTGCAAGTTGCCATAAAAACTGACGGCCTCGTTAGAAATACTAGGCCTACCTACAAATGAGAGCATTTGTGAGAGATTCCTGACGTATGCACCGCCGACAGCCAGTTGATGTTGTTTCACATGCAATTATTATCGTATGGCAGATTGATTAACATGTCGTTTCACATAAGTCTCAAACATCACTTTAGTGGGAAAAGCGAGCGCGCGTGTTTGTCGCTTCGTCATCACTGGTGTGTTGTATTACCATGCATTTTGTTGATATAAATTAATCGCCTGTTTACGTCTTTGAAAAATTCTGCAGATGCTAACGATCTGTTATACAAGATTACTGTCTTTGTGTCTGGATTATATTTTGGAGACCTGAAGCAAGTCTTACCTTGTTAGTAATTCAGTCAAGTCTGTACAACATTTAAAATGAATAGTTTTATATGAATAGATATTTTCCACGTTTGTAAAAACAAATTTTTGGACATTCGAATGTTTTCCGATTACAAAAATTTAGGAATTTGACAGTCGTAGTGAAAGAATAAATTGTTCTTTCGTGTTTTTAATTTTATTACAAAAAGTATTTCACTAATTTAAATAATACTGATGAAACAATTAACATGTGAGAAATGATTGGGTTCCTGAAAAATACCGTTCATAAAAAAACTTTGTAGCCTAACTCTTGCAGAGAAATCAGACTCACTTCTCATATTATAATTACTAAACTGAAACCGATATTTAAATAATAACTTCTTTTCTTTTTTTATAATGTTAACTATCATAAGCTAAAATCCGTTTGAAAAGAAGCCGTCATTATCCACGGTAGATCTACATCCATAAGCGACATCTCATCAAAATAATCATGTTTTAAGCTAAAGTTACGGGAGTCATTCAAAGTTTTAATCTTTCGAGTTTCCAAGTGGTATTATTCGTTAAAATTGTGAAACCTCTATTATCTGTTAACAATTATAAATTGTGTCTTCTTTAAAAGTTAAAGTTGTCCTTACTTTACGGTTAGTGTATGTCACGCAGGTTTCTTTAAGTGCAAAGGAAATAATGCATCTATGTTAACATATCACACTAATGAACAATCTACTTCAACTGTTTTTCTACTGTGTTGTTTTTAAATTTAATTTTTGAATATTTTATAGTTTTCTCAAACATAAGAGAATTTTCTCGACATATTTTCATATAACTTACATTTGTCTTCACCAAATAGTTTCACTTTACATATCTCAGAACTATTTTTGTTAGTCGGTTTACTGGTACCTACTAAAATGAAGCTTCAGCCGTTAATGCAGTAATGAATCCTACAAAAGTGTACAACTTTTTTATAGCTTTTTCTTCTAAATATTTAATAGCATTTGCATTATCTACACAATTTAAAATAAAAACAATTCATTAATTGTAAAAAATAAAATATTCTGTAATTACATACATACATTTTTATTACTTTAAAAAATTGTTGAAAATTAACGAATTATAATATAGATAAAAATGTTTTATTTCAATTGTCAATTTGTATTACACCGTTTTGTTAAAATCCTTATTTTGCAGAAATTTTGAAAAAAAATTGGCTTCCTGTACTTTGCCCGTATATTCATAGGAACGGTAAGTAATACATACACTTAAATATTATGTTTTCTTAAGGTGAGACAGCATTTAAATCGATTCCTAACGTGTAAATTTTCATATTTCCTTAATTTTTTTCTTATTTTGGTAAATTGTAAACTGTACTGTACTGTTTTATCCTTGATAACAGTTACTTCCCTCCTCACACACAAACACACACACACACACACACACACACATTTAAGTTAATTTAGTTGTCAGGAACTTCACTAACAACCGGTAATAGTGTTATCAAATACGATCTAGATAAATCGTCTCAATTCATTAGAGGACCGGACGAGTCTTATAGAAATGGCGACTAGATAAGCAAACTTCGGTCGCAGATACTGATCTCACCGATTTACTGCGTGTACAGTAAATATATTCAGCTTACGGAGTCACCATTACAGGACTCGAATTGCATTAGCTTTGTCATATCAGTCATTGGTAATACCGCTGCCTCGCTGACGTACATTCTCCGTGATTGATGAGGTCGTCTACCGCACACCACTTCGCCGCACCCCTAAACTAACTATCAATTTTCTCGTCAAACTAAATCTACTCCGGGAATTTTCATAGTACATAGATTAATATCAGTGCCCTACTTTAGAATCAAGTACTTGTCTTATGTAAATGTAGCTCAAATATTATTATAGCTTCTAAAATGTGTAATCCATTCTTAAAGCATGTTTTACAAGTACGCATATGATTACTTTTGTACTACAGGCTACCACAGGCTGCTTAGCGAGTTGCCTTGTGTAAGAAAGAGTTGTCGTAGTGTAAGATAGATAATTAGTCGCTTGTTTTCTTTAATTAACATTTGTATTAGATCACTGTAGTTAAATGAATTAAGTTTTTTTGCTTTGGAAATCAGAATTATAAATTGTGTTCATTTTGTTTCATATATTCATAGTATCGTAAACTTCTTAGTTCTTTATTTAGGTAACGTAGCCCTAATCAGATTGCTTTCTTTAATCACTCGAGTAAAATAATCGTGTGTTATACTCCGGTGTAACGCAAAATAAAAATAAAACACATATGAACACGTATATAAGAAAATTTTTGAGTTATATTTTAGTTTGAATTCAAATAATTAATTTAAATATTGCATGTCAGGTGTAAAACATTTTAATTAAATATTTATTACATAAAACGAAAAGTATACTTATTGTAGACTATTATAATCAAAAATAATATTACTAGAATTAACTTAATATTCTAAGCTTATTCGTAAATTCGTTTAAAAGTGAGCAATACGCTTCTCGCACCGAAGGTTACTGACATGTGCATGGTCAATCTTCAAAACAGTACCTAGAAAATGTCCCGCAAATTGGAAAGCCCAAGATGATGTAAGCTTCGTATTAGTAATCCACTGTAATTTTTTGAGTTTCTGTAAATGGGTTATGTTATAATGGAGTGTCTTCTATGACGTACAGCCACAGACTACCGCCCCTTTGTTGAGTTAATCCTCTACTTTTTTGAATCACGTGTGTATATACAACAGCTCAAGTGGGACCAGTCGCTTGCTAACAACTAACTTCATGTTGTCTTTATTTCTAGCTGCATGTTGATGTTTTATTCTTTATAAACAATCTGTTTCTCTGTTTTACAAGGTTTTTAGCGGTTGCTGTAACGCAAGGACCATTTCTATTCCTTGTTTTTAGTAGTTTCTTGTTTGTATTCCCTTAATGGAAATTCAATCTTCATCAGCACTTAACAGGAGTTGAATGGTAAGTATAATCTGAACGAAGCTCTAATGTGTTTCTTGTCCGTCTCTAGTTCCAAGAAGTAGGCCAATCTTCCTGTTTTCTGTAAACATAGCCAGCAGGAAGCGCACTTGAAACCGCACAATCATAAGTAAGAAATCACAGATACTGACAAAAACAGGAATAAACTTTAGGAGTATCAGCAGAAATATATTATAACGTCTCTCCTGCAAAGACATTATAACATCGGGAACCAGTTCAATTGTTTGCTGTTAATTAAACTAGCTGCCGTAGTTAGTAAAATTTACTTACCAACAAATTATGACAATGTATATATCAGGAATTAGTCAAGGGTTACATAAATGTATTCACTCTCTGGATATTAGCGAAAACATCTCTTTATTCTTGTATATTAACTAATTATAAAAGTAATAGCTTTAATGGTCATCCTTTAATTTTTTACTTACTTTACTTTACTTTTAAAAAGAAAATTTCTTACAAATACTGCATTAAATATTCTTTAAATTTTTATTCTTTACTCTTTTTTATCTCAAAATCATTCAGCTATGTATTATTTCAAGTACCACGGATCCGGGTCTTAACTTTGCAATTTCTAATATATCACAACAACATCCAAACTATTTGAAGAATAGTCCGGTGTAATTTTCAGAATTACTTTACCTTTAAACATCACAAGGTTATTACTATATCATTACAGAAATTACAAACATTTATATGTTAATCTTTAAGTTATCTAAAAGTCTTTACAAGAAACTTTACTGTTCTTTTTGTTTCGGTTTTTAAAAAAAAACAAGTTATGCACAAATGTTATGATTTAATATCACCTGAATAGAACGTGGGTTTGCTGTGGGTGTTCGTGATGGTCTTCTTCAGTAGGTCTTCTTGGGTGTAGTTCGTTGTTCCTCTGGATCCTCCATTTAGTTGATTGTTTCCGAATTGTAGTCTAGGTCATGACGATTGGATTCTGCTACTTGAAGTTCATACGGTTGTTGTAACTTTCTTCTTCTGGAGTTGGTTGTTCACATTTTACATTTCAATTGTTCTTATTTTAGCAGCACTAAAATATGGTAAGGAACATAACTTACTACTTACTGTTTGTAAAGAGATGTGTCGGCTAAGTTTTTTTTTATATATATTACCAATATTTGCTTCACGCACTACATTACTAGTTTTTTTTTTGTTATTTTCCAACGCTACATTGGATTAAATAAATTATAACAACTAACGTCTGGTTGTATCGTTGTTTAGCGGTATACACCTAAGTGTAACTTGACAACACATTTTTGACCTGCTTACATGTCGAAGTTTCTCCGGCGACTGGGGTTTGTTTAGCGGTAGGGAGTCAGTAAGCTGGCGCGGTTTACGCGCTGAGAAAAGTAGTTCGTTCCTTTAGTATTAATAATTGTTCATTAATTAACTAGTAATAATTTATGCTACCTTTTGTTATGAGTTAGATATTTCCTTTATTATTAATACGTCTTTTATTTAATTAAAAGAATTATTATTTTTCACTTAATAACATCGTACTTTGCGTGTTCGTACTGGACAATTTGCACGTTGATACAGGAATCTAGGTACAGATAAGGGGTGGATAATACTCGTATTACACTTGTTATAAGAACAACAAATTTTAATTTGTGCTATTTAAATAATTTTTAAATCGTCACAATATTTCGACGTTGGATCACTCTTTAACATATCGTATTTTTATCAACACTGAAATCCGTTTTATTGTAAGATGTATCCACGAAAATAGAATATTTTCTAGAAAAATTGTAATTTTTATCTTATTGTCTAAATGTCTATATCTGCATATACATCAAAACCTAACTGCTCAAATAGGCATATTTTAGATTTACATGATAGTAAATAATTACAACTTATGAATTAGCCTACTTCATGGGTTTGTCTAATGGAATAATGTTTTTTATTCAGATTCCTGTTCTGTAAGTGTTTTATAAATTGTGCAAGTATTAATGCTAATTTTAAATTTCTATAATTGGTAGATAAGTTATTATTCAGGGCAAGATCGAAATGAAAAGGAATCCGCGAAGAAGTCACACTTCCTGGTTACAGAACTTGAAAGACTGGTTCAACTGCAGCTCCACTACTAATTTAGAAATACAGTTCACTTTGCTAACCTTCGGCCCTAAATTTAAACCACAGAGTTAAGTAATCCTTTTATGCTGCCCTTGGTAATCCAGTATAATTTTCCATAATACGGCCAACAATAATATGTTTTCAGGTTAGGTAACAGGAGGAAATGTTTTGGAGACAGCATGCATCTCGCCGCTGTTTCATCTGCGCACAAGTCAACTATACCCGAACTCTCTCCAATTACTAAATCAACTCGTAAGCATCAAGTTTCCACTACCAGTCGACGTGTTGCTATAGCATCTCATCACTTTACCTTATGAAAAGAAAGAAAGTCAGTGAGGTGATGCATTAAGTCCTGAGCATTTTTAATGTGAGGTCTGCTTTTTGCTTATTGTTTGAAGTTTCTTTGGTAGCTCCAAATACGTAATGTAGCGGTAAGTCTCGCAGTTCGTTTTAAGATTTTATAGGAAATTAATAATTCGGTGCAGGCGCATAAGGAGAAACTTTACCAAGATTATCATATATGCAACGCAGGAATTAAAATCATTAGACAGACCAACTCCTGAAATATGTATGATTCAAAAAGAAAATAAGAAAAGTAAGAACCGTGTTTTCAAAAGACAACTCCATTCCAAACTTGATACCAGAAACGGCTGGTAAGAAAGCTAAATGGCCAGTCCCTAAAACTCTCAATTGGCTAACCACCATTATTTGTATTCTGTTCTTTATTTTCTGTCTATCGTGTTGTCATACGTCGACCCAATTAACCTTTCCGTGCTTTTGTTATTGACGATGAGATCAAAACGGCCTTTGCAAACTCCCAGCAAGGGATCAGTCTTAAACTCCTTCAACTAGATTAGAGTAACCAAAATGTTACAAGGAATTTAGCTAATCTATTAGAACAATACGGATAACAACGTAATAAATTAAAATTAGTTGTTGTTACGTATAAATAAGAATAAAAATTATTTCATTGTAATGTATGTTTGATAAAGAAAAGTAACGGTTTAAGACATTTGGTGTTCCGATACATTTCTGTTGTTGTCAGAAACCGATGGTAACGTTTTCCAAAGCGTGTGATACTCTTAAGCTCAGAAGTTTATCGCTCGCTTAGAAACTAACGTAATTAATTTAAGTCACCATAGTAGCAGCTATATACTAATTTGTACGAATATCTATAAAACTCATTTAATTATTTGTTAAGCTATCCTTGTTTCACTACCATTGATAGAAGCCAGTTTTTGATCGATCACTAATCTATTAGTCTAATTGGATTTAGTCTAATTTAGTCTAATTGGCCTAAATGGACACTACGTCGCGATTAAAACATTCGGTTTGTGTATCGAGCTTGTTATAGTATGTGATACATTAGCGTAAAGCGGATAAAAAGGTCAATCTGGAAGCAGCTCCATCCAGTTATCAACAACGTTAATACGAGTCTTTGTGTGTTAATGTGCCATAATAGAGTGACCGTTAATTATAACAGATCTGACGGTTTATTTCATTATGTTACCGGACTGCGAGCGCGTGCGTACCTGCCGTGATTACACTAATTAATGGGTCAGCGCCAGACACTAGTGCTTATCCGGTAGTGGTGTTCTACGTATGAATCAAATCGTAACATTACGTAACGCTCTGTACGTTTGGCGTGTTGAAATGGAATGTAGTTTTTACACGTGATGAAACGTAATGAAATTACTGTATTACTAGCCTCATATATTGAATATAGCCTTTGATAAGGAAGATTAATGAACCATTGTAATCTACACCACACTCCCCGGATACACTGCGAACGGGACAGGTTAAGGATAATCTGTGTCGTAACGATAAGTTTCTGTAGTGCGTGTTCGTTATTACTGATTGTAAACCTTTCGTCACTATGTGTGTAAAATACTCGTACAGACTATTTTATTCCCAACTCTTCTTCTTATAGGTAATAATAGTGATAATAATAAAAATAACAATCAGTGGCGAAGCGTGACAAAACAACTATGTAATGAGTCGCTTGTGATAAAGAATTTCCACGTTTAGCTGAGACCACGGCGAAGACAGGGCAAAGTATTCTGTGGCAGCCCCGCTGCTACTGGCCGTGCTCAAATCATTTGGTTTGTCTAACGCTCGGATTTATAATGCACGACGCTAATATATACTTTTTTCATTGACTCAATTGTTTAAATGTTAGTCACTTCTCTAGATGTTAGTATTAATATATCTACTATTCAGTGCGTTTCTTTAAATTTGAAACAATTAAAAATTAATTAAACTTTAAAGTTTTGTCCTTAATGAAACATAATAAATAATACACGCTTTAAACATTATTCTGTAATGTAGTCAATATTTTTATTCCATAAAAGTATGAAATACTTTTACCCAAATAAGCTTAGTGTTTGTATTTGAAAATATTCCTTCACAATGAGTTTTAACTAATTTTAATTTACAGTAGCCTACTACTTAATTTACACTTCGTCTTAATTTATGTACATCTGCGATTGAGTTTTGGTAACGTGAATTCAATTCATCAAAGCCAACTTAAAACCAAATTATAATAAAAATTACCAAGATCACCTTACAAAAATTGTCAAAAGATCCAATCCAATCATAATAAAACTTAAATATTTTTTAATATTGTTTTCAGTAGTGGTTAGTCTTACAAAGTCAGCAGTAAGACCGTTTTAGACATCTCAATCGTAGTTATAATACTCAGCATTTATGAATTTTATTTACGGCGTATTTCATTTAGTATAGGTTTTTGAGTAGTAGGTCAGCGTTATGGAGATAAAGGAAACGGTGTCAACTGAATAATCAAACGACTATAAATAACTCAACATACGACATTTATGAACTTCCAGTTCGAATAAATAAATTCTGGTTTTGGAGATTCTTGCATACTTCACAGACAACCTTGCGGCCGTAAACATGCAAACGGAGCGAAGCGTCAGTTCATTTTGGTAATTGTATTGTTGCGACGTTCTCTTTGATCGTCGTATGGTACAGTGGGAAACAAATTACAAGACACCAATTAAGTCACTAATCATCAGCTTTAATCATCACAGTTAAACAGTTTGTAATCAACAAGATAGTCTCTTACAACAAATTAAATAAATATTGTTCACATGCAATAAACAATTTCAACTAATAGAGTCCCGCACAATTATAAAACACCTAACACTTCGCCACAGTACTTCGAACCGCACTGGGATAAATCGGCACTCAAACTGAACTAAGCGTCGATGAGTACTTGTATTTATACCCAGCTGAGATCCAGAATAATCCATACTACGTGTCAACAACGTTACTAGAAAACACTAGAGCGTAATTGCTTGCCGCCTTGAACACAGCGTGCGCGGACCGGCGAAATCTGGATCAGTCTCGGCTACGGAGGCGTGACAAGTGTCACGTAATTGTCCTGCATCTCAGAGTAGCAGCACATGCACGCACACACACACACACATTATAGCCGGCCTCCGTTGGAATAGCCGAGAAACACGTAGAATGTTGTGTAATGGCGTACCAGTATAACAGCACACACCACCGCATACTACACGACGCTTTATTATGAGCCCCATGTTCGTAGCTGTAAGATGGGTTTTACCCTAGATAATTATAATGTGATAGGCCTAGGCCTACTTGTTTCAACGGCTTTCCGTTTAACACGGTTTTTGATTAGATTAGTCATTTCCTCTGCACACCATTACATTTGTTTTTCTGTTTATATGCAACAGTTAAAACTGATTCGCTAACTGGCCTGACTGATGTTTACTATTGATGTTTAAGACGTCCAAACTGTCTTAAACTCTGTATTCAGATCTTCATTGCATACAGTTTTTAAGTTTCTACTTTACTTTACTCATATTATTCTACTATAAAGTGTTCTCCAGCAATTAAGATAGTGTTACCGAAGTTCTGACGTGAGTCACGGCTCTGGCTATGTCGCCACGTTACAAGCTTGTCTGTCCAACAAAAAATACACAAACTACAAATATTTAAGTTAAATCAATTCTATAAAGTAGTATCAATCACACTTTATATTTGCAATAATGATAGCCATGATTTTGATGTAATATGTACTTTTCAAATTGTATTTCCTATAATATAATCTATTTCTTACAGAGAATAAGTCACGGCAACAGATATTGGCCAAATAGCTGTATAAGAAACGAGTGTATTATGTTAGTTTTTTAAAAGTGAACTGAGTTTGCTAATGATAAGATGAATTTAGTGTACGAACCTGTACTTGACGGTCATATAGTATATTAACAATATAAATACTCTCTCTTTTATATTACACACCAAACACATTCTAATCGCTTTGTCAGTAATGGTCTGACGTCAGAGTAGAGTCAATTTGATGTGTTTCCACTATGATAATCCTAAAAACAAACATCAAACGCCACAAATTCACTCTTAGCAACCGAAACAAAGAATTAAACGATTGTCACAGAAATCCAAACACACGCGTGAAAAGTCAAGAGGACATATTTTATTGTGATCATTATTGCATTTACTGTTAACCGTGTTCTCGTCTGGTAAAGTGCTCATTAAAATGATGGCCTAAAATCCTCGAGTAAAATAGAAATTTCAATTTGGCACTATATTATCATACTATAAACTTAAGTTTTAGGTCGGGCTACAGTAATGCCTTCTAACTTTCTAGACTCTGTTAATCCAGAAATGAAAAGTTGACAGCCGATTGCAGTAATGCATAACCATAATATTTGTAGATTACAAACTGTTTTAAATATACAAAAGCGTCATATATTTGAAGTCAAATATCCAATACGTTAACTATATCAGCTGCCCGAAAGTGACAACTTTGCAAATACAGTGTAGTGTTTGTTGTTGGCCACCCAATGCATAATGTTTAATGAAGAAATTTGTGTTAGTGGTTGAAATCACAAGCAGAATGATCACTGTTGCACACCACTATATAAAAATTATCCCGATTAGCGCTTTCAAGCTTCACAGCTCATCGTCAGATCGGAATAGACAGAAATTATGTGAAAACAAACCCTTCACCCCTCTCACCACACCCTGCTCACACACAACAAGCTATAATATAAATGTCCCTTCCCCACCCCCTAAAACCTGTCCCACCATCTGTACAGTTACATATTTTTCTAGCAAATTCCTTGTGTTTCAGTGTTGTGTGTGTGTGTGTGTGTGTGTGTGTGTGTGCATCCTTTTAAACTTACCCTCTTCCTCTCCACACACGTGGGTCAGTCACACACCCTTATTTTAAAACATCCAATTAGTACTATGCAAATAATTCTTAATCTTATCTAACTGTCCTCTATCATTTACTTCTTAATTATGTTATAAAATATTTCTTCATTATCAAATTTAATTTTAATATTAATTAAATTGTCTAACCCTTTTTCTCTTTCTTTTAATATTTCTAACTCCTCTCTAAGCTTCCTTTCAACTGTGTTATTTACTACTTTTACAATTTCGTATTCTTCTAAAGGATTAACAAACCTATGGTTGTCTTCTATGAAATGTCTTGCATATAACGAATTGGTGGTTCTATTACCTTCTCCACGTTTGTGGTCAGACAACCTGCATACGAATTTTCGTCCTGTCTCACCTAAATACACTTTGTTGCAGTCTTTACATTTTAATTTATAAATTCCGCTTTTCTGTAATACTGGAATTTTTTCTATATTCTTATTCCTTATCTTATCAAATACCGTTTCAAATTTTTTAATAGCTATATCTACTCCGTATTTATTAAAACATTTTATAATTTTTATAGTATGTGATCCTATGTATGTTAATGACCCTGGATAATTCTTTTGTTCTGGTTCTATTTTATATTTTTGTATGTTACTATTTTCATAACTTTATCGACTATTTTGATGTTATAGTTATTATAGTTATTATTCCTTACAATTCCCTTTATCGTTTTTAACTCCCTATCTTTTGATTCGGTCTCTTTTAAACACTTCTGAGCTCTGTAACAAAATGAATTGATTGCCGCCATTTTATATCTATAAGGGTGGTAAGTGGTAAGACTCTCTTGGTATAATTATATCAGAATACGACTCTTTCCTAAATATCCCAAACTGTAGTTTCTCATTATCTTTAATTTCTATGTTTAAATCTAAGTAATTTATTTTCTTACCTCCTATCTCTTCTTTAAATTGTAAGTTTTTACCTTTATTATTTACCTCATTTATAAACTCATGCACTTCTTCTATGCTTCCTTCCCAAATTACTAATACATCATCAACGTATCTAGACCATAATTTTATATTGTCTTTATACTTAGTGGAACTTATTAATTGCTTTTCAAAATCATTCATGTATATTTCAGCAAGAATAGGGGATAATGAAGACCCCATAGGTAAACCTTTTTTCTGTATATAAAACTTGTTATTAAACCTAAAATAGATCTGATTTACACATTCTTTAATTACTTCAATCAACTGGGATAATAATATGGGAGAATACAGGTATTAAAAGCAATGCATAATGATTACTGTTTCAGTATTATTTGATTTGATCTCCTTAAATATTTTGTTAACTGCTAAATTACCATATGTAGTTTAATATTTCCAAAAATGGAACACAGAGTTTGTAAATGACCTTATTTCTGAAATAGGTAACTACATTCTCGGCGATGGTAAGATGAGACATATTGGTTGTATTAAAGGATGGTTGTATTAGTTGTATTTACATTATCACTGTAAACAGACTTAACGTTGTACAGTTATTTTTTTTATTGAAACGTTTTGTATTTTTATTTGGAAAGAAAATAAGCTATATCTTAGAAATATAAAAAATCATATACGTAATTTTTCCATCGTGTTTAAGTTTTCCAGAGCCCGATTTTTCTCGGAACCTAAACTCTGGTATATCCAAACTACTCTCGCCCCTCAGTTAGTTCAGGGGCAATTATTCTACAATAAAGCAGTGGAAAACTATTACTGCAGAAAATATTATATTTAGACCTAACAAAGGCTCTACAGTTTGAAGTCTGTGGTACTAAAGATGTTTAACAAGCAACTGATCAGATGAACTTAGTGTACAGCCTACGGCTGTGAGCTGATGGTTCTACTACGTCTTCTGTCTGTTATACACAGGTAACTCCCTCTATCAAACAGCTGTTCAACACCGACAAGTTTTAATACCAATCCAAGAGTGTGATACGGGGTAAATCATCTCCCAAAATTGTTTACGTTGACTCTAGAAAGCACTACTCGAAAGGAGCAGTGAGAGAAATAAAAAACGTAAATGCTAGAATTGAATATCGCATAGGTCTACTGCAGATGTCGGCATCGTCTTAGTATATGACGATGTAGAGCAAACGATAAAATGATACAAATGGTAAAAAAAGTTTGGAAACTGTGAAATTAAGAAAATAAGTAAATTAAGACTTGACAATTACAAATTGCTCATGGAGAAAGCAGGCAATTTTATATATCTGAGACATAAGGTCACCCTAGGAACGGTTAATATAATGGAAATAGATAGTAGAAGTGGACGTACAGTTACGAAGCTTGCTAAATTGTAGGCGAAAGAAAACAAAGACACCACGTCGATAATCTTTTTTGTCAAAATATCTTCAGAAAGACATATTTTTCAAAAGATCTATTAAGAATACGAATCTAAATTTAAAGTGATTCGTATTGACATAATTTTTTTGGGGGGAAGAATACTTAATTTCTCATTTGTCCTGAAGGAAACGGGGAGTCCATCCTTCAAGCTAGTCTCTCCCCCTCTCCAGGAACAGCTCTTACTGTAGTTACGCCACTAGCCTCGTACATCTGTTGACAGTACGTAATCTTGCATTAATCACTTCACTAACATTATTCGATGTTAGCAATTATTGTATGTCTGTCTTATGTACACGCTTCTATGTGCGTAGTTGTTGTCTGTTAATATACCAAACACCGGTTAACTATCAAATCTAACATATACTATATTTGTATTTACTTTGTTATTTTATAATATTTCTCTTTAATTACTAATTTCTATCATATCCGTAGAAAAGGCGTGAAAAAATTATGTAAGATACTTCAATTATTCGCAAAAACTCTGTATACAAAAATACATAACATGATTACGGTTACACAATGAGATATCTTCTTTGTGTAACCTTTGAATGGTGTCTAAAAAACGACGAATTAGACACCATTCAATAAGGTTATTATATTTTCGTGTGATACAAGTGATGCAATTTGATTATTTATTTGTATATTAGATGTTAAAGCCAAAACTACGCTTCGTTGTCAAACCATGTATTGGCAATGTGACATGGTTTGATGGGATCATGTGTACCGCCTATTATGAACACAACGTGACAGACAGGTATTATGTCAATATGTCGGCTGGACAAAAAACGTCAGTCTGTGGTAGTAAAATCTAATTACAGGCTACATCATCACCTGTCTTTGTGTTACAGAGACAATATATGTTAACAAATCGGTCGTTAAATTTAGACTAATAGATTTGGTGGCTTTGTTCCCGTATATCACATCAGACTGTGAGCGTCTGGTAGGTAATTAATCTAAATTAATCAGACAGTTAACATTACATACATTATTTCTAAAGGTCGCCGGTTAGTCACTCTCAAACCACTTCAACTGAATTCGTTGTGAAATATGGGACACCAAACTTAAACAGTAAAAAATCTAAGTTAGATAAATCAAATAACAACTTTGACACCTCACTTTGTGTGCATGCGTTAATGTCTCATAATAGAGGCCTTTAATCATAACAGATGTGGCTACAGCGGGGTTATTTCATTATCTTACATAGCGCGCGTGTTTGCACGGGCAATCACAATTCACGTCTAACAGAGATACAGGCACCAGCCAATCTCATACAGTAGTTTTATGTCTGCTTCGGTTCACTCAAGTAACACTTTTAAAGTTGTTTCAAAAATGACATTTTAAAGGTGCCTAGAGAGCTGCAGTAAATTACTGTTGTTATATCTAACAGCTTTCCTACAATCTGATATAATCATCCCCACCGTCTCGTCTTCACTATGGTTCAGGCATTTCCTGTTCCGTCTTAGATTGAGTCCCTGTCTTATTTTTCACTATAAAGATTTTGAGTAGTTTGAAGTTGCCTTAGTTTAATTGCGGATCAACCAAAAGGTGAGTCTTCCTTAGTCGAACTACTATTCGAAACGCCCAAATCTGCTTTCCATGCTACCTACAGTGCTCTCTTGCATGCACCCCTCCGCGAATTCAGTTTCCGGGTACACTGATACACAATTTTCACTAACGAGGTTAGCGTCGTATACGACTTCATTCTTACGGCGTACGATCTCTGTATAGTCTCGCACACCTCCAGATTCATCCTCTCCAGCCTGCAGGCTGCGATATGGCCGAAGTGGTCTTGGTGGGTCCCGCCATTGTAATAGGCCTTTTTTTCAGTCTGTCCCTAAAAAGACGTCGCTCCACATCGCCTAGAACCTTATCAGCGGTCTGGTGGACAGGCTCGATGAATACGTGATCACACTCAAAACCCGACCTGCTACTTTCCTCCTAGACCCACCTGATCACGGGTACGCGGTTTCACTTGACAATTACGTGTGTTATCGAGAAGGCTTTGGTAGCCTTGCACCTGTTACTGTGATGTTTCTTTGTAATTGCAGCACACTAGTGTCAACAACAATGAACACCGAAGCCATCCATTACCCACTACTAGAGACGGTAGTGAAGAGGATGAAATAGTGGGAAAGAATGGGTAGGAATCGTGAGTCATAGAATAGATGGGAATCGTTACTTTGTTGCGGAACATAGTTCAACTGACTCTTCAGCTGAAGACTGTGGAACTAGGTTGGCCTTACCAATTACTACGCTACTGCCTGTATAGTCCACAATCTTCTGTGAGGAGGAACTGGTAACAGAAGTTTTTTAAAATCATCATTCATCAAATTATCTTTATTTTTGTGTTTTCTGCGCAGCTTTGTTTCTATTTAAAGGATTTTTAACCGCGTTATTACTTTTTCGTTTATTGTCATGGGTCGTTAGGGATTGAGATTTTCTGAGAGGTGGAGACACATTGAATTTAACACAAGGCAGCAATTAAATTAGTCACACGGACGTGGAAAAAGTTGACGGATCGTCAACTTTGCTGCGTTTCCATGGTCTCTCACATCGAAACGCAAGCTGCTGCGTTTTAGTTACGTTTTTAACACGCACGAGTGTGGTCACACGGAGTGATCAAAGATGCCGCTAATAGTTGTTTATTTACTTGTTACTATTGTAATTAATTCTGGTCTCTATGGTGTTGTTGAGATCTTTATACACGTCACACATCGATTGTGAATATACCGCATAATTAAAAGACCCTTAATCGTGCGAACGGGGCGGAATATAAAATTCCAAGCTAGACAGTGTTTTTAACCTTGTATTAAAGATTACCTGTGCAAAATTTTGTTGGAATCGATGTAACGGTGTGGATTTGTATTCAATACAAAGAAATAAATCCTCAGGCTTTGAGTTTAATATATATAAAATTCCTAAAAACACTACATTTAAAAATTCATCTATTAATAATAATATAAAATGTACAACCTTCACTTATTACGGAAATATAACTCAAAAATTAAATAAAATATTTAAAGATACTAATTTAAAAATATCTTATAACACAGATAATATAATTTTTAATAAAATAAAACCTAAAACTAAATCCAATACTCACAATAAAAATGGAATATATAAAATAAAATGTCCAGATTGCAATAAATTTTACGTGGGACAGACGAAGAAAACACTACGAGATAGATTCGTTCAACACCGCAATGCATATTTAAAACCAAATATTTATAAATCTAATTTAGCCACACATTGTCTAAATAATAACCACCAGTTTCCAAACATTGAAAATATAAAATTAATTAAAAACATACAAAAAGGTCAAAAAATGAATATTTGGGAAAATCTTAACATTTACAAACACAATAACAATAATTTATTAATTAAAGAACAAACCCAAATAAAAACAAAACAAGACGATCTATTTAAAATTATAAATTTACTAAAAACAAAAAATAAATGTGAATAAAATACATATAAACAAAATTTCAAATATAACCGAGAAAACAGCTGCTGAAGAAATAAACATTAAAACAATCGTTAACTAATCGACCTAAATCGATTATCAGTTATTTTATTTTACGTTAAAATCGATACAAATTCGATTATTCGTTACTTTTATATCAATAGAATTATTACGATTGTTATTAATTCACTTAGAAACCTCTGATGATACTGATATTTTTCAGTGAAACGTGCGTCAGGTGTTAAAAAGAATATACAATATTATCTACTTGCAGAAGAAACAAATTGAAAACATCACAAATTATATAATTACTGCAAGAAACATCGAGTTACTTATATAGAAAATGATGGATGAAAACACCATACAAGGTGATGTAACTCATTCCTATAACCAATTTATTAAACGTAAAAAACGATTAATTAATTGTTTTGGAAACATATATTTTAACAAAAAATGCCTACACCTTAATATTTTTCCAAAATACACAAAAATAATAGTAAAAAACAACAATAACAATAAAGTAAGCAAATATATTACTCAAGCCCAATATAAATGGATTAAAGACGAAATATCAAATAATTACAGAAAAATCGACTACATTAATAAACAATTAATTAATTTACATCTTCTTTTAGCCAACACACTTGATTATCATACATGGAATAATAAATATATTAATATGCTTAAAATACTAAATAAACACAAAACAATTAAATTTAACACAATCAATAAAAAACTTAAAAATCTACTAATAAATAGTGCACCTAAAGAAGATAACCAAAATTTACACACATTAAATAATAACCACACTTTTTACCGAAAATTCGTAAATTTATCTAATATTAAATTCACGGAAAACGAAATAGCTACCCTAGAATCATCAAACAAAACAAATCTTAAAAATGTAAACAAATATGTAATAGATAATATCATAGTCGAAACTGAAAACGCAATTAATAATGTAGAACACGCAAAACAAGATAAAATAAGAACAGAAGCCTCAATGGAAATAATAAAATATATCAAAAAATATAATAACCAAAATCATCATACTAAAAATAAAAATAAACAAAATAAAACCATTAATATAATAAAACAGAAACTAACGACTAATAACCTCACTTTAACCAAAGCTGATAAGAGTAATAGTACAATAATAATTTCTCAGAAAGATTTAGACGATAAAACAGAAGAATTTATAGTTAATAATAATTGCATAACATTAAATAAAGATCCCACAAATAAATATCAAACACAAATAACAAATATATTAAAAAATAGTAACCAAATCATAAATCCTAAAGACTCCTTTAAATATAAAATGGATAATCCTTGTGCACCAAAATTAAATTCTTTAATAAAATTACACAAAATCAATAAACCTATCAGACCTTTAATAAACGCTAGGACCGCACCAAATTATAAAATATCAAAATTATTAACTCAAATCTTAAAACATAAAATTGAATTTCCAGCAAAACACAATATAAAAAAATAGTATCGAACTCACGGAACAACTAATAAACGTAGAAGTAAACAGAAATACAAAATTATATTCATTCGACATATCAAACATGTATACAAACATTCCCATTGAAGAAACTATAAATATTATAATAAATAATCTGGAAACAAATAACGAAAGTAACACATACATTAAACAGTTAACTAATACTTTAAAAATAATTTTAAATCAAAATTACTTTCAATACAACAACAAATTGTACTATCAAAGAGATGGCCTTGCTATGGGAGCCCCAACCTCCGCTATCATATCAGAAATCTTCCTACAAAAACTCGACGAACAAATAATAAATATAATAAAATTAAACGACCCATTAGGATGTTATTTTAGATACGTTGATGACACTCTGTACATTTCCCAAAACAATGGTATAAATATAAATAAAATATTCAACTCCATAAATAATTTACATTCTAAAATAAAATTCACGTTAGAAGAAGAATCTAATAATAAATTAAATTATTTAGACTTAACAATAAAGAAAAATGAAACAAATTTTGAATACGCAATATACAGGAAACCTTCTCAAACTGACTTAGTAATACCAAATACTTCTAATCATCCTCCCCAACACAAAATGGCAGTATTTAATTCCATGATTTACCGAATGCTTAGGATCCCATTAAATAACACAGAAAGAAACAAAGAAAGAAAAATTATCCAACAAATAGCAGTTAAAAATGGATACAAAATAAAAACTATTAATAAATTAGAAAATAAAATTAAACATAAAATCACTAATAAAATTCCTAAAAACACTACATTTAAAAATTCATCTATTAATAATAATATAAAATATACAACCTTCACTTATTACGGAAATATAACTCAAAAACTAAATAAAATATTTAAAGATACTAATTTAAAAATATCTTATAACACAGATAATATAATTTTTAATAAAATAAAACCTAAAACTAAATCCAATACTCACAATAAAAATGGAATATATAAAATAGAATGTCCAGATTGCCATAAATTTTACGTGGGCCAGACGAAGAAAAAACTACGAGATAGATTCGTTCAACACCGCAATGCATATTTAAAACCAAATATTTATAAATCTAATTTAGCCACACATTGTCTAAATAATAACCACCAGTTTCCAAACATTGAAAATATAAAATTAATTAAAAACATACAAAAAGTTCAAAAAATGAATATTTGGGAAAATCTTAACATTTACAAACACAATAACAATAATTTATTAATTAAAGAACAAACCCAAATAAAAACAAAACAAGACGATCTATTTAAAATTATAAATTTACTAAAAACTAAAAATAAATGTGAATAAAATACATATAAACAAAATTTCAAATATAACCGAGAAAACAGCTGCTGAAGAAATAAACATTAAAACAATCGTTAACTAATCGACCTAAATCGATTATCAGTTATTTTATTTTACGTTAAAATCGATACAAATTCGATTATTCGTTACTTTTATATTAATAGAATTATTACGATTGTTATTAATTCAGTTAGAAACCTCTGATGATACTGATATTTTTCAGTGAAACGTGCGTCAGGTGTTAAAAAGAATATACAATATTATCTACTTGCAGAAGAAACAAATTGAAAACATCACAAATTATATAATTACTGCAAGAAACATCGAGTTACTTATATAGAAAATGATGGATGAAAACACCATACAAGGTGATGTAACTCATTCCTATAACCAATTTATTAAACGTAAAAAACAATTAATTAATTGTTTTGGAAACATATATTTTAACAAAAAATGCCTACACCTTAATATTTTTCCAAAATACACAAAAATAATAGTAAAAAACAACAATAACAATAAAGTAAGCAAATATATTACTCAAGCCCAATATAAATGGATTAAAGACGAAATATCAAATAATTACAGAAAAATCTACTACATTAATAAACAATTAACTAATTTACATCTTCTTTTAGCCAACACACTTGATTATCATACATGGAATAATAAATATATTAATATGCTTAAAATACTAAATAAACACAAAACAATTAAATTTAACACAATCAATAAAAAACTTAAAAATCTACTAATAAATAGTACACCTAAAGAAGATAACCAAAATTTACACACATTAAATAATAACCACACTTTTTACCCAAAATTCGTAAATTTATCTAATATTAAATTCACGGAAAAACGAAATAGCTACCCTAGAATCATCAAACAAAACAAATCTTAAAAATGTAAACAAATATGTAATAGATAATATCATAGTCGAAACTGAAAACGCAATTAATAATGTAGAACAGGAAAAACAAGATAAAATAAGAACAGAAGCCTCAATGGAAATAATAAAATATATCAAAAAATATAATAACCAAAATCAACATACTAAAAATAAAAATAAACAAAATAAAACCATTAATATAATAAAACAGAAACTAACGACTAATAACCTCACTTTAACCAAAGCTGATAAGAGTAATAGTACAATAATAATTTCTCAGAAAGATTTAGACGATAAAACAGAAGAATTTACAGTTAATAATAATTGCATAACATTAAATAAAGATCCCACAAATAAATATCAAACACAAATAACAAATATATTAAAAAATAGTAACCAAATCATAAATCCTAAAGACTCCTTTAAATATAAAATGGATAATCCTTGTGCACCAAAATTAAATTCTTTAATAAAATTACACAAAATCAATAAACCTATCAGACCTTTAATAAACGCTAGGACCGCACCAAATTATAAAATATCAAAATTATTAACTCAAATCTTAAAACATAAAATTGAACTTCCAGCAAAACACAATATAAAAAAATAGTATCGAACTCACGGAACAACTAATAAACGTAGAAGTAAACAGAAATACAAAATTATATTCATTCGACATATCAAACATGTATACAAACATTCCCATTGAAGAAACTATAAATATTATAATAAATAATCTGAAAACAAATAACGAAAGTAACACATACATTAAACAGTTAACTAATACTTTAAAAATAATTTTAAATCAAAATTATTTTCAATACAACAACAAATTGTACTATCAAACAGATGGCCTTGCTATGGGAGCCCCAACCTCCGCTATCATATCAGAAATCTTCCTACAAAAACTCGACGAACAAATAATAAATATAATAAAATTAAACGACCCATTAGGATGTTATTTTAGATACGTTGATGACACTCTGTACATTTCCCAAAACAATGGTATAAATATAAATAAAATATTCAACTCCATAAATAATTTACATTCTAAAATAAAATTCACGTTAGAAGAAGAATCTAATAATAAATTAAATTATTTAGACTTAACAATAAAGAAAAATGAAACAAATTTTGAATACGCAATATACAGGAAACCTTCTCAAACTGACTTAGTAATACCAAATACTTCTAATCATCCTCCCCAACACAAAATGGCAGTATTTAATTCCATGATTTACCGAATGCTTAAGATCCCATTAAATAACACAGAAATAAACAAAGAAAGAAAAATTATCCAACAAATAGCAGTTAAAAATGGATACAAAATAAAAACTATTAATAAATTAGAAAATAAAATTAAACATAAAATCACTAATAAAATTCCTAAAAACACTACATTTAAAAATTCATCTATTAATAATAATATAAAATATACAACCTTCACTTATTACGGAAATATAACTCAAAAACTAAATAAAATAATTAAAGATACTAATTTAAAAATATCTTATAACACAGATAATATAATTTTTAATAAAATAAAACCTAAAACTAAATCCAATACTCACAATAAAAATGGAATATATAAAATAGAATGTCCAGATTGCAATAAATTTTACGTGGGCCAGACGAAGAAAAAACTACGAGATAGATTCGTTCAACACCGCAATGCATATTTAAAACCAAATATTTATAAATCTAATTTAGCCACACATTGTCTAAATAATAACCACCAGTTTCCAAACATTGAAAATATAAAATTAATTAAAAACATACAAAAAGGTCAAAAAATGAATATTTGGGAAAATCTTAACATTTACAAACACAATAACAATAATTTATTAATTAAAGAACAAACCCAAATAAAAACAAAACAAGACGATCTATTTAAAATTATAAATTTACTAAAAACTAAAAATAAATGTGAATAAAATACATATAAACAAAATTTCAAATATAACCGAGAAAACAGCTGCTGAAGAAATAAACATTAAAACAATCGTTAACTAATCGACCTAAATCGATTATCAGTTATTTTATTTTACGTTAAAATCGATACAAATTCGATTATTCGTTACTTTTATATTAATAGAATTATTACGATTGTTATTAATTCACTTAGAAACCTCTGATGATACTGATATTTTTCAGTGAAACGTGCGTCAGATGTTAAAAAGAATATACAATATTATCTACTTGCAGAAGAAACAAATTGAAAACATCACAAATTATATAATTACTGCAAGAAACATCGAGTTACTTATATAGAAAATGATGGATGAAAACACCATACAAGGTGATGTAACTCATTCCTATAACCAATTTATTAAACGTAAAAAACAATTAATTAATTTGTTTTGGAAACATATATTTTAACAAAAAATGCCTACACCTTAATATTTTTCCAAAATACACAAAAATAATATTAAAAAACAACACTAACAATAAAGTAAGCAAATATATTACTCAAGCCCAATATAAATGGATTAAAGACGAAATATCAAATAATTACAGAAAAATCGACTACATTAATAAACAATTAATTAATTTACATCTTCTTTTAGCCAACACACTTGATTATCATACATGGAATAATAAATATATTAATATGCTTAAAATACTAAATAAACACAAAACAATTAAATTTAACACAATCAATAAAAAACTTAAAAATCTACTAATAAATAGTACACCTGAAGAAGATAACCAAAATTTACACACATAAAATAATAACCACACTTTTTACCCAAAATTCGTAAATTTATCTAATACTAAATTCACGGAAAACGAAATAGCTACCCTAGAATCATCAAACAAAACAAATCTTAAAAATGTAAACAAATATGTAATAGATAATATC
The DNA here is from genome assembly GCA_034769895.1 of Magicicada septendecula. Classification (NCBI taxonomy): domain Eukaryota; kingdom Metazoa; phylum Arthropoda; class Insecta; order Hemiptera; family Cicadidae; genus Magicicada; species Magicicada septendecula. Next base: position 285,471,997 of record CM068369.1, on the reverse strand, counting down.
ATAGTCGAAACTGAAAACGCAATTAATAATGTAGAACACGAAAAACAAGATAAAATAAGAACAGAAGCCTCAATGGAAATAATAAAATATATCAAAAAATATAATAACCAAAATCATCATTCTAAAAATAAAAATAAACAAAATAAAACCATTAATATAATAAAACAGAAACTAACGACTAATAACCTCACTTTAACCAAAGCTGATAAGAGTAATAGTACAATAATAATTTCTCAGAAAGATTTAGACGATAAAACAGAAGAATTTATAGTTAATAATAATTGCATAACATTAAATAAAGATCCCACAAATAAATATCAAACACAAATAACAAATATATTAAAAAATAGTAACCAAATCATAAATCCTAAAGACTCCTTTAAATATAAAATGGATAATCCTTGTGCACCAAAATTAAATTCTTTAATAAAATTACACAAAATCAATAAACCTATCAGACCTTTAATAAACGCTAGGACCGCACAAAATTATAAAATATCAAAATTATTAACTCAAATCTTAAAACATAAAATTGAACTTCCAGCGAAACACAATATAAAAAAATAGTATCGAACTCACGGAACAACTAATAAACGTAGAAGTAAACAGAAATACAAAATTATATTCATTCGACATATCAAACATGTATACAAACTTTCCCATTGAAGAAACTATAAATATTATAATAAATAATCTGAAAACAAATAACGAAACTAACACATACATTAAACAATTAACTAATACTTTAAAAATAATTTTAAATCAAAATTATTTTCAATACAACAACAAATTGTACTATCAAACAGATGGCCTTGCTATGGGAGCCCCAACCTCCGCTATCATATCAGAAACCTTCCTACAAAAACTCGACGAACAAATAATAAATATAATAAAATTAAACGACCCATTAGGATGTTATTTTAGATACGTTGATGACACTCTGTACATTTCCCAAAACAATGGTATAAATATAAATAAAATATTCAACTCCATAAATAATTTACATTCTAAAATAAAATTCACGTTAGAAGAAGAATCTAATAATAAATTAAATTATTTAGACTTAACAATAAAGAAAAATGAAACAAATTTTGAATAAGCAATATACAGGAAACCTTCTCAAACTGACTTAGTAATACCAAATACTTCTAATCATCCTCCCCAACACAAAATGGCTGTATTTAATTCCATGATTTACCGAATGCTTAGGATCCCATTAAATAACACAGAAATAAACAAAGAAAGAAAAATTATCCAACAAATAGCAGTTAAAAATGGATACAAAATAAAAACTATTAATAAATTAGAAAATAAAATTAAACATAAAATCACTAATAAAATTCCTAAAAACACTACATTTAAAAATTCATCTATTAATAATAATATAAAATATACAACCTTCACTTATTACGGAAATATAACTCAAAAACTAAATAAAATATTTAAAGATACTAATTTAAAAATATCTTATAACACAGATAATATAATTTTTAATAAAATAAAACCTAAAACTAAATCCAATACTCACAATAAAAATGGAATATATAAAATAGAATGTCCAGATTGCAATAAATTTTACGTGGGCCAGACGAAGAAAAAACTACGAGATAGATTCGTTCAACACCGCAATGCATATTTAAAACCAAATATTTATAAATCTAATTTAGCCACACATTGTCTAAATAATAACCACCAGTTTCCAAACATTGAAAATATAAAATTAATTAAAAACATACAAAAAGGTCAAAAAATGAATATTTGGGAAAATCTTAACATTTACAAACACAATAACAATAATTTATTAATTAAAGAACAAACCCAAATAAAAACAAAACAAGACGATCTATTTAAAATTATAAATTTACTAAAAACAAAAAATAAATGTGAATAAAATACATATAAACAAAATTTCAAATATAACCGAGAAAACAGCTGCTGAAGAAATAAACATTAAAACAATCGTTAACTAATCGACCTAAATCGATTATCAGTTATTTTATTTTACGTTAAAATCGATACAAATTCGATTATTCGTTACTTTTATATTAATAGAATTATTACGATTGTTATTAATTCACTTAGAAACCTCTGATGATACTGATATTTTTCAGTGAAACGTGCGTCAGGTGTTAAAAAGAATATACAATATTATCTACTTGCAGAAGAAACAAATTGAAAACATCACAAATTATATAATTACTGCAAGAAACATCGAGTTACTTATATAGAAAATGATGGATGGAAACACCATACAAGGTGATGTAACTCATTCCTATAACCAATTTATTAAACGTAAAAAACAATTAATTAATTGTTTTGGAAACATATATTTTAACAAAAAATGCCTACACCTTAATATTTTTCCAAAATACACAAAAATAATAGTAAAAAACAACAATAACAATAAAGTAAGCAAATATATTACTCAAGCCCAATATAAATGGATTAAAGACGAAATATCAAATAATTACAGAAAAATCGACTACATTAATAAACAATTAATTAATTTTTATCTTCTTTCAGCCAACACACTTGATTATCATACATGGAATAATAAATATATTAATATGCTTAAAATACTAAATAAACACAAAACAATTAAATTTAACACAATCAATAAAAAACTTAAAAATCTACTAATAAATAGTGCACCTAAAGAAGATAACCAAAATTTACACACATTAAATAATAACCACACTTTTAACCCAAAATTCGTAAATTTATCTAATATTAAATTCACGGAAAACGAAACAGCTACCCTAGAATCATCAAAAAAACAAATCTTAAAAATGTAAACAAATATGTAATAGATAATATCATAGTCGAAACTGAAAACGCAATTAATAATGTAGAACACGAAAAACAAGATAAAATAAGAACAGAAGCCTCAATGGAAATAATAAAATGTATCAAAAAATATAATAACCAAAATCATCATATTAAAAATAAAAATAAACAAAATATAACCATTAATATAATAAAAAAGAAACTAACGACTAATAACCTCACTTTAACCAAAGCTGATAAGAGTAATAGTAAAATAATAATTTCTCAGAAAGATTTAGACGATAAAACAGAAGAATTTATAGTTAATAATAATTGCATAACATTAAATAAAGATGCCACAAATAAATATCAAACACAAATAACAAATATATTAAAAAATAGTAACCAAATCATAAATCCTAAAGACTCCTTTAAATATAAAATGGATAATCCTTGTGCACCAAAATTAAATTCTTTAATAAAATTACTCAAAATCAATAAACCTACCAGACCTTTAATAAACGCTAGGACCGCACCAAATTATAAAATATCAAACTTATTAACTCAAATCTTAAAACATAAAATTGAACTTCCAGCAAAACACAATATAAAAAATAGTATCGAACTCACGGAACAACTAATAAACGTAGAAGTAAACAGAAATACAAAATTATATTCATTCGACATATCAAACATGTATACAAACATTCCCATTGAAGAAACTATAAATATTATAATAAATAATCTGAAAACAAATAACGAAAGTAACACATACATTAAACAGTTAACTAATACTTTAAAAATAATTTTAAATCAAAATTATTTTCAATATAACAACAAATTGTACTATCAAACAGATGGCCTTGCTATGGGAGCCCCAACCTCCGCTATCATATCAGAAATCTTCCTACAAAAACTCGACGAACAAATAATAAATATAATAAAATTAAACGACCCATTAGGATGTTATTTTAGATACGTTGATGACACTCTGTACATTTCCCAAAACAATGGTATAAATATAAATAAAATATTCAACTCCAAAAATAATTTACATTCTAAAATAAAATTCACGTTAGAAGAAGAATCTAATAATAATTTAAATTATTTAGACTTAACAATAAAGAAAAATGAAACAAATTTTGAATACGCAATATACAGGAAACCTTCTCAAACTGACTTAGTAATACCAAATACTTCTAATCATCCTCCCCAACACAAAATGGCAGTATTTAATTCCATGATTTACCGAATGCTTAGGATCCCATTAAATAACACAGAAAGAAACAAAGAAAGAAAATTATCCAACAAATAGCAGTTAAAAATGGATACAAAATAAAACCTATTAATAAATTAGAAAATAAAATTAAACATGAAATCACTAATAAAATTCCAAAAAACACTACATTTAAAAATTCATCTATTAATAATAATATAAAATATACAACCTTCACTTATTACGGAAATATAACTCAAAAACTAAATAAAATATTTAAAGATACTAATTTAAAAATATCTTATAACACAGATAATATAATTTTTAATAAAATAAAACCTAAAACTAAATCCAATACTCACAATAAAAATGGAATATATAAAATAGAATGTCCAGATTGCAATAAATTTTACGTGGGCCAGACGAAGAAAAAACTACGAGATAGATTCGTTCAACACCGCAATGCATATTTAAAACCAAATATTTATAAATCTAATTTAGCCACACATTGTCTAAATAATAACCACCAGTTTCCAAACATTGAAAATATAAAATTAATTAAAAACATACAAAAAGGTCAAAAAATGAATATTTGGGAAAATCTTAACATTTACAAACACAATAACAATAATTTATTAATTAAAGAACAAACCCAAATAAAAACAAAACAAGACGATCTATTTAAAATTATAAATTTACTAAAAACTAAAAATAAATGTGAATAAAATACATATAAACAAAATTTCAAATATAACCGAGAAAACAGCTGCTGAAGAAATAAACATTAAAACAATCGTTAACTAATCGACCTAAATCGATTATCAGTTATTTTATTTTACGTTAAAATCGATACAAATTCGATTATTCGTTACTTTTATATTAATAGAATTATTACGATTGTTATTAATTCACTTAGAAACCTCTGATGATACTGATATTTTTCAGTGAAACGTGCGTCAGGTGTTAAAAAGAATATACAATATTATCTACTTGCAGAAGAAACAAATTGAAAACATCACAAATTATATAATTACTGCAAGAAACATCGAGTTACTTATATAGAAAATGATGGATGAAAACACCATACAAGGTGATGTAACTCATTCCTATAACCAATTTATTAAACGTAAAAAACAATTAATTAATTTGTTTTGGAAACATATATTTTAACAAAAAATGCCTACACCTTAATATTTTTCCAAAATACACAAAAATAATAGTAAAAAACAACAATAACAATAAAGTAAGCAAATATATTACTCAAGCCCAATATAAATGGATTAAAGACGAAATATCAAATAATTACAGAAAAATCGACTACATTAATAAACAATTAATTAATTTACATCTTCTTTTAGCCAACACACTTGATTATCATACATGGAATAATAAATATATTAATATGCTTAAAATACTAAATAAACACAATCAATAAAAAACTTAAAAATCTACTAATAAATAGTGCACCTAAATAAGATAACCAAAATTTACACACATTAAATAATAACCACACTTTTTACCCAAAATTCGTAAATTTATCTAATATTAAATTCACGGAAAACGAAATAGCTACCCTAGAATCATCAAAAAAACAAATCTTAAAAATGTAAACAAATATGTAATAGATAATATCATAGTCGAAACTGAAAACGCAATAAATAATGTAGAACACGACAAACAAGATAAAATAAGAACAGAAGCCTCAATGGAAATAATAAAATGTATCAAAAAATATAATAACCAAAATCATCATATTAAAAATAAAAATAAACAAAATAAAACCATTAATATAATAAAACAGAAACTAACGACTAATAACCTCACTTTAACCAAAGATGATAAGAGTAATAGTACAATAATAATTTCTCAGAAAGATTTAAACGATAAAACAGAAGAATTTATAGTTAATAATAATTGCATAACATTAAATAAAGATCCCACAAATAAATATCAAACACAAATAACAAATATATTAAAAAATAGTAACCAAATCATAAATCCTAAAGACTCCTTTAAATATAAAATGGATAATCCTTGTGCACCAAAATTAAATTCTTTAATAAAATTACACAAAATCAATAAACCTATCAGACCTTTAATAAACGCTAGGACCGCACCAAATTATAAAATATCAAACTTATTAACTCAAATCTTAAAACATAAAATTGAACTTCCAGCAAAACACAATATAAAAAATAGTATCGAACTCACGGAACAACTAATAAACGTAGAAGTAAACAGAAATACAAAATTATATTCATTCGACATATCAAACATGTATACAAACATTCCCATTGAAGAAACTATAAATATTATAATAAATAATCTGAAAACAAATAACGAAAGTAACACATACATTAAACAGTTAACTAATACTTTAAAAATAATTTTAAATCAAAATTATTTTCAATACAACAACAAATTGTACTATCAAACAGATGGCCTTGCTATGGGAGCCCCAACCTCCGATATCATATCAGAAATCTTCCTACAAAAACTCGACGAACAAATAATAAATATAATAAAATTAAACGACCCATTAGGATGTTATTTTAGATACGTTGATGACACTCTGTACATTTCCCAAAACAATGGTATAAATATAAATAAAATATTCAACTCCATAAATAATTTACATTCTAAAATAAAATTCACGTTAGAAGAAGAATCTAATAATAAATTAAATTATTTAGACTTAAAAATAAAGAAAAATGAAACAAATTTTGAATACGCAATATACAGGAAACCTTCTCAAACTGACTTAGTAATACCAAATACTTCTAATCATCCTCCCCAACACAAAATGGCAGTATTTAATTCCATGATTTACCGAATGCTTAGGATCCCATTAAATAACACAGAAAGAAACAAAGAAAGAAAAATTATCCAACAAATAGCAGTTAAAAATGGATACAAAGTAAAACCTATTAATAAATTAGAAAATAAAATTAAACATAAAATCACTAATAAAATTCCTAAAAACACTACATTTAAAAATTCATCTATTAATAATAATATAAAATATACAACCTTCACTTATTACGGAAATATAACTCAAAAACTAAATAAAATATTTAAAGATACTAATTTAAAAATATCTTGTAACACAGATAATATAATTTTTAATAAAATAAAACCTAAAACTAAATCCAATACTCACAATAAAAATGGAATATATAAAATAGAATGTCCAGATTGCAATAAATTTTACGTGGGCCAGACGAAGAAAAAACTACGAGATAGATTCGTTCAACACCGCAATGCATATTTAAAACCAAATATTTATAAATCTAATTTAGCCACACATTGTCTAAATAATAACCACCAGTTTCGAAACATTGAAAATATAAAATTAATTAAAAACATACAAAAAGGTCAAAAAATGAATATTTGGGAAAATCTTAACATTTACAAACACAATAACAATAATTTATTAATTAAAGAACAAACCCAAATAAAAACAAAACAAGACGATCTATTTAAAATTATAAATTTACTAAAAACAAAAAATAAATGTGAATAAAATACATATAAACAAAATTTCAAATATAACCGAGAAAACAGCTGCTGAAGAAATAAACATTAAAACAATCGTTAACTAATCGACCTAAATCGATTATCAGTTATTTTATTTTACGTTAAAATCGATACAAATTCGATTATTCGTTACTTTTATATTAATAGAATTATTACGATTGTTATTAATTCACTTAGAAACCTCTGATGATACTGATATTTTTCAGTGAAACGTGCGTCAGGTGTTAAAAAGAATATACAATATTATCTACTTGCAGAAGAAACAAATTGAAAACATCACAAATTATATAATTACTGCAAGAAACATCGAGTTACTTATATAGAAAATGATGGATGAAAACACCATACAAGGTGATGTAACTCATTCCTATAACCAATTTATTAAACGTAAAAAACTATTAATTAATTTGTTTTGGAAACATATATTTTAACAAAAAATGCCTACACCTTAATATTTTTCCAAAATACACAAAAATAATAGTAAAAAACAACAATAACAATAAAGTAAGCAAATATATTACTCAAGCCCAATATAAATGGATTAAAGACGAAATATCAAATAATTACAGAAAAATCGACTACATTAATAAACAATTAATTAATTTACATCTTCTTTTAGCCAACACACTTGATTATCATACATGGAATAATAAATATATTAATATGCTTAAAATACTAAATAAACACAAAACAATTAAATTTAACACAATCAATAAAAAACTTAAAAATCTACTAATAAATAGTGCACCTAAAGAAGATAACCAAAATTTACACACATTAAATAATAACCACACTTTTTACCCAAAATTCGTAAATTTATCTAATATTAAATTCACGGAAAACGAAATAGCTACCCTAGAATCATCAAACAAAACAAATCTTAAAAATGTAAACAAATATGTAATAGATAATATCATAGTCGAAACTGAAAACGCAATTAATAATGTAGAACACGAAAAACAAGATAAAATAAGAACAGAGGCCTCAATGGAAATAATAAAATGTATCAAAAAATATAATAACCAAAATCATCATATTAAAAATAAAAATAAACAAAATAAAACCATTAATATAATAAAACAGAAACTAACGACTAATAACCTCACTTTAACCAAAGCTGATAAGAGTAATAGTACAATAATAATTTCTCAGAAAGATTTAGACGATAAAACAGAAGAATTTATAGTTAATAATAATTGCATAACATTAAATAAAGATCCCACAAATAAATATCAAACACAAATAACAAATATATTAAAAAATAGTAACCAAATCATAAATCCTAAAGACTCCTTTAAATATAAAATGGATAATCCTTGTGCACCAAAATTAAATTCTTTAATAAAATTACACAAAATCAATAAACCTATCAGACTTTTAATAAACGCTAGGACCGCACCAAATTATAAAATATCAAAATTATTAACTCAAATCTTAAAACATAAAATTGAAATTCCAGCAAAACACAATATAAAAAATAGTATCGAACTCACGGAACAACTAATAAACGTAGAAGTAAACAGAAATACAAAATTATATTCATTCGACATATCAAACATGTATACAAACATTCCCATTGAAGAAACCATAAATATTATAATAAATAATCTGAAAACAAATAACGAAAGTAACACATACATTAAACAGTTAACTAATACTTTAAAAATAATTTTAAATCAAAATTATTTTCAATACAACAACAAATTGTACTATCAAACAGATGGCCTTGCTATGGGAGCCCCAACCTCCGCTATCATATCAGAAATCTTCCTACAAAAACTCGACGAACAAATAATAAATATAATAAAATTAAACGACCCATTAGGATGTTATTTTAGATACGTTGATGACACTCTGTACATTTCCCAAAACAATGGTATAAATATAAATAAAATATTCAACTCCATAAATAATTTACATTCTAAAATAAAATTCACGTTAGAAGAAGAATCTAATAATAAATTAAATTATTTAGACTTAACAATAAAGAAAAATGAAACAAATTTTGAATACGCAATATACAGGAAACCTTCTCAAACTGACTTAGTAATACCAAATACTTCTAATCATCCTCCCCAACACAAAATGGCAGTATTTAATTCCATGATTTACCGAATGCTTAGGATCCCATTAAATAACACAGAAAGAAACAAAGAAAGAAAAATTATCCAACAAATAGCAGTTAAAAATGGATACAAAATAAACCTATTAATAAATTAGAAAATAAAATTAAACATAAAATCACTAATAAAATTCCTAAAAACACTACATTTAAAAATTCATCTATTAATAATAATATAAAATATACAACCTTCACTTATTACGGAAATATAACTCAAAAACTAAATAAAATATTTAAAGATACAAATTTAAAAATATCTTGTAACACAGATAATATAATTTTTAATAAAATAAAACCTAAAACTAAATCCAATACTCACAATAAAAATGGAATATATAAAATAGAATGTCCAGATTGCAATAAATTTTACGTGGGCCAGACGAAGAAAAAACTACGAGATAGATTCGTTCAACACCGCAATGCATATTTAAAACCAAATATTTATAAATCTAATTTAGCCACACATTGTCTAAATAATAACCACCAGTTTCCAAACATTGAAAATATAAAATTAATTAAAAACATACAAAAAGGTCAAAAAATGAATATTTGGGAAAATCTTAACATTTACAAACACAATAACAATAATTTATTAATTAAAGAACAAACCCAAATAAAAACAAAACAAGACGATCTATTTAAAATTATAAATTTACTAAAAACTAAAAATAAATGTGAATAAAATACATATAAACAAAATTTCAAATATAACCGAGAAAACAGCTGCTGAAGAAATAAACATTAAAACAATCGTTAACTAATCGACCTAAATCGATTATCAGTTATTTTATTTTACGTTAAAATCGATACAAATTCGATTATTCGTTACTTTTATATTAATAGAATTATTACGATTGTTATTAATTCACTTAGAAACCTCTGATGATACTGATATTTTTCAGTGAAACGTGCGTCAGGTGTTAAAAAGAATATACAATATTATCTACTTGCAGAAGAAACAAATTGAAAACATCACAAATTATATAATTACTGCAAGAAACATCGAGTTACTTATATAGAAAATGATGGATGAAAACACCATACAAGGTGATGTAACTCATTCCTATAACCAATTTATTAAACGTAAAAAACAATTAATTAATTTGTTTTGGAAACATATATTTTAACAAAAAATGCCTACACCTTAATATTTTTCCAAAATACACAAAAATAATAGTAAAAAACAACAATAACAATAAAGTAAGCAAATATATTACTCAAGCCCAATATAAATGGATTAAAGACGAAATATCAAATAATTACAGAAAAATCGACTACATTAATAAACAATTAATTAATTTACATCTTCTTTTAGCCAACACACTTGATTATCATACATGGAATAATAAATATATTAATATGCTTAAAATACTAAATAAACACAATCAATAAAAAACTTAAAAATCTACTAATAAATAGTGCACCTAAAGAAGATAACCAAAATTTACACACATTAAATAATAACCACACTTTTTACCCAAAATTCGTAAATTTATCTAATATTAAATTCACGGAAAACGAAACAGCTACCCTAGAATCATCAAACAAAACAAATCTTAAAAATGTAAACAAATATGTAATAGATAATATCATAGTCGAAACTGAAAACGCAATTAATAATGTAGAACACGAAAAACAAGATAAAATAAGAACAGAAGCCTCAATGGAAATAATAAAATGTATCAAAAAATATAATAACCAAAATCATCATATTAAAAATAAAAATAAACAAAATAAAACCATTAATATAATAAAACAGAAACTAACGACTAATAACCTCACTTTAACCAAAGCTGATAAGAGTAATAGTACAATAATAATTTCTCAGAAAGATTTAGACGATAAAACAGAAGAATTTATAGTTAATAATAATTGCATAACATTAAATAAAGATCCCACAAATAAATATCAAACACAAATAACAAATATATTAAAAAATAGTAACCAAATCATAAATCCTAAAGACTCCTTTAAATATAAAATGGATAATCCTTGTGCACCAAAATTAAATTCTTTAATAAAATTACACAAAATCAATAAACCTATCAGACCTTTAATAAACGCTAGGACCGCACCAAATTATAAAATATCAAACTTATTAACTCAAATCTTAAAACATAAAATTGAACTTCCAGCAAAACACAATATAAAAAATAGTATCGAACTCACGGAACAACTAATAAACGTAGAAGTAAACAGAAATACAAAATTATATTCATTCGACATATCAAACATGTATACAAACATTCCCATTGAAGAAACTATAAATATTATAATAAATAATCTGAAAACAAATAACGAAAGTAACACATACATTAAACAGTTAACTAATACTTTAAAAATAATTTTAAATCAAAATTATTTTCAATACAACAACAAATTGTACTATCAAACAGATGGCCTTGCTATGGGAGCCCCAACCTCCGATATCATATCAGAAATCTTCCTACAAAAACTCGACGAACAAATAATAAATATAATAAAATTAAACGACCCATTAGGATGTTATTTTAGATACGTTGATGACACTCTGTACATTTCCCAAAACAATGGTATAAATATAAATAAAATATTCAACTCCATAAATAATTTACATTCTAAAATAAAATTCACGTTAGAAGAAGAATCTAATAATAAATTAAATTATTTAGACTTAAAAATAAAGAAAAATGAAACAAATTTTGAATACGCAATATACAGGAAACCTTCTCAAACTGACTTAGTAATACCAAATACTTCTAATCATCCTCCCCAACACAAAATGGCAGTATTTAATTCCATGATTTACCGAATGCTTAGGATCCCATTAAATAACACAGAAAGAAACAAAGAAAGAAAAATTATCCAACAAATAGCAGTTAAAAATGGATACAAAGTAAAACCTATTAATAAATTAGAAAATAAAATTAAACATAAAATCACTAATAAAATTCCTAAAAACACTACATTTAAAAATTCATCTATTAATAATAATATAAAATATACAACCTTCACTTATTACGGAAATATAACTCAAAAACTAAATAAAATATTTAAAGATACTAATTTAAAAATATCTTGTAACACAGATAATATAATTTTTAATAAAATAAAACCTAAAACTAAATCCAATACTCACAATAAAAATGGAATATATAAAATAGAATGTCCAGATTGCAATAAATTTTACGTGGGCCAGACGAAGAAAAAACTACGAGATAGATTCGTTCAACACCGCAATGCATATTTAAAACCAAATATTTATAAATCTAATTTAGCCACACATTGTCTAAATAATAACCACCAGTTTCGAAACATTGAAAATATAAAATTAATTAAAAACATACAAAAAGGTCAAAAAATGAATATTTGGGAAAATCTTAACATTTACAAACACAATAACAATAATTTATTAATTAAAGAACAAACCCAAATAAAAACAAAACAAGACGATCTATTTAAAATTATAAATTTACTAAAAACTAAAAATAAATGTGAATAAAATACATATAAACAAAATTTCAAATATAACCGAGAAAACAGCTGCTGAAGAAATAAACATTAAAACAATCGTTAACTAATCGACCTAAATCGATTATCAGTTATTTTATTTTACGTTAAAATCGATACAAATTCGATTATTCGTTACTTTTATATTAATAGAATTATTACGATTGTTATTAATTCACTTAGAAACCTCTGATGATACTGATATTTTTCAGTGAAACGTGCGTCAGGTGTTAAAAAGAATATACAATATTATCTACTTGCAGAAGAAACAAATTGAAAACATCACAAATTATATAATTACTGCAAGAAACATCGAGTTACTTATATAGAAAATGATGGATGAAAACACCATACAAGGTGATGTAACTCATTCCTATAACCAATTTATTAAACGTAAAAAACTATTAATTAATTTGTTTTGGAAACATATATTTTAACAAAAAATGCCTACACCTTAATATTTTTCCAAAATACACAAAAATAATAGTAAAAAACAACAATAACAATAAAGTAAGCAAATATATTACTCAAGCCCAATATAAATGGATTAAAGACGAAATATCAAATAATTACAGAAAAATCGACTACATTAATAAACAATTAATTAATTTACATCTTCTTTTAGCCAACACACTTGATTATCATACATGGAATAATAAATATATTAATATGCTTAAAATACTAAATAAACACAAAACAATTAAATTTAACACAATCAATAAAAAACTTAAAAATCTACTAATAAATAGTGCACCTAAAGAAGATAACCAAAATTTACACACATTAAATAATAACCACACTTTTTACCCAAAATTCGTAAATTTATCTAATATTAAATTCACGGAAAACGAAATAGCTACCCTAGAATCATCAAACAAAACAAATCTTAAAAATGTAAACAAATATGTAATAGATAATATCATAGTCGAAACTGAAAACGCAATTAATAATGTAGAACACGAAAAACAAGATAAAATAAGAACAGAGGCCTCAATGGAAATAATAAAATGTATCAAAAAATATAATAACCAAAATCATCATATTAAAAATAAAAATAAACAAAATAAAACCATTAATATAATAAAACAGAAACTAACGACTAATAACCTCACTTTAACCAAAGCTGATAAGAGTAATAGTACAATAATAATTTCTCAGAAAGATTTAGACGATAAAACAGAAGAATTTATAGTTAATAATAATTGCATAACATTAAATAAAGATCCCACAAATAAATATCAAACACAAATAACAAATATATTAAAAAATAGTAACCAAATCATAAATCCTAAAGACTCCTTTAAATATAAAATGGATAATCCTTGTGCACCAAAATTAAATTCTTTAATAAAATTACACAAAATCAATAAACCTATCAGACTTTTAATAAACGCTAGGACCGCACCAAATTATAAAATATCAAAATTATTAACTCAAATCTTAAAACATAAAATTGAAATTCCAGCAAAACACAATATAAAAAATAGTATCGAACTCACGGAACAACTAATAAACGTAGAAGTAAACAGAAATACAAAATTATATTCATTCGACATATCAAACATGTATACAAACATTCCCATTGAAGAAACCATAAATATTATAATAAATAATCTGAAAACAAATAACGAAAGTAACACATACATTAAACAGTTAACTAATACTTTAAAAATAATTTTAAATCAAAATTATTTTCAATACAACAACAAATTGTACTATCAAACAGATGGCCTTGCTATGGGAGCCCCAACCTCCGCTATCATATCAGAAATCTTCCTACAAAAACTCGACGAACAAATAATAAATATAATAAAATTAAACGACCCATTAGGATGTTATTTTAGATACGTTGATGACACTCTGTACATTTCCCAAAACAATGGTATAAATATAAATAAAATATTCAACTCCATAAATAATTTACATTCTAAAATAAAATTCACGTTAGAAGAAGAATCTAATAATAAATTAAATTATTTAGACTTAACAATAAAGAAAAATGAAACAAATTTTGAATACGCAATATACAGGAAACCTTCTCAAACTGACTTAGTAATACCAAATACTTCTAATCATCCTCCCCAACACAAAATGGCAGTATTTAATTCCATGATTTACCGAATGCTTAGGATCCCATTAAATAACACAGAAAGAAACAAAGAAAGAAAAATTATCCAACAAATAGCAGTTAAAAATGGATACAAAATAAACCTATTAATAAATTAGAAAATAAAATTAAACATAAAATCACTAATAAAATTCCTAAAAACACTACATTTAAAAATTCATCTATTAATAATAATATAAAATATACAACCTTCACTTATTACGGAAATATAACTCAAAAACTAAATAAAATATTTAAAGATACAAATTTAAAAATATCTTGTAACACAGATAATATAATTTTTAATAAAATAAAACCTAAAACTAAATCCAATACTCACAATAAAAATGGAATATATAAAATAGAATGTCCAGATTGCAATAAATTTTACGTGGGCCAGACGAAGAAAAAACTACGAGATAGATTCGTTCAACACCGCAATGCATATTTAAAACCAAATATTTATAAATCTAATTTAGCCACACATTGTCTAAATAATAACCACCAGTTTCCAAACATTGAAAATATAAAATTAATTAAAAACATACAAAAAGGTCAAAAAATGAATATTTGGGAAAATCTTAACATTTACAAACACAATAACAATAATTTATTAATTAAAGAACAAACCCAAATAAAAACAAAACAAGACGATCTATTTAAAATTATAAATTTACTAAAAACAAAAAATAAATGTGAATAAAATACATATAAACAAAATTTCAAATATAACCGAGAAAACAGCTGCTGAAGAAATAAACATTAAAACAATCGTTAACTAATCGACCTAAATCGATTATCAGTTATTTTATTTTACGTTAAAATCGATACAAATTCGATTATTCGTTACTTTTATATTAATAGAATTATTACGATTGTTATTAATTCACTTAGAAACCTCTGATGATACTGATATTTTTCAGTGAAACGTGCGTCAGGTGTTAAAAAGAATATACAATATTATCTACTTGCAGAAGAAACAAATTGAAAACATCACAAATTATATAATTACTGCAAGAAACATCGAGTTACTTATATAGAAAATGATGGATGAAAACACCATACAAAGTGATGTAACTCATTCCTATAACCAATTTATTAAACGTAAAAAACAATTAATTAATTTGTTTTGGAAACATATATTTTAACAAAAAATGCCTACACCTTAATATTTTTCCAAAATACACAAAAATAATAGTAAAAAACAACAATAACAATAAAGTAAGCAAATATATTACTCAAGCCCAATATAAATGGATTAAAGACGAAATATCAAATAATTACAGAAAAATCGACTACATTAATAAACAATTAATTAATTTACATCTTCTTTTAGCCAACACACTTGATTATCATACATGGAATAATAAATATATTAATATGCTTAAAATACTAAATAAACACAAAACAATTAAATTTAACACAATCAATAAAAAACTTAAAAATCTACTAATAAATAGTGCACCTAAAGAAGACAACCAAAATTTACACACATTAAATAATAACCACACTTTTTACCCAAAATTCGTAAATTTATCTAATATTAAATTCACGGAAAACGAAATAGCTACCCTAGAATCATCAAACAAAACAAATCTTAAAAATGTAAACAAATATGTAATAGATAATATCATAGTCGAAACTGAAAACGCAATTAATAATGTAGAACACGACAAACAAGATAAAATAAGAACAGAAGCCTCAATGGAAATAATAAAATGTATCAAAAAATATAATAACCAAAATCATCATATTAAAAATAAAAATAAACAAAATAAAACCATTAATATAATAAAACAGAAACTAACGACTAATAACCTCACTTTAACCAAAGCTGATAAGAGTAATAGTACAATAATAATTTCTCAGAAAGATTTAGACGATAAAACAGAAGAATTTATAGTTAATAATAATTGCATAACATTAAATAAAGATCCCACAAATAAATATCAAACACAAATAACAAATATATTAAAAAATAGTAACCAAATCATAAATCCTAAAGACTCCTTTAAATATAAAATGGATAATCCTTGTGCAGCAAAATTAAATTCTTTAATAAAATTACACAAAATCAATAAACCTATCAGACCTTTAATAAACGCTAGGACCGCACCAAATTATAAAATATCAAACTTATTAACTCAAATCTTAAAACATAAAATTGAACTTCCAGCAAAACACAATATAAAAAATAGTATCGAACTCACGGAACAACTAATAAACGTAGAAGTAAACAGAAATACAAAATTATATTCATTCGACATATCAAACATGTATACAAACATTCCCATTGAAGAAACTATAAATATTATAATAAATAATCTGAAAACAAATAACGAAAGTAACACATACATTAAACAGTTAACTAATACTTTAAAAATAATTTTAAATCAAAATTATTTTCAATACAACAACAAATTGTACTATCAAACAGATGGCCTTGCTATGGGAGCCCCAACCTCCGCTATCATATCAGAAATCTTCCTACAAAAACTCGACGAACAAATAATAAATATAATAAAATTAAACGACCCATTAGGATGTTATTTTAGATACGTTGATGACACTCTGTACATTTCCCAAAACAATGGTATAAATATAAATAAAATATTCAACTCCATAAATAATTTACATTCTAAAATAAAATTCACGTTAGAAGAAGAATCTAATAATAAATTAAATTATTTAGACTTAACAATAAAGAAAAATGAAACAAATTTTGAATAAGCAATATACAGGAAACCTTCTCAAACTGACTTAGTAATACCAAATACTTCTAATCATCCTCCCCAACACAAAATGGCAGTATTTAATTCCATGATTTACCGAATGCTTAGGATCCCATTAAATAACACAGAAAGAAACAAAGAAAGAAAAATTATCCAACAAATAGCAGTTAAAAATGGATACAAAATAAAAAGTATTAATAAATTAGAAAATAAAATTAAACATAAAATCACTAATAAAATTCCTAAAAACACTACATTTAAAAATTCATCTATTAATAATAATATAAAATATACAACCTTCACTTATTACGGAAATATAACTCAAAAACTAAATAAAATATTTAAAGATACTAATTTAAAAATATCTTATAACCCAGATAATATAATTTTTAATAAAATAAAACCTAAAACTAAATCCAATACTCACAATAAAAATGGAATATATAAAATAGAATGTCCAGATTGCAATAAATTTTACGTGGGCCAGACGAAGAAAAAACTACGAGATAGATTCGTTCAACACCGCAATGCATATTTAAAACCAAATATTTATAAATCTAATTTAGCCACACATTGTCTAAATAATAACCACCAGTTTCCAAACATTGAAAATATAAAATTAATTAAAAACATACAAAAAGGTCAAAAAATGAATATTTGGGAAAATCTTAACATTTACAAACACAATAACAATAATTTATTAATTAAAGAACAAACCCAAATAAAAACAAAACAAGACGATCTATTTAAAATTATAAATTTACTAAAAACAAAAAATAAATGTGAATAAAATACATATAAACAAAATTTCAAATATAACCGAGAAAACAGCTGCTGAAGAAATAAACATTAAAACAATCGTTAACTAATCGACCTAAATCGATTATCAGTTATTTTATTTTACGTTAAAATCGATACAAATTCGATTATTCGTTACTTTTATATTAATAGAATTATTACGATTGTTATTAATTCACTTAGAAACCTCTGATGATACTGATATTTTTCAGTGAAACGTGCGTCAGGTGTTAAAAAGAATATACAATATTATCTACTTGCAGAAGAAACAAATTGAAAACATCACAAATTATATAATTACTGCAAGAAACATTGAGTTACTTATATAGAAAATGATGGATGAAAACACCATACAAGGTGATGTAACTCATTCCTATAACCAATTTATTAAACGTAAAAAACAATTAATTAATTTGTTTTGGAAACATATATTTTAACAAAAAATGCCTACACCTTAATAGTAGTAGGGGTGTTATGGGGGTTCGAAGCCACTATCTTCCCCATGAGTGCGAGTGAGAGCGAATGACATGTGCAATGAGTGCGAGTGAGATGGAGGATGATACCACTACCCCCCCAATCCATCCCCACCCTCTACCGCGGAAGTGACTTCATACGGCCATGTTGTCGTCGTCGCCGCCTAAAGTGGGGTTATGTGTGCGTTGATTGGCGGAGGCGTGGCTATGTTCGCCGTTCGCCGTCCGGCGGCGGCCTGGCGGTGTCCTGGTCGTGGCTTGATCGTCGCCAGGAGTGGTCGTCGTCCATTTTGTCGGTGGCGTTGGCCATGTTGGAAAAGTGCGAGGTTGTCGGGTTGTGGTAGGAGTGTGCTGGTTAAGGTTCGGTCACGTTGCCGACTCGTGCGTGTGTTATAGTGTACAGGTTTGGATATATACGGTGTTTTCCGGAAGGGTGGCCATGTTGGAAAAGCGTTGTCGGCATTGCCAACTTGTGCTGGTTTTATCGACGTTGTCGGTTCGTGCGAGTGTTATAGTGTATGGGTTTAAGATATATTTACACTGCCTCCAATGTCCGTCGATGTGAAGAGGTGAATTGCATTGTTGCCAACGCGTCGGCCACGTTGTCGGCTCGTGCATGTGTTATAGTGTACGGGTTTCAGATATATTTACACTGCCACAATTGTCCCGATATCGTCGATGTCGTGTCTATGTGTTAAGCAAATATTTGACGTCGTCATCGTCGCTGGGCGGCGGCTTGGCCGCGGCCTGGTCGTGGCTTGATCGTCGCCCGTCGTGGTGGGTCGGCGGCGGCCATGTTGGAAAAGCTTGTCGGGTTGTGGATGTGTGTAGTGGTTAAGGTACGGCCAGGTTGCCGATTCGTGCATGTGTTATAGTGTATGGTTATGTATATGTAAGGGGTTTTTCCGGAAGTTCGGCCATGTTGGGAAAGCGTCGGTGTTGCCAACTTGTGTTGGGGTTAATCGACGTTGTCGGCTCGGTGTTATAGTGTACGGGTTGAATATATGTTTACACTGCCGCCATTGTTGCCAACGCGTTGTCAACTCGGTGTTATAGTGTACTGGTTTCGGATATATTTACACTGCCACAATTGTCTCGATATCGTCGATGTTGTGTCTATGTGTTAAGTAATTGCATTGTTGCCAACTCAGTCAAGTAGTGTAAAAGTGTGCTGGTTAAGGTTCGGCCACGTTGGCGATTCGAGCGTGTGTTATAGTGTATGGGTTTGGATATATACTGTGTTTTCCGGAAGGGCGTCCACGTTGGAAAAGCGTCGACGTTGTCAACTTGTGCATGTGTGCTGGTTTAGCGTCGGCCACGTTGTCGGCTCGTGCATGAGTTATAGTGTACAGGTTTCAGATATATTTACACTGCCACCATTGTCCGGATATCGTCGATGTGAAGAGGTGAATTGCATTGTTGCCAACTGGAGAACTGTACTGGCATCGGTCACGTTGTCGACTCATGCATGTGTTATAGTTTACGGGTTTCAGATATATTTACACTGCCACCCCATTGTCCGGATATCGTCGATGTGAATTGCATTGTTGCCAACTCGAGAACTGTACTGGCGTTGGTCACGTTGTCAACTTATGCATGTGTTATAGTGTATGGGTTTAGATATTTACACTGCTGCCGTTCGGATTTACTACTGCGGTGCAAAATTGAATATCATTTCACTTGTAAAAATTGATTATCGTGCATTTGTGCAATTGTTTTGATTGACATTTCACTTATGAAACATGCATGATGGAAGGAAAAAAGGATAGTTGAAAATAAACAACTAAGCAAAGCAAAATTTACATATATTGTAATCAAACACACATAAAAATATACAATAAACTACACACACACACACACACACACACACACACACACACACACACACACACCACACCACACAATAACAATATATGTAATCGTACGCGACAAATGAAGATGTCCATTCGGTCCTACTGTACAATTTCTACTATGTAAGCTCTATCCTTTTCTCCACGATAAATTAAAACAATAAAAATATTAAAGCAATACTGTTTAATTACAAATAATTAAAATACATGTAATTAAAATACATAATATGTAAACGCACACAGTAGTGAAAATTACAAAATGTATACGAAATACATCTAAGTAAAACTAAGTACAAGTGCACTATGACATGACAAATATGTACAAAAAAATTAAATAAACACACACAGAAGTGACAATTAAAAAAAAGCAATACTGTTTAATTACAAATAATTAAAATACATGTAATCAAAATATATTACAATTGAAAATACATAATATGTAAACGCGCACAGTAGTGAAAATTTCAAAATATAAACATAAGCAATATGACAATGGTATACGAAATACAACTAAGTAAAACTAATTACAAGTGCACTATGACAGGACAAATATGTACAAAAAATGAAATAAACACACACACACAGTAGTGACAATTAAAAAAATACAATTGTATACAATTATATCAAATGAATTATGTGTAAGCACATTATATTTTAACATTATGTCAATATATGTAATCGTACGCGACAAATGAAGATGTCCATTCGGTCCTACTGTAGAATTTCTACTATGTAAGCTCTATCCTTTTCTCCGCGATAAATTAGTTGCAGCGAACACGGTACTAAATTTTTTAATTCCTCATCTTCGAAAACGCCTGCGTATCTCTTTGGTAGATATACACGATACTTTAGTCTAGGGTCTCTGTAATCTTGGAGAGTGACGAGTACAGCTTTACTGTACTTTGCGTCTATATTCTGCATTTCTTCTATCGGATATTTTACACCGATTATCAATTCCTTTATTTTTTTATACTCAATTGCGCTAATAGTTGCAAACTTTTCAGTGAATGATGCCATTTTAAAATAAAGAATTTATAATTTCTGGCACGTCTCTCAACGAATGAACGAATAACGCTCGTGCACAGCGGAATATATAGGGAGGTAGTTGTGGAGGTGGAAACCGGAGAGGGGGGAAACCACTCAACGCACAGTAAGCGTTTATTTTTAACCGTGTGAACAGGACACGAGCTGATTTCTCACGGTTCGATGGGTAGGTGGGGAAGAGGGGAGTCGGTTATTTTTTATACGTCTAGACAGCACTCGTGCTTGTTTGAGCATGTCGACGACGCTAATTTATTTTTAGACAGGTGATGTATTTAACTGTGTGAACAGGATACGACTTGATTTCTCACGGTTCGATGGGTAGGTGAGGAAGAGGGGTGTCGGTTATTTTTATACGTCTAGACAGCACATGTGCTTGTTTGAACATGTCGTCTACGCTAATTTATTTTTAGACAGATGATGTAATCGATAGAAAGGCGACGACTGTTATTTTTTACGTAAGCGCTAAACAATAATGTTAGTAATTTATCAGAAACATATTGACTATTCTAAAATCTGATACAACCCACTCGCGTAAAGCGTGTACTCTAGTATTTGTACATATTTCCGGAAATAAGCGGTGCGCGAGACAGACTGTTCCGTGTATTGATTGTAATTGATCGAGTTTGGGACAACCGAAATCTTCTAAATTTATAATATTAAAATGCATGATACGCATCTGTAGAAAATTTTTTTTGCAATCCTTTTACGAACACGAAGATAAAAGGATGGAGAAACCCAACATGGTACCGATCGTGTGTTCCGTACATCCGAAATCGATATCGTATGAACAATAAATTTCACATTTCAACGTGTTGTTGTTGGGTCGTAGAGAAAATTTCGGGTCTTCTAGTTCTTTCTTCAGGTACGTTTCGATTATTGTGAAAAAAAAGGTCGTTTTTTCCACTTCTGGTGGTCGTTGTAAAAAGACGACATATTCAGCTCTTCTTCGATGATCCGCTATATCGATGACTTGGACGGACTGAACTTACGACAGAGGACGATATTCCTTTCCCGTGCGGTGTACGTCGGCTTCACAGTACTTGATGTCAGCAAACTGATAATGTACGAATTTCATTATCGGTACGCTGACACCAAGTTATGCAAGCCGTTTGATACAATCGTCCGGATGTTTGCGCTGTCTCTATGCATCGAAATAATACAAAATAACACAACTTTGTATTCAATTAGTAATTTACCAGAAACTTACTACGACTCGCACTGATTAAAAAAAAATAGCGAATAGTAGGGGAGGGGGAATACCATCCAATTGGAGATGCACCCCCTCCCATCATTCGTACTGTAGGAAAGAGGGCTGCGATTGAGAGGGTATTACGAAATTAAAGTACACGAAAATTGTTATAAATGACTACATTTATTAATATAAAAACACATACATTAAAAGTTGTGTGTACATATATTCTAAAAAGCAACATAGTATTTACAGTAAAAAAAAAACAATAATATACAGCATGCGTTTAATTCTGTCTGCGCACTGTGTTGGACAGCGGATTGTATACGTTGAGAGAATCGTGCAGTATCATGCAGTAGGTCGCGGTCTGAGCGGGAAATTGCTCGTGGACTCGAACTCCAATCTGACGTCAACCGACGAAGACTTGAGCGACACGTCCTCTCTGCTACAATCGAAGACGAATAGCGGTGCTCTCGCTATGAACTCTGTTGGTGTTAGAAGTACGTTGGGTTGAGTTCTACGGTAGTACGATTTTTGAAATCGTGAATACACATCGTACAGCAGAGCGTAACGTCCGTTATCGATATCCAGGTTCAGAACATTCCCTGACCGAGGCAGGTTTCTCACCAGGTGTTGCTGCGGCTGAGGCTATGGCTGCTGCGACTGAGGCTGTGGCTGCGACTGTTGTGGATGTGACCGAAAAATAAAATATAACAACATGTACAGACGTGGAAATAATAATATATGTATACATAAGATGAATAAGACCCCCCCCCCAACTACCCCATCAAAACGTTCACACGCTGTGATAACATATGGGCAGTCAGCATCTTTTTGTAAGCGAATAAAAATAACTGCATACTCCCCCCCCCCCGTAAAGTTCTAATGAATTTGAACTCAGTGAATTGTAATAAATAATTTTTAAACATTAAATACGAGTTTATTCTTACCGTCAGTTACTGGTCAGTGTACCTCCGCCTCTTCACGTTAGGACCAGCAGCGTCGTCGGATAGCGTACGTTTACGCGTTTTGTAGTATCCGCGGTGCTCTCGCTATGAACTCTGTTGGTGTTAAAAGTGCGTTGGGTTGAGTTCTACGGTAGTACGATTTTTGAAATCGTGAATACACATCGTATAGCAGAGCGTAACGTCCGTTATCGATATCCAGGTTCAGAACATTCCCTGACCGAGGCAGGTTTCTCACCAGGTGTTGCTGCGGCTGAGGCTATGGCTGCTGCGACTGAGGCTGTGGCTGCGACTGTTGTGGATGTGACCGAAAAATAAAATATAACAACATGTACAGCCGTGGAAATAATAATATATGTATACATAAGATGAATAAGACCCCCCCCCCAACTAGCCCATCAAAACGTTCACACGCTGTGATAACATATGGGCAGTCAGCATCTTTTTGTAAGCGAATAAAAATAATTGCATACTCCCCCCCCCCGTAAAGTTCTAATGAATTTGAACTCAGTGAATTGTAATAAATAATTTTTAAACATTAAATAAGAGTTTATTCTTACCGTCAGTTACTGGTCCGTGTACCTCCGCCTCTTCACGTTAGGACCAGCAGCGTCGTCAGATAGCGTACGTTTACGCGTTTTGTAGTATCCGTATGCGAGCTTTGACCGTGGCTGCAGTTGTATTTTACTGAAAAAATAAAATATAACAACATGTACACATAAGATGAATAAGACCTCCCACTTAGCCCATCAAAACGTTCACACACTGCGATAACAAATGAGCAGTCAGCATCTTGTTGTAAGTGAATAAAAATAACTGTATACTACACCCCCCCGATCATATGTGAAGGTCTCGATGGAAGTCGAATAAATTAACCGCGACTTGCATCCTGTTTCACGCGGTTATACCACCGTCGTCTAGTCGCCTACCTCCCCCTTCCCCGTGAAGGTCAATTGAATTTGCACTGTGTGAATTGTATTACATACTTTTATACATGAAATACGAGTTTATTCTTACCGTGAGTTACTGGTCCATGTACCTCCGCCTCTTCATGTTAGGACCAGCATCGTCATCGGTTAACGTACGTTTACACGTTCTGTAGTGTCCGTACGCGAGTGTAGTTACGCCGTCGTCCAGTACGTACCTCTTATCGTCATAAGGTGACAGGGAAAGTTTCGTTACACGTTGCGTATACAGCTTATGACGATCGCTTCGTATACACTCGGCAGAGGTGAAAACCGTACGACTACCGAAAAGACACTCACTGTACAACCGATGACGTAACCTTTTTTTTATTGCCGTCCTTGGCACACCTTTCGCCACCTTTTTGTCGGTGCAGTCGGACAACAGGAGCGAGTAACATTTAGCTCTGAGTCCGACGAATTCTCTGATGGGTTTCCCATTGGTTTCATCCTTGAACTTCCCCACGACCTTTTTGTTGTCGTCGCAATGACAAGGATGATCTGTGGGATAGTCCGACGTGTCGAAAAGGTGGAGATCCTCTTTCATATCAGAGTACACATCGTCAGTCCGTATGCTGTAAAGTAAACTGTCCGTGTCAGTCATTAGTAATGTCAATCGTCGTCCGTACTTGGCGACAGCGTAACGATAATGAAAATCATACATTATCAATTTGCTGACATCGAGTACTGTGAAGCCGACGTACACTGGACGGGAAAGGAATATCGTCCTCTGTCGTAAGGCCAGACCGACCAAGTCGTCAGTGTAGCGGATCATACGCTCTAGTCGTGGATTGGAAACAAGTTTCTGCAGCCGTCGTTCGTTAGAGACTAGTTGGAAGGCTATTCGTTTCCTCACGTTCTCCAGCGATTTACCATAGACAGCGTTGACCATCAGTTTGAAAAAATCCTTTTCAAAACTGTTGGTGGCTGCTGCTCTCTTTTGCGTGTTGAAATCGATAAACGGTTTCAACCACGCTCTCTGTTTAAAACTCAACACTCTACGGATCGCTTTCAATTCTAGACCAAGATTCAGATACAACTTTAAATTTCGAAAATGGAGAACGTATTTTTGCTTGTCGTCCAAAGTCGTCAGCAACTTGGGAACGGACGACGAAGGCGTTTTTGATCCGTTATACCCTTTTGTATAGTGTAGTCGTGTGTGGAGTCGTCGAGAGTACGGTGAAAGTATGTCAGGATTGACGCAGGAACGCACGGGCGCTAGTGGATAATCGGAGTGAAGGTCATGAAGTTCAGATGGATAGTGTAGGTCGACCTCAAGTATGTAGCCCATGTCACTGTCATCACTCAGAGTAAGTACGTCCAGTGAGTCGATCTCGTTACGATCGAGCCATCTAAAGTCGCCGTAAGGGAGTGGTTGTGACATGGCTGCACCGTAAAGGTTGTTGCAGTCGGTGTACAATATGAAAGAGGTCGGCTTTGAAGCATCATACTGATCAGCGATTAGCGGGTTGTTGGCCTTGGCATAGCGGTTGGGTACCATGCTAACACCGCCGCGAACAGATGATTCAATGAAAAGATGCTGATCTATATCCGTCAACAGCTCCAGTCGCACACCGGTCATCTTTAACATCGCGTGCCAAGCGACGCCGGGAAGCGAGTAAAGATGAGCCGGATCGATCTGGTAGTACCGCATGGCCATCTCACGGAACGCCTCGAAGACGTCGGCCAGCAGCAGTACGTCTGTTTTAAGATAAAGATCGTGATAATCGCCCAGCGTACGGATTCCGAAAGTCTGCCACACGTTCTGCGCGTGAGCGTAATCTTCGTCCGACACGGGCGATTCACTCAGCCTGTTGAAAAAGTGTTCGCGTGCGGGCAGACGTGTTTCGTCGAACTTCTCGCTACCCGTCATGTAATCGTAAGGGTACACCCCCTTACGTAAGAGTAGCTCAAAGTGTTCTTCGAAACATTGTTTTGTTAAAGCGAATTCCGCACCGCTCGCGCGCAAGTTTCCAACAAGTGTGTCCAAGGACGTGTTCAAAAATTGCAACGTGTCTACGAAACGCAGGGCACCCAACGTGACCGATACGAAGCGTTCACTAGTGGTAGCGATACAAGTGAGATTCTCATCGTTGTATTTACCCAACCCTTGTATCAAGTGATGTGCGTCGTAACCTCGTAAGTTATGGAAAAAGACGGGAATATGTTGGGGAGTCTTGCAGTTGAGGTTACATACGTTGTGAGCTGCGCCAAGGTATCGTCCAGTCAGATGACAATGGTTGCGCACCTTGTCGTCATCGGTCAGTGGTTTTTCACAGAGATGGCATACGACGGCATTCGTGAAAGATAATACGTCACTCATAGTCATGGGGACAATGGTACGCATGATCCTGTACAGTTCACGCTCTTCAACCATTAGTCTATCGAGAAAGGTTTCTATCACGTTCTCACCGCGATAAACGACCTGAGGTTTGAAAATGTTACGCTCGTGGTCGACTATGAGGTAGGAGAAACCTGAAGGAAGATGTAACGACTCCGTTGTGGTGGACGATGTGTGCGGAGGAGCGTCGCAGCGATGACAAGGCACAATGAACGATTCAAAGTCTGCATATATCGCGAAAGGGACTTTATGGCAGTAAGTGTAATTTTTGAAGCACATAACCTTCTCCTTCTCTTTTGTGGGTAAACGAATTCTTTGTTCACCGTACGGTGAACAGTGTGGGACGTGTTCGGTAAGGAGTCGTTCTTCGCAGAACCTGTGCAGACAGTAATCACAATAGAATGAACGGGCTTTGTGTTTGGTTAGTGAAGACAGTAAGCGACTCATATTTTTTATTAAACAGTAATGTTTTCGGTCGTCAGTGGTAAGAAGTAATAGATTAACGTGATGTCGTCTGCCTCTCGAAGGAGTTATTCGTAACGGGTAAATTTCTTTTTCTTCGTATCCAAAAACATTTATGGAAACTTCAGAATTGTCTCGTTCGAACTTCACAATGTCGCATAGTTGGGTTGGATAAGTTATACCAGAAGTGATGATACTGTGGAAATGTGATCTATATTTGGATACACGGTCGCTGTGCGAGTGTTGTGGAAACAGTACCGCCAACACTGACCAAACGAAACACATTTGATCGCCTTTATTGTTCACATTGATGATGGCATTAGTACGAGACAATTCGAGGGGTGTACGGATGAAACTGGAAGCGGCCAGCGGTTGGTACCGTGAGAGAACGAGTTCCAAAAAGACGATGTGGTCCAACGCCCAACCGCTACCCTCGCGTGTGAATTTATAAATCGATTCGATAATTTTTTCGTACGAAGCTTCTAAACGGTCGGGTAACTCGTCTTTGTCACCGATCAGCGTCGTATGACATCGACCGTGAAAATAGCCTTGGGTCGTCACTTCTTCTTCCTCGTCCGTGTCAGCGTTTACGATGTACTTGACAAATCTCGCTTTAACTGTTATATGCCACTTTATAGTAAGCAATCGTGTCAGTTCGTTTAAAATGTCCGTACGTAACGTATCATGCATTTCATCGAAAAAGGTTATGACATCGTTGACACATCCTTCGTCCTCCGTAACAGGCGTGTAAACGTACGACACCAACGCGCCACGCAACGAATGTTTACAATCAACAGTAAACGAGTGCATTGTTTGAAGTAATAATCACAACAACCACATATAAGCAAAACAATTACTTGCTTGCTTGAGGAACAACAGAAGACTGAACGCTGGCGGCGATCCCCTCTCCTCTTATACTATCTATGGCGGCTGCGCGCGCAGCTATACCCTCTCCGCCCCCACCGGCTGCGCGCGCAGCTATCCTCTCTCCGCTCCCACCGACAGCGATCCCCACTACCGACTGCACTCGCAGTGATTCCTTCAGCTCTCTCCAGCGATGCAGGACGGGGGAGAATGTACTGGGGCAAACGTGCATTCTTTCTGCAGATGTATTTCACTGGTGGCAGAAGAAAAATAAAATATAACACCATGTGCAGACATGGAAATAAAATATGTACGCATAAGATGATGAAGACTTACATATGTACATTGACAACAGACAGCGATGATGACGATGCGGTCGTTATTTCGTCATCAACATTGGACTCCATATCCGAGATGGATACATTTCTGAGTGTTCTGGACTCTGCTTCGTTGGTGTACAGGGCATTGGTGTACATGGAAACATTAGTAGTACCGTTATCATCGCTGAAAAGAAGGGTATATCACACAAAGTAAAATTAGAATAACAATTTGTAACACACAATTTGTAGCGCACCAGTGTTCAGCAACATATTAGTTGCAAAGTTCACAGGATATCTAGCTCAACTGTCGATGCGTGCGCAACTGTTGTAAAAAAGCCGTTACGTGCATGCGCAAATAATTCCAATGCGCATGCGCAAAGGACTGAAAGAAGAGATGATTTACATATTAAAAGTACGTTTAAGCCGTAGTCATGATATTTAACGTATACGTGGTTTTTGATCTTGAAAAAACATTCGTCTACCTCCACGTAGTACATATCGTACAGAAGAGTACCGAGAATCGGTTTGTAACTTTTGGTTAACGTTTTTTCCTCTTCAAGGATCCCATGTTTTAACGCACGGTATTTCTTCCGTATGTCATCGCTGATCGTGTCGATATCATGGGCTAGTTGTTTCTCCTTCTTTTCGTTCATCTTGATAAACGGTAGTACACCGACTACATCAGTGACACCGAGACATCTGTATCTACCCGAACGATCGATGACTGTTTTAGTTAACAGTGAACAGCTGTTACGTGCATTTATGCGAACAGTCTGCAACTGTTTTCATTTTCCCAGAACATGTGTATTTACCCGAACGGTCGACGACTGTTTTAGTTAACAGTGAACAGCTGTTACATGCATGTATGCGAACAGTCTACAACTGTTTTTTATTTTTTCAGGACACATGTATTTACCTGAACGCACGACGACTGAGTTAGTTAACAGTGAACAGCTGTTACCTGCATTTATGCGAACAGTCTACAATAGTTTTTTTATTTTTCCGAGACACTATACTTACCTGAACGCTCGACGACTGTTTTAGTTAAGAGTGAACAGTTGTTACGTGCATTTGTGCAAGCAGTCGGGGGTTATAAGAGTTCGAATACATTATCTTCCCCATGTTAACGGACGGGAGGTGGGTGGGGGTAGTCACGGAGTTGGAGGATGTTGGCCATGCTGGAAAAGTCGTCGCCCATGTTGGAAAATTCGGCAACCAATCATCGATGACCTCCGGGCGGCGACCGGGCGGTGGCCAGGCGGCGGATGGCGAACGGTGGTTAGATTTGAGAGTCAGTGGTGTCATCTGGTTCGCCATCCGCCGAATGGCCACCGCCCGGTCGCCGCCCGGAGGTCATCGATGATTGGTTGCCGAATTTTCCAACATGGGCGACGACTTTTCCAGCATGGCCAACATCCTCCAACTCCGTGACTACCCCCACCCACCTCCCGTCCGTTAACATGGGGAAGATAATGTATTCGAACTCTTATAACCCCCGACTGCTTGCACAAATGCACGTAACAACTGTTCACTCTTAACTAAAACAGTCGTCGAGCGTTCAGGTAAGTATAGTGTCTCGGAAAAATAAAAAAACTATTGTAGACTGTTCGCATAAATGCAGGTAACAGCTGTTCACTGTTAACTAACTCAGTCGTCGTGCGTTCAGGTAAATACATGTGTCCTGAAAAAATAAAAAACAGTTGTAGACTGTTCGCATACATGCATGTAACAGCTGTTCACTGTTAACTAAAACAGTCGTCGACCGTTCGGGTAAATACACATGTTCTGGGAAAATGAAAACAGTTGCAGACTGTTCGCATAAATGCACGTAACAGCTGTTCACTGTTAACTAAAACAGTCATCGATCGTTCGGGTAGATACAGATGTCTCGGTGTCACTGATGTAGTCGGTGTACTACCGTTTATCAAGATGAACGAAAAGAAGGAGAAACAACTAGCCCATGATATCGACACGATCAGCGATGACATACGGAAGAAATACCGTGCGTTAAAACATGGGATCCTTGAAGAGGAAAAAACGTTAACCAAAAGTTACAAACCGATTCTCGGTACTCTTCTGTACGATATGTACTACGTGGAGGTAGACGA
Organism: Magicicada septendecula; assembly: GCA_034769895.1. Classification (NCBI taxonomy): domain Eukaryota; kingdom Metazoa; phylum Arthropoda; class Insecta; order Hemiptera; family Cicadidae; genus Magicicada; species Magicicada septendecula. The sequence goes on along the minus strand of CM068369.1, from coordinate 285,440,652 downwards.
ATGTTTTTTCAAGATCAAAAACCACGTATACGTTAAATATCATGACTACGGCTTAAACGTACTTTTAATATGTAAATCATCTCTTCTTTCAGTCCTTTGCGCATGCGCATTGGAATTATTTGCGCATGCACGTAACGGCTTTTTTACAACAGTTGCGCACGCATCGACAGTTGAGCTAGATATCCTGTGAACTTTGCAACTAATATGTTGCTGAACACTGGTGCGCTACAAATTGTGTGTTACAAATTGTTATTCTAATTTTACTTTGTGTGATATACCCTTCTTTTCAGCGATGATAACGGTACTACTAATGTTTCCATGTACACCAATGCCCTGTACACCAACGAAGCAGAGTCCAGAACACTCAGAAATGTATCCATCTCGGATATGGAGTCCAATGTTGATGACGAAATAACGACCGCATCGTCATCATCGCTGTCTGTTGTCAATGTACATATGTAAGTCTTCATCATCTTATGCGTACATATTTTATTTCCATGTCTGCACATGGTGTTATATTTTATTTTTCTTCTGCCACCAGTGAAATACATCTGCAGAAAGAATGCACGTTTGCCCCAGTACATTCTCCCCCGTCCTGCATCGCTGGAGAGAGCTGAAGGAATCACTGCGAGTGCAGTCGGTAGTGGGGATCGCTGTCGGTGGGAGCGGAGAGAGGATAGCTGCGCGCGCAGCCGGTGGGGGCGGAGAGGGTATAGCTGCGCGCGCAGCCGCCATAGATAGTATAAGAGGAGAGGGGATCGCCGCCAGCGTTCAGTCTTCTGTTGTTCCTCAAGCAAGCAAGTAATTGTTTTGCTTATATGTGGTTGTTGTGATTATTACTTCAAACAATGCACTCGTTTACTGTTGATTGTAAACATTCGTTGCGTGGCGCGTTGGTGTCGTACGTTTACACGCCTGTTACGGAGGACGAAGGATGTGTCAACGATGTCATAACCTTTTTCGATGAAATGCATGATACGTTACGTACGGACATTTTAAACGAACTGACACGATTGCTTACTATAAAGTGGCATATAACAGTTAAAGCGAGATTTGTCAAGTACATCGTAAACGCTGACACGGACGAGGAAGAAGAAGTGACGACCCAAGGCTATTTTCACGGTCGATGTCATACGACGCTGATCGGTGACAAAGACGAGTTACCCGACCGTTTAGAAGCTTCGTACGAAAAAATTATCGAATCGATTTATAAATTCACACGCGAGGGTAGCGGTTGGGCGTTGGACCACATCGTCTTTTTGGAACTCGTTCTCTCACGGTACCAACCGCTGGCCGCTTCCAGTTTCATCCGTACACCCCTCGAATTGTCTCGTACTAATGCCATCATCAATGTGAACAATAAAGGCGATCAAATGTGTTTCGTTTGGTCAGTGTTGGCGGTACTGTTTCCACAACACTCGCACAGCGACCGTGTATCCAAATATAGATCACATTTCCACAGTATCATCACTTCTGGTATAACTTATCCAACCCAACTATGCGACATTGTGAAGTTCGAACGAGACAATTCTGAAGTTTCCATAAATGTTTTTGGATACGAAGAAAAAGAAATTTACCCGTTACGAATAACTCCTTCGAGAGGCAGACGACATCACGTTAATCTATTACTTCTTACCACTGACGACCGAAAACATTACTGTTTAATAAAAAATATGAGTCGCTTACTGTCTTCACTAACCAAACACAAAGCCCGTTCATTCTATTGTGATTACTGTCTGCACAGGTTCTGCGAAGAACGACTCCTTACCGAACACGTCCCACACTGTTCACCGTACGGTGAACAAAGAATTCGTTTACCCACGAAAGAGAAGGAGAAGGTTATGTGCTTCAAAAATTACACTTACTGCCATAAAGTCCCTTTCGCGATATATGCAGACTTTGAATCGTTCATTGTGCCTTGTCATCGCTGCGACGCTCCTCCGCACACATCGTCCACCACAACGGAGTCGTTACATCTTCCTTCAGGTTTCTCCTACCTCATAGTCGACCACGAGCGTAACATTTTCAAACCTCAGGTCGTTTATCGCGGTGAGAACGTGATAGAAACCTTTCTCGATAGACTAATGGTTGAAGAGCGTGAACTGTACAGGATCATGCGTACCATTGTCCCCATGACTATGAGTGACGTATTATCTTTCACGAATGCCGTCGTATGCCATCTCTGTGAAAAACCACTGACCGATGACGACAAGGTGCGCAACCATTGTCATCTGACTGGACGATACCTTGGCGCAGCTCACAACGTATGTAACCTCAACTGCAAGACTCCCCAACATATTCCCGTCTTTTTCCATAACTTACGAGGTTACGACGCACATCACTTGATACAAGGGTTGGGTAAATACAACGATGAGAATCTCACTTGTATCGCTACCACTAGTGAACGCTTCGTATCGGTCACGTTGGGTGCCCTGCGTTTCGTAGACACGTTGCAATTTTTGAACACGTCCTTGGACACACTTGTTGGAAACTTGCGCGCGAGCGGTGCGGAATTCGCTTTAACAAAACAATGTTTCGAAGAACACTTTGAGCTACTCTTACGTAAGGGGGTGTACCCTTACGATTACATGACGGGTAGCGAGAAGTTCGACGAAACACGTCTGCCCGCACGCGAACACTTTTTCAACAGGCTGAGTGAATCGCCCGTGTCGGACGAAGATTACGCTCACGCGCAGAACGTGTGGCAGACTTTCGGAATCCGTACGCTGGGCGATTATCACGATCTTTATCTTAAAACAGACGTACTGCTGCTGGCCGACGTCTTCGAGGCGTTCCGTGAGATGGCCATGCGGTACTACCAGATCGATCCGGCTCATCTTTACTCGCTTCCCGGCGTCGCTTGGCACGCGATGTTAAAGATGACCGGTGTGCGACTGGAGCTGTTGACGGATATAGATCAGCATCTTTTCATTGAATCATCTGTTCGCGGCGGTGTTAGCATGGTACCCAACCGCTATGCCAAGGCCAACAACCCGCTAATCGCTGATCAGTATGATGCTTCAAAGCCGACCTCTTTCATATTGTACACCAACTGCAACAACCTTTACGGTGCAGCCATGTCACAACCACTCCCTTACGGCGACTTTAGATGGCTCGATCGTAACGAGATCGACTCACTGGACGTACTTACTCTGAGTGATGACAGTGACATGGGCTACATACTTGAGGTCGACCTACACTATCCATCTGAACTTCATGACCTTCACTCCGATTATCCACTAGCGCCCGTGCGTTCCTGCGTCAATCCTGACATACTTTCACCGTACTCTCGACGACTCCACACACGACTACACTATACAAAAGGGTATAACGGATCAGAAACGCCTTCGTCGTCCGTTCCCAAGTTGCTGACGACTTTGGACGACAAGCAAAAATACGTTCTCCATTTTCGAAATTTAAAGTTGTATCTGAATCTTGGTCTAGAATTGAAAGCGATCCATAGAGTGTTGAGTTTTAAACAGAGAGCGTGGTTGAAACCGTTTATCGATTTCAACACGCAAAAGAGAGCAGCAGCCACCAACAGTTTTGAAAAGGATTTTTTCAAACTGATGGTCAACGCTGTCTATGGTAAATCGCTGGAGAACGTGAGGAAACGAATAGACTTCCAACTAGTCTCTAACGAACGACGGCTGCAGAAACTTGTTTCCAATCCACGACTAGAGCGTATGATCCGCTACACTGACGACTTGGTCGGTCTGGCCTTACGACAGAGGACGATATTCCTTTCCCGTCCAGTGTACGTCGGCTTCACAGTACTCGATGTCAGCAAATTGATAATGTATGATTTTTATTATCGTTACGCTGTCGCCAAGTACGGACGACGATTGACATTACTAATGACTGACACGGACAGTTTACTTTACAGCATACGGACTGACGATGTGTACTCTGATATGAAAGAGGATCTCCACCTTTTCGACACGTCGGACTATCCCACAGATCATCCTTGTCATTGCGACGACAACAAAAAGGTCGTGGGGAAGTTCAAGGATGAAACCAATGGGAAACCCATCAGAGAATTCGTCGGACTCAGAGCTAAATGTTACTCGCTCCTGTTGTCCGACTGCACCGACAAAAAGGTGGCGAAAGGTGTGCCAAGGACGGCAATAAAAAAAAGGTTACGTCATCGGTTGTACAGTGAGTGTCTTTTCGGTAGTCGTACGGTTTTCACCTCTGCCGAGTGTATACGAAGCGATCGTCATAAGCTGTATACGCAACGTGTAACGAAACTTTCCCTGTCACCTTATGACGATAAGAGGTACGTACTGGACGACGGCGTAACTACACTCGCGTACGGACACTACAGAACGTGTAAACGTACGTTAACCGATGACGATGCTGGTCCTAACATGAAGAGGCGGAGGTACATGGACCAGTAACTCACGGTAAGAATAAACTCGTATTTCATGTATAAAAGTATGTAATACAATTCACACAGTGCAAATTCAATTGACCTTCACGGGGAAGGGGGAGGTAGGCGACTAGACGACGGTGGTATAACCGCGTGAAACAGGATGCAAGTCGCGGTTAATTTATTCGACTTCCATCGAGACCTTCACATATGATCGGGGGGGTGTAGTATACAGTTATTTTTATTCACTTACAACAAGATGCTGACTGCTCATTTGTTATCGCAGTGTGTGAACGTTTTGATGGGCTAAGTGGGAGGTCTTATTCATCTTATGTGTACATGTTGTTATATTTTATTTTTTCAGTAAAATACAACTGCAGCCACGGTCAAAGCTCACATACGGATACTACAAAACGCGTAAACGTACGCTATCTGACGACGCTGCTGGTCCTAACGTGAAGAGGCGGAGGTACACGGACCAGTAACTGACGGTAAGAATAAACTCTTATTTAATGTTTAAAAATTATTTATTACAATTCACTGAGTTCAAATTCATTAGAACTTTACGGGGGGGGGGAGTATGCAATTATTTTTATTCGCTTACAAAAAGATGCTGACTGCCCATATGTTATCACAGCGTGTGAACGTTTTGATGGGCTAGTTGGGGGGGGGTCTTATTCATCTTATGTATACATATATTATTATTTCCACGGCTGTACATGTTGTTATATTTTATTTTTCGGTCACATCCACAACAGTCGCAGCCACAGCCTCAGTCGCAGCAGCCATAGCCTCAGCCGCAGCAACACCTGGTGAGAAACCTGCCTCGGTCAGGGAATGTTCTGAACCTGGATATCGATAACGGACGTTACGCTCTGCTATACGATGTGTATTCACGATTTCAAAAATCGTACTACCGTAGAACTCAACCCAACGCACTTCTAACACCAACAGAGTTCATAGCGAGAGCACCGCGGATACTACAAAACGCGTAAACGTACGCTATCCGACGACGCTGCTGGTCCTAACGTGAAGAGGCGGAGGTACACTGACCAGTAACTGACGGTAAGAATAAACTCGTATTTAATGTTTAAAAATTATTTATTACAATTCACTGAGTTCAAATTCATTAGAACTTTACGGGGGGGGGAGTATGCAGTTATTTTTATTCGCTTACAAAAAGATGCTGACTGCCCATATGTTATCACAGCGTGTGAACGTTTTGATGGGGTAGTTGGGGGGGGGGTCTTATTCATCTTATGTATACATATATTATTATTTCCACGTCTGTACATGTTGTTATATTTTATTTTTCGGTCACATCCACAACAGTCGCAGCCACAGCCTCAGTCGCAGCAGCCATAGCCTCAGCCGCAGCAACACCTGGTGAGAAACCTGCCTCGGTCAGGGAATGTTCTGAACCTGGATATCGATAACGGACGTTACGCTCTGCTGTACGATGTGTATTCACGATTTCAAAAATCGTACTACCGTAGAACTCAACCCAACGTACTTCTAACACCAACAGAGTTCATAGCGAGAGCACCGCTATTCGTCTTCGATTGTAGCAGAGAGGACGTGTCGCTCAAGTCTTCGTCGGTTGACGTCAGATTGGAGTTCGAGTCCACGAGCAATTTCCCGCTCAGACCGCGACCTACTGCATGATACTGCACGATTCTCTCAACGTATACAATCCGCTGTCCAACACAGTGCGCAGACAGAATTAAACGCATGCTGTATATTATTGTTTTTTTTTTACTGTAAATACTATGTTGCTTTTTAGAATATATGTACACACAACTTTTAATGTATGTGTTTTTATATTAATAAATGTAGTCATTTATAACAATTTTCGTGTACTTTAATTTCGTAATACCCTCTCAATCGCAGCCCTCTTTCCTACAGTACGAATGATGGGAGGGGGTGCATCTCCAATTGGATGGTATTCCCCCTCCCCTACTATTCGCTATTTTTTTTTAATCAGTGCGAGTCGTAGTAAGTTTCTGGTAAATTACTAATTGAATACAAAGTTGTGTTATTTTGTATTATTTCGATGCATAGAGACAGCGCAAACATCCGGACGATTGTATCAAACGGCTTGCATAACTTGGTGTCAGCGTACCGATAATGAAATTCGTACATTATCAGTTTGCTGACATCAAGTACTGTGAAGCCGACGTACACCGCACGGGAAAGGAATATCGTCCTCTGTCGTAAGTTCAGTCCGTCCAAGTCATCGATATAGCGGATCATCGAAGAAGAGCTGAATATGTCGTCTTTTTACAACGACCACCAGAAGTGGAAAAAACGACCTTTTTTTCACAATAATCGAAACGTACCTGAAGAAAGAACTAGAAGACCCGAAATTTTCTCTACGACCCAACAACAACACGTTGAAATGTGAAATTTATTGTTCATACGATATCGATTTCGGATGTACGGAACACACGATCGGTACCATGTTGGGTTTCTCCATCCTTTTATCTTCGTGTTCGTAAAAGGATTGCAAAAAAAATTTTCTACAGATGCGTATCATGCATTTTAATATTATAAATTTAGAAGATTTCGGTTGTCCCAAACTCGATCAATTACAATCAATACACGGAACAGTCTGTCTCGCGCACCGCTTATTTCCGGAAATATGTACAAATACTAGAGTACACGCTTTACGCGAGTGGGTTGTATCAGATTTTAGAATAGTCAATATGTTTCTGATAAATTACTAACATTATTGTTTAGCGCTTACGTAAAAAATAACAGTCGTCGCCTTTCTATCGATTACATCATCTGTCTAAAAATAAATTAGCGTAGACGACATGTTCAAACAAGCACATGTGCTGTCTAGACGTATAAAAATAACCGACACCCCTCTTCCTCACCTACCCATCGAACCGTGAGAAATCAAGTCGTATCCTGTTCACACAGTTAAATACATCACCTGTCTAAAAATAAATTAGCGTCGTCGACATGCTCAAACAAGCACGAGTGCTGTCTAGACGTATAAAAAATAACCGACTCCCCTCTTCCCCACCTACCCATCGAACCGTGAGAAATCAGCTCGTGTCCTGTTCACACGGTTAAAAATAAACGCTTACTGTGCGTTGAGTGGTTTCCCCCCTCTCCGGTTTCCACCTCCACAACTACCTCCCTATATATTCCGCTGTGCACGAGCGTTATTCGTTCATTCGTTGAGAGACGTGCCAGAAATTATAAATTCTTTATTTTAAAATGGCATCATTCACTGAAAAGTTTGCAACTATTAGCGCAATTGAGTATAAAAAAATAAAGGAATTGATAATCGGTGTAAAATATCCGATAGAAGAAATGCAGAATATAGACGCAAAGTACGGTAAAGCTGTACTCGTCACTCTCCAAGATTACAGAGACCCTAGACTAAAGTATCGTGTATATCTACCAAAGAGATACGCAGGCGTTTTCGAAGATGAGGAATTAAAAAATTTAGTACCGTGTTCGCTGCAACTAATTTATCGCGGAGAAAAGGATAGAGCTTACATAGTAGAAATTCTACAGTAGGACCGAATGGACATCTTCATTTGTCGCGTACGATTACATATATTGACATAATGTTAAAATATAATGTGCTTACACATAATTCATTTGATATAATTGTATACAATTGTATTTTTTTAATTGTCACTACTGTGTGTGTGTGTTTATTTCATTTTTTGTACATATTTGTCCTGTCATAGTGCACTTGTAATTAGTTTTACTTAGTTGTATTTCGTATACCATTGTCATATTGCTTATGTTTATATTTTGAAATTTTCACTACTGTGCGCGTTTACATATTATGTATTTTCAATTGTAATATATTTTGATTACATGTATTTTAATTATTTGTAATTAAACAGTATTGCTTTTTTTTAATTGTCACTTCTGTGTGTGTTTATTTAATTTTTTTGTACATATTTGTCATGTCATAGTGCACTTGTACTTAGTTTTACTTAGATGTATTTCGTATACATTTTGTAATTTTCACTACTGTGTGCGTTTACATATTATGTATTTTAATTACATGTATTTTAATTATTTGTAATTAAACAGTATTGCTTTAATATTTTTATTGTTTTAATTTATCGTGGAGAAAAGGATAGAGCTTACATAGTAGAAATTGTACAGTAGGACCGAATGGACATCTTCATTTGTCGCGTACGATTACATATATTGTTATTGTGTGGTGTGGTGTGGTGTGGTGTGTGTGTGTGTGTGTGTGTGTGTGTGTGTGTGTGTGTGTGTGTGTGTGTAGTTTATTGTATATTTTTATGTGTGTTTGATTACAATATATGTAAATTTTGCTTTGCTTAGTTGTTTATTTTCAACTATCCTTTTTTCCTTCCATCATGCATGTTTCATAAGTGAAATGTCAATCAAAACAATTGCACAAATGCACGATAATCAATTTTTACAAGTGAAATGATATTCAATTTTGCACCGCAGTAGTAAATCCGAACGGCAGCAGTGTAAATATCTAAACCCATACACTATAACACATGCATAAGTTGACAACGTGACCAACGCCAGTACAGTTCTCGAGTTGGCAACAATGCAATTCACATCGACGATATCCGGACAATGGGGTGGCAGTGTAAATATATCTGAAACCCGTAAACTATAACACATGCATGAGTCGACAACGTGACCGATGCCAGTACAGTTCTCCAGTTGGCAACAATGCAATTCACCTCTTCACATCGACGATATCCGGACAATGGTGGCAGTGTAAATATATCTGAAACCTGTACACTATAACTCATGCACGAGCCGACAACGTGGCCGACGCTAAACCAGCACACATGCACAAGTTGACAACGTCGACGCTTTTCCAACGTGGACGCCCTTCCGGAAAACACAGTATATATCCAAACCCATACACTATAACACACGCTCGAATCGCCAACGTGGCCGAACCTTAACCAGCACACTTTTACACTACTTGACTGAGTTGGCAACAATGCAATTACTTAACACATAGACACAACATCGACGATATCGAGACAATTGTGGCAGTGTAAATATATCCGAAACCAGTACACTATAACACCGAGTTGACAACGCGTTGGCAACAATGGCGGCAGTGTAAACATATATTCAACCCGTACACTATAACACCGAGCCGACAACGTCGATTAACCCCAACACAAGTTGGCAACACCGACGCTTTCCCAACATGGCCGAACTTCCGGAAAAACCCCTTACATATACATAACCATACACTATAACACATGCACGAATCGGCAACCTGGCCGTACCTTAACCACTACACACATCCACAACCCGACAAGCTTTTCCAACATGGCCGCCGCCGACCCACCACGACGGGCGACGATCAAGCCACGACCAGGCCGCGGCCAAGCCGCCGCCCAGCGACGATGACGACGTCAAATATTTGCTTAACACATAGACACGACATCGACGATATCGGGACAATTGTGGCAGTGTAAATATATCTGAAACCCGTACACTATAACACATGCACGAGCCGACAACGTGGCCGACGCGTTGGCAACAATGCAATTCACCTCTTCACATCGACGGACATTGGAGGCAGTGTAAATATATCTTAAACCCATACACTATAACACTCGCACGAACCGACAACGTCGATAAAACCAGCACAAGTTGGCAATGCCGACAACGCTTTTCCAACATGGCCACCCTTCCGGAAAACACCGTATATATCCAAACCTGTACACTATAACACACGCACGAGTCGGCAACGTGACCGAACCTTAACCAGCACACTCCTACCACAACCCGACAACCTCGCACTTTTCCAACATGGCCAACGCCACCGACAAAATGGACGACGACCACTCCTGGCGACGATCAAGCCACGACCAGGACACCGCCAGGCCGCCGCCGGACGGCGAACGGCGAACGGCGAACGGCGAACGGCGAACATAGCCACGCCTCCGCCAATCAACGCACACATAACCCCACTTTAGGCGGCGACGACGACAACATGGCCGTATGAAGTCACTTCCGCGGTAGAGGGTGGGGATGGATTGGGGGGGTAGTGGTATCATCCTCCATCTCACTCGCACTCATTGCACATGTCATTCGCTCTCACTCGCACTCATGGGGAAGATAGTGGCTTCGAACCCCCATAACACCCCTACTACTCTTAATATTTTTCCAAAATACACAAAAATAATAGTAAAAAACAACAATAACAATAAAGTAAGCAAATATATTACTCAAGCCCAATATAAATGGATTAAAGACGAAATATCAAATAATTACAGAAAAATCGACTACATTAATAAACAATTAATTAATTTACATCTTCTTTTAGCCAACACACTTGATTATCATACATGGAATAATAAATATATTAATATTCTTAAAATACTAAATAAACACAAAACAATTAAATTTAACACAATCAATAAAAAACTTAAAAATCTACTAATAAATAGTGCACCTAAAGAAGATAACCAAAATTTACACACATTAAATAATAACCACACTTTTTACCCAAAATTCGTAAATTTATCTAATATTAAATTCACGGAAAACGAAATAGCTACCCTAGAATCATCAAACAAAACAAATCTTAAAAATGTAAACAAATATGTAATAGATAATATCATAGTCGAAACTGAAAACGCAATTAATAATGTAGAACACGAAAAACAAGATAAAATAAGAACAGAAGCCTCAATGGAAATAATAAAATGTATCAAAAAATATAATAACCAAAATCATCATATTAAAAATAAAAATAAACAAAATAAAACCATTAATATAATAAAACAGAAACTAACGACTAATAACCTCACTTTAACCAAAGCTGATAAGAGTAATAGTACAATAATAATTTCTCAGAAAGATTTAGACGATAAAACAGAAGAATTTATAGTTAATAATAATTGCATAACATTAAATAAAGATCCCACAAATAAACATCAAACACAAATAACAAATATATTAAAAAATAGTAACCAAATCATAAATCCTAAAGACTCCTTTAAATATAAAATGGATAATCCTTGTGCAGCAAAATTAAATTCTTTAATAAAATTACACAAAATCAATAAACCTATCAGACCTTTAATAAACGCTAGGACCGCACCAAATTATAAAATATCAAACTTATTAACTCAAATCTTAAAACATAAAATTGAACTTCCAGCAAAACACAATATAAAAAATAGTATCGAACTCACGGAACAACTAATAAACGTAGAAGTAAACAGAAATACAAAATTATATTCATTCGACATATCAAACATGTATACAAACATTCCCATTGAAGAAACTATAAATATTATAATAAATAATCTGAAAACAAATAACGAAAGTAACACATACATTAAACAGTTAACTAATACTTTAAAAATAATTTTAAATCAAAATTATTTTCAATACAACAACAAATTGTACTATCAAACAGACGGCCTTGCTATGGGAGCCCCAACCTCCGCTATCATATCAGAAATCTTCCTACAAAAACTCGACGAACAAATAATAAATATAATAAAATTAAACGACCTATTAGGATGTTATTTTAGATACGTTGATGACACTCTGTACATTTCCCAAAACAATGGTATAAATATAAATAAAATATTCAACTCCATAAATAATTTACATTCTAAAATAAAATTCACGTTAGAAGAAGAATCTAATAATAAATTAAATTATTTAGACTTAACAATAAAGAAAAATGAAACAAATTTTGAATAAGCAATATACAGGAAACCTTCTCAAACTGACTTAGTAATACCAAATACTTCTAATCATCCTCCCCAACACAAAATGGCAGTATTTTATTCCATGATTTACCGAATGCTTAGGATCCCATTAAATAACACAGAAAGAAACAAAGAAAGAAAAATTATCCAACAAATAGCAGTTAAAAATGGATACAAAATAAAAACTATTAATAAATTAGAAAATAAAATTAAACATAAAATCACTAATAAAATTCCTAAAAACACTACATTAAAAAATTCATCTATTAATAATAATATAAAATATACAACCTTCACTTATTACGGAAATATAACTCAAAAACTAAATAAAATATTTAAAGATACTAATTTAAAAATATCTTATAACACAGATAATATAATTTTTAATAAAATAAAACCTAAAACTAAATCCAATACTCACAATAAAAATGGAATATATAAAATAGAATGTCCAGATTGCAATAAATTTTACGTGGGCCAGACGAAGAAAAAACTACGAGATAGATTCGTTCAACACCGCAATGCATATTTAAAACCAAATATTTATAAATCTAATTTAGCCACACATTGTCTAAATAATAACCACCAGTTTCCAAACATTGAAAATATAAAATTAATTAAAAACATACAAAAAGGTCAAAAAATGAATATTTGGGAAAATCTTAACATTTACAAACACAATAACAATAATTTATTAATTAAAGAACAAACCCAAATAAAAACAAAACAAGACGATCTATTTAAAATTACAAATTTACTAAAAACTAAAAATAAATGTGAATAAAATACATATAAACAAAATTTCAAATATAACCGAGAAAACAGCTGCTGAAGAAATAAACATTAAAACAATCGTTAACTAATCGACCTAAATCGATTATCAGTTATTTTATTTTACGTTAAAATCGATACAAATTCGATTATTCGTTACTTTTATATTAATAGAATTATTACGATTGTTATTAATTCACTTAGAAACCTCTGATGATACTGATATTTTTCAGTGAAACGTGCGTCAGGTGTTAAAAAGAATATACAATATTATCTACTTGCAGAAGAAACAAATTGAAAACATCACAAATTATATAATTACTGCAAGAAACATCGAGTTACTTATATAGAAAATGATGGATGAAAACACCATACAAGGTGATGTAACTCATTCCTATAACCAATTTATTAAACGTAAAAAACAATTAATTAATTTGTTTTGGAAACATATATTTTAACAAAAAATGCCTACACCTTAATATTTTTCCAAAATACACAAAAATAATAGTAAAAAACAACAATAACAATAAAGTAAGCAAATATATTACTCAAGCCCAATATAAATGGATTAAAGACGAAATATCAAATAATTACAGAAAAATCGACTACATTAATAAACAATTAATTAATTTACATCTTCTTTTAGCCAACACACTTGATTATCATACATGGAATAATAAATATATTAATATGCTTAAAATACTAAATAAACACAAAACAATTAAATTTAACACAATCAATAAAAAACTTAAAAATCTACTAATAAATAGTGCACCTAAAGAAGATAACCAAAATTTACACACATTAAATAATAACCACACTTTTTACCCAAAATTCGTAAATTTATCTAATATTAAATTCACGGAAAACGAAATAGCTACCCTAGAATCATCAAACAAAACAAATCTTAAAAATGTAAACAAATATGTAATAGATAATATCATAGTCGAAACTGAAAACGCAATTAATAATGTAGAACACGAAAAACAAGATAAAATAAGAACAGAAGCCTCAATGGAAATAATAAAATGTATCAAAAAATATAATAACAAAATCATCATATTAAAAATAAAAATAAACAAAATAAAACCATTAATATAATAAAACAGAAACTAACGACTAATAACCTCACTTTAACCAAAGCTGATAAGAGTAATAGTACAATAATAATTTCTCAGAAAGATTTAGACGATAAAACAGAAGAATTTATAGTTAATAATAATTGCATAACATTAAATAAAGATCCCACAAATAAATATCAAACACAAATAACAAATATATTAAAAAATAGTAACCAAATCATAAATCCTAAAGACTCCTTTAAATATAAAATGGATAATCCTTGTGCAGCAAAATTAAATTCTTTAATAAAATTACACAAAATCAATAAACCTATCAGACCTTTAATAAACGCTAGGACCGCACCAAATTATAAAATATCAAACTTATTAACTCAAATCTTAAAACATAAAATTGAACTTCCAGCAAAACACAATATAAAAAATAGTATCGAACTCACGGAACAACTAATAAACGTAGAAGTAAACAGAAATACAAAATTATATTCATTCGACATATCAAACATGTATACAAACATTCCCATTGAAGAAACTATAAATATTATAATAAATAATCTGAAAACAAATAACGAAAGTAACACATACATTAAACAGTTAACTAATACTTTAAAAATAATTTTAAATCAAAATTATTTTCAATACAACAACAAATTGTACTATCAAACAGATGGCCTTGCTATGGGAGCCCCAACCTCCGCTATCATATCAGAAATCGTCCTACAAAAACTCGACGAACAAATAATAAATATAATAAAATTAAACGACCAATTAGGATGTTATTTTAGATACGTTGATGACACTCTGTACATTTCCCAAAACAATGGTATAAATATAAATAAAATATTCAACTCCATAAATAATTTACATTCTAAAATAAAATTCACGTTAGAAGAAGAATCTAATAATAAATTAAATTATTTAGACTTAACAATAAAGAAAAATGAAAGAAATTTTGAATAAGCAATATACAGGAAACCTTCTCAAACTGACTTAGTAATACCAAATACTTCTAATCATCCTCCCCAACACAAAATGGCAGTATTTAATTCCATGATTTACCGAATGCTTAGGATCCCATTAAATAACACAGAAAGAAACAAAGAAAGAAAAATTATCCAACAAATAGCAGTTAAAAATGGATACAAAATAAAAACTATTAATAAATTAGAAAATAAAATTAAACATAAAATCACTAATAAAATTCCTAAAAACACTACATTTAAAAATTCATCTATTAATAATAATATAAAATATACAACCTTCACTTATTACGGAAATATAACTCAAAAACTAAATAAAATATTTAAAGATACTAATTTAAAAATATCTTATAACACAGATAATATAATTTTTAATAAAATAAAACCTAAAACTAAATCCAATACTCACAATAAAAATGGAATATATAAAATAGAATGTCCAGATTGCAATAAATTTTACGTGGGCCAGACGAAGAAAAAACTACGAGATAGATTCGTTCAACACCGCAATGCATATTTAAAACCAAATATTTATAAATCTAATTTAGCCACACATTGTCTAAATAATAACCACCAGTTTCCAAACATTGAAAATATAAAATTAATTAAAAACATACAAAAAGGTCAAAAAATGAATATTTGGGAAAATCTTAACATTTACAAACACAATAACAATAATTTATTAATTAAAGAACAAACCCAAATAAAAACAAAACAAGACGATCTATTTAAAATTATAAATTTACTAAAAACTAAAAATAAATGTGAATAAAATACATATAAACAAAATTTCAAATATAACCGAGAAAACAGCTGCTGAAGAAATAAACATTAAAACAATCGTTAACTAATCGACCTAAATCGATTATCAGTTATTTTATTTTACGTTAAAATCGATACAAATTCGATTATTCGTTACTTTTATATTAATAGAATTATTACGATTGTTATTAATTCACTTAGAAACCTCTGATGATACTGATATTTTTCAGTGAAACGTGCGTCAGGTGTTAAAAAGAATATACAATATTATCTACTTGCAGAAGAAACAAATTGAAAACATCACAAATTATATAATTACTGCAAGAAACATCGAGTTACTTATATAGAAAATGATGGATGAAAACACCATACAAGGTGATGTAACTCATTCCTATAACCAATTTATTAAACGTAAAAAACAATTAATTAATTTGTTTTGGAAACATATATTTTAACAAAAAATGCCTACACCTTAATATTTTTCCAAAATACACAAAAATAATAGTAAAAAACAACAATAACAATAAAGTAAGCAAATATATTACTCAAGCCCAATATAAATGGATTAAAGACGAAATATCAAATAATTACAGAAAAATCGACTACATTAATAAACAATTAATTAATTTACATCTTCTTTTAGCCAACACACTTGATTATCATACATGGAATAATAAATATATTAATATGCTTAAAATACTAAATAAACACAAAACAATTAAATTTAACACAATCAATAAAAAACTTAAAAATCTACTAATAAATAGTACACCTAAAGAAGATAACCAAAATTTACACACATTAAATAATAACCACACTTTTTACCCAAAATTCGTAAATTTATCTAATATTAAATTCACGGAAAACGAAATAGCTACCCTAGAATCATCAAACAAAACAAATCTTAAAAATGTAAACAAATATGTAATAGATAATATCATAGTCGAAACTGAAAACGCAATTAATAATGTAGAACACGAAAAACAAGATAAAATAAGAACAGAAACCTCAATGGAAATAATAAAAAGTATCAAAAAATATAATAACCAAAATCATCATATTAAAAATAAAAATAAACAAAATATAACCATTAATATAATAAAACAGAAACTAACGACTAATAACCTCACTTTAACCAAAGCTGATAAGAGTAATAGTACAATAATAATTTCTCAGAAAGATTTAGACGATAAAACAGAAGAATTTATAGTTAATAATAATTGCATAACATTAAATAAAGATCCCACAAATAAATATCAAACACAAACAACAAATATATTAAAAAATAGTAACCAAATCATAAATCCTAAAGACTCCTTTAAATATAAAATGGATAATCCTTGTGCACCAAAATTAAATTCTTTAATAAAATTACACAAAATCAATAAACCTATCAGACCTTTAATAAACGCTAGGACCGCACCAAATTATAAAATATCAAACTTATTAACTCAAATCTTAAAACATAAAATTGAACTTCCAGCAAAACACAATATAAAAAATAGTATCGAACTCACGGAACAACTAATAAACGTAGAAGTAAACAGAAATACAAAATTATATTCATTCGACATATCAAACATGTATACAAACATTCCCATTGAAGAAACTATAAATATTATAATAAATAATCTGAAAACAAATAACGGAAGTAACACATACATTAAACAGTTAACTAATACTTTAAAAATAATTTTAAATCAAAATTATTTTCAATACAACAACAAATTGTACTATCAAACAGATGGCCTTGCTATGGGAGCCCCAACCTCCGCTATCATATCAGAAATCTTCCTACAAAAACTCGACGAACAAATAATAAATATAATAAAATTAAACGACCAATTAGGATGTTATTTTAGATACGTTGATGACACTCTGTACATTTCCCAAAACAATGGTATAAATATAAATAAAATATTCAACTCCATAAATAATTTACATTCTAAAATAAAATTCACGTTAGAAGAAGAATCTAATAATAAATTAAATTATTTAGACTTAACAATAAAGAAAAATGAAAGAAATTTTGAATAAGCAATATACAGGAAACCTTCTCAAACTGACTTAGTAATACCAAATACTTCTAATCATCCTCCCCAACACAAAATGGCAGTATTTAATTCCATGATTTACCGAATGCTTAGGATCCCATTAAATAACACAGAAAGAAACAAAGAAAGAAAAATTATCCAACAAATAGCAGTTAAAAATGGATACAAAATAAAAACTATTAATAAATTAGAAAATAAAATTAAACATAAAATCACTAATAAAATTCCTAAAAACACTACATTTAAAAATTCATCTATTAATAATAATATAAAATATACAACCTTCACTTATTACGGAAATATAACTCAAAAACTAAATAAAATATTTAAAGATACTAATTTAAAAATATCTTATAACACAGATAATATAATTTTTAATAAAATAAAACCTAAAACTAAATCAAATACTCACAATAAAAATGGAACATATAAAATAGAATGTCCAGATTGCAATAAATTTTACGTGGGCCAGACGAAGAAAAAACTACGAGATAGATTCGTTCAACACCGCAATGCATATTTAAAACCAAATATTTATAAATCTAATTTAGCCACACATTGTCTAAATAATAACCACCAGTTTCCAAACATTGAAAATATAAAATTAATTAAAAACATACAAAAAGGTCAAAAAATGAATATTTGGGAAAATCTTAACATTTACAAACACAATAACAATAATTTATTAATTAAAGAACAAACCCAAATAAAAACAAAACAAGACGATCTATTTAAAATTATAAATTTACTAAAAACAAAAAATAAATGTTAATAAAATACATATAAACAAAATTTCAAATATAACCGAGAAAACAGCTGCTGAAGAAATAAACATTAAAACAATCGTTAACTAATAGACCTAAATCGATTATCAGTTATTTTATTTTACGTTAAAATCGATACAAATTCGATTATTCGTTACTTTTATATTAATAGAATTATTACGATTGTTATTAATTCACTTAGAAACCTCTGATGATACTGATATTTTTCAGTGAAACGTGCGTCAGGTGTTAAAAAGAATATACAATATTATCTACTTGCAGAAGAAACAAATTGAAAACATCACAAATTATATAATTACTGCAAGAAACATCGAGTTACTTATATAGAAAATGATGGATGAAAACACCATACAAGGTGATGTAACTCATTCCTATAACCAATTTATTAAACGTAAAAAACAATTAATTAATTTGTTTTGGAAACATATATTTTAACAAAAAATGCCTACACCTTAATATTTTTCCAAAATACACAAAAATAATAGTAAAAAACAACAATAACAATAAAGTAAACAAATATATTACTCAAGCCCAATATAAATGGATTAAAGACGAAATATCAAATAATTACAGAAAAATCGACTACATTAATAAACAATTAATTAATTTACATCTTCTTTTAGCCAACACACTTGATTATCATACATGGAATAATAAATATATTAATATGCTTAAAATACTAAATAAACACAAAACAATTAAATTTAACACAATCAATAAAAAACTTAAAAATCTACTAATAAATAGTGCACCTAAAGAAGATAACCAAAATTTACACACATTAAATAATAACCACACTTTTTACCCAAAATTCGTAAATTTATCTAATATTAAATTCATGGAAAACGAAATAGCTACCCTAGAATCATCAAACAAAACAAATCATAAAAATTTAAACAAATATGTAATAGATAATATCATAGTCGAAACTGAAAACGCAATTAATAATGTAGAACACGAAAAACAAGATAAAATAAGAACAGAAACCTCAATGGAAATAATAAAATGTATCAAAAAATATAATAACCAAAATCATCATATTAAAAATAAAAATAAACAAAATAAAACCATTAATATAATAAAACAGAAACTAACGACTAATAACCTCACTTTAACCAAAGCTGATAAGAGTAATAGTACAATAATAATTTCTCAGAAAGATTTAGACGATAAAACAGAAGAATTTATAGTTAATAATAATTGCATAACATTAAATAAAGATCCCACAAATAAATATCAAACACAAATAACAAATATATTAAAAAATAGTAACCAAATCATAAATCCTAAAGACTCCTTTAAATATAAAATGGATAATCCTTGTGCAGCAAAATTAAATTCTTTAATAAAATTACACAAAATCAATAAACCTATCAGACCTTTAATAAACGCTAGGACCGCACCAAATTATAAAATATCAAACTTATTAACTCAAATCTTAAAACATAAAATTGAACTTCCAGCAAAACACAATATAAAAAATAGTATCGAACTCACGGAACAACTAATAAACGTAGAAGTAAACAGAAATACAAAATTATATTCATTCGACATATCAAACATGTATACAAACATTCCCATTGAAGAAACTATAAATATTATAATAAATAATCTGAAAACAAATAACGGAAGTAACACATACATTAAACAGTTAACTAATACTTTAAAAATAATTTTAAATCAAAATTATTTTCAATACAACAACAAATTGTACTATCAAACAGATGGCCTTGCTATGGGAGCCCCAACCTCCGCTATCATATCAGAAATCTTCCTACAAAAACTCGACGAACAAATAATAAATATAATAAAATTAAACGACCCATTAGGATGTTATTTTAGATACGTTGATGACACTCTGTACATTTCCCAAAACAATGGTATAAATATAAATAAAATATTCAACTCCATAAATAATTTACATTCTAAAATAAAATTCACGTTAGAAGAAGAATCTAATAATAAATTAAATTATTTAGACTTAACAATAAAGAAAAATGAAAGAAATTTTGAATAAGCAATATACAGGAAACCTTCTCAAACTGACTTAGTAATACCAAATACTTCTAATCATCCTCCCCAACACAAAATGGCAGTATTTAATTCCATGATTTACCGAATGCTTAGGATCCCATTAAATAACACAGAAAGAAACAAAGAAAGAAAAATTATCCAACAAATAGCAGTTAAAAATGGATACAAAATAAAAACTATTAATAAATTAGAAAATAAAATTAAACATAAAATCACTAATAAAATTCCTAAAAACACTACATTTAAAAATTCATCTATTAATAATAATATAAAATATACAACCTTCACTTATTACGGAAATATAACTCAAAAACTAAATAAAATATTTAAAGATACTAATTTAAAAATATCTTATAACACAGATAATATAATTTTTAATAAAATAAAACCTAAAACTAAATCAAATACTCACAATAAAAATGGAACATATAAAATAGAATGTCCAGATTGCAATAAATTTTACGTGGGCCAGACGAAGAAAAAACTACGAGATAGATTCGTTCAACACCGCAATGCATATTTAAAACCAAATATTTATAAATCTAATTTAGCCACACATTGTCTAAATAATAACCACCAGTTTCCAAACATTGAAAATATAAAATTAATTAAAAACATACAAAAAGGTCAAAAAATGAATATTTGGGAAAATCTTAACATTTACAAACACAATAACAATAATTTATTAATTAAAGAACAAACCCAAATAAAAACAAAACAAGACGATCTATTTAAAATTATAAATTTACTAAAAACAAAAAATAAATGTTAATAAAATACATATAAACAAAATTTCAAATATAACCGAGAAAACAGCTGCTGAAGAAATAAACATTAAAACAATCGTTAACTAATCGACCTAAATCGATTATCAGTTATTTTATTTTACGTTAAAATCGATACAAATTCGATTATTCGTTACTTTTATATTAATAGAATTATTACGATTGTTATTAATTCACTTAGAAACCTCTGATGATACTGATATTTTTCAGTGAAACGTGCGTCAGGTGTTAAAAAGAATATACAATATTATCTACTTGCAGAAGAAACAAATTGAAAACATCACAAATTATATAATTACTGCAAGAAACATCGAGTTACTTATATAGAAAATGATGGATGAAAACACCATACAGGGTGATGTAACTCATTCCTATAACCAATTTATTAAACGTAAAAAACAATTAATTAATTTGTTTTGGAAACATATATTTTAACAAAAAATGCCTACACCTTAATATTTTTCCAAAATACACAAAAATAATAGTAAAAAACAACAATAACAATAAAGTAAGCAAATATATTACTCAAGCCCAATATAAATGGATTAAAGACGAAATATCAAATAATTACAGAAAAATCGACTACATTAATAAACAATTAATTAATTTACATCTTCTTTTAGCCAACACACTTGATTATCATACATGGAATAATAAATATATTAATATGCTTAAAATACTAAATAAACACAAAACAATTAAATTTAACACAATCAATAAAAAACTTAAAAATCTACTAATAAATAGTGCACCTAAAGAAGATAACCAAAATTTACACACATTAAATAATAACCACACTTTTTACCCAAAATTCGTAAATTTATCTAATATTAAATTCACGGAAAACGAAATAGCTACCCTAGAATCATCAAACAAAACAAATCTTAAAAATGTAAACAAATATGTAATAGATAATATCATAGTCGAAACTGAAAACGCAATTAATAATGTAGAACACGAAAAACAAGATAAAATAAGAACAGAAGCCTCAATGGAAATAATAAAATGTATCAAAAAATATAATAACCAAAATCATCATATTAAAAATAAAAATAAACAAAATAAAACCATTAATATAATAAAACAGAAACTAACGACTAATAACCTCACTTTAACCAAAGCTGATAAGAGTAATAGTACAATAATAATTTCTCAGAAAGATTTAGACGATAAAACAGAAGAATTTATAGTTAATAATAATTGCATAACATTAAATAAAGATCCCACAAATAAATATCAAACACAAATAACAAATATATTAAAAAATAGTAACCAAATCATAAATCCTAAAGACTCCTTTAAATATAAAATGGATAATCCTTGTGCACCAAAATTAAATTCTTTAATAAAATTACACAAAATCAATAAACCTATCAGACCTTTAATAAACGCTAGGACCGCACCAAATTATAAAATATCAAACTTATTAACTCAAATCTTAAAACATAAAATTGAACTTCCAGCAAAACACAATATAAAAAATAGTATCGAACTCACGGAACAACTAATAAACGTAGAAGTAAACAGAAATACAAAATTATATTCATTCGACATATCAAACATGTATACAAACATTCCCATTGAAGAAACTATAAATATTATAATAAATAATCTGAAAAAATAACGAATATAACACATACATTAAACAGTTAACTAATACTTTAAAAATAATTTTAAATCAAAATTATTTTCAATACAACAACAAATTGTACTATCAAACAGATGGCCTTGCTATGGGAGCCCCAACCTCCGCTATCATATCAGAAATCTTCCTACAAAAACTCGACGAACAAATAATAAATATAATAAAATTAAACGACCCATTAGGATGTTATTTTAGATACGTTGATGACACTCTGTACATTTCCCAAAACAATGGTATAAATATAAATAAAATATTCAACTCCATAAATAATTTACATTCTAAAATAAAATTCACGTTAGGAGAAGAATCTAATAATAAATTAAATTATTTAGACTTAACAATAAAGAAAAATGAAAGAAATTTTGAATAAGCAATATACAGGAAACCTTCTCAAACTGACTTAGTAATACCAAATACTTCTAATCATCCTCCCCAACACAAAATGGCAGTATTTAATTCCATGATTTACCGAATGCTTAGGATCCCATTAAATAACACAGAAAGAAACAAAGAAAGAAAAATTATCCAACAAATAGCAGTTAAAAATGGATACAAAATAAAAACTATTAATAAATTAGAAAATAAAATTAAACATAAAATCACTAATAAAATTCCTAAAAACACTACATTTAAAAATTCATCTATTAATAATAATATAAAATATACAACCTTCACTTATTACGGAAATATAACTCAAAAACTAAATAAAATATTTAAAGATACTAATTTAAAAATATCTTATAACACAGATAATATAATTTTTAATAAAATAAAACCTAAAACTAAATCCAATACTCACAATAAAAATGGAATATATAAAATAGAATGTCCAGATTGCAATAAATTTTACGTGGGCCAGACGAAGAAAAAACTACGAGATAGATTCGTTCAACACCGCAATGCATATTTAAAACCAAATATTTATAAAACTAATTTAGCCACACATTGTCTAAATAATAACCACCAGTTTCCAAACATTGAAAATATAAAATTAATTAAAAACATACAAAAAGGTCAAAAAATGAATATTTGGGAAAATCTTAACATTTACAAACACAATAACAATAATTTATTAATTAAAGAACAAACCCAAATAAAAACAAAACAAGACGATCTATTTAAAATTATAAATTTACTAAAAACTAAAAATAAATGTGAATAAAATACATATAAACAAAATTTCAAATATAACCGAGAAAACAGCTGCTGAAGAAATAAACATTAAAACAATCGTTAACTAATCGACCTAAATCGATTATCAGTTATTTTATTTTACGTTAAAATCGATACAAATTCGATTATTCGTTACTTTTATATTAATAGAATTATTACGATTGTTATTAATTCACTTAGAAACCTCTGATGATACTGATATTTTTCAGTGAAACGTGCGTCAGGTGTTAAAAAGAATATACAATATTATCTACTTGCAGAAGAAACAAATTGAAAACATCAGAAATTATATAATTACTGCAAGAAACATCGAGTTACTTATATAGAAAATGATGGATGAAAACACCATACAAGGTGATGTAACTCATTCCTATAACCAATTTATTAAACGTAAAAAACAATTAATTAATTGTTTTGGAAACATATATTTTAACAAAAAATGCCTACACCTTAATATTTTTCCAAAATACACAAAAATAATAGTAAAAAACAACAATAACAATAAAGTAAGCAAATATATTACTCAAGCCCAATATAAATGGATTAAAGACGAAATATCAAATAATTACAGAAAAATCTACTACATTAATAAACAATTAACTAATTTACATCTTCTTTTAGCCAACACACTTGATTATCATACATGGAATAATAAATATATTAATATGCTTAAAATACTAAATAAACACAAAACAATTAAATTTAACACAATCAATAAAAAACTTAAAAATCTACTAATAAATAGTACACCTAAAGAAGATAACCAAAATTTACACACATTAAATAATAACCACACTTTTTACCCAAAATTCGTAAATTTATCTAATATTAAATTCACGGAAAACGAAATAGCTACCCTAGAATCATCAAACAAAACAAATCTTAAAAATGTAAACAAATATGTAATAGATAATATCATAGTCGAAACTGAAAACGCAATTAATAATGTAGAACACGAAAAACAAGATAAAATAAGAACAGAAGCCTCAATGGAAATAATAAAATATATCAAAAAATATAATAACCAAAATCATCATATTAAAAATAAAAATAAACCAAATATAACCATTAATATAATAAAAAAGAAACTAACGACTAATAACCTCACTTTAACCAAAGCTGATAAGAGTAATAGTACAATAATAATTTCTCAGAAAGATTTAGACGATAAAACAGAAGAATTTATAGTTAATAATAATTGCATAACATTAAATAAAGATCCCACAAATAAATATCAAACACAAATAACAAATATATTAAAAAATAGTAACCAAATCATAAATCCTAAAGACTCCTTTAAATATAAAATGGATAATCCTTGTGCAGCAAAATTAAATTCTTTAATAAAATTACACAAAATCAATAAACCTATCAGACCTTTAATAAACGCTAGGACCGCACCAAATTATAAAATATCAAACTTATTAACTCAAATCTTAAAACATAAAATTGAACTTCCAGCAAAACACAATATAAAAAATAGTATCGAACTCACGGAACAACTAATAAACGTAGAAGTAAACAGAAATACAAAATTATATTCATTCGACATATCAAACATGTATACAAACATTCCCATTGAAGAAACTATAAATATTATAATAAATAATCTGAAAACAAATAACGGAAGTAACACATACATTAAACAGTTAACTAATACTTTAAAAATAATTTTAAATCAAAATTATTTTCAATACAACAACAAATTGTACTATCAAACAGATGGCCTTGCTATGGGAGCCCCAACCTCCGCTATCATATCAGAAATCTTCCTACAAAAACTCGACGAACAAATAATAAATATAATAAAATTAAACGACCCATTAGGATGTTATTTTAGATACGTTGATGACACTCTGTACATTTCCCAAAACAATGGTATAAATATAAATAAAATATTCAACTCCATAAATAATTTACATTCTAAAATAAAATTCACGTTAGAAGAAGAATCTAATAATAAATTAAATTATTTAGACTTAACAATAAAGAAAAATGAAACAAATTTTGATTAAGCAATATACAGGAAACCTTCTCAAACTGACTTAGTAATACCAAATACTTCTAATCATCCTCCCCAACACAAAATGGCAGTATTTAATTCCATGATTTACCGAATGCTTAGGATCCCATTAAATAACACAGAAAGAAACAAAGAAAGAAAAATTATCCAACAAATAGCAGTTAAAAATGGATACAAAATAAAAACTATTAATAAATTAGAAAATAAAATTAAACATAAAATCACTAATAAAATTCCTAAAAACACTACATTTAAAAATTCATCTATTAATAATAATATAAAATATACAACCTTCACTTATTACGGAAATATAACTCAAAAACTAAATAAAATATTTAAAGATACTAATTTAAAAATATCTTATAACACAGATAATATAATTTTTAATAAAATAAAACCTAAAACTAAATCAAATACTCACAATAAAAATGGAACATATAAAATAGAATGTCCAGATTGCAATAAATTTTACGTGGGCCAGACGAAGAAAAAACTACGAGATAGATTCGTTCAACACCGCAATGCATATTTAAAACCAAATATTTATAAATCTAATTTAGCCACACATTGTCTAAATAATAACCACCAGTTTCCAAACATTGAAAATATAAAATTAATTAAAAACATACAAAAAGGTCAAAAAATGAATATTTGGGAAAATCTTAACATTTACAAACACAATAACAATAATTTATTAATTAAAGAACAAACCCAAATAAAAACAAAACAAGACGATCTATTTAAAATTATAAATTTACTAAAAACAAAAAATAAATGTTAATAAAATACATATAAACAAAATTTCAAATATAACCGAGAAAACAGCTGCTGAAGAAATAAACATTAAAACAATCGTTAACTAATAGACCTAAATCGATTATCAGTTATTTTATTTTACGTTAAAATCGATACAAATTCGATTATTCGTTACTTTTATATTAATAGAATTATTACGATTGTTATTAATTCACTTAGAAACCTCTGATGATACTGATATTTTTCAGTGAAACGTGCGTCAGGTGTTAAAAAGAATATACAATATTATCTACTTGCAGAAGAAACAAATTGAAAACATCACAAATTATATAATTACTGCAAGAAACATCGAGTTACTTATATAGAAAATGATGGATGAAAACACCATACAAGGTGATGTAACTCATTCCTATAACCAATTTATTAAACGTAAAAAACAATTAATTAATTTGTTTTGGAAACATATATTTTAACAAAAAATGCCTACACCTTAATATTTTTCCAAAATACACAAAAATAATAGTAAAAAACAACAATAACAATAAAGTAAGCAAATATATTACTCAAGCCCAATATAAATGGATTAAAGACGAAATATCAAATAATTACAGAAAAATCGACTACATTAATAAACAATTAATTAATTTACATCTTCTTTTAGCCAACACACTTGATTATCATACATGGAATAATAAATATATTAATATGCTTAAAATACTAAATAAACACAAAACAATTAAATTTAACACAATCAATAAAAAACTTAAAAATCTACTAATAAATAGTGCACCTAAAGAAGATAACCAAAATTTACACACATTAAATAATAACCACACTTTTTACCCAAAATTCGTAAATTTATCTAATATTAAATTCACGGAAAACGAAATAGCTACCCTAGAATCATCAAACAAAACAAATCTTAAAAATGTAAACAAATATGTAATAGATAATATCATAGTCGAAACTGAAAACGCAATTAATAATGTAGAACACGAAAAACAAGATAAAATAAGAACAGAAGCCTCAATGGAAATAATAAAATGTATCAAAAAATATAATAACCAAAATCATCATATTAAAAATAAAAATAAACAAAATAAAACCATTAATATAATAAAACAGAAACTAACGACTAATAACCTCACTTTAACCAAAGCTGATAAGAGTAATAGTACAATAATAATTTCTCAGAAAGATTTAGACGATAAAACAGAAGAATTTATAGTTAATAATAATTGCATAACATTAAATAAAGATCCCACAAATAAATATCAAACACAAATAACAAATATATTAAAAAATAGTAACCAAATCATAAATCCTAAAGACTCCTTTAAATATAAAATGGATAATCCTTGTGCAGCAAAATTAAATTCTTTAATAAAATTACACAAAATCAATAAACCTATCAGACCTTTAATAAACGCTAGGACCGCACCAAATTATAAAATATCAAACTTATTAACTCAAATCTTAAAACATAAAATTGAACTTCCAGCAAAACACAATATAAAAAATAGTATCGAACTCACGGAACAACTAATAAACGTAGAAGTAAACAGAAATACAAAATTATATTCATTCGACATATCAAACATGTATACAAACATTCCCATTGAAGAAACTATAAATATTATAATAAATAATCTGAAAACAAATAACGGAAGTAACACATACATTAAACAGTTAACTAATACTTTAAAAAGAATTTTAAATCAAAATTATTTTCAATACAACAACAAATTGTACTATCAAACAGATGGCCTTGCTATGGGAGCCCCAACCTCCGCTATCATATCAGAAATCTTCCTACAAAAACTCGACGAACAAATAATAAATATAATAAAATTAAACGACCCATTAGGATGTTATTTTAGATACGTTGATGACACTCTGTACATTTCCCAAAACAATGGTATAAATATAAATAAAATATTCAACTCCATAAATAATTTACATTCTAAAATAAAATTCACGTTAGGAGAAGAATCTAATAATAAATTAAATTATTTAGACTTAACAATAAAGAAAAATGAAAGAAATTTTGAATAAGCAATATACAGGAAACCTTCTCAAACTGACTTAGTAATACCAAATACTTCTAATCATCCTCCCCAACACAAAATGGCAGTATTTAATTCCATGATTTACCGAATGCTTAGGATCCCATTAAATAACACAGAAAGAAACAAAGAAAGAAAAATTATCCAACAAATAGCAGTTAAAAATGGATACAAAATAAAAACTATTAATAAATTAGAAAATAAAATTAAACATAAAATCACTAATAAAATTCCTAAAAACACTACATTTAAAAATTCATCTATTAATAATAATATAAAATATACAACCTTCACTTATTACGGAAATATAACTCAAAAACTAAATAAAATATTTAAAGATACTAATTTAAAAATATCTTATAACACAGATAATATAATTTTTAATAAAATAAAACCTAAAACTAAATCCAATACTCACAATAAAAATGGAATATATAAAATAGAATGTCCAGATTGCAATAAATTTTACGTGGGCCAGACGAAGAAAAAACTACGAGATAGATTCGTTCAACACCGCAATGCATATTTAAAACCAAATATTTATAAAACTAATTTAGCCACACATTGTCTAAATAATAACCACCAGTTTCCAAACATTGAAAATATAAAATTAATTAAAAACATACAAAAAGGTCAAAAAATGAATATTTGGGAAAATCTTAACATTTACAAACACAATAACAATAATTTATTAATTAAAG
This sequence comes from Magicicada septendecula, assembly GCA_034769895.1. Taxonomy (NCBI): domain Eukaryota; kingdom Metazoa; phylum Arthropoda; class Insecta; order Hemiptera; family Cicadidae; genus Magicicada; species Magicicada septendecula. The sequence continues at coordinate 285,410,948 of CM068369.1, read as the reverse complement.
AACAAACCCAAATAAAAACAAAACAAGACGATCTATTTAAAATTATAAATTTACTAAAAACTAAAAATAAATGTGAATAAAATACATATAAACAAAATTTCAAATATAACCGAGAAAACAGCTGCTGAAGAAATAAACATTAAAACAATCGTTAACTAATCGACCTAAATCGATTATCAGTTATTTTATTTTACGTTAAAATCGATACAAATTCGATTATTCGTTACTTTTATATTAATAGAATTATTACGATTGTTATTAATTCACTTAGAAACCTCTGATGATACTGATATTTTTCAGTGAAACGTGCGTCAGGTGTTAAAAAGAATATACAATATTATCTACTTGCAGAAGAAACAAATTGAAAACATCAGAAATTATATAATTACTGCAAGAAACATCGAGTTACTTATATAGAAAATGATGGATGAAAACACCATACAAGGTGATGTAACTCATTCCTATAACCAATTTATTAAACGTAAAAAACAATTAATTAATTGTTTTGGAAACATATATTTTAACAAAAAATGCCTACACCTTAATATTTTTCCAAAATACACAAAAATAATAGTAAAAAACAACAATAACAATAAAGTAAGCAAATATATTACTCAAGCCCAATATAAATGGATTAAAGACGAAATATCAAATAATTACAGAAAAATCTACTACATTAATAAACAATTAACTAATTTACATCTTCTTTTAGCCAACACACTTGATTATCATACATGGAATAATAAATATATTAATATGCTTAAAATACTAAATAAACACAAAACAATTAAATTTAACACAATCAATAAAAAACTTAAAAATCTACTAATAAATAGTACACCTAAAGAAGATAACCAAAATTTACACACATTAAATAATAACCACACTTTTTACCCAAAATTCGTAAATTTATCTAATATTAAATTCACGGAAAACGAAATAGCTACCCTAGAATCATCAAACAAAACAAATCTTAAAAATGTAAACAAATATGTAATAGATAATATCATAGTCGAAACTGAAAACGCAATTAATAATGTAGAACACGAAAAACAAGATAAAATAAGAACAGAAGCCTCAATGGAAATAATAAAATATATCAAAAAATATAATAACCAAAATCATCATATTAAAAATAAAAATAAACCAAATATAACCATTAATATAATAAAAAAGAAACTAACGACTAATAACCTCACTTTAACCAAAGCTGATAAGAGTAATAGTACAATAATAATTTCTCAGAAAGATTTAGACGATAAAACAGAAGAATTTATAGTTAATAATAATTGCATAACATTAAATAAAGATCCCACAAATAAATATCAAACACAAATAACAAATATATTAAAAAATAGTAACCAAATCATAAATCCTAAAGACTCCTTTAAATATAAAATGGATAATCCTTGTGCACCAAAATTAAATTCTTTAATAAAATTACACAAAATCAATAAACCTATCAGACCTTTAATAAACGCTAGGACCGCACCAAATTATAAAATATCAAACTTATTAACTCAAATCTCAAAACATAAAATTGAACTTCCAGCAAAACACAATATAAAAAATAGTATCGAACTCACGGAACAACTAATAAACGTAGAAGTAAACAGAAATACAAAATTATATTCATTCGACATATCAAACATGTATACAAACATTCCCATTGAAGAAACTATAAATATTATAATAAATAATCTGAAAACAAATAACGGAAGTAACACATACATTAAACAGTTAACTAATACTTTAAAAATAATTTTAAATCAAAATTATTTTCAATACAACAACAAATTGTACTATCAAACAGATGGCCTTGCTATGGGAGCCCCAACCTCCGCTATCATATCAGAAATCTTCCTACAAAAACTCGACGAACAAGTAATAAATATAATAAAATTAAACGACCCATTAGGATGTTATTTTAGATACGTTGATGACACTCTGTACATTTCCCAAAACAATGGTATAAATATAAATAAAATATCAACTCCATAAATAATTTACATTCTAAAATAAAATTCACGTTAGAAGAAGAATCTAATAATAAATTAAATTATTTAGACTTAACAATAAAGAAAAATGAAACAAATTTTGAATAAGCAATATACAGGAAACCTTCTCAAACTGACTTAGTAATACCAAATACTTCTAATCATCCTCCCCAACACAAAATGGCAGTATTTAATTCCATGATTTACCGAATGCTTAGGATCCCATTAAATAACACAGAAAGAAACAAAGAAAGAAAAATTATCCAACAAATAGCAGTTAAAAATGGATACAAAATAAAAACTATTAATAAATTAGAAAATAAAATTAAACATAAAATCACTAATCAAATTCCTAAAAACACTACATTTAAAAATTCATCTATTAATAATAATATAAAATATACAACCTTCACTTATTACGGAAATATAACTCAAAAACTAAATAAAATATATAAAAATGATACTAATTTAAAAATATCTTATAACACAGATAATATAATTTTTAATAAAATAAAACCTAAAACTAAATCCAATACTCACAATAAAAATGGAATATATAAAATAGAATGTCCAGATTGCAATAAATTTTACGTGGGCCAGACGAAGAAAAAACTACGAGATAGATTCGTTCAACACCGCAATGCATATTTAAAACCAAATATTTATAAATCTAATTTAGCCACACATTGTCTAAATAATAACCACCAGTTTCCAAACATTGAAAATATAAAATTAATTAAAAACATACAAAAAGGTCAAAAAATGAATATTTGGGAAAATCTTAACATTTACAAACACAATAACAATAATTTATTAATTAAAGAACAAACCCAAATAAAAACAAAACAAGACGATCTATTTAAAATTATAAATTTACTAAAAACTAAAAATAAATGTGAATAAAATACATATAAACAAAATTTCAAATATAACCGAGAAAACAGCTGCTGAAGAAATAAACATTAAAACAATCGTTAACTAATCGACCTAAATCGATTATCAGTTATTTTATTTTACGTTAAAATCGATACAAATTCGATTATTCGTTACTTTTATATTAATAGAATTATTACGATTGTTATTAATTCACTTAGAAACCTCTGATGATACTGATATTTTTCAGTGAAACGTGCGTCAGGTGTTAAAAAGAATATACAATATTATCTACTTGCAGAAGAAACAAATTGAAAACATCACAAATTATATAATTACTGCAAGAAACATCGAGTTACTTATATAGAAAATGATGGATGAAAACACCATACAAGGTGGTGTAACTCATTCCCATAACCAATTTATTAAACGTAAAAAACAATTAATTAATTTTTTTTTTTTTTTTTTTTGTCTTTTATAAAATTGCTAAACTGCTATAATTGTTTTTATTATTTAGACAAAGCTTTTCGTCATTACTGACATCTTCAGGTCTTAAACAACCTGTTTAAGACCTGAAGATGTCAGTAATGACGAAAAGCTTTGTCTAAATAATAAAAACAATTATAGCAGTTTAGCAATTTTATAAAAGAAAAGTAAGGATGGCTGCTAATTTAAACAATACGAAGAATTAATTAATTGTTTTGGAAACATATATTTTAACAAAAAATGCCTACACCTTAATATTTTTCCAAAATACACAAAAATAATAGTAAAAAACAACAATAACAATAAAGTAAGCAAATATATTACTCAAGCCCAATATAAATGGATTAAAGACGAAATATCAAATAATTACAGAAAAATCGACTACATTAATAAACAATTAATTAATTTACATCTTCTTTTAGCCAACACACTTGATTATCATACATGGAATAATAAATATATTAATATGCTTAAAATACTAAATAAACACAAATCAATTAAATTTAACACAATCAATAAAAAACTTAAAAATCTACTAATAAATAGTACACCTAAAGAAGATAACCAAAATTTACACACATTAAATAATAACCACACTTTTTACCCAAAATTCGTAAATTTATCTAATATTAAATTCACGGAAAACGAAATAGCTACCCTAGAATCATCAAACAAAACAAATCTTAAAAATGTAAACAAATATGTAATAGATAATATCATAGTCGAAACTGAAAACGCAATTAATAATGTAGAACACGAAAAACAAGATAAAATAAGAACAAAAGCCTCAATGGAAATAATAAAATATATCAAAAAATATAATAACCAAAATCATCATATTAAAAATAAAAATAAACAAAATATAACCATTAATATAATAAAACAGAAACTAACGACTAATAACCTCACTTTAACCAAAGCTGATAAGAGTAATAGTACAATAATAATTTCTCAGAAAGATTTAGACGATAAAACAGAAGAATTTATAGTTAATAATAATTGCATAACATTAAATAAAGATCCCACAAATAAATATCAAACACAAATAACAAATATATTAAAAAATAGTAACCAAATCATAAATCCTAAAGACTCCTTTAAATATAAAATGGATAATCCTTGTGCACCAAAATTAAATTCTTTAATAAAATTACTCAAAATCAATAAACCTATCAGACCTTTAATAAACGCTAGGACCGCACCAAATTATAAAATATCAAACTTATTAACTCAAATCTCAAAACATAAAATTGAACTTCCAGCAAAACACAATATAAAAAATAGTATCGAACTCACGGAACAACTAATAAACGTAGAAGTAAACAGAAATACAAAATTATATTCATTCGACATATCAAACATGTATACAAACATTCCCATTGAAGAAACTATAAATATTATAATAAATAATCTGAAAACAAATAACGGAAGTAACACATACATTAAACAGTTAACTAATACTTTAAAAATAATTGTAAATCAAAATTATTTTCAATACAACAACAAATTGTACTATCAAACAGATGGCCTTGCTATGGGAGCCCCAACCTCCGCTATCATATCAGAAATCTTCCTACAAAAACTCGACGAACAAGTAATAAATATAATAAAATTAAACGACCCATTAGGATGTTATTTTAGATACGTTGATGACACTCTGTACATTTCCCAAAACAATGGTATAAATATAAATAAAATATTCAACTCCATAAATAATTTACATTCTAAAATAAAATTCACGTTAGAAGAAGAATCTAATAATAAATTAAATTATTTAGACTTAACAATAAAGAAAAATGAAACAAATTTTGAATACGCAATATACAGGAAACCTTCTCAAACTGACTTAGTAATACCAAATACTTCTAATCATCCTCCCCAACACAAAATGGCAGTATTTAATTCCATGATTTACCGAATGCTTAGGATCCCATTAAATAACACAGAAAGAAACAAAGAAAGAAAAATTATCCAACAAATAGCAGTTAAAAATGGATACAAAATAAAAACTATTAATAAATTAGAAAATAAAATTAAACATAAAATCACTAATAAAATTCCAAAAAACACTACATTTAAAAATTCATCTATTAATAATAATATAGAATATACAACCTTCACTTATTACGGAAATATAACTCAAAAACTAAATAAAATATTTAAAGATACTAATTTAAAAATATCTTATAACACAGATAATATAATTTTTAATAAAATAAAACCTAAAACTAAATACAATACTCACAATAAAAATGGAATATATAAAATAGAATGTCCAGATTGCAATAAATTTTACGTGGGCCAGACGAAGAAAAAACTACGAGATAGATTCGTTCAACACCGCAATGCATATTTAAAACCAAATATTTATAAATCTAATTTAGCCACACATTGTCTAAATAATAACCACCAGTTTCCAAACATTGAAAATATAAAATTAATTAAAAACATACAAAAAGGTCAAAAAATGAATATTTGGGAAAATCTTAACGTTTACAAACACAATAGCAATAATTTATTAATTAAAGAACAAACCCAAATAAAAACAAAACAAGACGATCTATTTAAAATTATAAATTTACTAAAAACTAAAAATAAATGTGAATAAAATACATATAAACAAAATTTCAAATATAACCGAGATAACAGCTGCTGAAGAAATAAACATTAAAACAATCGTTAACTAATCGACCTAAATCGATTATCAGTTATTTTATTTTACGTTAAAATCGATACAAATTCGATTATTCGTTACTTTTATATTAATAGAATTATTACGATTGTTATTAATTCACTTAGAAACCTCTGATGATACTGATATTTTTCAGTGAAACGTGCGTCAGGTGTTAAAAAGAATATACAATATTATCTACTTGCAGAAGAAACAAATTGAAAACATCACAAATTATATAATTACTGCAAGAAACATCGAGTTACTTATATAGAAAATGATGGATGAAAACACCATACAAGGTGATGTAACTCATTCCTATAACCAATTTATTAAACGTAAAAAACAAATAATTAATTTGTTTTGGAAACATATATTTTAACAAAAAATGCCTACACCTTAATATTTTTCCAAAATACACAAAAATAATAGTAAAAAACAACAATAACAATAAAGTAAGCAAATATATTACTCAAGCCCAATATAAATGGATTAAAGACGAAATATCAAATAATTACAGAAAAATCGACTACATTAATAAACAATTAATTAATTTACATCTTCTTTTAGCCAACACACTTGATTATCATACATGGAATAATAAATATATTAATATGCTTAAAATACTAAATAAACACAAAACAATTAAATTTAACACAATCAATAAAAAACTTAAAAATCTACTAATAAATAGTACACCTAAAGAAGATAACCAAAATTTACACACATTAAATAATAACCACACTTTTTACCCAAAATTCGTAAATTTATTTAATATTAAATTCACGGAAAACGAAATAGCTACCCTAGAATCATCAAACAAAACAAATCTTAAAAATGTAAACAAATATGTAATAGATAATATCATAGTCGAAACTGAAAACGCAATTAATAATGTAGAACACGAAAAACAAGATAAAATAAGAACAGAAGCCTCAATGGAAATAATAAAATATATCAAAAATATAATAACCAAAATCATCATATTAAAAATAAAAATAAACAAAATATAACCATTAATATAATAAAAAAGAAACTAACGACTAATAACCTCACTTTAACCAAAGCTGATAAGAGTAATAGTACAATAATAATTTCTCAGAAAGATTTAGACGATAAAACAGAAGAATTTATAGTTAATAATAATTGCATAACATTAAATAATGATCCCACAAATAAATATCAAACACAAACAACAAATATATTAAAAAATAGTAACCAAATCATAAATCCTAAAGACTCCTTTAAATATAAAATGGATAATCCTTGTGCACCAAAATTAAATTCTTTAATAAAATTACACAAAATCAATAAACCTATCAGACCTTTAATAAACGCTAGGACCGCACCAAATTATAAAATATCAAACTTATTAACTCAAATCTTAAAACATAAAATTGAACTTCCAGCAAAACACAATATAAAAAATAGTATCGAACTCACGGAACAACTAATAAACGTAGAAGTAAACAGAAATACAAAATTATATTCATTCGACATATCAAACATGTATACAAACATTCCCATTGAAGAAACTATAAATGTTATAATAAATAATCTGAAAACAAATAACGAAAGTAACACATGCATTAAACAGTTAACTAATACTTTAAAAATAATTTTAAATCAAAATTATTTTCAATACAACAACAAATTGTACTATCAAACAGATGGCCTTGCTATGGGAGCCCCAACCTCCGCTATCATATCAGAAATCTTCCTACAAAAACTCGACGAACAAATAATAAATATAATAAAATTAAACGACCCATTAGGATGTTATTTTAGATACGTTGATGACACTCTGTACATTTCCCAAAACAATGGTATAAATATAAATAAAATATTCAACTCCATAAATAATTTACATTCTAAAATAAAATTCATGTTAGAAGAAGAATCTAATAATAAATTAAATTATTTAGACTTAACAATAAAGAAAAATGAAACAAATTTTGAATAAGCAATATACAGGAAACCTTCTCAAACTGACTTAGTAATACCAAATACTTCTAATCATCCTCCCCAACACAAAATGGCAGTATTTAATTCCATGATTTACCGAATGCTTAGGATCCCATTAAATAACACAGAAAGAAACAAAGAAAGAAAAATTATCCAACAAATAGCAGTTAAAAATGGATACAAAATAAAAACTATTAATAAATTAGAAAATAAAATTAAACATAAAATCACTAATAAAATTCCTAAAAACACTACATTTAAAAATTCATCTATTAATAATAATATAAAATATACAACCTTCACTTATTACGGAAATATAACTCAAAAACTAAATAAAATATTTAAAGATACTAATTTAAAAATATCTTATAACACAGATAATATAATTTTTAATAAAATAAAACCTAAAACTAAATCCAATACTCACAATAAAAATGGAATATATAAAATAGAATGTCCAGATTGCAATAAATTTTACGTGGGCCAGACGAAGAAAAAACTACGAGATAGATTCGTTCAACACCGCAATGCATATTTATAACCAAATATTTATAAATCTAATTTAGCCACACATTGTCTAAATAATAACCACCAGTTTCCAAACATTGAAAATATAAAATTAATTAAAAACATACAAAAAGATCAAAAAATGAATATTTGGGAAAATCTTAACATTTACAAACACAATAACAATAATTTATTAATTAAAGATCAAACCCAAATAAAAACAAAACAAGACGATCTATTTAAAATTATAAATTTACTAAAAACTAAAAATAAATGTGAATAAAATACATATAAACAAAATTTCAAATATAACCGAGAAAACAGCTGCTGAAGAAATAAACATTAAAACAATCGTTAACTAATCGACCTAAATCGATTATCAGTTATTTTATTTTACGTTAAAATCGATACAAATTCGATTATTCGTTACTTTTATATTAATAGAATTATTACGATTGTTATTAATTCACTTAGAAACCTCTGATGATACTGATATTTTTCAGTGAAACGTGCGTCAGGTGTTAAAAAGAATATACAATATTATCTACTTGCAGAAGAAACAAATTGAAAACATCACAAATTATATAATTACTGCAAGAAACATCGAGTTACTTATATAGAAAATGATGGATGAAAACACCATACAAGGTGATGTAACTCATTCCTATAACCAATTTATTAAACGTAAAAAACAAATAATTAATTTGTTTTGGAATCACATATTTTAACAAAAAATGCCTACACCTTAATATTTTTCCAAAATACACAAAAATAATAGTAAAAAACAACAATAACAATAAAGTAAGCAAATATATTACTCAAGCCCAATATAAATGGATTAAAGACGAAATATCAAATAATTACAGAAAAATCGACTACATTAATAAACAATTAATTAATTTACATCTTCTTTTAGCCAACACACTTGATTATCATACATGGAATAATAAATATATTAATATGCTTAAAATACTAAATAAACACAAAACAATTAAATTTAACACAATCAATAAAAAACTTAAAAATCTACTAATAAATAGTACACCTAAAGAAGATAACCAAAATTTACACACATTAAATAATAACCACACTTTTTACCCAAAATTCGTAAATTTATCTAATATTAAATTCACGGAAAACGAAATAGCTACCCTAGAATCATCAAACAAAACAAATCTTAAAAATGTAAACAAATATGTAATAGATAATATCATAGTCGAAACTGAAAACGCAATTAATAATGTAGAACACGAAAAACAAGATAAAATAAGAACAGAAGCCTCAATGGAAATAATAAAAGGTATCAAAAAATATAATAAACAAAATCATCATTTAAAAATAAAAATAAACAAAATAAAACCATTAATATAATAAAACAGAAACTAACGACTAATAACCTCACTTTAACCAAAGCTGATAAGAGTAATAGTACAATAATAACTTCTCAGAAAGATTTAGACGATAAAACAGAAGAATTTATAGTTAATAATAATTGCATAACATTAAATAATGATCCCACAAATAAATATCAAACACAAACAACAAATATATTAAAAAATAGTAACCAAATCATAAATCCTAAAGACTCCTTTAAATATAAAATGGATAATCCTTGTGCACCAAAATTAAATTCTTTAATAAAATTACACAAAATCAATAAACCTATGAGACCTTTAATAAACGCTAGGACCGCACCAAATTATAAAATATCAAACTTATTAACTCAAATCTTAAAACATAAAATTGAACTTCCAGCAAAACACAATATAAAAAATAGTATCGAACTCACGGAACAACTAATAAACGTAGAAGTAAACAGAAATACAAAATTATATTCATTCGACATATCAAACATGTATACAAACATTCCCATTGAAGAAACTATAAATGTTATAATAAATAATCTGAAAACAAATAACGAAAGTAACACATGCATTAAACAGTTAACTAATACTTTAAAAATAATTTTAAATCAAAATTATTTTCAATACAACAACAAATTGTACTATCAAACAGATGGCCTTGCTATGGGAGCCCCAACCTCCGCTATCATATCAGAAATCTTCCTACAAAAACTCGACGAACAAATAATAAATATAATAAAATTAAACGACCCATTAGGATGTTATTTTAGATACGTTGATGACACTCTGTACATTTCCCAAAACAATGGTATAAATATAAATAAAATATTCAACTCCATAAATAATTTACATTCTAAAATAAAATTCATGTTAGAAGAAGAATCTAATAATAAATTAAATTATTTAGACTTAACAATAAAGAAAAATGAAACAAATTTTGAATAAGCAATATACAGGAAACCTTCTCAAACTGACTTAGTAATACCAAATACTTCTAATCATCCTCCCCAACACAAAATGGCAGTATTTAATTCCATGATTTACCGAATGCTTAGGATCCCATTAAATAACACAGAAAGAAACAAAGAAAGAAAAATTATCCAACAAATAGCAGTTAAAAATGGATACAAAATAAAAACTATTAATAAATTAGAAAATAAAATTAAACATAAAATCACTAATAAAATTCCTAAAAACACTACATTTAAAAATTCATCTATTAATAATAATATAAAATATACAACCTTCACTTATTACGGAAATATAACTCAAAAACTAAATAAAATATTTAAAGATACTAATTTAAAAATATCTTATAACACAGATAATATAATTTTTAATAAAATAAAACCTAAAACTAAATCCAATACTCACAATAAAAATGGAATATATAAAATAGAATGTCCAGATTGCAATAAATTTTACGTGGGCCAGACGAAGAAAAAACTACGAGATAGATTCGTTCAACACCGCAATGCATATTTATAACCAAATATTTATAAATCTAATTTAGCCACACATTGTCTAAATAATAACCACCAGTTTCCAAACATTGAAAATATAAAATTAATTAAAAACATACAAAAAGATCAAAAAATGAATATTTGGGAAAATCTTAACATTTACAAACACAATAACAATAATTTATTAATTAAAGATCAAACCCAAATAAAAACAAAACAAGACGATCTATTTAAAATTATAAATTTACTAAAAACTAAAAATAAATGTGAATAAAATACATATAAACAAAATTTCAAATATAACCGAGAAAACAGCTGCTGAAGAAATAAACATTAAAACAATCGTTAACTAATCGACCTAAATCGATTATCAGTTATTTTATTTTACGTTAAAATCGATACAAATTCGATTATTCGTTACTTTTATATTAATAGAATTATTACGATTGTTATTAATTCACTTAGAAACCTCTGATGATACTGATATTTTTCAGTGAAACGTGCGTCAGGTGTTAAAAAGAATATACAATATTATCTACTTGCAGAAGAAACAAATTGAAAACATCACAAATTATATAATTACTGCAAGAAACATCGAGTTACTTATATAGAAAATGATGGATGAAAACACCATACAAGGTGATGTAACTCATTCCTATAACCAATTTATTAAACGTAAAAAACAAATAATTAATTTGTTTTGGAATCACATATTTTAACAAAAAATGCCTACACCTTAATATTTTTCCAAAATACACAAAAATAATAGTAAAAAACAACAATAACAATAAAGTAAGCAAATATATTACTCAAGCCCAATATAAATGGATTAAAGACGAAATATCAAATAATTACAGAAAAATCGACTACATTAATAAACAATTAATTAATTTACATCTTCTTTTAGCCAACACACTTGATTATCATACATGGAATAATAAATATATTAATATGCTTAAAATACTAAATAAACACAAAACAATTAAATTTAACACAATCAATAAAAAACTTAAAAATCTACTAATAAATAGTACACCTAAAGAAGATAACCAAAATTTACACACATTAAATAATAACCACACTTTTTACCCAAAATTCGTAAATTTATCTAATATTAAATTCACGGAAAACGAAATAGCTACCCTAGAATCATCAAACAAAACAAATCTTAAAAATGTAAACAAATATGTAATAGATAATATCATAGTCGAAACTGAAAACGCAATTAATAATGTAGAACACGAAAAACAAGATAAAATAAGAACAGAAGCCTCAATGGAAATAATAAAAGGTATCAAAAAATATAATAAACAAAATCATCATTTAAAAATAAAAATAAACAAAATAAAACCATTAATATAATAAAACAGAAACTAACGACTAATAACCTCACTTTAACCAAAGCTGATAAGAGTAATAGTACAATAATAACTTCTCAGAAAGATTTAGACGATAAAACAGAAGAATTTATAGTTAATAATAATTGCATAACATTAAATAATGATCCCACAAATAAATATCAAACACAAACAACAAATATATTAAAAAATAGTAACCAAATCATAAATCCTAAAGACTCCTTTAAATATAAAATGGATAATCCTTGTGCACCAAAATTAAATTCTTTAATAAAATTACACAAAATCAATAAACCTATGAGACCTTTAATAAACGCTAGGACCGCACCAAATTATAAAATATCAAACTTATTAACTCAAATCTTAAAACATAAAATTGAACTTCCAGCAAAACACAATATAAAAAATAGTATCGAACTCACGGAACAACTAATAAACGTAGAAGTAAACAGAAATACAAAATTATATTCATTCGACATATCAAACATGTATACAAACATTCCCATTGAAGAAACTATAAATGTTATAATAAATAATCTGAAAACAAATAACGAAAGTAACACATGCATTAAACAGTTAACTAATACTTTAAAAATAATTTTAAATCAAAATTATTTTCAATACAACAACAAATTGTACTATCAAACAGATGGCCTTGCTATGGGAGCCCCAACCTCCGCTATCATATCAGAAATCTTCCTACAAAAACTCGACGAACAAATAATAAATATAATAAAATTAAACGACCCATTAGGATGTTATTTTAGATACGTTGATGACACTCTGTACATTTCCCAAAACAATGGTATAAATATAAATAAAATATTAAACTCCATAAATAATTTACAATCTAAAATAAAATTCACGTTAGAAGAAGTATCTAATAATAAATTAAATTATTTAGACTTAACAATAAAGAAAAATGAAACAAATTTTGAATAAGCAATATACAGGAAACCTTCTCAAACTGACTTAGTAATACCAAATACTTCTAATCATCCTCCCCAACACAAAATGGCAGTATTTTATTCCATGATTTACCGAATGCTTAGGATCCCATTAAATAACACAGAAAGAAACAAAGAAAGAAAAATTATCCAACAAATAGCAGTTAAAAATGGATACAAAATAAAAACTATTAATAAATTAGAAAATAAAATTAAACATAAAATCACTAATAAAATTCCTAAAAACACTACATTTAAAAATTCATCTATTAATAATAATATAAAATATACAACCTTCACTTATTACGGAAATATAACTCAAAAACTAAATAAAATATATAAAAATGATACTAATTTAAAAATATCTTATAACACAGATAATATAATTTTTAATAAAATAAAACCTAAAACTAAATCCAATACTCACAATAAAAATGGAATATATAAAATAGAATGTCCAGATTGCAATAAATTTTACGTGGGCCAGACGAAGAAAAAACTACGAGATAGATTCGTTCAACACCGCAATGCATATTTAAAACCAAATATTTATAAATCTAATTTAGCCACACATTGTCTAAATAATAACCACCAGTTTCCAAACATTGAAAATATAAAATTAATTAAAAACATACAAAAAGGTCAAAAAATGAATATTTGGGAAAATCTTAACATTTACAAACACAATAACAATAATTTATTAATTAAAGAACAAACCCAAATAAAAACAAAACAAGACGATCTATTTAAAATTATAAATTTACTAAAAACTAAAAATAAATGTGAATAAAATAAATATAAACAAAATTTCAAATATAACCGAGAAAACAGCTGCTGAAGAAATAAACATTAAAACAATCGTTAACTAATCGACCTAAATCGATTATCAGTTATTTTATTTTACGTTAAAATCGATACAAATTCGATTATTCGTTACTTTTATATTAATAGAATTATTACGATTGTTATTAATTCACTTAGAAACCTCTGATGATACTGATATTTTTCAGTGAAACGTGCGTCAGGTGTTAAAAAGAATATACAATATTATCTACTTGCAGAAGAAACAAATTGAAAACATCACAAATTATATAATTACTGCAAGAAACATCGAGTTACTTATATAGAAAATGATGGATGAAAACACCATACAAGGTGATGTAACTCATTCCTATAATCAATTTATTAAACGTAAAAAACAATTAATTAATTGTTTTGGAAACATATATTTTAACAAAAAATGCCTACACCTGAATATTTTTCCAAAATACACAAAAATAATAGTAAAAAACAACAATAACAATAAAGTAAGCAATATATTACTCAAGCCCAATATAAATGGATTAAAGACGAAATATCAAATAATTACAGAAAAATCGACTACATTAATAAACAATTAATTAATTTACATCTTCTTTTAGCCAACACACTTGATTATCATACATGGAATAATAAATATATTAATATGCTTAAAATACTAAATAAACACAAAACAATTAAATTTAACACAATCAATAAAAAACTTAAAAATCTACTAATAAATAGTACACCTAAAGAAGATAACCAAAATTTACACACATTAAATAATAACCACACTTTTTACCCAAAATTCGTAAATTTATCTAATATTAAATTCACGGAAAACGAAATAGCTACCCTAGAATCATCAAACAAAACAAATCTTAAAAATGTAAACAAATATGTAATAGATAATATCATAGTCGAAACTGAAAACGCAATTAATAATGTAGAACACGAAAAACAAGATAAAATAAGAACAGAAGCCTCAATGGAAATAATAAAATGTATCAAAAAATATAATAACCAAAATTATCATTTAAAAATAAAAAAAAACAAAATAAAACCATTAATATAATAAAACAGAAACTAACGACTAATAACCTCACTTTAACCAAAGCTGATAAGAGTAATAGTACAATAATAATTTCTCAGAAAAATTTAGACGATAAAACAGAAGAATTTATAGTTAATAATAATTGCATAACATTAAATAATGATCCCACAAATAAATATCAAACACAAATAACAAATATATTAAAAAATAGTAACCAAATCATAAATCCTAAAGACTCCTTTAAATATAAAATGGATAATCCTTGTGCACCAAAATTAAATTCTTTAATAAAATTACTCAAAATCAATAAACCTATCAGACCTATAATAAACGCTAGGACCGCACCAAATTATAAAATATCAAACTTATTAACTCAAATCTTAAAACATAAAATTGAACTTCCAGCAAAACACAATATAAAAAATAGTATCGAACTCACGGAACAACTAATAAACGTAGAAGTAAACAGAAATACAAAATTATATTCATTCGACATATCAAACATGTATACAAACATTCCCATTGAAGAAACTATATATATTATAATAAATAATCTGAAAACAAATAACGAAAGTAACACATATATTAAACAGTTAACTAATACTTTAAAAATAATTTTAAATCAAAATTATTTTCAATACAACAACAAATTGTACTATCAAACAGATGGCCCTGCTATGGGAGCCCCAACCTCCGCTATCATATCAGAAATCTTCCTACAAAAACTCGACGAACAAATAATAAATATAATAAAATTAAACGACCCATTAGGATGTTCTTTAGATACGTTGATGACACTCTGTACATTTCCCAAAACAATGGTATAAATATAAATAAAATATTCAACTCCATAAATAATTTACATTCTAAAATAAAATTCACGTTAGAAGAAGAGTCTAATAATAAATTAAATTATTTAGACTTAACAATAAAGAAAAATGAAACAAATTTTGAATACGCAATATACAGGAAACCTTCTCAAACTGACTTAGTAATACCAAATACTTCTAATCATCCTCCCCAACACAAAATGGCAGTATTTTATTCCATGATTTACCGAATGCTTAGGATCCCATTAAATAACACAGAAAGAAACAAAGAAAGAAAAATTATCCAACAAATAGCAGTTAAAAATGGATACAAAATAAAAACTATTAATAAATTAGAAAATAAAATTAAACATAAAATCACTAATAAAATTCCTAAAAACACTACATTTAAAAATTCATCTATTAATAATAATATAAAATATACAACCTTCACTTATTACGGAAATATAACTCAAAAGCTAAATAAAATATTTAAAGATACTAATTTAAAAATATCTTATAACACAGATAATATAATTTTTAATAAAATAAAACCTAAAACTAAATCCAATACTCACAATAAAAATGGAATATATAAAATAGAATGTCCAGATTGCAATAAATTTTACGTGGGCCAGACGAAGAAAAAACTACGAGATAGATTCGTTCAACACCGCAATGCATATTTAAAACCAAATATTTATAAATCTAATTTAGCCACACATTGTCTAAATAATAACCACCAGTTTCCAAACATTGAAAATATAAAATTAATTAAAAACATACAAAAAGGTCAAAAAATGAATATTTGGGAAAATCTTAACATTTACAAACACAATAACAATAATTTATTAATTAAAGAACAAACCCAAATAAAAACAAAACAAGACGATCTATTTAAAATTATAAATTTACTAAAAACTAAAAATAAATGTGAATAAAATAAATATAAACAAAATTTCAAATATAACCGAGAAAACAGCTGCTGAAGAAATAAACATTAAAACAATCGTTAACTAATCGACCTAAATCGATTATCAGTTATTTTATTTTACGTTAAAATCGATACAAATTCGATTATTCGTTACTTTTATATTAATAGAATTATTACGATTGTTATTAATTCACTTAGAAACCTCTGATGATACTGATATTTTTCAGTGAAACGTGCGTCAGGTGTTAAAAAGAATATACAATATTATCTACTTGCAGAAGAAACAAATTGAAAACATCACAAATTATATAATTACTGCAAGAAACATCGAGTTACTTATATAGAAAATGATGGATGAAAACACCATACAAGGTGATGTAACTCATTCCTATAATCAATTTATTAAACGTAAAAAACAATTAATTAATTGTTTTGGAAACATATATTTTAACAAAAAATGCCTACACCTGAATATTTTTCCAAAATACACAAAAATAATAGTAAAAAACAACAATAACAATAAAGTAAGCAATATATTACTCAAGCCCAATATAAATGGATTAAAGACGAAATATCAAATAATTACAGAAAAATCGACTACATTAATAAACAATTAATTAATTTACATCTTCTTTTAGCCAACACACTTGATTATCATACATGGAATAATAAATATATTAATATGCTTAAAATACTAAATAAACACAAAACAATTAAATTTAACACAATCAATAAAAAACTTAAAAATCTACTAATAAATAGTACACCTAAAGAAGATAACCAAAATTTACACACATTAAATAATAACCACACTTTTTACCCAAAATTCGTAAATTTATCTAATATTAAATTCACGGAAAACGAAATAGCTACCCTAGAATCATCAAACAAAACAAATCTTAAAAATGTAAACAAATATGTAATAGATAATATCATAGTCGAAACTGAAAACGCAATTAATAATGTAGAACACGAAAAACAAGATAAAATAAGAACAGAAGCCTCAATGGAAATAATAAAATATATCAAAAAATATAATAACCAAAATCATCATATTAAAAATAAAAATAAACAAAATAAAACCATTAATATAATAAAACAGAAACTAACGACTAATAACCTCACTTTAACCAAAGCTGATAAGAGTAATAGTACAATAATAATTTCTCAGAAAGATTTAGACGATAAAACAGAAGAATAATTGCATAACATTAAACAAAGATCCCACAAATAAATATCAAACACAAATAACAAATATATTAATAAATAGTAACCAAATCATAAATCCTAAAGACTCCTTTAAATATAAAATGGATAATCCTTGTGCACCAAAATTAAATTCTTTAATAAAATTACACAAAATCAATAAACCTATCAGACCTTTAATAAACGCTAGGACCGCTCCAAATTATAAAATATAAAAATTATTAACTCAAATCTTAAAACATAAAATTGAACTTCCAGCAAAACACAATATAAAAAAATAGTATCGAACTCACGGAACAACTAATAAACGTAGAAGTAAACAGAAATACAAAATTATATTCATTCGACATATCAAACATGTATACAAACATTCCCATTGAAGAAACTATAAATATTATAATAAATAATCTGAAAACAAATAACGAAAGTAACACATACATTAAACAGTTAACTAATACTTTAAAAATAATTTTAAATCAAAATTATTTTCAATACAACAACAAATTGTACTATCAAACAGATGGCCTTGCTATGGGAGCCCCAACCTCCGCTATCATATCAGAAATCTTCCTACAAAAACTCGACGAACAAATAATAAATATAATAAAATTAAACGACCCATTAGGATGTTATTTTAGATACGTTGATGACACTCTGTACATTTCCCAAAACAATGGTATAAATATAAATAAAATATTCAACTCCATAAATAATTTACATTCTAAAATAAAATTCACGTTAGAAGAAGAATTTAATAATAAATTAAATTATTTAGACTTAACAATAAAGAAAAATGAAACAAATTTTGAATACGCAATATACAGGAAACCTTCTCAAACTGACTTAGTAATACCAAATACTTCTAATCATCCTCCCCAACACAAAATGGCAGTATTTAATTCCATGATTTACCGAATGCTTAGGATCCCATTAAATAACACAGAAAGAAACAAAGAAAGAAAAATTATCCAACAAATAGCAGTTAAAAATGGATACAAAATAAAAACTATTAATAAATTAGAAAATAAAATTAAACATAAAATCACTAATAAAATTCCTAAAAACACTACATTTAAAAATTCATCTATTAATAATAATATAAAATATACAACCTTCACTTATTACGGAAATATAACTCAAAAACTAAATAAAATATATAAAAATGATACTAATTTAAAAATATCTTATAACACAGATAATATAATTTTTAATAAAATAAAACCTAAAACTAAATCCAATACTCACAATAAAAATGGAATATATAAAATAGAATGTCCAGATTGCAATAAATTTTACGTGGGCCAGACGAAGAAAAAACTACGAGATAGATTCGTTCAACACCGCAATGCATATTTAAAACCAAATATTTATAAATCTAATTTAGCCACACATTGTCTAAATAATAACCACCAGTTTCCAAACATTGAAAATATAAAATTAATTAAAAACATACAAAAAGGTCAAAAAATGAATATTTGGGAAAATCTTAACATTTACAAACACAATAACAATAATTTATTAATTAAAGAACAAACCCAAATAAAAACAAAACAAGACGATCTATTTAAAATTATAAATTTACTAAAAAATAAAAATAAATGTGAATAAAATACATATAAACAAAATTTCAAATATAACCGAGGAAACAGCTGCTGAAGAAATAAACATTAAAACAATCGTTAACTAATCGACCTAAATCGATTATCAGTTATTTTATTTTACGTTAAAATCGATACAAATTCGATTATTAGTTACTTTTATATTAATAGAATTATTACGATTGTTATTAATTCACTTAGAAACCTCTGATGATATTGATATTTTTCAGTGAAACGTGCGTCAGGTGTTAAAAAGAATATACAATATTATCTACTTGCAGAAGAAACAAATTGAAAACGTCACAAATTATATATATAGATAAATTAGTAGTAGCAATTAATGTATTTCATTACTTATACTTATTTCATTATCAGAAGTACGTACAAACATAAATTGTATAATCGTTTAAAACAATTAAAAAATATATAGACAAATCTGCATTTTCAAATTATATCACACAGGTACCCGTTAACTCAAAAACATTAGGTTGTTTATTTTAAGTGTTTCTGTGTTATAAGCATTGTATACACATTAAAGTCATGTTTTCCTCAACCATGGCTTTTATTTATTTCAGCGGTAAACTGAAACCCAAAAACCGTTGTCACCTAACCTCACAAATGAAAACAACACGTATTTTTGCTTTGCATTACAAAATAGGACAATTTACAATTAGTAGGCTACAATTCTTCTTTTCCATATCGTCATATTCGTAATATATCGATACAATCACATATTAAAAACATCGATAATGTACTGCAGGAACGGATAAAGGTTCCAATGCCGCTAAATAGCATTTGTTTATTTACTTGTTACTATGGTAATTAATGTTGGTCTCTATGGTGTTGTTGACATATTTATACGCGTTAACAAAAGGGCATAATTAAAAGGGCCTACATCGTGCAAACGGGGAGGAATATCAAATTTTCCAAGCTACACAGTGTTTTTGCATTGTGTGCAATCGCTGTAACCGTGTAGATTTGTATTCAATACAAAGAAATCCTCAGACTTTGAGTTTTATATATATATATATATATATATATATATATATATGTATAGTAGATAATCCACCAACAGTATGTCAAAATGATTACCTTTTCTCCAAAATACGTATTCCATTAGTTTTCCTTATTGGATAAACATTTTACTTTGAATGTGAAGCCTATCAGAGTTAACGGCAGCCTTGTTTCACGCACAAAGTGAGAATGCTTGAGGTTCACTTGCTTTCTGTGGCAGGACAAGGAGTTAATTCGCTCACAAAGTATTACTGCCTGTAGAGGATGCATATTATGCAAACAGAAACACGGCCTAGCTACGCAAACCCGACTCTGTAGCTACTTCACCGGTGATGAATTGCTGCGTTGAGATAACTCTGAGAGACTGTACGATACAAGGGATTGAAACCTCAAATCTCCTGCTTTCTTCTTCTTTTTCTGGAAACAAGGATTGCGCTTGAATATGATAGTTTAGTCTCATACATTTTTGTCATCCTTCATTAATCACGTTGAAAGACAAGAATACGTACTGTTTGTCTTATTGATGAGACGCAGTTCTCAGTCCCTCTTATCCTGAGCGAAACAATTCATTTTCGAATACGTAGGCCTACACCATCTCATATATTCAACAGTCTAGTTACGGAGTCCCACCTTTCCCTACAATTCTTCCTATTTACAGCATCCTCCATTGCCAAAGTCATTATAATTGGTTTCTTAACCAGTGCCCTAATTATCTCTCTCTTATATTCGTTGCAGTTCCCCAAACCCTTTCCTCTCTCTTGCCATTTCCAAAACGTGTTCATTTGTTACTTTGTCCACCTATTTTATGGCCACAATACAAATGCTCTATTGTTTGTATGCCAGATTTTTTAGTATCAGATCCAGATAGAATAGGATATTACATTAAATTATCTATGTCGTAAATGTATAAATATGACCAATCATTGTTTCATAACAAAGTATTAGTAATTGATATATAATTTTAAGTAACTGAATCCCCGCCCCCCAAGAAAAAAAAATTGAGAATCATGAACACTCAGAAAGAGAACAATTTAAAACCTCAAGTCTCGTAACATATAAAAGCTGAGAATACTGTTTTAAGTTGTTGTGGACTGACGGTTACGCACAAATAAAGAACGCTATTTATGAGTTAACAGTTTTAAATGAAACTGCATATAACACAGTGATATTCCGCAGGTAAGTGGAAGCCACTCGCTTTTGATCGTATTAAGATTGGCAAAGCCTTCAAGCATGTAAAAATGAATAGTCGGGGTAAACGTCGGTCTACCCAGACTAATTCACATCTAGCTTTATCGTTTGGATTAGATACTAAAACACGGACACAATCATATAAAATACACAAAATTACATATGTCATATTACAGATTTATAAGTAACAAAGGAGACAGAATGACCAATGGTGTAATATTATAAAACTAAGAACACCCATGTTCATTGAGACAATAAAACGTAAGAATGATATTTTTACTTAGAGGTTTCATGCAACACGAGAAACAAGAAGTGATGCAGGTAATGATAGCATGTAAGATTGATGGACGAAAAGAAGCAGGAACACCAAAGCAAGGCAGGGTGAGCAAAGTCGATGTAATATTAACGCTCAATCCACACTTCAGGGAGCAGTTTGCCATAACAGCTGACGGCCTCGTTAGAAATAGTAAGCCTACCTATGAATGAGGACATTTGTGAGACTCCTGACTTATTCGCTGCCGACAGCCAATGGATGTTGCTCCACACGTAATTATTATCATACTTCACTCGGCATCTCACGCAAGTCCCAAATATCACTTTAGTGGAAAACATGAGCGACCGTGTGTGTTGTCTCATCAACACTCGTGTGTTGTATTACCATCCCTTCTGTTGATATTAATCGCTTATAATGGACACTGTAAAAAGTCGTAAAAAAACTACAATGAATTATAAGTTTACGTCTTTAAAAATTCTGCAGAAATTAACGGTCTGTTATAAAAAGATTACTATGTTCGTCTTTGGATTGTATTTTGGAGATCTGAAAAAATCTTAGCTTATTGGAAACTCATTCATGTTTGTACAACATTCAGAATTAATAGTAACCTTGCACATTTATTTTCCAGTTGGCACAGAATTTACAGAACATTTTCCACATTTTAAAAACAGTATTTGTACGTTTCGATGTTTTCCGATTACATTATTATTTTTTTTTAATTTGACAGTCGATAGTGAAAGTATAAATTCTTCCTCTCTCGGTATGATTTTAGTTTTTGAACAAAAAAGTATTGCACTAATTCAAATTCTTTTAATAAAACAAATAGCATGAGAGAAATGATTGGGTTCATGGAAAATAAATTTCAAATAAAATCTTATTAGCTTATCTCCTACAAAGGGAAATCAGACTGTTTTATTATATTAGAATTAGTAAACTAAAACTGAAGTTAACGATACTAAAATTATTTTCTTTTGTTATATTGTTAAGTACCATGAGCAAAAATGCATCTGGAATGAAACCTTCATAATCTACCGTGGATCTCCATCTCATCAAAATAATTATTTTATAGGCCTATAGTTACAGGAATGCATCAATGTTTTTATCTTTAAAGTTTTCAACTGGTATTAGTCGTGAAAGTTGTGAAAGCTTCTCTACTAGCAATCTCTTAACAACTGTAAATTGTGTCTTCTTTAAAAGTTAAAGTTCCCTTTTTAGAAAAACATAACTGGAACAGAATTTACGGTTAATGTAGGTGACGATGCTTTCTTTAAGTGTAGGCCTACTCTATGTCATTACACCAATGAACAGTCTACTTCAACTGGTTTCCTACTGTGTTGGTTTTAAATTCAATTTTCAAATATTGTACGTTTTCCTCAAACGTAAAACAATGGTCTCAATATATTTTCAAATAAATTAGTTCAAGAATTTACACTTTACATATCTCAGATCTACTTGTGTTAGTCGATTTACTGATACCAAAATGAAACTTTGGCCTTTTAATTATGGTAATTCCATCCTATAGAAGAGTACAACTTTTTTATAGCTTTTTCCTCTGAATATTAAAAGTATCTGTCTCATCTATACAATTTGAAATAAATACACAGTATTAATTGTAAAAATAAAAATATTCTCTAAATTCTATATAGGCTTATACATTGTTTTTACTACGTCAAAAACTTTGTAAAAATTAAATAATGATAGATAATAGATATTTTATTTAATAATAATAATAATAATAATAATAATAATAATAATAATAATAATTTCATTTGTTAATTTGTATCACAACATTTTGTTGAAGTCCTTATTTCCATAGAATTTATAAAAACAAAATCGGCTTCCTACTCCGCACCCGACACTCATCGGAACATTAAGTAATACACATACTTAAATATCATGTTTTCTTAACGTAAGGCATTGTTAAAACGCATACTTAATGTGAGAATTTCCGTTATTTTTCTAATTATTTCGCTTAGTTTGGTGAATTTCAAACAAATTTACTGTAGGTCCTACTATAAAAGTTACTATATGGATGAAAATTACTTCCCCCCTCTCACTCTCTCTCTCTCTCTCTCTCTCTCTCTCTCTCTCTCTCTCTCTCTCTCTCTCTCTCTCTCTCTCTCTCTCTCTCTCTCTCTCTCTCTCTCTCTCTCTATCTATCTCTCTCTCTCTCACGCGCGGAAGCATTTTTACACTAACACATGCACATGCTTACGAGTATAAAAAGATTAAAAATTGTATTCAATTTAGTCGTCTGGAGCTTTATTACAAACAGATAATATAATAGTGTTATCAAATCCGATCTAGATAAATCCACCCAACTCATTAGAGAACATTACGAGTCTTATGGAAATGGCGACTAGGTAAGCAAACTTCGGTCGCAGATATTGATCTCACCGATTTATTGCGTGTGAACAGTTTACGAGTCACTGTTCAGCTTACGGAGTCACCAATACAGGACGCAAATTGCATTAGCTTTGTCATATCAGTCATTGGTAATACCGCTGCCTCTCTAACGTACATTCTCCATGATTGATGAGGTCGTCTACTGCACGGCACGTCACCGCACCCAACATCTACAATTTTCTCGTCAAACTAAACCTACTCCGAGAGTTTTCTCTTACATAGCCTTATATCAGTGCCCTACTTTAAAATCGAGTACACATTTTATGTACCATAGACATATCTTAAATATGATATCTTCTAAAATGTGTATTCATTCTTAAAGATTGTTTCTTTCACAAGTAAACATATCACTTCTTTTGTATTAAAGGCTAAATTATATTTTTGAATTATGTTGTGCATGGCGTGACGTGTTTTACTTTCTAAGCAATCTGCTTTTCTACTTCATCGGAAGATCTTCTAATTCACTTAATTCAAACAAAGCATTATATCCAGCAGCACCCCGATAGGCATCGCCCTTATCGGCAGCCTCTAAAGAAGCTTGGAAACAAACGAAAGCTAGCTTCAGTTCAGGCAAAATTTAGTCAACTTTTACTGTATAAATAGAATGCACGGAACTCAACAAAACGTATTACATAGGAAGATTATATTTGTAGACAATACAGATATGATAATTACTGAATATATTCTTGCTTTTTACGAAGCGCTGAAGTGGCCTCCAATATTCACAACCCGATTTCCATTCTTCAAATATTGCTTCCACTTTTTGTACCCACTGGTCCTCGGTGTGTCCTCGGTGTTTATATCCGCTTCACTCCTTACATGCCTCTATCCAAGAATCTCTTTGTCACATTCTATTCGCTGGTCCTAACTGATTAGTTATTGCACCAATTAGTGAACTTTTAACTCTACCACTAATAGCTGTGATCACTGCTATTTATTTTGTAGGAATTTTTATATAGCTACGCAGTATATGTACTTTTACCTAAAAACATCTCAGTAACCACTTCTTATAAAAAATTAAGTTTTAGCGTCTCAATGGCTTAGAGTATGGACTGTTAAGACGGCCTTCATATTGTAACGAGTATGGTATGGAACCGCTTAGAACAGCTGAGGACATTCTCCACTCTCCCCTGTCAAGTGGGGCCTCATTGAAGTAGGTGTTCCAGTGTGTTCAAGGACACTTGAGATACGCATTAAGCCGTGAAGTAAGGAGGGAAAGCTGTACTGGACCTATGCGCGGCGTATATAAAGCCATAGCAGCCGGGTTGTCAGCTCAGTTAGGTGAGCGATTTTTGTTAGCGCGGATCGAGTGTTTGTCGAAGTGAAGAATTATTGTGATGAATAATTAGTAAACATTATTATTGCGTGTGAACAATTTTTATTTGATTTTTTGTAAGAGACTATCTTGTTGACTACAAACTGTTTAATTGTGATAATTAAAAGTGGTGATTAGTGACTTAATTAGTGTCTTGTATTTTTGTTTCCCACTGTACCATACGACGATCAGTTAGACCGTCGTGACAATACGAGTATGTTGTGTGACATACAGCGTTACATATTGTAAGTACTCAAATTGCGTTCACGTTAAGACCTTGTACGGAATTATAATACACACACATATCTTACAAGAAAACGGAACTTTAGACTCTAGACTAATGGAGACGAAAGTACTAGACGTACTTTATATTTATATTAACGTCTTAAGCTCTAAGCTCCAAAAAAGAAGTTATTATATTTTTGAATGTGAACATATTACTTAGGTTGCATGAAAGATGTAGTAGATCTTGTATATGCGGAAAATGTGACCCTACTTGTTAAATGTGAAAAAGCTCACAAAGTGTTTATAATTACATAGTATAATGAAAGATTTCATTTTTGAAATGTCGGTCCCTGAAAGTATATGGCTTTTAAAAGCAAAAGAACAAAAAAGATCAAAAATCGTAATAAATGATGAAGTCAAGAGGGAGGGAGACGTTGAACACCCTCTTAAGCTGCACAAACTTTCTGAACCGGGAACTACATACAAATAGGAAAGGATACAGCCTTACTGTCTTTAACGGAAATATTACCTATCTGAAAATGTTCAATCTCAACCAGAAAACTAAAACTCAACCAGAAAGTTAAAGTTTGGCATTCTTAAGTGTAGTATCCGATCATGCCTTTCTTTACGAAAGCGAAACTTCGACGCCAACTACAGCAACTAGACGAAGAATACAAAGCACAGACTTTAAATACACATTTGATTAGTACCGGTTAATGGAAAGTAAATGAACGGAGGAAAAATGGAGAAGACATTTTGACAGAATGGCAAACAATGAAATACCAAAAAAGGTTACCCACTAAAAACCAAGGGAAAAATCCTCTTGGTAGATCTACACAGCACTGGATTAGGAAACCGGAGCATTGGCCACTCGGCCTACATTCCACAAAAGGGACGAAGTAGAAGAGGATTCGAAACAACTTTCTTGTTTCGAGACCTTAATAGAATTCTTCTATAATACAGAAATCAAGTAACATAGCCCAATTTTTGGATGTTCTGACCAATCCAAGTCGTTAATTACACTATTCCAAACCATTGTCGTGTATATATGTGTGTATGGTGGGAATAATCGTTCAGTGTCTTTCCATCTTGTTCTGTAAAACATATTACGAGTGTTTTCTTTGTTATACACGTCCCATGATTCGGTAAAAAAAATTTCATGTTTGCCCTTCAATGAGGGACAACTTAATTTACCTCACAGTAGCGTGCGCTGAAACCAGACTCATTAGCACCATTTTAATGTCATACAGCGTATATTACGATCAACTGTTTCCGTAATAGGCGATTACACTAAACACAAATTCCTTTCGTTAGATGTTCTCCTTTTTCTCGCCTTGTCTTCTTTTCTTAAGATTTTCTAATGAAAAAAGCGTTTCCATTTTTTTGCATAACTTTTGTTTGTAAGATAGACTATTACAAATCCCCATGAACTGTAGTTTTGTATTTCTCTAGTAAATTAGAAAAGATGACTTTTACGTAATGCACAAGATCATGTCATTCTTACCAGAGAAATCACTGATTTTTATAGCTACTATTAAACTACACAGGTTTTTGATGAGAATGACACCACAGTAAAGCTCTATTAATAGTGTTTAGAGATATTTTCCAATTGCATCTCGAACGAGGCTTGTCTACAAGGGACAAAAAGCGTAAACCTGTTTGATAATTATAACAGCAGCATGCAAGACCTAGGATATACCACATTAGAAAAACTATTATCAACAGGACCTAGTCCTAGTGACAGTGGGTAGGAGAACAGAGCAGTGGCTTGGTCGTCATCGTTTAAGTCATTGGCCCTCTTCCGCTTCACCAACGTTTCATTTGAGCTTTCCACACTACGGCGTCCCTTGAATTTATATCAACGCAGCATTCTCGGTTTGCAGTTCTCATCCATTCTGGAGAGGTTTCTCTGCACTTTCTCTTCTATTGGCTCTACATTCAACTCAATCCATATGGTTGCATTTCTTATCATATTATTCTTCTGAGAAATTTCATCCTTGATATTTGGAGTCTTTATTCCTTTATTTTTGTAGATATCCATGTTTCACTCTCGTACAGCGCCACAGGAAAGCTAAAGTATTGTACAAGTAAACTTGTGTGTCTAATCTAGCTTTGTTTCTAAAATAGTTTGGTCTTATAACAAAAATGGATAATGAAAGGAAATCCTGGAAGCACGTCCTGAAGGAGAAAGATAAAGCGGATACCATGAATGGAATGGATAATACTTAAAAGCTGGCTGTTAGGACGATAATGATTCTACTTCAAAGAAACGTTTTGTCTAATTAGAAGGTATGAGAAGGGACCCGACATTTGACGGCAATGGCGATGATTAACAAGAAGAGTCTCGTTAAATTTTAATGTTTAATAATGCCCGATAACCTTAACTGAGTAATAACAATACCTTTTAAAAGTTAGCCGGAAAAAGATTTCAACCGTGAAGGGAGAGAAAGAACTGAATTCATTGTTGAATGATAATATTAATAAAGTTTATCAGTGGTCAGTGTGTGTTAATAGTGTAAGTCTTATAAACGTTTAAGCGACACAAACAATAAAATGCTTATCTGAGTCACCGTGTTTACGTGCCTCTTTTAAATTATTACAACAATTTTTTCAGTACCTGTATACGGGCGTCCTTTTATCATTCTCGATAATCATTGATACGTTTGCAATAACAAAATAACATACGTTTGGACAGATTTTGAAGTTTTACTATGTTAAAACATACAGTTTAGTCCTTCCACTTCTTGCAAATTAGGTTATAACGTTATCAAATATTCAGCTAAACCGCCAAGGTTTGAGTAGCAGTTTCACCGGCAGTTATCCTTCATATTAATAAGCGCATTAAAATTACACCCTCGTCGTGGAAATAGCAAACAATGATTACAGATTATGTATTCATGATAATGGGTTTGCAACAGCGTAGGACGCTGGACGGTCACGTAGGAATAATACAATATCGGTATGGAGAACAATTCATGACTTCCATGTTCTAAGACATATTTAAAATTATTTACTCGAATTCGGTTCGATTATTTCTAAAAATATATTCCCCCTCTCAAACAATTTTCATTGTTTATAGATTTTTTGTTATTATGGGGTAGTCCTTTAATATAATGTTATTTTTTAGTCACTTTATCTATAAAAATTAGGTACTTTTTTCTTATAAAGAAACTGAACTACGCAGATAATCATCCCTCCTCTTCAACCAATCCTTACCATTACTGATATTTACACTTTCAAAGAGTAATAGTTTTATCATATGCAATTGCTCAGGTATCTTATCCTTCCAAATTAAATACTCGTACTTTACTTGATATCAACAAAGTAATTTTTTAAAAAATCACCCCTCCCCCTTCAACTACCCTCTTCATTAATAGATATCTCATTTACCATTTTACAGTGGATTAATATGACTTTATTTTCGGTGCACTTATTTATCAAAATTAACTATTTTACTCTTGTTGAAACACAAAACAATGCAGGTAAACTTCCTTAACCGATCTTCACCAAAAATAATCCTTAGTCCTCTACAACTCGGGCACATATGCAAAGAATTATTTGATTCTGTTTGAATTTGCGGCAGTTATCGTTTGCCATAGAAAAATTTCTGCATATAGCCTAGACACAGACACACACATAAACACATAGAAACACACACACACACACACACACACACTGTTTGGAAAACTACTTTTCTTCATGTTTTGCATGCTTTGAGGGTAGTACAATCAGAATCAGCCTTTATCTCGAACACGATTTTTTTTTTTACGATCACCATACTTCCACTTCCTTACGGACCATGGAAGTAACATTGCACATTTAACAATTCAATTCAGCTAATTTTAATTTATTTAAGTGTTGCATCATTATGTACATCGACTACTTTACAGAGCAGGTTCGTTTTTCTCAGTTCAAATGTGACCTCTGAAGCTGTAGTAACATGTGAAACAAGTGTCAGAATTAACAAAGCACACGTACAACTCAACCAAGTGTACATTTATTCAGTTAAAAATGAGTAAAACTGTGAAATGTGAACCTTTAGGTTAGTTTAATGAATAAATTGTATGTATGTACATAAAAGAATGTAATATAATCTGTAATCTGTACAGGTGTTGTAGCGATTACAAACGTTTTAGTTATATCTGCAAGGTTACCTACTACTGACTTACATTTCTGAGCCAAATTTCTAAGAAAGGCGTGTTACACTACACGCGTATTTACGTGTACGCGCGCCTCTATTGTTTCTATATAAAACACATTTTCTGCCATACAACGTTATGAAATAGTTAATCAATACAACGCACAGCTACGACAAAGTACACATTAAGCTCCGAGTGGTTCACAAATTGGCACCAACTGTTGAGTACAGATGGGACCCCGGCAACTTTGTGTAACACAGATTGTCCAGTACACATCTGCCATCCATGGTTCTAATACAGCATGGTCCGAATATCGTCATTAGGAAATTAAATTCCAACTCAGAACACAGAGAGTAGAATGTATTAGACCATACACCTATGTGTTTTTTTGTGAGAATTATTGCATGTTTTCTAGTAAATCACAAAACTGTGTCATTGGCGTTAAATTAATATTACTCGTATATTTCTTCCATTTATTTATTATTAATGACAGCTTACCCATACACATAAAACATTTCACATGCACATTAGACGTTGTGAGCTGGAGATCACCCAATGATGGGATCCAGTAATACTAGGTATACTAGTAAATATACCTAGGTACACGAGTCATATTTCTGATTTACACATTCTTTAATTACTTTAATCAACTGGGATAATAATATGGGAGAATACAGGTATTAAAGCAATGCATAATGATTACTGTTTCAGTATTATTTGATTTGATCTCCTTAAATATTTTGTTACCTGCTAAATTACCATATGTAGTTTAATATTTCCAAAAATGGAACACAGAGTTTGTAAATGACCTTATTTCTGAAATAGGTAACTACATTCTCGGCGATGGTAAGATGAGACATATTGGTTGTATTAAAGGATGGTTGTATTAGTTGTATTTACATTATCACTGTAAACAGACTTAACGTTGTACAGTTATTTTTTTTATTGAAACGTTTTGTATTTTTATTTGGAAAGAAAATAAGCTATATCTTAGAAATATAAAAAATCATATACGTAATTTTTCCATCGTGTTTAAGTTTTCCAGAGCCCGATTTTTCTCGGAACCTAAACTCTGGTATATCCAACTACTCTCGCCCCTCAGTTAGTTCAGGGGCAATTATTCTACAATAAAGCAGTGGAAAACTATTACTGCAGAAAATATTATATTTAGACCTAACAAAGGCTCTACAGTTTGAAGTCTGTGGTACTAAAGATGTTTAACAAGCAACTGATCAGATGAATTTAGTGTACAAGCCTACGGCTGTGAGCTGATGGTTCTACTACGTCTTCTGTCTGTTATACACAGGTAACTCCCTCTATCAAACAGCTGTTCAACACCGACAAGTTTTAATACCAATCCAAGAGTGTGATACGGGTAAATCATCTCCCAAAATTGTTTACGTTGACTCTAGAAAGCACTACTCGAAAGGAGCAGTGAGAGAAATAAAAAAACGTAAATGCTAGAATTGAATATCGCATAGGTCTACTGCAGATGTCGGCATCGTCTTAGTATATGACGATGTAGAGCAAACGATAAAATGATACAAATGGTAAAAAAAGTTTGGAAACTGTGAAATTAAGAAAATAAGTAAATTAAGACTTGACAATTACAAATTGCTCATGGAGAAAGCAGGCAATTTTATATATCTGAGACATAAGGTTAAGTACCATGAGCAAAAATGCATCTGGAATGAAACCTTCATAATCTACCGTGGATCTCCATCTCATCAAAATAATTATTTTATAGGCCTATAGTTACAGGAATGCATCAATGTTTTTATCTTTAGAGTTTTCAACTGGTATTAGTCGTGAAAGTTGTGAAAGCTTCTCTACTAGCAATCTCTTAACAACTGTAAATTGTGTCTTCTTTAAAAGTTAAAGTTCCCTTTTTAGAAAAACATAACTGGAACAGAATATACGGTTAATGTAGGTGACGATGCTTTCTTTAAGCATGCTAGGCCTACTCTATGTCATTACACCAATGAACAGTCTACTTCAACTGGTTTCCTACTGTGTTGGTTTTAAATTTAATTTCAAATATTGTACGTTTTTCCTCAAACGTAAAACAATGGTTTCAATATATTTTCAAATAAATTAGTTCAAGAATTTACACTTTACATATCTCAGATCTACTTGTGTTAGTCGATTTACTAATACCAAAATGAAACTTTGGCCTTTTAATTATGGTAATTCCATCCTATAGAAGAGTACAACTTTTTTATAGCTTTTTCCTGTGAATATTAAAAGTATCTGTCTCATCTATACAATTTGAAATAAATACACAATATTAATTGTAAAGATAAAAATATTCTATAAATTCTATATAGGCTTATACATTGTTTTTACTACGTCAAAAACTTTGTAAAAATTATATAATGATAGATAATAGATATTTTATTTATTAATAATAATAATAATAATAATAATAATTTCATTTGTTAATTTGTATCACAACATTTTGTTGAAGTCCTTATTTCGGTAGAATTTAATAAAACAAAATCGGCTTCCTACTCCGCACCCGACACTCATCGGAACATTAAGTAATACACATACTTAAATATCATGTTTTCTTAACGTAAGGCATTGTTAAAACGCATACTTAATGTGAGAATTTCCGTTATTTTTCTATTTATTTCGCTTAGTTTGGTGAATTTCAAACAAATTTACTGTAGGTCCTACTATAAAAGTTACTATATGGATGAAAATTACTTCCCCCCTCTCACTCGCTCTCTCAACTCTCTCTCGTTCTCTCTCTCTCTCTCTCTCTCTCTCTCTCTCTCTCCTTCTCTCTCTCTCTCTCTCTCTCTCTCTCTCTCTCTCTCTCTCTCTCTCTCTCTATCTATCTCTCTCTCTCTCACGCGCGGAAGCATTTTTACACTAACACATGCACATGCTTACGAGTATAAAAAGATTAAAAATTGTATTCAATTTAGTCGTCTGGAGCTTTATTACAAACAGATAATATAATAGTGTTATCAAATCCGATCTAGATAAATCCACCCAACTCATTAGAGAACATTACGAGTCTTATGGAAATGGCGACTAGGTAAGCAAACTTCGGTCGCAGATATTGATCTCACCGAATTTATTGCGTGTGAACAGTTTACGGAGTCACTGTTCAGCTTACGGAGTCACCAATACAGGACGCAAAATTGCATTAGCTTTGTCATATCAGTCATTGGTAATACCGCTGCCTCTCTAACGTACATTCTCCATGATTGATGAGGTCGTCTACTGCACGGCACTTCACCGCACCCAACATCTACAATTTTCTCGTCAAACTAAACCTACTCCGAGAGTTTTCTCTTACATAGCCTTATATCAGTGCCCTACTTTAAAATCGAGTACACATTTTATGTACCATAGACATATCTTAAATATGATATCTTCTAAAATGTGTATTCATTCTTAAAGATTGTTTCTTTCACAAGTAAACATATCACTTCTTTTGTATTAAAGGCTAAATTATATTTTTGAATTATGTTGTGCATGCGTGACGTGTTTTACTTTCTAAGCAATCTGCTTTTCTACTTCATCGGAAGATCTTCTAATTCACTTAATCAAACAAAGCATTATATCCAGCAGCACCCCGATAGGCATCGCCCTTATCGGCAGCCTCTAAAGAAGCTGGAAACAAACGAAAGCTAGCTTCAGTTCAGGCAAAATTTAGTCAACTTTTACTGTATAATAGAATGCACGGAACTCAACAAAACGTATTACATAGGAAGATTATATTTATAGACAATACAGATATGATAATTACTGAATATATTCTTGCTTTTTACGAAGCGCTGAAGTGGCCTCCAATATTCACAACCGATTTCCATTCTTCAAATATTGCTTCCACTTTTTGTACCCACTGGTCCTCGGTGTGTCCTCGGTGTTTATATCCGCTTCACTCCTTACATGCCTCTATCCAAGAATCTCTTTGTCACATTCTATTCGCTGGTCCTAACTGATTAGTTATTGCACCAATTAGTGAACTTTTAACTCTACCACTAATAGCTGTGATCACTGCTATTTATTTTGTAGGAATTTTTATATAGCTACGCAGTATATGTACTTTTACCTAAAAACATCTCAGTAACCACTTCTTATAAAAAATTAAGTTTTAGCGTCTCAATGGCTTAGAGTATGGACTGTTAAGACGGCCTTCATATTGTAACGAGTATGGTATGGAACCGCTTAGAACAGCTGAGGACATTCTCCACTCTCCCCTGTCAAGTGGGGCCTCATTGAAGTAGGTGTTCCAGTGTGTTCAAGGACACTTGAGATACGCATTAAGCCGTGAAGTAAGGAGGGAAAGCTGTACTGGACCTATGCGCGGCGTATATAAAGCCATAGCAGCCGGGTTGTCAGCTCAGTTAGGTGAGCGATTTTTGTTAGCGCGGATCGAGTGTTTGTCGAAGTGAAGAATTATTGTGATGAATAATTAGTAAACATTATTATTGCGTGTGAACAATTTTTATTTGATTTTTTGTAAGAGACTATCTTGTTGACTACAAACTGTTTAATTGTGATAATTAAAAGTGGTGATTAGTGACTTAATTAGTGTCTTGTATTTTTGTTTCCCACTGTACCATACGACGATCAGTTAGACCGTCGTGACAATACGAGTAT
The DNA here is from genome assembly GCA_034769895.1 of Magicicada septendecula. NCBI lineage: Eukaryota > Metazoa > Arthropoda > Insecta > Hemiptera > Cicadidae > Magicicada > Magicicada septendecula. The sequence continues at coordinate 285,375,734 of CM068369.1, read as the reverse complement.
GTTGTGTGACATACAGCGTTACATATTGTAAGTACTCAAATTGCGTTCACGTTAAGACCTTGTACGGAATTATAATACACACACATATCTTACAAGAAAACGGAACTTTAGACTCTAGACTAATGGAGACGAAAGTACTAGACGTACTTTATATTTATATTAACGTCTTAAGCTCTAAGCTCCAAAAAAGAAGTTATTATATTTTTGAATGTGAACATATTACTTAGGTTGCATGAAAGATGTAGTAGATCTTGTATATGCGGAAAATGTGACCCTACTTGTTAAATGTGAAAAAGCTCACAAAGTGTTTATAATTACATAGTATAATGAAAGATTTCATTTTTGAAATGTCGGTCCCTGAAAGTATATGGCTTTTAAAAGCAAAAGAACAAAAAAGATCAAAAATCGTAATAAATGATGAAGTCAAGAGGGAGGGAGACGTTGAACACCCTCTTAAGCTGCACAAACTTTCTGAACCGGGAACTACATACAAATAGGAAAGGATACAGCCTTACTGTCTTTAACGGAAATATTACCTATCTGAAAATGTTCAATCTCAACCAGAAAACTAAAACTCAACCAGAAAGTTAAAGTTTGGCATTCTTAAGTGTAGTATCCGATCATGCCTTTCTTTACGAAAGCGAAACTTCGACGCCAACTACAGCAACTAGACGAAGAATACAAAGCACAGACTTTAAATACACATTTGATTAGTACCGGTTAATGGAAAGTAAATGAACGGAGGAAAAATGGAGAAGACATTTTGACAGAATGGCAAACAATGAAATACCAAAAAAGGTTACCCACTAAAAACCAAGGGAAAAATCCTCTTGGTAGATCTACACAGCACTGGATTAGGAAACCGGAGCATTGGCCACTCGGCCTACATTCCACAAAAGGGACGAAGTAGAAGAGGATTCGAAACAACTTTCTTGTTTCGAGACCTTAATAGAATTCTTCTATAATACAGAAATCAAGTAACATAGCCCAATTTTTGGATGTTCTGACCAATCCAAGTCGTTAATTACACTATTCCAAACCATTGTCGTGTATATATGTGTGTATGGTGGGAATAATCGTTCAGTGTCTTTCCATCTTGTTCTGTAAAACATATTACGAGTGTTTTCTTTGTTATACACGTCCCATGATTCGGTAAAAAAAATTTCATGTTTGCCCTTCAATGAGGGACAACTTAATTTACCTCACAGTAGCGTGCGCTGAAACCAGACTCATTAGCACCATTTTAATGTCATACAGCGTATATTACGATCAACTGTTTCCGTAATAGGCGATTACACTAAACACAAATTCCTTTCGTTAGATGTTCTCCTTTTTCTCGCCTTGTCTTCTTTTCTTAAGATTTTCTAATGAAAAAAGCGTTTCCATTTTTTTGCATAACTTTTGTTTGTAAGATAGACTATTACAAATCCCCATGAACTGTAGTTTTGTATTTCTCTAGTAAATTAGAAAAGATGACTTTTACGTAATGCACAAGATCATGTCATTCTTACCAGAGAAATCACTGATTTTTATAGCTACTATTAAACTACACAGGTTTTTGATGAGAATGACACCACAGTAAAGCTCTATTAATAGTGTTTAGAGATATTTTCCAATTGCATCTCGAACGAGGCTTGTCTACAAGGGACAAAAAGCGTAAACCTGGCTAATCTAGCTTTGTTTCTAAAATAGTTTGGTCTTATAACAAAAATGGATAATGAAAGGAAATCCTGGAAGCACGTCCTGAAGGAGAAAGATAAAGCGGATACCATGAATGGAATGGATAATACTTAAAAGCTGGCTGTTAGGACGATAATGATTCTACTTCAAAGAAACGTTTTGTCTAATTAGAAGGTATGAGAAGGGACCCGACATTTGACGGCAATGGCGATGATTAACAAGAAGAGTCTCGTTAAATTTTAATGTTTAATAATGCCCGATAACCTTAACTGAGTAATAACAATACCTTTTAAAAGTTAGCCGGAAAAAGATTTCAACCGTGAAGGGAGAGAAAGAACTGAATTCATTGTTGAATGATAATATTAATAAAGTTTATCAGTGGTCAGTGTGTGTTAATAGTGTAAGTCTTATAAACGTTTAAGCGACACAAACAATAAAATGCTTATCTGAGTCACCGTGTTTACGTGCCTCTTTTAAATTATTACAACAATTTTTTCAGTACCTGTATACGGGTGTCCTTTTATCATTCTCGATAATCATTGATACGTTTGCAATAACAAAATAACATACGTTTGGACAGATTTTGAAGTTTTACTATGTTAAAACATACAGTTTAGTCCTTCCACTTCTTGCAAATTAGGTTATAACGTTATCAAATATTCAGCTAAACCGCCAAGGTTTGAGTAGCAGTTTCACCGGCAGTTATCCTTCATATTAATAAGCGCATTAAAATTACACCCTCGTCGTGGAAATAGCAAACAATGATTACAGATTATGTATTCATGATAATGGGTTTGCAACAGCGTAGGACGCTGGACGGTCACGTAGGAATAATACAATATCGGTATGGAGAACAATTCATGACTTCCATGTTCTAAGACATATTTAAAATTATTTACTCGAATTCGGTTCGATTATTTCTAAAAATATATTCCCCCTCTCAAACAATTTTCATTGTTTATAGATTTTTTGTTATTATGGGGTAGTCCTTTAATATAATGTTATTTTTTAGTCACTTTATCTATAAAAATTAGGTACTTTTTTCTTATAAAGAAACTGAACTACGCAGATAATCATCCCTCCTCTTCAACCAATCCTTACCATTACTGATATTTACACTTTCAAAGAGTAATAGTTTTATCATATGCAATTGCTCAGGTATCTTATCCTTCCAAATTAAATACTCGTACTTTACTTGATATCAACAAAGTAATTTTTTAAAAAATCACCCCTCCCCCTTCAACTACCCTCTTCATTAATAGATATCTCATTTACCATTTTACAGTGGATTAATATGACTTTATTTTCGGTGCACTTATTTATCAAAATTAACTATTTTACTCTTGTTGAAACACAAAACAATGCAGGTAAACTTCCTTAACCGATCTTCACCAAAAATAATCCTTAGTCCTCTACAACTCGGGCACATATGCAAAGAATTATTTGATTCTGTTTGAATTTGCGGCAGTTATCGTTTGCCATAGAAAAATTTCTGCATATAGCCTAGACACAGACACACACATAAACACATAGAAACACACACACACACACACACACACACTGTTTGGAAAACTACTTTTCTTCATGTTTTGCATGCTTTGAGGGTAGTACAATCAGAATCAGCCTTTATCTCGAACACGATTTTTTTTTTTACGATCACCATACTTCCACTTCCTTACGGACCATGGAAGTAACATTGCACATTTAACAATTCAATTCAGCTAATTTTAATTTATTTAAGTGTTGCATCATTATGTACATCGACTACTTTACAGAGCAGGTTCGTTTTTCTCAGTTCAAATGTGACCTCTGAAGCTGTAGTAACATGTGAAACAAGTGTCAGAATTAACAAAGCACACGTACAACTCAACCAAGTGTACATTTATTCAGTTAAAAATGAGTAAAACTGTGAAATGTGAACCTTTAGGTTAGTTTATTGAATAAATTGTATGTATGTACATAAAAGAATGTAATATAATCTGTAATCTGTACAGGTGTTGTAGCGATTACAAACGTTTTAGTTATATCTGCAAGGTTACCTACTACTGACTTACATTTCTGAGCCAAATTTCTAAGAAAGGCGTGTTACACTACACGCGTATTTACGTGTACGCGCGCCTCTATTGTTTCTATATAAAACACATTTTCTGCCATACAACGTTATGAAATAGTTAATCAATACAACGCACAGCTACGACAAAGTACACATTAAGCTCCGAGTGGTTCACAAATTGGCACCAACTGTTGAGTACAGATGGGACCCCGGCAACTTTGTGTAACACAGATTGTCCAGTACACATCTGCCATCCATGGTTCTAATACAGCATGGTCCGAATATCGTCATTAGGAAATTAAATTCCAACTCAGAACACAGAGAGTAGAATATATTAGACCATACACCTATGTGTTTTTTTGTGAGAATTATTGCATGTTTTCTAGTAAATCACAAAACTGTGTCATTGGCGTAAAATTAATATTACTCGTATATTTCCTCCATTTATTTATTATTAATGACAGCTTACCCATACACATAAAACATTTCACATGCACATTAGACGTTGTGAGCTGGAGATCACCCAATGATGGGATCCAGTAATACTAGGTATACTAGTAAATATACCTAGGTACACGAGTCATATAAAAAATGAGGAGATAAGAAGTGATTAAGATATTTTTGCAGTTAAAGAAAGGATTGAAGAATACGGAAGAAAATTGATTCAACACATAGATATAATGGAAGAAAGTAGAATACCGAAGATAGAGAAAGATTACAACCTTAGAGGCAGAATAAAAGTTGGTAGACCTAAGTAGACTGTAGAATAGGAACAGGCCGCTAAAACCTAAAAACCGTGTAAAGTTTATTTTTGAAAATATTTATAAAATTGTACAAGTAGTAAATAATAGCTAAAAATAATGTGTACTAGCAGTTATATTTGACAAAGAAGTATGTGAGGGTGTGTGAAGGGAAAGTTTGTAAGACTGTCCTTTTGGCATTGTAACCTACAGACAGCTTGATGTGTTACGGCTGTAAAGTTAATTGTTTGACAAAAAGAGTGACACTTACTAGATGTATGTGAGACGTTTTATTTCGCATCAGGCAGCTGGTCTGAGGGAAGAAAGGCATAACCCCCAATAAAACAATCTACCCTTTTTAAAACTTCGACACAAACTGAAAGCAAAGAGTTTGTCAATTCGATACGGTACAACATTAGAGGCCAGAAGAATTGCAACGTACAAATTTGACGAAAGTCGTGATTACAAAGGAAGATTCGTTCCAGACTCAAAACAAAGCCAGAGTGCAACTTGAAGATAAACAATGGTGCAGCTGATCGAACAATACCAGTATTGTATCTATGTCAAAGCGTAACAGAAAGTGGACACTAGGAGACGGCCACGAGAGACAAAGAAATGTCGCCTGATTTACAAGGGGAAAGTGAAACTCACGAATTCTGGAGTGCTTGAATGAGATTCCTAGTAAATAGAGAAAACGGCAGTAGGAACAATCAGGGACGAATGGTAGTTCGACAAGAGAATCACGTGGAAAGCAGAGATACTCGAAAACCAATGACGAATATACAATTTGTCACACTGGCTAAAGAACCAATAAGAGTATCCAAGCAGATGGAAGATTCAGCAGAGGTAGGCGGGATGAGAGTTTACTTGGTAGATCTCAGAACAGAAAAACAGCAGTCTAGTACTCATCTACAAAAGTGATCACACGAGTCATCTTAACTCGGTAACAATCAATTTCTCAAAGTGAACAATGAAGTGAATACGACAAATCGTACGAAACTCGTTGTTATAATTGTCACCAAATTCTAAACTCATAGCAAGAGAGTTGAAGAGTTAATCGCGTTCGACAGACTATTAGTATAAAGTAATATCACGCGAAGTCAACATGTACAACAGACTTTACAATTAATTAAGTTCACCGTAATTTAAACAAAGTGTCGGAGAATACGGATACACAGTACAATACTAAGTGAAGACAAATTCAATTAACAGACATTCTACAATTACAAATAATTCACAAGAAACTATAAACATTACAGCAGCTTTTATATAATACAGAACACATCAACAGAGAGACTCAGTGCATATTCTACCACAGAGATATTAGACATAAAATCAGCAATCTAAAGAACTACTTTAAAAAACTTTATACATGAAATTTACCAACATCAATTAAGGACACTCATATTCAACACAATACGAGTGCCGTGAAAAGTGAACAGTTCGAGAATTCTTCAATAATTAACAGTGATCGTGAGGTGCAGTGACCGCGAAGGGATACGTAATCTACAACGACTACGGAGACCAGCAGCTACTAAACACAGAGGACCACATGATGTCACCGAGAGTATGAACTACGAATAATCAACGCTCTCAAACTAATGGTACTTTAGAGTTAAGTCAATAAACTCAATTCATTCAAGTCAAAGAACTCACACTAATAATTAATTAACCTTGAGAACTGGCTCTCAGTGCTCTGCATTCAACTGAAGCGAAATAAAACGTCAATTAGTAAATTCTTAAAAATCATATCTAAACAGTAATCTAAATTTGCCAAATACAATTGTAGATTATAATTTACAATATAAGTGTTAGAAAATTATTAAATGTTAATTAATCGCGATTTAAGAGATACTCATTGTTAAGATAAGAGAAGTGATTCTACTTAAGGAAATATCCATACAGAGTGTTATATTTGTAATTTGCTACAACTTAATTAATTAAATAAGCATTAGACATAATATTGTTGTTGTGTGTTTGGCAAATGAATCCTTTATATCCACATCCTTGTAGATATGAGGTGGCGCCCGGGAAATTGAAACATTTTGGCAGTAAGTGATTTTTAATTATTAATTTATTACTTGTTTAACCACCCCAAGTAAGAATTCTTTATATTTGACTGTCCAACGCGTGGCATTAGTCATTATATTTGTCGCCCAACTCGCGTGGCAAAATCTAAATTTAGATTTGTCAAAAAGCAGATGAATGAATTGAGTTAAATAAGTTAACTAAACTGAGAATTAGAAATAAAATAAAAGTATTAATAAATAGAATAGACATTAAGAACATAGGGCTAGTAATTGTAACTACAGTTGCTTAGTCACGGTTCGAATATATACGGTAAATGTTGACGCGAAGTAAGGCACGCAAAATGGAAAAAGAAACACCTTATACGACAATGGCCAGTGAAGAAGAAACACAAGCACCAAGGAGAGCTGAAGAGAGCGAAGAGATGGAGATATATAACCAAATGGGAGATCCTCAAGTCATAGCAATGATGGAGGAACAAATCAGAACGGATATTGAAAATATAAGGGCAGAAGGACCACAGCCAAAAAGTGAGCTGCAAATGCTATACGAATTGATGAAAGAAGATAACAAGAAATTACAGAATAAATTAGAAGTAAGTCTGAATAAATTACAAGAAGACAATAAGAAGATACGAGAAGACATTCAAGATATTAAAGTAAATCAGAAGAAATTAGAAGAAAAAGTTGAAGCAAATCAGAATAAATTAGAAGTAGCTATTAAGGATATTACAGGAAAGCACACTAAGTTAAGAGAGGAGATAAAAAACGATATGAACACGTTGCATGACAAATTAGTTGGTGATATTCAAATAGTGAATAAAACATGGCGTGAAGAATTGAATAAGACTGAGCATAATTTTGGCGAGGTGGTACAGCAACAAAGTGAAAAATTTAAGTGTGAAATACAAAAAACTACTAAAAACTTAAGTGAAAATTTAAATCGAATCAATCAGGAAGTGAGAAGAGAAATAAACACAACGAAAGAGGTCGTCCGAGAAGAAGTCAGAAATATTTCTACCGTAAACAAAGAAGAAATGGAAGAACAATTAAGAAAATTAGCTGAAGAAAAGGATCGACGCATCGATGAGATGAAAGAAGATCAAGAGCAATTAAAACGAAAATTAACAGAGTTGGAGTCAAGACCAATGGTAAACAACCAAAATACTATTGTGGCTAACCAAGAACAGTTAAAGGAGGTACGGTACAACGGACGAGACGCCTACCCCATGGAATTTCTAAAAGAATTAAAAGAGGTTAAAGAAATATATTACCCCAGCGGAGGTATTAGGTGGATTAGCAGGCATCTAGAGGGTGAAGCAACAGTATGGTGGAGAATCGTACAATCCCAAATACATACGTTTGAACAATTCGAGGGGGCGTTTACCAAGAAATTCTGGAGTCAAGAAATTCAAGAAAACATCCGGGACAGCTTGGAGTACGGATGTTATTATCCGAATGGTAAACTCACTATGGTGCAATATCTCCAGAATAAAATTCTACAGTGCAGACAACTGATCCCACCAATCTCGGACCAGCATCTGATTCGCAAACTTGCACGCCACTATAGTAAGGAAATAGAAGTTGCCATCATAACTAGAGGCGTCCAACAAGTAGATCAATTTGAAAGCTTATTAAATGAATTTGCTACCATTCAACAACGAGAAATGAGAGGATCGTATCGGCCGCCACAACAGACAACGGTTGACAACGGTGGAAGACATATTAACAATGGCTATCATAAAACGAAGGGTATGAAAGTGGAGACTGAACACGAGGGTCACAGACCTGGGTGGCGCAATAAACAAACGTTTGGTACAGAGGATAGGGGAACAAAACAGCCCATTGTCAACACAGTAACAATTGAGCGTCAACAACCTGGCCCTTCACAAGAATCACGTACAAAAAACGACCAGCCAACCCACTGTCGCGGCAACAATACTTAGCTAGTAGAAAAATAAATAACCAGTTAGACGTAGCATTAGATTATATTGATATTCGTGAAGAATTGGATAAAATGGATGAAGAAGAAGAAACCACTAATTTCCCGTACAATAAATGTCCGGAAATAAAAATAAAATTAAATAATGTAGAAGTAACTGCACTTATTGATTCGGGGAGTCAATTAAACGGAATTGCCGAAACGTGGTTCAACCATAATAAAGATAAATTAGGTAGAATCGAATTATTAAACTTATCGAATACCAATATAAAAGGTGCATTCGGACATAAATCAAAATTAATACGAAAACAAGTACTTTTAGAAGCTGAGGTTGATAATTATAAATTTGACTTAGTATTTTTTATCATCCCTGGACTGAATAAAGATTGTATACTAGGAATAAATATGTTGAAGGAAGGTGAGTGTACTATAGATTTCCAGCAAAATGTAATGCATATTAAAAATAGAAATTATAAGAAAAATGTAGAGGATCCTAATGAAATTGTACATATAAGTAGTATATGTCTGTATGCGCCAGGACACAAAAAAACAGGCATGTATGCGCTAGGACACCCGAACCCGGAAGTATGCGCTGGGACACCCGCAAACATGTATGTATGCGCTAGGACAGGACAGTCGTGTCCTAGGTCATACATAGTATGTTCTGGGGGACACTCGTGTCCACTGACCTAGTAAAAAATGTAAATATAAACAGACGACGTTTGTTGACACGCGTAAACTTTGATGTACACATAAACATTCCGAGTTCGTTGACGTGTTTTTTTTCCTTTTTACAGTGTAGATAGCGTCGTCTTTACCTAAATATATTACATTTTATTTGTAATGATTGTCATTCTATAGTAAACCATACACTCGTGTCCACTGACCTAGTAAAAAATGTAAATATAAACAGACGGCGTTTGTTGACACGCGTAAACTTTGATGTACACATAAACATTCCGAGTTCGTTGACGTGTTTTTTTCCTTTTTACAGTGTAGATAGCGTCGTCTTTACCTAAATATATTACATTTTATTGGTAATGATTGTCATTCTATAGTAAACCATGACCTTGAAACACACTGACCTAGTAAAAATGTAAATATAAACAGACGGTCGTGCAACTCGTCTTTACCTATATATAAGATACCGATAACCTTTTTAGTTGTCGTACTATACAAAGTAATCTCTGATAACTAAGGTCATAGATGTAAACAGTTTTTAATTAGTTGTTGTACTTTGAATAATGAGCATCAGACAGGCGATAAGTAGTGAATTACATAAACAAGCGAGAAGGAATTTTCCTACACGCAATGTCGAACTAAAAGGTATTCACGATTTGTATCAAGCTGACCTTGTAGAAATGATTTCTTTTTCAAAGTTGAATAAAGGTTATAAATATATACTAACAGTGATAAATTGTTTTAGTAAATTTGCATTTGCAGTTCCGTTAAAATCAAAAACCTCACACGACATTGTAAAAGCTCTAAGACCTATATTACATGTAAACAAAATGAAACATTTGCAAACTGATAAAGGAAAAGAATTTTACAATTTACCGATTCAGCAATTATTTAATCATTATAATATAAATCATTATTCAACTTATTCAGATAAAAAAGCCTCTATTATTGAACGTTTTAATCGTACTTTAAAAAACCATATGTGGAAGTGGTTTACTACCAGTGGAAAGTATACATGGATCGAAGTACTTCCTCAGTTATTGAAAAAATATAATAATACTGTACATAGAACTATAAGTATGAAACCTAAAGATGTTAATATAAATAATGAGAAAAGGGTATTAACACAAATAAATAAAAAACGAATACCTGTTAATAAGAAATCTGCAAAATATAAAGTTGGGGATAGAGTGAGAATTAGTAAATACAAACAAATTTTTACCAAGGGTTATTTACCAAATTTGACAAATGAAATATTTACAATTCATAATATTAAACAAACAGTACCTAGAACATATATTTTAAAAGATGATACAGGAACCGTATTAGATGGCGGATTTTACGAACAAGAAATTAGTAAAACAAAATACGACAATATATTTTTAATTGAAAAAATATTAAAACGTAAAGGTAATAAATTACTTGTTCAGTGGTTAGGATACGATAAGTCGCATAACAGTTGGATTGATAAAAACCAAATCATTTGAATTTTTTTTTCAATCATGAAAATAGTACAGCAAACAAAAAAAATACGTATTTGTAATTTTGATAAATCTATGGAGAAAAAAGAAAGAGTCCATAGCGAGTTGTTACCAAATAATGTCAGGTCTCTTATCATTGGGCCAAGTAATACAGGTAAAACAAACCTAATGCTTAATCTTTTGTTCAGTCCTAATGGTTTATGTTTTGAGAACGTTTATGTTTTTTCAAAATCGTTGTGTCAGTCAAAGTACAAATTTTTAGAAACAGTTTTATCAGGTATACCATCAATACAATACTATAAATTTTCAGAAAATTATCAAGTCATTCATCCTGATGATACTGAACAAAATTCAGTTATTATATTTGATGATGTAGCATGTGAACAACAAGATAATATAAGAAATCATTTTACAATATGTAGACATAAAAATAATAATGTTATTTATATATGTCAAACGTATGTTCGAATTCCGAAACACTTAATTCGTGATAACGCGAATTTAATAATTATTTTTCAACAAGACGAACTAAATTTAAAACATATATACAGATATCATGTTAATACTGATATGACATTTGAAATGTTTAAAGAACTTTGTTCTAAAGCATGGACAAGACGTAAAAAGGGTTTTTTTGTTATAGATAAAGAAAGTGATATGAATTGTGGCGGTCGTTATCGTTTTGATTTTGATATCTATATTACTAATTTGTAATCGAATTTTTTTTTATTACTTATCAATATGTCATCGAAGAAGTCACGTTCCCTTGACAAGCAAGAGAAGCTCGTTAATGAAATTAAAAAAATAAGAAAAAATATTCGAAAGAAACATCAGACTCTAACACAAAATGTTATTGATGAAGAACAGTTTGCAGAAAAATCGTTGAAACCTATTATCACTCCGTTACAAAAGTTAGTACAAGAGAAAACAAATTCGTCATTGATTAAAAAAGAAGAACAACAATTAGATGTTGAAATGGACGATATTCAGTCGCGTTTACAAAACAAAAGGTTTTCAGAAGAGGCCGAAAACATCCCGATATCGAACAAACGAACAGTAGAAACGCCGTTACCATTGCCGCGTGAAGAAGAAATAACGTATGAAACCTTACCCACGGTTGATGAATTAATGTCAACATCAGAAGGACGACAATCAAATGAACCTTTTATCGATATATGGTTTAAAGGTCCGTTAATAAGACACTATATGCGTAAATTTTTTGATGATAGTAATCATGATATTGATCACGTTTTTGGTCCATATTTTGGAGATAATAATATTTTAATGTTAGGTAAATACCCCCTAAAGACTGATGAAAGTGATATTATTACAATTAATAATGTTATGTACAAAGGTACACCTGGTTTGTACGATCTTATTTTTATGAAAAACCCCAATGCATATGTATATTCTCAAGAAGATTTAGACGAATATTCGCGTATAATAAGTGAAACCGCGGCATATTTAAGTTTAAAGACAAACAGAGTTAAAAGCAGTACTAGTTACAAATATAAAAATATAATTAAGCCTATTATTAATAAGCTTTTACAATCATCCACATCAAAAGTTAGAAGTAGCCGATTGCATAGTGATACAGAAGGTCGCGGTTTGTTAAATTTCAGTAACAGTAAGCCAGTTTTTGTGTACTGGAATAATGTAAATGAATTATGCGATAGATTAAAATTATTGATTGCTTCACAAAGTGCAGGTCATTCGGGTCATGAAAATGAAATATTATCAATTATTGAAGAGCTACAGGAGGCCGGTATAATAAAAGAAGATGCAGCAACGTTTGAAGCGATATTTTCAAAATGAGTGTCGATAAATTCGGACACTATAGTGGTGATCTAGTGGCTAGTTCCAACGTTCAGCGTGGACCGCCTGGAGAAGGATTTAAATTAACTGACGACGGAAATTTTAATATAAGTAATAAACGATTATGTAATGTGGGCGATCCTGAATTGGATGATGATGCCGTAAATGTAAAATATATGAGAACAAATTCGATTACTTGAACAAATACAGACGATTGTTACGATGTTAAAATGAAAAAAAAGTTATTAATTTAGCCGATCCTGACGAACCTTGTGATGCTGTAAATAAAAATTATTTAGAAAATGTTACTAAATCATATTTAGATGATAGAATACCTATTAAGCTGAACAACAGTCCAGTGTATTCATTCAAGAATAATCGTGTGGCTCAAATCGCATCACCTGTTTATAAGTTTGTTGCTGTTAATAAACACTATGTTGATAATAAATTACCTGATGAAAATACACAAACTAATTGTTGTGATTTCAAGCAAAAAAGGTTAATTAATGTAGCAAATCCTATTAATTTGCTTGATGCTATAAATAAACAGACCTTATTAACAAACATAAATAATACAAAAGATGAATGCAAACAATATATAGATGATAAAATATATTATTCACGAAGTGAAGAGGAAAATAGTACAGATTTTAATGGAAGCAGATTGACTAATGTTGCTGATTCTAAAGATGATACAGACGTTATAAACCAAAAGACTTTAACAAGAGTTATGAACGCATTTAAATTAGATCTAGAAGACTATAAAGTTGACAGTAGCTTAGTTAGAATATTATACAAATTATATAACGAGTGCACTAAAGACAATCCTGTTAAAACTATAAACGAATTTCGCATTATATATATAATACAAAGTTTATATGAAGCGTCATAAATGCATCTGTATCCAAACAAGATAGAAGGTGGTGGTCTGGTGAGTAATATTCTTGGAAATGTTATAAACAAGTCAATTGATTTATTACCTGTTGAACTTCATTTACCCGGTTATCAGTATTGTGGACCCGGTACAAATTTAGCGAAACGATTACAAAGAGGTGATCCAGGAATTAATAAGCTTGACGCTGCTTGTAAACAACACGATATTATATATTCAAAGTATTCAGATTCTATAAATCGCGCTAAGGCTGATAAGGAATTAGCTGAAAGAGCTTGGGAACGTGTTAAATCAAGTGACGCATCGTTCGGGGAGAAAGCTGCAGCGTGGTCAGTAACTAACATAATGAAAGCTAAAAGTAAATTTGGTGGGGGAATAAAAAAGAAAAAAAAAACTATGTCCAATACAGTTTATAATTATTTGAAACGTTTTACTGGTAAAAGTGGAAAAGGTTTATATTTGAGACCGTATAAAAAAACAGGAGGAGGTCTAAAAAAAAAACAAAGAAAAGAAAAACGAAACAACGACGGCGAAAATAATGAAGAGTATTCCTATACGTCCGCTTTCAATTCAAGATTTACTACTGTATGTTAAACAATTAAATATTCCTAATTTCAGAGGAGTGTTTATGCGTGATACATTACCGTTACACACTGGAATTTGGCAAAATGAAACCGGAATAGTTAATTTAGATAATAGTTATGGCCATGGTACTCACTGGGTATGTTATATTAAACGTAAAAATAAAGTTAATTATTTTGATAGTTTTGGTAATTTAAGACCGCCTATCGAACTAATTAATTACTTTTATTCATCAAGTCAACGATCTATTGAAATCGTTTATAATTATACACGAAGACAAAATATGGATGCAGTCAACTGCGGTAATTTGTGTTTACAGTTTCTCAGTAATAATGTTCTGTCTAAGCGGTAAAGGATCCGTATTAACATGTGATATTTTTCCACCTATCGAGTTAAGTGATGAAAAATGGGAACTAGGATTAATTGACTTTATGACATATCATTCAATACCTAATATAGAGGAAGGAATTAACAATGTATTATATTATGGTAGTGATAAGAAAATAGTATTGCCTACTGGTTCTTATGAAATTTCAGATATCGCAACGTTTATAAACGATTACTTAATTCAACATGATGAAAATGTAAAAATAATTATAAAGGCGAATAATAATACATTAAAAAGTGAAATTTATTCTAACGTTCAAATTGATTTTAGTAAACCCGATTCGTTAGCAACCATATTAGGATTTGAAACATGCATAATAAATCCAAATAAATGGTACAGTTCAACCTTACCGATAAGTATTGTTCGAGTAGAGAGCATCCGATTGATTACTAATTTAATTAATGGTTCGTTTAACAACGGAATTCCAGATCACATAATACACGAATTCTATCCTAGTGTTCCGCCAGGTTTTAAAATTGTTGAAAAACCGACTAACGTGATATATTTACCAGTAAACACATCTAGGATACATAATATTGTAGTAAGACTAGAAGATCAACAAGGAAGATTGATTAATTTTCGAAACGAAATAATAACGTTACGTTTGTATTTGAGAAAACAATAATAATGGGTCTTATTTTTTATTACGGAATCAATAAAACAACTGCAAATAAGCCAATTATAAGTAGTAAAGATATGAATATCGACCGGTTAACACCACAAAACCTGAAATTTCTACAGTCATTGGGATTAACAGTAATAAAGGATTATTTAAACAAAAAATGAATCTTAATATTCAAAACGTAAACGCTAGCATTCTAAACATTATAGAGGATCTTGTGTATACAGATGACTCGATAGTAGGATTAGCTTATCACACTCATCTACCGTACACTTCTACTACATTCAATAATAATGACGAAATTAGAATTCCAATTAATCAACAAGATGTGTACACATTACCGTGTGAAAGTTACCTTCATATAAAAATAGAATACACTAATAATAACGGTATACATGATCAAACTTTAAAATTATGTTCAAATGCTTTAGCATTTTTGTTTGATGAAATTAGATACGAAATAAATGGATCAGAAATCGATAGAGTTAAAAATGTTGGAATAACATCAACAATTAAGAATATGTTAACAATTAAACCACATGAAATTAACACTTTATAAAATAGTGGATGGGCTTCAGATTTAATAAGTCATATGGCACCATCATCGAAAGATATTAGCTTCTGTATCCCATTAAAAAGGTTGTTCGGATTTGCTGAAGATTTTAAAAAGATTTTGTTAAATATAAAGAAAGAATTAGTTTTAATTAGAGCGTCCACTGATAATAATGCAATAATTTTACCTGAATCAGTAAACACATACAAATTAAAAATAAAATATATATCATGGAGAATTCCATATGTTTATGTTAATGACGTAGTAAAGGTAGATTTACTGAAGATAATACAAATTGATCGACCTTTATTAATGCCGTTTCGAAAATGGGAACTTTACGAGTATCCGTCTGTGCCAAAAGCAAACAAACTTACTTGGACTGTTAAAACGTCATCACAATCAGATAAACCTCGTTACGTTATTGTAGGTTTTCAGACTGACAGAAAAAATAATGGACACAAAAACCCAGCACATTTTGATCTTGCTTCATTTTATAATGTAAAGTTATATTTAAATTCAGAATACTATCCGTATGATAATTTTAATGGTGAAACGTCGATTCTACATGAGTATTATTCAATATTTCAGTCCTCGTATTATTACAAAAGTGAAAATGCGCCAATGATAAATCGTTCAAACTTTCTAACGTATACACCTTTTTGTGTAATTGATTGTTCAAAACAAAATGAATCATTAAAAACTGGTTCAATAGACATCCGTCTGGATATTGAAACGTCAACAGACATACCGGAAAAAACTACTATCTACTGTCTCATTTTTTACGATACAATTATGCAATATACGCCTTTATCTGGTACTGTAAGAAAAGTATTTAAAATATAATTACGTAGATAAAAAGTGTATCAGTTCTGCTGTTGCACGCAATGGAATACGTTATCGATTTTCAAGGTTTTCGCGATGATGGAAACAATTTCATTTTTAAAGAACTTTGTATTCAGTGTATACAAGATAACAAATTTTCTGGTGCTAGTGATCAGTATTTGTTTTTACCACCATTTAGTTACAAACATTTGTCAGAGAAGAAAAAAAACGTTAATAAATGGATTGAAAACAAGTGTCTTGGACTTAGCTGGAAGTGCGGTCTTCAAGATTATAATGATCTACAGTTTATATTAAATAAATATATAAACGGTAAATGTATTTATGTTAAAGGATCAGAAAAAAAGTAGCATTAGAAAAAGAATTTAATGGTTATGTAAAAATATTAGATATGGAAACACTCGATTGTCCATCCTTAAAAGTGTTAAAACAGCAGTCTTCATATTCTATTCACTGTCCTTTCAAACATAATTCATATTATTGTGCTTTAAATAATGTACATCATTTAACTAAGTGGATTATCGAATACTGGAACAAGAAATTGAAAGCCAAAAATATTGGGACTGTATGATTGCTTAACTGTATAATTTGTATTAACGTAGTTGATCTTTTGATCTCCTATTTACGCGTGCGTACTGAGAACGTGACATTACTACGCTGATAAAACTGATATCAGTTCTGCTGTTGCACGCAATGGAATATGTTATCGACTTTCAAAGTTTTCGCGATGATGGAAATAATTATATTATTAAAGAACTGTGCGTGCAACCTATAGTAAACACTAAATTCGCTGATGTTTGTAATCAATACTTATTCTTACCTCCATTCGATTACAAATATCTATCAGAAAAGAAAAAAAAAGTTAATGACTGGATTAACAATAATTATCTGGGACTTAGTTGGAATTGTGGATTAACAGAATATAGTGAACTTCCAGTAATATTAAATTCATATATATATGGAAAGTGCATTTATATAAAAGGACGTGAAAAAAAATAGCTTTACAAAAAGAATTGAACTGTCATGTAAAAATAGTGGATATTGAATCACTCAAGTGTCCGTCTCTAAGCGTCTTGAAGAAGCAGTCTTTAAATAGTATACGTTGTCCATATGATCACTCTTCAACAAACTGTGCATTAAGTAACGTGTTTTATATTACTAAATGGATAATTCAATATTGGAACTGTTTGTGTGATGAACATGATGAAGAAACTAAAAGAATAAATTGTTGGGACTGTATGATTACTTAACTTTTTATTGTAATTATATGTAAAATAAAGGTTTTTTTAAAAAAAATAAAAATTTTAAAACATTTTAATTTTTTGATTTATTAATACTAAAAAACATATATTCAAAACATATAGTCTATATTACAATTATAATTTTTACAGTTTACCATTCTATACAACATACATACATACATGCATACATACATAAATACATACATACATACATACATACATATATACATACATACCATTCATAAATAATACATTTAGTTACATACTAAAAAACATACATACTTTTTTTATACCAGCATTTTTTATTAATTTACATACAAAACATTGTTGTAATTGTGTAATTGTGTATAGATTACATACTACAACAAATACAAAGTGAATACCAACAAAATACATACAACAAAAATTTGAAATTTTCTTTTTTTATAGGAAACTTTGTTTTGATTTTTTTTAGTTACATACTAAAAAACATACATACTTTTTTATACCAGCATTTTTTTTTATTAATTTACATACAAAAAATTGTTGTAATTGTGTATAAGTTACATACTACAACAAATATAAAATATCAACATATTTTACATACAAAAAATTTGAAAATTTCTTTTTCATAGGAAACATTTTTTTTTATCTTAACCAAAATATTAAGATCAGTTTTTTATAAAAATCTGAAACATATGAGCCAGGTTGTGATGATGAATTATCATCTGTTCTTATTCGACAGCATTTTTCTTACAATTTGTCGTTTTTTTTAAAACGGTAGATTTTTTATCCATAATCTGTAGGAATATATTTAAAACAAAAATATTCATTTTTTGAAAATTTCTTTTTTTTATAGGAAACATTTTTTTTATCTTAACCAAAAACATTAAGATTAGTTTTTATAAGTTTGTTTTTTAATATTTTTTATCTTAGCCAATTCGCGTGATTTTGATAATACAATTTTATGCAATTGCATATAAGTGGAATCTTTACTTTGCAATAAAAATTGACTTCTATAGGCAGCTTTAGTCCATCTGTCTTTCTTATTTATTCCTTTTAAATCGTTAACATCAGTTATATCAATTTTTATTAAGTAACGACCCTTTTCTCCGGGTGTTGTTAAAGTTTTTGTTGAATCATCTTTTTTAAAAGAAATATACTGATCATACAATTCATCAGTTTTTTCGTTTTTAGATGTATAACGTTTAACTGATTTAAATAATCTTTTAAATTCAACATCACCATCGTCATCATCATCGTCATTATTAACAATGTCAATGTTCATCTGATCTTCTTCTTCTTCTTCTTCTTCATCTTCAAATCTATACATCATTTTGTTTTTTATAATAGAATTGATTATAGAAAATGTTGTTCTTAATATATTTTTTCTTTAAAATGAACAATATTGTATTCAAATAGTTATATATTTCTTCAATATCGAATAAATAATTATTTAAAAGCATCAAGTCTTTTTGTGAATTAACAATTGTAGTTTCGAGAGCAAATTTTATTTTTTTGGTTACATCTCGTAATTGAATATATAGAGAAAAAACATTAACATTATCTATTGAGATAATGTCTGGTTGAATTTTTTTCATCATATCTTCCCACTGACCGTAGGAAGATAGACCCAGATAATAAATTAATTTTAAAATGTCTTCTAACGACAAACATTCTTCATGATGAAGACCTCCTTCATGTTGTGCATCCATTACAATGATTTAAGATTTACGTTGTCAAAATCTATAACATACAAAAATAATTTTTCGTTACATTACTAATTTATAACTGGTAACTAAGAATTGTTATACATATTATTTATAACAAAGACAAATTAAATAAAAGACCTCCTTCATGCTGAGCATCCATTACAATATTACAATATGATAAGGTTTTAAATTGTCAAAATCTATAACATACAAAAATAATTTTTCATTACATTACTAATTTATAACTGGTAACTAAGAATTGTTATACACATTATTTATATATGTTAAACTAAACAAAGACAAATTAAATAAAAGACCCTCTTCATGCTGAGCATCCATTACAATGATAAGATTTTAAATTATCAAAATCTATAACATACAAAAATAAATTTTCGTTAAATTGCTTATAACAAACACAAATTAATTTTTTGTATACTTTATAATAATATATTTAAAATAACATAGGAAGAACACATATTTTACAGGTAACCAAGAATTACTGTACATGTTCTTGTGTAGAACATAACAAAAAATAAAAATAATAATATTACCTTAATGACGATCGCAGACTGTAGTAGTTGGTATGTTTCTGGATGCTGAATCACAATTTTCAATCGGTTTATATACACAGAAAATGAATTATCAGTTTCACACCTTCTCAATACGTGTAAGTAGAAGATTAAAAGATCAAGTAAATAACTTGTTTACCGACAAAAAAAAAAAATACGAGATCAAGAGGTCAAGTAATTACCGATTATTCATTATCAGTCACATCGCATTTTATTGACAACAGTTTTAAAAAATTTAACCACAATTTTCAATCGGTTTATATACACAGAAAATACATTATCAATTTCACACTTTCTCAATACGCGTAAGTAGGAGATTAAAAGATCAAGTAAATAATTTGTTTACCGACAACAACAAAAATACGAGATCAAGAGGTTAAGTAATTACCGATTATTCAGTATCAGTCACATCGCATTTTATTGACAACAGTTTTAAAAAAATTTAAACAACAGCACGGTATTGGTTAAAAATACATTGTTTACTGTTTTCCTGTTATCGGTCGGTTGACAGTATAAATAGCCATACAATAAAAAACAATTTATAGCAATAGATTGGTTTTTAACCAGCATAGGTCTCAATACATCGGATCTTTACAAAAATGTAAGTATAATCATAGATAACCTATCTGTCTATTGTAATTTACATTAGTAAAATAACTAAGAATATTATTCGTTTATAACAAATACATATTCCACACAAAAAGAACACGCTAACAAAAAAATATATGAACAATTATTCAAAAAGAGCACGCTAACAAAAAAATATATGAACAATTATTTTTTATAAAATATGGAACTGATATGAATATTTTTTGTACAAAATTGTAAGTATAATCATAGATAACCTCTCTTTCTATTGTAATTTACATTAGTAAAATTACTAAGAATATTATTCGTTTTATAACAAATACATATTCCACACAAAAAGAACACGCCAACAAAAAAATATATGAACAATTATTTTTTATAAATATGGAACTGATATGAATATTTTTTGTTTTAAATATATTCCTACAGATTATGGATAAAAATCTACCGTTTAAAAAACGACAAATTGTAAGAAATGCTGTCGAACAAGAACAGATGATAGATAATTCATCATCACAACCTGGCTCATCATACGAACCTTCAACACAACCCGATCAATCGCGTGTACCAAATTTGGGTCAGTTACCTGGTCCATCGCACAGCAGACATCAAGATTTTAATAACGAAAACGATCCACAACCTGGTCCATCACATGTTTCAGATTTGGGTGGATTACACAGACAAACATGGTCAACACCACTATCGTCTTCAGCATCATCATCATCGTCTTCATCATCAATACCAAATTTTAGATTAAAATCAAAAACAAAGATATTGCGGAAAGTATTCGCCCGTAAACACAGACAAACACGGTCAACACCACTATCATCTCTATCATCATCATCATCATCATCATCATCATCATCATCATCTTCATCATCAATACCAAATTTTAGATTAAAGTCTACTAGATTACAACAAATTGTAGAATCCAATAGCTTTATTGAGATAGAGAATGCCTTTAAAGGTAATTTGAAAACATATTTTTACAAAAATACAAGTAATAATTATAAGGATATTTGCTTGCTGTTAGTTTATATTAAAATAAATATAATTACAATTTTAAGTAATATTATTTCAATGTTTGGTCCGGTAAAATTTAACACTATAGTTGAATGTACATATATAAAACCCGTTATTAATGAAACACAAGACAGAGCCTTTAAAACAAAAAATATTCCGATTATAGAAAACGATAATGTTAACATAATAGTTAACAATGCGATTAAAGAAATTTGTTATGATGAAGACGTATATATGGGTAAAGGATGGGTATATATGGATGGAGTCTTCACCGTATAGACGGAATTTTATTACGTATAAATCGATTTTACGTATAAATCGGAGCTTCATATATTGAACTTCCAAAATTTTTACAAATTAAAAAATGTATAATAAATCCTAAAAATAAAGATAATTATTGTTTTAAATGGGCAATCCTCTCTCGTTATGTAACTGGACCTCACATTGAACGTGTTAATTTTCGTTATTTTGTTTTAGAAAATAAGTTTGATTTTAGACATATAGACTTTCCTACACCTTTAAACCAAATTTCTCGTTTCGAAAAAAATAATAACGTTTCTATTAACATTTATTCTATTGATGAAAAGAAATCAATTTTTCCTCTTAAAGTGTATAAGGAAGAAAAGAATAATCATTTTGACCTTTTAGTACTAAATATGTCGAATAATGCTAATTATCATTATTGTTATATAAAGAATTTTTCCCAGTTAATAAGATCACAGTTAACAAAACACAGAAAAAATTGAAATATGTAAACGTTGTTTGTCGTTTTTTACTAAAAAGTCAAAACAATTGAAAAATAATAATAGATATTGCGGAAAGTATTCGCCCGTAAAAATAGTATTACCAACTACTGATAACAACATATTACAATTTAATAAATTTCATTATCAATATAGAGTTCCTATTGTAGTATATGCAGATTTCGAATGTATTTTGAAACCTGTTAGTACTTGTTTGCCCAACCCCGAAAACAAATTTACTGCAATTAATGAATTTCATATTCCAATGAGTTTTTGCGTATATTTTGTTATAGATAGCAATATCCCTGAAAGTATAAGAAACCAATTGCGTTCGGAACCGTACTTATATCGTGGTAAAAATGCTGCGGGAAAAATTTATGACATATTTAGTTGAAAAAATTAATTTAATCGGTTTACTTATTAAACGAAATATGCCTTTACATATGACTCGAGATGATAAAATGAAATTTAAATCGGTCACACATTGCGAGATGTGTAATAAGGAATTTACATTATTATATCCTAAAGTTCGAGATCATTGTCATTTAACTGGTCAATTTCGTTCAACATTATGTAATACGTGTAACTTGAAACGACAACAACAGAAATTTGTACCTGTTTTCATACATGGTAGTTCTAATTATGATTCGCATTTTATAGTGCGTCAATTGGGTTATGATATAAAAAATATTCATGTAATTCCTAATACTAGAGAAAAGTATATTTCTTTTGCAAAAAAGACACGTTCGGGTTTTAATATTAGATTTATTGACACTTATCGTTTTATGAATTATCCGTTGGCTGAGCTTAGTAATAATCTGCCTAAGGATAAATTTTTTCATACTGGAAAATTTTTTTCTGCAAATAGTATGCCACTAGTTACCAGAAAAGGTGTGTACCCTTATGAATATACGAATTCCTGGAAAAAATTGGAAGAACGTAGATTACCACCAAAAGAATGTTTTTATAGTTCACTAAATGATTCAGAAATTGGAAATGCTGATTATGAACATGCTTGTAAACTTTGGAATCATTTTAATGTACAAACACTTGGAGAGTATAGCGATCTATATTTAAAAATTGATGTTTTAATATTATGTGCTATTTTTGAAAATTTTAGATCTCTTTGTATGCAATCTTATAAACTAGACTGTGCACACTACTTTACAGTACCTGGTTTTGCTTTTGATGCGATGTTAAGTTATACAAAAATTAAACTAGAATTATTAACTGATTACGAAATGTACCTCTTATGTGAAAATGGGGTACGGGGGGGCTGAGTATTTGCATAAAAAAAGAATCTGTTGCTAATAATAAATATATTCCAGAAACGTTTGATGTAACTAACCCAATTAAATATTTAACTTATTTAGACGCGAATAATCTGTACGGTTGGGCAATGAATAAATGTATGCCATATGCTGGTTTTACTTGGAAGGATCCTAACGATCCTATTTTTAATATACTAGATATTGCAGACGATTCTCCTGTTGGTTATATTTTAGAAGTAGACGTCGAGTATCCTCATCACTTACATAATCATCATAGCGATTTACCGTTTTTACCAGTTAATGAATGTGTTAAAGGAACAAAACAACAAAAATTGTTAACAACATTAGAGAATAAAGAAAAATATATATGTCATTACATTAATTTAAAACAAGCTATTAAACACGGTATAAAAGTTATAAAAATTCATCGTATTTTAGAATTTTTGCAGAGCCCTTGGTTAAAAACGTACATTGATTTAAATACAGAAAAACGAAAACAAGCTAAAAATGATTTTGAAAAAGATTTTTTTAAATTATTAAACAACTCAGTGTTCGGTAAATGTATGGAGAACGTTAGGAAAAGAATTAACCTTAAACTTGTAAGTGATGAGAAAAAATTATTAAATTTAATTACACAACCGGTATTTAAAGACAGAATAATTTATAATAAATCTTTATGTGCGGTATTATCGGATAAAAAACATTTATTTTTAGATAAACCAATATATAACGGGTTAAGCGTATTAGAAATAAGTAAAACATTAATGTATGATTTTCATTATGATATAATGAAGAAAAAATACGGTGAAAAAATTTCCCTCTTGTATACAGATACAGATAGCCTTTTTTACGAAATTCATACAGAAGATTTTTATAAAGATATATTAGAACCGGATTTAGTTACACACTTTGATACGTCAGATTATTCACCCAATCATCCCTGTTATTCAATTGAAAATAAAAAAATTATCGGTAAATTTAAAGATGAATGTTCGGTACCAATTAAAGAATTTATCGGCTTACGCTCTAAATTATATACATTTAAAACGGTAGATAACAAAGTTAAAAAAAGAGCAAAAGGAATTTAAAAAAACGTTATCAGCAAACATATAAGCTTTGAAGATTTTAAAAAGTGCGTCTATTCTAAAACTATAAATAATTATAGAATGATGAAATTATTCCGATCAAAAAAACATTTAGTTGAAACAATTACGTGTAACAAATTAGCTTTAAGTAATTTAGACAATAAAAGAATCCTTTGTGATAATAAAATAGATACACTACCGTACGGTCATTATTCATTAGCGTAATGATAAAACAAGTTTTTTAAAACAAAATAACGTTTTTTATTTTGTAAATAAAAGTGAATTTTACCTATCTGATAAAAATCAATCTTTTTGCTATCACATGTTAATTAATATGTATGTAACATATTTTTTTAGAATCTTTTTATGTACATGTATTTTTAATACCTGAATTAACGTTTTATTATATTGTAAAACTGTTTTGTCAAGTACCCGAATTAGCGTAATGATGAAACAAGTTTTTAAAACACAATAACATTTTTATTTTTTAAAAAAGTGAGTTTTACCTATCTAGTAAAAATCAAACTCTTGCTATCACATTGATATGTAACATATTTTTTTTTTTAGAAACTTTTTATGTACATGTATTATATTGTAAACTGTTTTGTTATATTTTTTTAGAATCTTTTTATGTACATGTATTTTTAATACCTGAATTAACATTTATTATTTTGTAAAACTGTTTGTCAAGTACCTGAATAATAAAATATTCATTAGCGTAATGATAAAACAAAATTTTTAAAAACACAATAACATTTTATTTTGTAAATAAAGTGAGTTTACCTATCTAGTAAAAATCAATCTCTTGCTAGTTTTACCTATCTAGTAAAAATCAATCTCTTGCTATCACATGTTAATTGATATGTAACATATTTTTTTTAGAATCTTTTTATGTACATGTATTATATTGTAAACTGTTTTGTTAAGTATCCGAATAATAAAAATGATCTGCAACATATTTTTAAGTATGTGTATGTTTTTAATACCTTAACAAAAAAAAATGATTTATTGTCATTTTTAAGATCCGTAACATTCTCATTTTTATTTTTTATACATTCTACATATTTAATTACACAAAAATTCTAATATACAATAGTGTCTTGGAGTACTTACCGTTATATAAAAGTCACTTGAATCGTTCATCGAGAAGCTTAATGATGTCACCACAATGTGTAGATACATAACAACAAACACATGTGTCCGGCCCATCCACAGTAGATTCATGTGCCCATGGACATTCAAGAAAATGTATAAACGCCTCACCGCTTTGTCCTCTACGTTCCGGTGTAATCTCTTTCAGTCCGTCTGAATTATAAAATTCTAACACTTTACGACACTTTAGAAGTACCAACAATATATCTCGCATAAATTCAATCTCTACTTTTGTTTTATTCATGACGAATCTATCAAACATAGGATGAAATAAGACATCTTGCAGTGTTAAATTCTTCATTTTGACTGAACTATCAAAAAGGGAGTATTTTTTAAGACGACGCTATAGGTCAGTGTATTCGAGGGTCATGTTCACGTTGATTACAACTTTATCACAAGAACGTATACGTGTCAACAAAAAAACGCCGTCTGTATATGTTTATATGTTTTTAATAGGTCAGTGTTAATCTTGAGATCATGTTTACATTGATTAAAAAGGTTCAATGGACTTATCTGCTGTACTCTTTATCAATGACGGTTTCGTTAGTAAATTTTTTAACTACCGACATATTTAACTAGGATGTTACTTTCAGAATTCACGTTGGAACACTAATAAACCAACTCCTAACGTGTATTATATAAACGTTATTATCGGCTAACATATCTAAAAACAAATTCATGTTAAAACGTGAAAATAAAAAAGTATAAATAATGAATAAATAAATGTAATTATTTATTTAAAAAAATAAAAAAAGTATGAATTAACTAGGGATTGAACAATTGATACTTACCTTACGTACAATTGTTTACTATAGAATGACAATCGTTACATATAAAATGTAATAAGGTTAAACAAATATCTAACAAAAACACATCTGTTTTTTATAAATTTTATTTTCACTTTAATATATTAACAAAATTAGCAACACACTTTTTTGATCTGATATAGTCTTCATATTTATAAGATATATAACGCACAGTTTTACATGTCGGATACAAAAGTTTGTGCATAAATTGAATATGCGTAATAGTATTAAAACATATAGTTTTAAAACCGCATTTAGAACAAACAATATTATCCGAATCATCAACAAATCTTTGATTTTTAAAAAAGTCTTCAATACATTTTCCACTTTTGTCACTTAATGAAACCATCTTTTATGACTCCGTGTAATTTAACAAGTAAACAATTTGGAGATGCCTTAGCGTGTTCAAACCATGGATCGTCTGTGTCTTGCCAATCGTGAAGTATAACTTTACAGTCTATGCACATTACATCGTCGTCCACTCCAGTATACAAAAAACCTGCCGATACTAAATTATCAACTCGTGGTAAACGTTTAGGCCAACAGCAAAATGTTAACTTCATGATTTCTTCAGTTTCTGATATACATTTTTTCGCATTCATTATATCATCAATATGTAATAATATACTGTATAGTGCATAATTATTATATTTATCATATATATAACATACCATTTTACATTCTGAATTAAAAAGTTTGTGCATAAATTGAATATGCGAAATAGATAAAGATCCTCTTGTTTTAAATCCACACTCACGACACACAATACTGTCTAAATCACCATTAAAAATAAATCCTCCTTCTTCAAAAAAAACTTGCAATAATTTACAGGGATTCAATTTTTCGCACAACTCCGCCATTTTTGACATTGCGTCCAACTTGTTGAGCCTCTACTAACTAACTACTTCCAACGGAGAGTTTTGTATTCTTCTTCAAAATCAATATCGATTATTAATTGGTTTCGATGTTTTTCTAACCTTTGTAATATATCGTCATAGAAGCAAATCGTTGGGGATTCCATCTTGATAATTTGTTCATTTTCAATTATAGTAACATTTGCTTCAGAAAATTCATTATTTACAAAATAACATATTTCATTAAACGTTGAATCAGTAGATTCTATGCAATATATACACCAATTGAAAGCATGAATATTTCCTTTCTCCATGTTAACCGCTTCACGTATTCTTCACAACTATACGTTCAAATCATTATGCTCTTGGAAACTGAACTTTTATTCTTGTTCATCAACATTACTATCGATTATTATTTGATATCGATTGGTCTTTCTTTTGAATTATCAATTGTAATATTAATTCTTTTAATTTGTATAGTACATCATCATTTACACATTTCAATCCGAATATCGATAGATTATTTTTTTCTGTTCTAACTAACTCACCCGTAAATTCATTAAAGACATACACACTATTGTTCTTAAAAAAGTATAAATTACCATCAGAAAATCTAAATGATGAATCGATTTTAGGCGGTATTCCAGGAAATGTTTCAGATATATAACCCCATGATTTAGTAGTGAACGTACACTCATTGACTTCTCTATAATAATTATCATCATGAAATATATAAGTTTTACCTGTATAACTGTTGAATACCGCATGTAAATTATCCGGTTGTATGTTAAATAAAGATTGGATATGCTTCGGATAACCATGACTTAATTTAAGACTCATTAAATCGAACATGAATACCAAAGAATCTATAAACATAACTATCTCACCAGATGGTCGTTGATATACAGCTAAAATTTTTGTGAAGTTCTTTGGAAGAAACGTTAACCAATGTTCTATTATGAGCGGTTTGGTATATATCATTTCTGCCGGATTTATTATCCACAACCATTTTTTATATAATATATATAATCGTTTATCAGCAATTAAAAATAAATTAATATTTTTAAAATTACAAAGATCGATTTTATTTGTATCTATAGGATGCTCGTTTTGTATTTTTGGTACCGAAGAAGATGGCGACTCCGGTATGAAAGATATTATAGAAGTGTTATCTGCCTTACCATATAAATTTTGAATGGCTAAAACATCATCATCACCTAACTCTATTTTACCGTTGTAATAAGCATATATTACAGAATCTGATACATCTGAATGTGATAAACCTATAACATGACCGATTTCATGTATTAACGTTGCATACAAACTTGTGTGGCCAAGAGGAACAACGTTATCAGTCGAATATGACCACTTTTCGTCTTCATCAATATGAATTTCTCGCCTTGAATTATTATAATCAGGAAAATATGCATGTGCTAATGTTCCACCTTTACCGTCAAACGTTCTCGTACATTGCCACGATTCTTTTTGCATCATATGTTTCAATCGTTTATTAGAAATTAAAATATCTGTATTTACTCTATCATGTTTAAAACGTATACCAGACTTTTCCTCCCATACTGCAAAACTTGTTTAGTCAATTCTAACACCTCTTGATTCGCTAAATAATAATGCCACGTTACTTCAGGCCTGTTCCATTTAAAACTGGATACTCGATAATCAAAAATAATATCACTATTACCGCATCTAGGTTTTAACATTAAATTTATAGTTTTATTATTTAATTTACCATCAGTAGGTAATTTATAGTATTCTTGAAATATAAGTAACGCATTAGTAATATCTGATTCATTTACCGCTTGCAACGAAGATTCATCATCTGTTTGAAGATAACCATATTCATATAAATATTGCTTAACTTTATCCACTTCAATCTGTGTTGTATTATCGGCTAAAGAATTTATTAGTAATATTTGAACAATTACTATATATAGTAAATTTTTAACTACCGACATGTTATTAACTAGGATGTTACTTTCAGAATTCACGTTGGAACACTAATAAACCAACTGCAAACGTGTATTATATAAACGTTATTATCGGTTAACATATCTAAAAACAAATTCATGTTAAAACGTGAAAATAAAAAAGTATAAAAATAATGAATAAATATATTTAAAAAAAAAAAAAGTATGAATTAACTAGGGATTGAACAATTGATACTTACCTTACATATAATCTATTATTTGAATAATACAGTTGCAGGTTACCGACTAAGCTAATTCATATCTTATCTGTATACGAAGACAATCGTTACATATAAAATTTAATATATTTAGGGTATAGACGACCTATCTACACTGTAAAAAGGAAAAAAACAGTTTACACGTCCACGTCAACGAACTCGGAATGTTTATGTGTACATCAAAGTTTACGCGTGTCAACAAACGCCGTCTGTTTATATTTACATTTGTACTAGGTCAGTGTGTTTCAAGGTCACGGTTTACTATAGAATAACAATCGATAAAGACACGAGTGTCCCCCAGAACGTACTATGTATGACCTAGGACACGACTGTCCTGTCCTAGCGCATACATACATGTTTGCGGGTGTCCCAGCGCATACTTCCGGGTTCGGGTGTCCTAGCGCATACATGCCTGTTTTTTTGTGTCCTGGCGCATACAGACTCATATACATCAGATCGCTTTGGATAAAGAAACGGCCGATGAGGAATCTATTAACTTTCAAGAAGCTGTCGAAGAGTTAACTAATATAAATACAGAAACGAAGAAAAAATTAACTAAAATATTAATGAAAAATAGAAATCTATTCCGAGAAGAACCAGGCCGAATTCATGGATATGAACATGAACTACGTATCACGGACAACACCCCCTTCTTCCAAAAGGGATGGCCTATACCAATTGCCTATCAAGACAAAGTCGAAGAGGAGATCCAGAAAATGTTAAGATACGGAGTGATCGAGCGAGCGAGCAGCCAATATATCAATCCCATGGTGACAGTTATAAAAAAGGACCAGAGCGTAAGATTGTGTTTGGACGCCAGGAAGTTAAACTAGGTGATGATACCTGACTTCGAAGGGGCACAACCAATCAACGAGCTCATTGCTAATTGCGGAGGAGTAAAATATATGTCATCGATCGATCTACGCTCCAGCTTCTGGCAGGTACCACTTAAGCGAGAATGCAGGGACTTCACCGGGTTTATATATAAAGGAAAGACCTACCGCTTCACAGTCACACCGTTTGGATTAAAGACAAGTCTGGCCAGCCTGACGAGAGGATTGGATACTGTGTTGTCAGATGCAGTCAAGAAATTTACGATAATATATGTAGACGACTGCCTATGTCTATCTAACAGTCTGGAGGAACACCTCACACATTTGGATCTATTATTGACCAATTTATACGAAGCAAACATCACAGTGAACTTCAAAAAATCACAGTTTTTCCGTAGAGAAATTAATTATCTTGGTTACTGTTTATCAGTAGAAGGCCTTAGTCCTATGCCAGACAAGGTAAAGGCAATCCAAAATTTTCCACGTCCAAGAAATCAAAAGCAACTAAAAGGGTTTTTAGGACTTACAAATTTTTATAACAGATTTACCAGTCGATATGCTGAAACAATATCTTTATTAATACAATTGTTAAAGAAGGAGCGCTACTTCAAGTGGACGGAGCAGCACGGCCGACAATTTAAATTAGTCAAAGAATTATTTATAGATACTGTAATTTTAAAACACCCAGATCTCAAGAAGCAATATTATTAACAAACGGATGCCAGCAACTACGCACTAGGAGGGCAATTGTTTCAATATGATGACGAAGGACACATCGCCGTCGTAGCTTTTACTAGCAGAACTTTCAAAGGTGCTGAATTGAACTATCACACCACCGAGAAGGAACTGCTGAGTATCATACATTGTTTGAAGAAATTTCGGATATACTTATTAGGACATAAATTCACAATCATAACAGATAATAAAGCTCTCACATTCCTACACAAATGCCACCTATCAAATGCTAGAATTACCCGCTGGATACTGTGCATCCAAGAATACGATTTCGACATTGTGCATTGTAAAGGCAAAGAAAATATTGTAGCCGACATACTAAGCCGAAACCCAGAGGACTCTATGGACAGCAGTGATGTCAGTTTTAGTGAAGAGATGAAAATTAATCGTATTACCTTGAAATTGGATAAGAAAATAATGAAGGATATAAAAAATATTGAGAAATTGCAGCGCCAAGATCCTAAATTGAACAAAATTATTTGTGAATTAGAAAGTAAGGAAGACTCTAAATTAAGTAATAAATATCAATATGTTAAAAAAATCCTATACCGACAAGACAAGAAGTCATGGAAAATATATGTACCGAATAACATGAAAGAAAATTTAATTCAAGAATTACACGTTGTATACGGACACTGCGGCATACAAAAAACCAAAAGACTTTTTCGAGAGTACTTTACTGGAGACAGAATAAACAAAACGATACATCAAATCATTACTAAGTGCGATACATGTCAGCGATGTAAGGATCATCATAAGAATAATGTAGGAGAAACCATCCCGATGCTGCCAAAGAAGAAAGGGGAGTTAATCAGTATGGACTACTATGGACCCCTAATTACATCGACTGGAGGTGTTAAATACATTCTTGTTATCATCGATAATTTCACAAAGTACGTCAAACTTTATGCGTTGAAAAGAGCTACAACTCGTGCTACCATAAATAGACTCAAACAATATATAGCGTCATGGGGAAAACCGTTATCAATTGTCACTGATAATGGAACCCAATTCACTACTAATATTTGGACAAGGAGTTTACGAGAACTAGGAATTAAACCGAAGTTTACCGCTATTCGGAACCCGTGTACAAATATAGCCGAGAGAACTAACAGACAACTAGGCAACTTATTTCGAGTATTTGTCAAAGAGAAACACTCAAATTGGGCCAAATATATCCAAGCCATTGAAATTTGTTTAAATGAGACATACCATAGTACCATTGAGATGAGTCCAATCGAGGCACACTTTGGAAAGAAACCAACCAGAGAGTGGACCAAATTTATTGACAGAAGTGTGATTTCCGAACCAACTACTTATAAGCCGGAAGACATTTACTTAAGGATTAAAGAAAAGAGAGAGCGACATGCAAATAAGAAGAACCAAAGAGAACTAACAACATTCGCCATCGGTGACCTGGTATTAGTTAAAACAAGTCCAATATCCGATGCAATGAATAAGATAATAGCGAAATTTTGCGACCTGTACGAAGGACCATATAGGGTTGCGAAGCAAATAAGTAAAGCTACTTATACGTTAGAATATTTGGACGAGAAGAAAGGAACAAGAGGATATTTCAATGTCCGACAGCTAAAGCAATATATTACCTGACAAGAAGAGCAGTAAAAGGAAATAATGCGTTAGTAACGATCGGTTACGTGAGTAAGCAAATTGTAGCACTCATATAATAAATATGATATAATAAAGTTATGTATAATAATTGTAAAATTTTAAAGTAATAATCGAAGTAAGGTTATCAACTGACGATGTATATCAGAGTAGAAGATTTATATTTTGTATATTATGTATAAGAATAAAAGTATATCTAAGAAAAACAAAACAAAGACATTGAACAAAGACTAACAATGAAAGTAATGATAAGAACTAAGTGATAATTAATATGATATTATGAATTTTGTTGTTGTATGCATTTGCAAGTAGAAAATTATTGACAAATGAAAAATATATATAAGTGGATATTTAACTAATAGGAAGTAAGAAAGAACAGTAATAGTATCTAGGTGAATAATTATATGTAAACAGATGTACATAATGAATTAGATAGTTGTTAATTCTATATTATGATATGTTAGGAAGATAAGTGGTCTGAATGGATGGTAGTGCGTAGGATTGTAAACAATTGGATAGGTTAGAATAGCAAACAGAGAAATTGAAACCGTTAGTAGGACCCTTTGCCAAGTAACAAGGTGTGAAAGTGTCGAGTGACAGGGGGATGAATGGGAGAGGTCATAAATCTCAGCCCAGACACAAGGGTACACTGTATAGACAGTTTCGAACGTAAAAAAAACCAAGTTGAACTTACTCGAACCCGTTAAAGGGATTACATCACTAGCAATAAATGTAACTCATTAGATATTCATACTCAATTAATTAAAATGTACATAATTAATTAAAATTTACATAATTAAAAAAAAAGGGCACAAATTTTATTATTTGATTTTGTTACACGCCATCAATTAATAAAAAATTTAAGGACAATGTAACGTTTATTTTTGAAAATATTTATAAAATTGTACAAGTAGTAAATAATAGCTAAAAATAATGTGTACTAGCAGTTATATTTGACAAAGAAGTATGTGAGGGTGTGTGAAGGGAAAGTTTGTAAGACTGTCCTTTTGGCATTGTAACCTACAGACAGCTTGATGTGTTACGGCTGTAAAGTTAATTGTTTGACAAAAAGAGTGACACTTACTAGATGTATGTGAGACGTTTTATTTCGCATCAGGCAGCTGGTCTGAGGGAAGAAAGGCATAACCCCCAATAAACCAATCTACCCTTTTTAAAACTTTGACACAGACTGAAAGCAAAGAGTTTGTCAATTCGATACGGTACAACATTAGAGGCCAGAACAATTGCAACGTAGAAATTTGACGAAAGTCGTGATTACAAAGGAAGATTCGTTCCAGACTCAAAACAAAGCCAGAGTGCAACTTGAAGATAAACAATGGTGCAGCAGATCGAACAATACCAGTATTGTATCTATGTCAAAGCGTAACAGAAAGTGGACACTAGGAGACGGCCACGAGAGACAAAGAAATGTCGCCTGATTTACAAGGGGAAAGTGAAACTCACGAATTCTGGAGTGCTTGAATGAGATTCCTAGTAAATAGAGAAAACGGCAGTAGGAACAATCAGGGACGAATGGTAGTTCGACAAGAGAATCACGTGGAAAGCAGAGATACTCGAAAACCAATGACGAATATACAATTTGTCACACTGGCTAAAGAACCAATAAGAGTATCCAAGCAGATGGAAGATTCAGCAGAGGTAGGCGGGATGAGAGTTTACTTGGTAGATCTCAGAACAGAAAAACAGCAGTCTAGTACTCATCTACAAAAGTGATCACACGAGTCATCTTAACTCGGTAACAATCAATTTCTCAAAGTGAACAATGAAGTGAATACGACAAATCGTACGAAACTCGTTGTTATATTTATCACCAAATTCTAAACTCATAGCAAGAGAGTTGAACAGTTAATCGCGTTCGACAGACTATTAGTATAAAGTAATATCACGCGAAGTCAACATGTACAACAGACTTTACAATTAATTAAGTTCACCGTAATTTAAACAAAGTGTCGGAGAATACGGATACACAGTACAATACTAAGTGAAGACAAATTCAATTAACAGACATTCTACAATTACAAATAATTCACAAGAAACTATAAACATTACAGCAGCTTTTATATAATACAGAACACATCAACAGAGAGACTCAGTGCATATTCTACCACAGAGATATTAGACATAAAATCAGCAATCTAAAGAACTACTTTAAAAAACATTAAACATGAAATTTACCAACATCAATTAAGGACACTCATATTCAAC
The DNA here is from genome assembly GCA_034769895.1 of Magicicada septendecula. Lineage (NCBI taxonomy): Eukaryota > Metazoa > Arthropoda > Insecta > Hemiptera > Cicadidae > Magicicada > Magicicada septendecula. The sequence continues at coordinate 285,340,789 of CM068369.1, read as the reverse complement.
ACAATACGAGTGCCGTGAAAAGTGAACAGTTCGAGAATTCTTCAATAATTAACAGTGATCGTGAGGTGCAGTGACCGCGAAGGGATACGTAATCTACAACGACTACGGAGACCAGCAGCTACTAAACACAGAGGACCACATGATGTCACCGAGAGTATGAACTACGAATAATCAACGCTCTCAAACTAATGGTACTTTAGAGTTAAGTCAATAAACTCAATTTATTCAAGTCAAAGAACTCACACTAATAATTAATTAACCTTGAGAACTGCCTCTCAGTGCTCTGCATTCGACTGAAGCGAAATAAAACGTCAATTAGTAAATTCTTAAAAATCATTTCTAAACAGTAATCTAAATTTGCCAAATACAATTGTAGATTATAATTTACAATATAAGTGTTAGAAAATTATTAAACGTTAATTAATCGCATTTCAGAGATACTCATTGTTAAGATAAGAGTAGTTATTCTACTTAAGGAAATATCCATACAGAGTGTTATATTTGTAATTTGCTACAAACTTAATTAATTAAATAAGCATTAGACATAATATTGTTGTTGTGTGTTTGGCAAACGAATCCTTGATATCCACATCCTTGTAGATATGAGGTGGCGCCCGGGAAATTGAAACATTTTGGCAGTAAGTGATTTTTAATTATTAATTTATTACTTGTTTAACCACCCCAAGTAAGAATTCTTTATATTTGACTGTCCAACCCGTGGCATTAGTCATTATAACCGTTAAGAAGACGTTAATTTTTTACATATAATCTGTTACGATCAATTCCGTGTCAGATAGGTACAAACCACAATCCTGTTAAAATGTTTTCATAAATATAACAAATCACGGAGCTCCAACGATACGTACAAAATAATTTTCTAGGATTGTTGAGAAGCGCAACTCCAACAGTGAAAAGCAACGAAGAGAATACGAATCAAGGTTTGACAGTTTTTAAATTACTCCGTCGCATTGTGGATTTGTTTTTGCAAACAGAGAACCGTTTTCCCTTAAATAAGTAATTATTAAGTAAGTAAAATGATATACACCCGAAGACAGTAGACTATTAATTTTAGTGTCAATTTACAAACGTGATCTCCACCTTGTAGACAGACGATAATATTTGTAATTTATTATTACTGCTTCCTCTTTATTCAAATACAAATTGCTCTCGTATGTTGTAATAAAACAAATTTAAATAAATATTGATGTGTGTTGATAATATACTTATTATGGAGTATGTGACTCCGATGTAATCAAGCCCCTCTGTTTGGACTATTCAATTTGTAATAAAATAAATAAGATTGATGTGTGAATCTGTAAGTTGTAAGGTGTTTAATTGGTGTGGCTCTCGACGTCTTACTGGCCTGAAACACTTCCTTAAGTTTCCCAGCTGGTCGAGGCCCAATGGTAGCAAGACCGGTCGAGTAGCGTAAAGTTGATGAAGAAATATATATGCTCAGCTTCACCGAAAGTTTCAAAACAAAAATTATTGTTTTGAAGAAAATTAAAAAAAGTTATGTTTATAAAAAAAAATAATAATAAAAAAAATTTTAATTTTATTAATTAATTAATTAGGATCAATTAATTAATATAGGGCTGTGAAGTTTTAAACAGTGTAATGCTCTTCTGAAAATTTTTATTAAAGTTTTAGTATAATTTAAATAATCTATCACCACTCATAAGACTGTCTGTAAACCAATCGATATTTGTTTACCTTTCTATTTTTTTTTTTTTTTTTTTTTTTAGGTTATCTTCACTTACGGGTGGTAAAGTCCTTGTAGATTATCAATTAGAATTATATTATTGGTAATTAGTATTATTGAAGAAATAAAGAACTATTAAGTATTGAAAAGTATTAATGTTTTATTAAGTAACAGCAATATTGACTCTTATCGATTAGTATCGATTCTCAGGATATCGAAAAAAGTTACAAGTATATGTTATAAAAATTATATAGGGTTCTTTAAACAGCCAGTTATTACCAAAGTCAGAGAAATCGGGCTTATATTTAAAAAGTATAACGTTACAATCAAATTAATAGTTATTAATAAACACAGACATTGAATAATAAATTGTAAATATAATAATTGTTTTCACCAAACAGCTGTGATGAACCAAGAAGAGGCACTGGAATTGTCAAAGCAAATGGCCGCCGTCAAGTCGATGAAAATTTTGCTCGTTGCTGCTGCATTCCAAATAATGTATTTTGACGCAATATTTCTGTTCTCGTGTCCGCAAATCTCTTGTTATATGTTGTGTAGTGACTGGTGTAGTGATTCTGGGTTGTATTTAGTGTATCTGTATAATTATTAGTTCAAACACTTTCTCCGATTCCGTCACTAATTTGGTTTAATGTATTATACAGTTTTATAGTGTTTTATGGTGTTTTTCGGAGTAGATTTATATTGTTCTGTGTTATGGAGTGTTACTTGATCGTTTCTGTTATAATATGATAGTTTCAGAAGTATTTTACAAGTCACTCGCGATTTCACAATAACTCACTATACACTCGCTTTGTATGACGATTATAGGTTAGGTTATTCACGTTTTCAAAGGTATGTCATGTTAACCGTTCAACTACCAATAATTAACTAACTGTTTCCTTCAGTTTCAATTAAACTCTTAGCCCATATAATATTATCCTTAACATTGTTCAAAAATATTTTCACATCCTGTGTACATTTTACTATTTCACTATATGAATGCCTAAACTTTGGTTATTTGTCAATTTTATTCACTAGATTTGATTTAAATTAATCTTTCAGTTCATTCTGGTTATTTTCAGATTAAATAATGCCATTTTATAGTGTTTTCTGTCCAAAAAATAGTAATTTCACTTTCAGTTTGGTATACTGTGAAGAGTCCAAAACATCAGAATTTACTTCCTGTCATTATATAAATTCAGCCATTTTATCAGTTATATTTAATATTAATAATCCTATATTGTATTAAAAGGTTCCTATTCCCTTATTTTCTGGTAATTAATTGAATTAGTTGTATTCTGAAACATTATTCTGAAATATATGACTCCCATGTCTAAATTTCTGAGTTTAGTCATTTTATTTTTATTTATAATTCTGAATATAATTTATTAAAATCTCTCTAAACGGTATGTGCAATTATATGGCATGATCTCAAGTTTATTTTGTCTAAACCCCTTTTGTTTATTTGCTTTTAAATGAGTAATTTCTCTGTTTTGATGAAGTTTGGTTTCCATTCTTTTGGCCTATGATTTTTTTAACAATTTTTCTTACAAAATAATTTACAAACAATATATGATGTGTGATACCCTCTCTGACTTTTTACAAATAGTATTATAAATTAAACATGTTTTCAAATTACACAAAAACAATTAGTATTGGTTACAATACAAACAATAGTTAACACAAAATAAAGAACATTTTTTTTAAATAAATGGTTGTCTTCAAATCAGACATTTTGCAACAAAATTCCCATTTCCAACATGGAAACATGGTTTATAAAAAAGGTTTTGTACTAACTAACATCTTAATTACTCTCTACTATTTACAAGTGGTAATTATTTTTATAGTTCTGATGTTAGTTGTTTCAGACCCAAACAAATGGCCTTATATCTAAAACATTTTTAAATATTCTTGTACTATATACATAAAAACCTTATATTTATATTCTTATTTCTAACTATTATTATAAGTAGGATTCTACAGTTTTTATACAGTCTTTTTTACATTGTCTTTGGGGAATTGTACCCTGTCATTAACAAATAAATAGTATGAACCGTTCAAAAAGCACTATGAAATCTGTTTTTCTTTTTTCATGTAAAACAAAATGTTATTTTAAACAGATTCATGTCTTATGAACAACATATTGTCACCGTACACATTTTAAGTCATTGAAAAATGCATATTTCATTGCATCCAATGTTTGTGATTGCCAAGAATGAAACACAAGGTTCATTTTTTATAATACCCAAAACTATCACTGGTTCACTTTCACTTATATATTATGATAATGCTAAATGGTCATATAGTCTTATCAACATAATAAATTGGTTAGCGTTTTTCAATGGAGATTTGTTCCATGGGTACTATATTATTGTTTCATCTTAGTTCACAGGAAACTTTTACTTTATACACTCCTCTCTCTTAAATTTGTATACATGTGGTTTTTATTTCGTTATACTTTTATTTTTAGATATTTATTTTGGGGATATAGGGATTTGGGTGTCTTTTATAAGAGCATGACATCTTCTTCAGGATGCTGCCCTCTTCTTCTTTCTTCAGTCTTCTTTTCTCCTGCCTTCTGGGCCTGGTATCTTCTCCATCTTCTTCTTGATGCCATCAGGTTTCTTGGGATCTTCTCCATCTTCTTCTTTATTACAGAAATACACAACCTGTATTGGTTGATCTTGGCTTATTTTAGGGTTTCTCTTCTATTTATTCTTCCTCGTTGTGGGTTTGGTCATATTGTGTACTGCTTTGTTATTTACTATTTTACCTTCCTGGGTTATACCTTGAAAACCTTTGGTCATGATACTGGTCTTGGATGACTCATCACTAGTAACTCCTTTTATTTTAACTTGTATTTTCTTTATAATAATGATTTCTTTCCACAGTTGCTATGAATTAATCTATTTATATTAAACTTAATGCTTTCTTCCAAATTTAAATATTATAACTTCATTATTCTAATGATCAATTGCCATTGAATATTATGCTTATATCTGTCACGCTACAGATTGCTCTCCTCCAGAAGTAATTATTTCAGACATGTTTATGGATGAAATAATTTCTTATGATAATTTCATCATTTCTTATAATTCATTTTCTTCTCCATTTTTATATCGACTTTTTTATATTAGAGTTTTATTAATTTTATATATATAATTATTTGTTTTACTACTGATCCTTTTCGGATAGTTAGTGTCTTCTGAGATATATTATAATTCTAATACATTTTCTTTCTATATCAACTTCGTGTTGTATCCTTGGGATATTAATTCCCTAACATTCCCTATCACGTGGGCTGGGGCAGATCAGAGGGGCACTGTACGCTACTTCTCTGCTGGCCATACACCACTTCTATAAATTGAGTACAGGGGCATATCCATCCCTGCTCAAAAAAACATAATGCTGCTGGAATTATCTTCAGTCAGTCATCGAATAAATAAATAAAAAGTAGTCTCATTTTCGACTAATAAAAATATCTTTGGATTCTCCACTTCGTAGTCTCTCAGATTATCTCACATTTTCTATCTTAATAAATCTTCATAATCATTATTATACTCATTATATATATATTTTTTCAAAACTCTTAACTTGTCTGATATATTTATTTTAATTATGGTTGAAAACCTTTCTTTTAATAATTCTGGTTACTGTTTACAGTGTAACTCTCTTTCTTCTCCATCTGAATTCTCTTTATATTTTCTTCTGGTTATTCATAGTATTAGCATGGTCTCTATATATAGTCTTTCGTATTCATTATTTGAATGGTCTTAATATATTATATTTAATTTTTTAACATTGTATCTTTACATTAGATATATAGGTTGTTATATTGATCATTTTATTTAAACATTTTGGTTCTTTCCTTTCTCTTAGAAAGTTATTAATCCGCCTTCGCATTCATTAACATTAATTCATTTATATTATATTTCATGTGGTATTTATTCTCTTTGCATTTCATATAGGTCTTATTATTATCATTGGTTCAAAATCATCTTCTCCATCTGTTTGGTATGAGTTGTTCTTCTTTGCTCTTAATTAACTGTTTTCATTATCGTTTCATAGGTAATTAGTCTCTTTGCTTCCAAATTTTTTCCTTCTCTGGCATATTACACTCTTTCTTGTTATTCTTCTCTACTCCTTCAAATTCTATTGTGAATGTTAGCATTTATTCTGGATTAACGTTAATTCTCTTTTCTGAATTAATTACTTTATTTTCTTCTCAATTCAATCATAATTGACACATAATTATTTCTTGGAACTTGGTTAGTTTTAATATAAAATTCAAACTATTCTTTTTATTTAATTGAAAAATATTTCTCATAAATCCTTGTAATATGTTGATCTTATCTTGTTTCAAAGTTCTGACGTTCTATCAACATTCAAATTCTGTTTAATTCATTTATTCCCAGAATTGTTTCATTCAGAATTGTTTATAGTAATGTGATCTTACTATTATTTCTGAATGTTTTGGTATTTCTCCAAATTCAAATTCTTCTTAATTATTTACCATAAAGTTTTCTCATAAACTTAGTTATAGTAAGTTAGTCTTACTTTATTCTTAAATTTTTTGTATATTAACTTCAAAATTCCTTTCTTCTTAATTCTTCCAAAATGTTTTTCTCATAATTCAGTGGTAGTAAGCTGTGCTTGCTTAATTTTAAATTTTTTAAATTAAGTTCAAAATTCTCTCTCTTTCTCTTTCTTCCATAAAGTTTTGTTCTAAATTATCAGGTTGTAGTAAGAAGTACTTACTCAATTTTAAATTTTTATAATTATATTTCAATTCAAAAGTCTTTCTTTTTCTTTCTTCCATAAAGTTTGTTCCAAAATTATTAGGTTGTAGTAAGATGTACTTACATATTTTAGAATTTTTTCAAAATTATTAAATTAAAAAATTCTTCTTTTTTTAATTCTCCAGAATGTTCTTCTCAAAATATTAGGTTGTAAGAAGTACTTACATTATTTTAGGATTTTTAAAATAAAAATTCTAAATTCCTTCTTCTTATAATTCTCCAAAATGTTCTTCTCTAAATATTAGGTTGTAAGATGTACTTACATTATTTTTGAATTTTTAAAATAAAAATTCAAAATTCTATAACTCACAACTCATTCTTCATAATATTTCTTCATAGAAGCTTGATTGTACACTCCTTTGATCTTTCCTGAAACGATTTCCTTCAACTCATATGTATTGTTATGCTTATCATTTACCACAACATATGGGCATATATTGTACTCTACACTGGCCCATATTATTTATACTTTTGTAAGTTGATCTTCTCTTTTTCTTTCCTTATAAATGCCTTTTCTTTTCTATATACCCAGGAAGATGGACGATTTTCTTTAAGTCGTTCCATTGCTCATATTCTTATTTATTTATAATGTGCATTTTCTTAAATAGTCTTCATTCATAAAAACCCAGTTTTGTTTCTATGTTTTATTCTCCATATCATTTCCTTTCAATGATATTTATTCTGTCTCCTTCACCGTTGTTTTTCGCTGTAGTCGGTTATCATGATCCGTCCCTTTTCTTGATGTCGTGTGGTATTTGTGTCAACCAGGGTCCATCATCTCAGTTGCTCTTATAAAATTTACCCTAGGGCGCGACACTCGGTTATTATTACTGTTATTGTTTTTATTACTAAAGTTATTATTATAGTAACTTTGTTTAGGTGGGTAAGGGCTGTCATCATTATTGTTGGGATATGGATTTCTCTGACTGTATGGGACATTATTATGTTGGTATAAATTGTTTCTATTGTATGGATAGGGGTTGTTATCCCTAACGCCGTTAGAATTACCGATACACTGGTTATTACACGGCGGGTTGTTAGGGCCGTCGTAATTACTGGGTTGGTTCCCTCTATCATCATATTGTATACACCAATACTTTTCTGGTCCATGTTTTGTGTTACTTGACAAATATCTGTGAGGATCTTCATCTGGGTTATCACTTATTATTTGTTTATCTGAAACACCATAAGCTGGTTTACCATCACATATCCACTCTGAAGGAATATATTTTAGTCTAACCGTACCCTGGAACTGTCCTGGATGGCACGTTAATGGAATACATTCTGGTGATTCATCTGTGTCATCATTACAGTCTGGTACGATATCACATTTCCATCTTTCTGTAATACACTGTCCAGTCCTGCGCTGAAATTGATCTTGTCCACATGTCGTATTCTGTTTACCTCTGGTCCTTTCCCATTGGTACACTACTGTCTTGTGGTAAATTATTTTGGAAATTACTTCGATTCTCCTTCTATAATTCCTGGAATTCATGATGTCTTTGTCATAGGTAATTGGGATATTATTGCCATCAATCAACCCATGTTTCATCATCTCCAACTCTTCCTTAGTTTTTATCAAATTTCTTGGATACATTCTCCTTTTCCTTGGTTTAATATCTTCCTGGTTTCGGTTAGTTTCAATTTCAGGTACTACCATTACTAGTTCCTGCGTTTTGTCATTTATTACTTCTTCTGGTTCTGGTTGACTATCTTCCTGCGTTTTATCATTTATTACTTCTTCTGGTTCTGGTTGACTATCTTCCTGCGTTTTATCATTTAGTACTTCTTCTGGTTCTTGTTGGCTATCATTTTTTATTTCTTCGGTCTTCTCCTTTCTTAATTCTTCCTTTTTTAATCTGTCCTCTCTTCTTTCTTTAATCCATTTTTGATGCTCCTCTCCCCTTTTTAATCTGTTCTCTCTTATCTCCTGATTTACCTCCCTTAACTCTTCTCTTAGAATTTGATTGTCCTCTCTCAATTCTTCCAGCTTCTCCCCCATTTTCTCTTCCAACTTCCTGTTATCTTCTTTCAACTCTTCCCTCAATTGTCGGTTGTTCTTCTCTATCTTCTTCCTGGTTTCATCGATTTTCTGATTAGTATTTTTAATTTTATTAATCAATTCTTCTTTGGTCGACTTGAATTCTTCCTTGAACAATTGGTTGTCTTCCTTCAATTCTTCTAACTTCTTCCCCATCTCTTCTTCCAACTTCCTGTTGTTTTCTTCCATCTTCTCTTCCATCTTCTTGCTGTTTTCTTCCATCTTCTCTTCCATCTTCTTATTTGTTTCATCAATCTTCTTACCCAGGAATTGGTTGTCTTCCTTCAATACTTCCATGTTCTTGTTCATCCCAGTCAACTCTTCTTTTGTGGATTGGTTATCCTTCTTCAATTCTTCTAACTTTTCTCCCATCCTCTCTTCCAGCTTCTTATTTGTTGTTTCGATCTTATTTACTAAATCCTCTTTCAAGGACTGGCTATCTTCTTTCCTTTCCTTATTACTTTCGTCCATTTTCTTACTCATTCCTTTCATGCTCTTATTCATTTCCATCATCATCCTGAACATTTGTTGTGTTGTCATATCCTCTGTTTCCTTCTCCGGCGCATTGATTTCCACTGTTTGTGTAGGCATTTCGGGTTGTTCGTCTGGTTGCTCAGTTTGTTTGGACAACACCGGCGGCAATGATTCTCCCACCTCTACTGGCGTCGCCTCTTTATTGTCCATTTCTATTTCTAATTCTTTTTCGGCCTCCGCCGCCCGTTTCTTAGATGTTGCACGTCGTTGCATTTTCCCTTGAAATTCTCTGGCTTTGTAGCTGTTGCCTAGCTCCAACTAGTGATTGGGCAGAATGTATTGGCCTTCCAATCGCTAATTAAAGCCCCTAAAGTTGTGCGCCAATTTGTAATAAAACAAATTTAAATAAATATTGATGTGTGTTGATAATATACTTATTATGGAGTATGTGACTCCGATGTAATCAAGCCCCCCTGTTTGGACTATTCAATTTGTAATAAAATAAATAAGATTGATGTGTGAATCTGTAAGTTGTAAGGTGTTTAATTGGTGTGGCTCTCGACGTCTTACTGGCCTGAAACACTTCCTTAAGTTTCCCAGCTGGTCGAGGCCCAATGGTAGCAAGACCGGTCGAGTAGCGTAAAGTTGATGAAGAAATATATATGCTCAGCTTCACCGAAAGTTTCAAAACAAAAATTATTGTTTTGAAGAAAATTAAAAAAAAATTATGTTTATAAAAAAAAATAATAATAAAAAAAAATTTTAATTTTATTAATTAATTAATTAGGATCAATTAATTAATATAGGGCTGTGAAGTTTTAAACAGTGTAATGCTCTTCTGAAAATTTTTATTAAAGTTTTAGTATAATTTAAATAATCTATCACCACTCATAAGACTGTCTGTAAACCAATCGATATTTGTTTACCTTTCTATTTTTTTTTTTTTTTTTTTTTTTAGGTTATCTTCACTTACGGGTGGTAAAGTCCTTGTAGATTATCAATTAGAATTATATTATTGGTAATTAGTATTATTGAAGAAATAAAGAACTATTAAGTATTGAAAAGTATTAATGTTTTATTAAGTAACAGCAATATTGACTCTTATCGATTAGTATCGATTCTCAGGATATCGAAAAAAGTTACAAGTATATGTTATAAAAATTATATAGGGTTCTTTAAACAGCCAGTTATTACCAAAGTCAGAGAAATCGGGCTTATATTTAAAAAGTATAACGTTACAATCAAATTAATAGTTATTAATAAACACAGACATTGAATAATAAATTGTAAATATAATAATTGTTTTCACCAAACAGCTGTGATGAACCAAGAAGAGGCACTGGAATTGTCAAAGCAAATGGCCGCCGTCAAGTCGATGAAAATTTTGCTCGTTGCTGCTGCATTCCAAATAATGTATTTTGACGCAATATTTCTGTTCTCGTGTCCGCAAATCTCTTGTTATATGTTGTGTAGTGACTGGTGTAGTGATTCTGGGTTGTATTTAGTGTATCTGTATAATTATTAGTTCAAACACTTTCTCCGATTCCGTCACTAATTTGGTTTAATGTATTATACAGTTTTCTAGTGTTTTATGGTGTTTTTCGGAGTAGATTTATATTGTTCTGTGTTATGGAGTGTTACTTGATCGTTTCTGTTATAATATGATAGTTTCAGAAGTATTTTACAAGTCACTCGCGATTTCACAATAACTCACTATACACTCGCTTTGTATGACGATTATAGGTTAGGTTATTCACGTTTTCAAAGGTATGTCATGTTAACCGTTCAACTACCAATAATTAACTAACTGTTTCCTTCAGTTTCAATTAAACTCTTAGCCCATATAATATTATCCTTAACATTGTTCAAAAATATTTTCACATCCTGTGTACATTTTACTATTTCACTATATGAATGCCTAAACTTTGGTTATTTGTCAATTTTATTCACTAGATTTGATTTAAATTAATCTTTCAGTTCATTCTGGTTATTTTCAGATTAAATAATGCCATTTTATAGTGTTTTCTGTCCAAAAAATAGTAATTTCACTTTCAGTTTGGTATACTGTGAAGAGTCCAAAACATCAGAATTTACTTCCTGTCATTATATAAATTCAGCCATTTTATCAGTTATATTTAATATTAATAATCCTATATTGTATTAAAAGGTTCCTATTCCCTTATTTTCTGGTAATTAATTGAATTAGTTGTATTCTGAAACATTATTCTGAAATATATGACTCCCATGTCTAAATTTCTGAGTTTAGTCATTTTATTTTTATTTATAATTCTGAATATAATTTATTAAAATCTCTCTAAACGGTATGTGCAATTATATGGCATGATCTCAAGTTTATTTTGTCTAAACCCCTTTTGTTTATTTGCTTTTAAATGAGTAATTTCTCTGTTTTGATGAAGTTTGGTTTCCATTCTTTTGGCCTATGATTTTTTTAACAATTTTTCTTACAAAATAATTTACAAACAATATATGATGTGTGATACCCTCTCTGACTTTTTACAAATAGTATTATAAATTAAACATGTTTTCAAATTACACAAAAACAATTAGTATTGGTTACAATACAAACAATAGTTAACACAAAATAAAGAACATTTTTTTTAAATAAATGGTTGTCTTCAAATCAGACATTTTGCAACAAAATTCCCATTTCCAACATGGAAACATGGTTTATAAAAAAGGTTTTGTACTAACTAACATCTTAATTACTCTCTACTATTTACAAGTGGTAATTATTTTTATAGTTCTGATGTTAGTTGTTTCAGACCCAAACAAATGGCCTTATATCTAAAACATTTTTAAACATTCTTGTACTATATACATAAAAACCTTATATTTATATTCTTATTTCTAACTATTATTATAAGTAGGATTCTACAGTTTTTATACAGTCTTTTATACATTGTCTTTGGGGAATTGTACCCTGTCATTAACAAATAAATAGTATGAACCGTTCAAAAAGCACTATGAAATCTGTTTTTCTTTTTTCATGTAAAACAAAATGTTATTTTAAACAGATTCATGTCTTATGAACAACATATTGTCACCGTACACATTTTAAGTCATTGAAAAATGCATATTTCATTGCATCCAATGTTTGTGATTGCCAAGAATGAAACACAAGGTTCATTTTTTATAATACCCAAAACTATCACTGGTTCACTTTCACTTATATATTATGATAATGCTAAATGGTCATATAGTCTTATCAACATAATAAATTGGTTAGCGTTTTTCAATGGAGATTTGTTCCATGGGTACTATATTATTGTTTCATCTTAGTTCACAGGAAACTTTTACTTTATACACTCCTCTCTCTTAAATTTGTATACATGTGGTTTTTATTTCGTTATACTTTTATTTTTAGATATTTATTTTGGGGATATAGGGATTTGGGTGTCTTTTATAAGAGCATGACATCTTCTTCAGGATGCTGCCCTCTTCTTCTTTCTTCAGTCTTCTTTTCTCCTGCCTTCTGGGCCTGGTATCTTCTCCATCTTCTTCTTGATGCCATCAGGTTTCTTGGGATCTTCTCCATCTTCTTCTTTATTACAGAAATACACAACCTGTATTGGTTGATCTTGGCTTATTTTAGGGTTTCTCTTCTATTTATTCTTCCTCGTTGTGGGTTTGGTCATATTGTGTACTGCTTTGTTATTTACTATTTTACCTTCCTGGGTTATACCTTGAAAACCTTTGGTCATGATACTGGTCTTGGATGACTCATCACTAGTAACTCCTTTTATTTTAACTTGTATTTTCTTTATAATAATGATTTCTTTCCACAGTTGCTATGAATTAATCTATTTATATTAAACTTAATGCTTTCTTCCAAATTTAAATATTATAACTTCATTATTCTAATGATCAATTGCCATTGAATATTATGCTTATATCTGTCACGCTACAGATTGCTCTCCTCCAGAAGTAATTATTTCAGACATGTTTATGGATGAAATAATTTCTTATGATAATTTCATCATTTCTTATAATTCATTTTCTTCTCCATTTTTATATCGACTTTTTTATATTAGAGTTTTATTAATTTTATATATATAATTATTTGTTTTACTACTGATCCTTTTCGGATAGTTAGTGTCTTCTGAGATATATTATAATTGTAATACATTTTCTTTCTATATCAACTTCGTGTTGTATCCTTGGGATATTAATTCCCTAACATTCCCTATCACGTGGGCTGGGGCAGATCAGAGGGGCACTGTACGCTACTTCTCTGCTGGCCATACACCACTTCTATAAATTGAGTACAGGGGCATATCCATCCCTGCTCAAAAAAACATAATGCTGCTGGAATTATCTTCAGTCAGTCATCGAATAAATAAATAAAAAGTAGTCTCATTTTCGACTAATAAAAATATCTTTGGATTCTCCACTTCGTAGTCTCTCAGATTATCTCACATTTTCTATCTTAATAAATCTTCATAATCATTATTATACTCATTATATATATATTTTTTCAAAACTCTTAACTTGTCTGATATATTTATTTTAATTATGGTTGAAAACCTTTCTTTTAATAATTCTGGTTACTGTTTACAGTGTAACTCTCTTTCTTCTCCATCTGAATTCTCTTTATATTTTCTTCTTGTTATTCATAGTATTAGCATGGTCTCTATATATAGTCTTTCGTATTCATTATTTGAATGGTCTTAATATATTATATTTAATTTTTTAACATTGTATCTTTACATTAGATATATAGGTTGTTATATTGATCATTTTATTTAAACATTTTGGTTCTTTCCTTTCTCTTAGAAAGTTATTAATCCGCCTTCGCATTCATTAACATTAATTCATTTATATTATATTTCATGTGGTATTTATTCTCTTTGCATTTCATATAGGTCTTATTATTATCATTGGTTCAAAATCATCTTCTCCATCTGTTTGGTATGAGTTGTTCTTCTTTGCTCTTAATTAACTGTTTTCATTATCGTTTCATAGGTAATTAGTCTCTTTGCTTCCAAATTTTTTCCTTCTCTGGCATATTACACTCTTTCTTGTTATTCTTCTCTACTCCTTCAAATTCTATTGTGAATGTTAGCATTTATTCTGGATTAACGTTAATTCTCTTTTCTGAATTAATTACTTTATTTTCTTCTCAATTCAATCATAATTGACACATAATTATTTCTTGGAACTTGGTTAGTTTTAATATAAAATTCAAACTATTCTTTTTATTTAATTGAAAAATATTTCTCATAAATCCTTGTAATATGTTGATCTTATCTTGTTTCAAAGTTCTGACGTTCTATCAACATTCAAATTCTGTTTAATTCATTTATTCCCAGAATTGTTTCATTCAGAATTGTTTATAGTAATGTGATCTTACTATTATTTCTGAATGTTTTGGTATTTCTCCAAATTCAAATTCTTCTTAATTATTTACCATAAAGTTTTCTCATAAACTTAGTTATAGTAAGTTAGTCTTACTTTATTCTTAAATTTTTTGTATATTAACTTCAAAATTCCTTTCTTCTTAATTCTTCCAAAATGTTTTTCTCATAATTCAGTGGTAGTAAGCTGTGCTTGCTTAATTTTAAATTTTTTAAATTAAGTTCAAAATTCTCTCTCTTTCTCTTTCTTCCATAAAGTTTTGTTCTAAATTATCAGGTTGTAGTAAGAAGTACTTACTCAATTTTAAATTTTTATAATTATATTTCAATTCAAAAGTCTTTCTTTTTCTTTCTTCCATAAAGTTTGTTCCAAAATTATTAGGTTGTAGTAAGATGTACTTACATATTTTAGAATTTTTTCAAAATTATTAAATTAAAAAATTCTTCTTTTTTTAATTCTCCAGAATGTTCTTCTCAAAATATTAGGTTGTAAGAAGTACTTACATTATTTTAGGATTTTTAAAATAAAAATTCTAAATTCCTTCTTCTTATAATTCTCCAAAATGTTCTTCTCTAAATATTAGGTTGTAAGATGTACTTACATTATTTTTGAATTTTTAAAATAAAAATTCAAAATTCTATAACTCACAACTCATTCTTCATAATATTTCTTCATAGAAGCTTGATTGTACACTCCTTTGATCTTTCCTGAAACGATTTCCTTCAACTCATATGTATTGTTATGCTTATCATTTACCACAACATATGGGCATATATTGTACTCTACACTGGCCCATATTATTTATACTTTTGTAAGTTGATCTTCTCTTTTCCTTTCCTTATAAATGCCTTTTCTTTTCTATATACCCAGGAAGATGGACGATTTTCTTTATGTCGTTCCATTGCTCATATTCTTATTTATTTATAATGTGCATTTTCTTAAATAGTCTTCATTCATAAAAACCCAGTTTTGTTTCTATGTTTTATTCTCCATATCATTTCCTTTCAATGATATTTATTCTGTCTCCTTCACCGTTGTTTTTCGCTGTAGTCGGTTATCATGATCCGTCCCTTTTCTTGATGTCGTGTGGTATTTGTGTCAACCAGGGTCCATCATCTCAGTTGCTCTTATAAAATTTACCCTAGGGCGCGACACTCGGTTATTATTACTGTTATTGTTTTTATTACTAAAGTTATTATTATAGTAACTTTGTTTAGGTGGGTAAGGGCTGTCATCATTATTGTTGGGATATGGATTTCTCTGACTGTATGGGACATTATTATGTTGGTATAAATTGTTTCTATTGTATGGATAGGGGTTGTTATCCCTAACGCCGTTAGAATTACCGATACACTGGTTATTACACGGCGGGTTGTTAGGGCCGTCGTAATTACTGGGTTGGTTCCCTCTATCATCATATTGTATACACCAATACTTTTCTGGTCCATGTTTTGTGTTACTTGACAAATATCTGTGAGGATCTTCATCTGGGTTATCACTTATTATTTGTTTATCTGAAACACCATAAGCTGGTTTACCATCACATATCCACTCTGAAGGAATATATTTTAGTCTAACCGTACCCTGGAACTGTCCTGGATGGCACGTTAATGGAATACATTCTGGTGATTCATCTGTGTCATCATTACAGTCTGGTACGATATCACATTTCCATCTTTCTGTAATACACTGTCCAGTCCTGCGCTGAAATTGATCTTGTCCACATGTCGTATTCTGTTTACCTCTGGTCCTTTCCCATTGGTACACTACTGTCTTGTGGTAAATTATTTTGGAAATTACTTCGATTCTCCTTCTATAATTCCTGGAATTCATGATGTCTTTGTCATAGGTAATTGGGATATTATTGCCATCAATCAACCCATGTTTCATCATCTCCAACTCTTCCTTAGTTTTTATCAAATTTCTTGGATACATTCTCCTTTTCCTTGGTTTAATATCTTCCTGGTTTCGGTTAGTTTCAATTTCAGGTACTACCATTACTAGTTCCTGCGTTTTGTCATTTATTACTTCTTCTGGTTCTGGTTGACTATCTTCCTGCGTTTTATCATTTATTACTTCTTCTGGTTCTGGTTGACTATCTTCCTGCGTTTTATCATTTAGTACTTCTTCTGGTTCTTGTTGGCTATCATTTTTTATTTCTTCGGTCTTCTCCTTTCTTAATTCTTCCTTTTTTAATCTGTCCTCTCTTCTTTCTTTAATCCATTTTTGATGCTCCTCTCCCCTTTTTAATCTGTTCTCTCTTATCTCCTGATTTACCTCCCTTAACTCTTCTCTTAGAATTTGATTGTCCTCTCTCAATTCTTCCAGCTTCTCCCCCATTTTCTCTTCCAACTTCCTGTTATCTTCTTTCAACTCTTCCCTCAATTGTCGGTTGTTCTTCTCTATCTTCTTCCTGGTTTCATCGATTTTCTGATTAGTATTTTTAATTTTATTAATCAATTCTTCTTTGGTCGACTTGAATTCTTCCTTGAACAATTGGTTGTCTTCCTTCAATTCTTCTAACTTCTTCCCCATCTCTTCTTCCAACTTCCTGTTGTTTTCTTCCATCTTCTCTTCTATCTTCTTGCTGTTTTCTTCCATCTTCTCTTCCATCTTCTTATTTGTTTCATCAATCTTCTTACCCAGGAATTGGTTGTCTTCCTTCAATACTTCCATGTTCTTGTTCATCCCAGTCAACTCTTCTTTTGTGGATTGGTTATCCTTCTTCAATTCTTCTAACTTTTCTCCCATCCTCTCTTCCAGCTTCTTATTTGTTGTTTCGATCTTATTTACTAAATCCTCTTTCAAGGACTGGCTATCTTCTTTCCTTTCCTTATTACTTTCGTCCATTTTCTTACTCATTCCTTTCATGCTCTTATTCATTTCCATCATCATCCTGAACATTTGTTGTGTTGTCATATCCTCTGTTTCCTTCTCCGGCGCATTGATTTCCACTGTTTGTGTAGGCATTTCGGGTTGTTCGTCTGGTTGCTCAGTTTGTTTGGACAACACCGGCGGCAATGATTCTCCCACCTCTACTGGCGTCGCCTCTTTATTGTCCATTTCTATTTCTAATTCTTTTTCGGCCTCCGCCGCCCGTTTCTTAGATGTTGCACGTCGTTGCATTTTCCCTTGAAATTCTCTGGCTTTGTAGCTGTTGCCTAGCTCCAACTAGTGATTGGGCAGAATGTATTGGCCTTCCAATCGCTAATTAAAGCCCCTAAAGTTGTGCGCCAATTTGTAATAAAACAAATTTAAATAAATATTGATGTGTGTTGATAATATACTTATTATGGAGTATGTGACTCCGATGTAATCAAGCCCCTCTGTTTGGACTATTCAATTTGTAATAAAATAAATAAGATTGATGTGTGAATCTGTAAGTTGTAAGGTGTTTAATTGGTGTGGCTCTCGACGTCTTACTGGCCTGAAACACTTCCTTAAGTTTCCCAGCTGGTCGAGGCCCAATGGTAGCAAGACCGGTCGAGTAGCGTAAAGTTGATGAAGAAATATATATGCTCAGCTTCACCGAAAGTTTCAAAACAAAAATTATTGTTTTGAAGAAAATTAAAAAAAAATTATGTTTATAAAAAAAAATAATAATAAAAAAAAATTTTAATTTTATTAATTAATTAATTAGGATCAATTAATTAATATAGGGCTGTGAAGTTTTAAACAGTGTAATGCTCTTCTGAAAATTTTTATTAAAGTTTTAGTATAATTTAAATAATCTATCACCACTCATAAGACTGTCTGTAAACCAATCGATATTTGTTTACCTTTCTATTTTTTTTTTTTTTTTTTTTTTTAGGTTATCTTCACTTACGGGTGGTAAAGTCCTTGTAGATTATCAATTAGAATTATATTATTGGTAATTAGTATTATTGAAGAAATAAAGAACTATTAAGTATTGAAAAGTATTAATGTTTTATTAAGTAACAGCAATATTGACTCTTATCGATTAGTATCGATTCTCAGGATATCGAAAAAAGTTACAAGTATATGTTATAAAAATTATATAGGGTTCTTTAAACAGCCAGTTATTACCAAAGTCAGAGAAATCGGGCTTATATTTAAAAAGTATAACGTTACAATCAAATTAATAGTTATTAATAAACACAGACATTGAATAATAAATTGTAAATATAATAATTGTTTTCACCAAACAGCTGTGATGAACCAAGAAGAGGCACTGGAATTGTCAAAGCAAATGGCCGCCGTCAAGTCGATGAAAATTTTGCTCGTTGCTGCTGCATTCCAAATAATGTATTTTGACGCAATATTTCTGTTCTCGTGTCCGCAAATCTCTTGTTATATGTTGTGTAGTGACTGGTGTAGTGATTCTGGGTTGTATTTAGTGTATCTGTATAATTATTAGTTCAAACACTTTCTCCGATTCCGTCACTAATTTGGTTTAATGTATTATACAGTTTTCTAGTGTTTTATGGTGTTTTTCGGAGTAGATTTATATTGTTCTGTGTTATGGAGTGTTACTTGATCGTTTCTGTTATAATATGATAGTTTCAGAAGTATTTTACAAGTCACTCGCGATTTCACAATAACTCACTATACACTCGCTTTGTATGACGATTATAGGTTAGGTTATTCACGTTTTCAAAGGTATGTCATGTTAACCGTTCAACTACCAATAATTAACTAACTGTTTCCTTCAGTTTCAATTAAACTCTTAGCCCATATAATATTATCCTTAACATTGTTCAAAAATATTTTCACATCCTGTGTACATTTTACTATTTCACTATATGAATGCCTAAACTTTGGTTATTTGTCAATTTTATTCACTAGATTTGATTTAAATTAATCTTTCAGTTCATTCTGGTTATTTTCAGATTAAATAATGCCATTTTATAGTGTTTTCTGTCCAAAAAATAGTAATTTCACTTTCAGTTTGGTATACTGTGAAGAGTCCAAAACATCAGAATTTACTTCCTGTCATTATATAAATTCAGCCATTTTATCAGTTATATTTAATATTAATAATCCTATATTGTATTAAAAGGTTCCTATTCCCTTATTTTCTGGTAATTAATTGAATTAGTTGTATTCTGAAACATTATTCTGAAATATATGACTCCCATGTCTAAATTTCTGAGTTTAGTCATTTTATTTTTATTTATAATTCTGAATATAATTTATTAAAATCTCTCTAAACGGTATGTGCAATTATATGGCATGATCTCAAGTTTATTTTGTCTAAACCCCTTTTGTTTATTTGCTTTTAAATGAGTAATTTCTCTGTTTTGATGAAGTTTGGTTTCCATTCTTTTGGCCTATGATTTTTTTAACAATTTTTCTTACAAAATAATTTACAAACAATATATGATGTGTGATACCCTCTCTGACTTTTTACAAATAGTATTATAAATTAAACATGTTTTCAAATTACACAAAAACAATTAGTATTGGTTACAATACAAACAATAGTTAACACAAAATAAAGAACATTTTTTTTAAATAAATGGTTGTCTTCAAATCAGACATTTTGCAACAAAATTCCCATTTCCAACATGGAAACATGGTTTATAAAAAAGGTTTTGTACTAACTAACATCTTAATTACTCTCTACTATTTACAAGTGGTAATTATTTTTATAGTTCTGATGTTAGTTGTTTCAGACCCAAACAAATGGCCTTATATCTAAAACATTTTTAAACATTCTTGTACTATATACATAAAAACCTTATATTTATATTCTTATTTCTAACTATTATTATAAGTAGGATTCTACAGTTTTTATACAGTCTTTTATACATTGTCTTTGGGGAATTGTACCCTGTCATTAACAAATAAATAGTATGAACCGTTCAAAAAGCACTATGAAATCTGTTTTTCTTTTTTCATGTAAAACAAAATGTTATTTTAAACAGATTCATGTCTTATGAACAACATATTGTCACCGTACACATTTTAAGTCATTGAAAAATGCATATTTCATTGCATCCAATGTTTGTGATTGCCAAGAATGAAACACAAGGTTCATTTTTTATAATACCCAAAACTATCACTGGTTCACTTTCACTTATATATTATGATAATGCTAAATGGTCATATAGTCTTATCAACATAATAAATTGGTTAGCGTTTTTCAATGGAGATTTGTTCCATGGGTACTATATTATTGTTTCATCTTAGTTCACAGGAAACTTTTACTTTATACACTCCTCTCTCTTAAATTTGTATACATGTGGTTTTTATTTCGTTATACTTTTATTTTTAGATATTTATTTTGGGGATATAGGGATTTGGGTGTCTTTTATAAGAGCATGACATCTTCTTCAGGATGCTGCCCTCTTCTTCTTTCTTCAGTCTTCTTTTCTCCTGCCTTCTGGGCCTGGTATCTTCTCCATCTTCTTCTTGATGCCATCAGGTTTCTTGGGATCTTCTCCATCTTCTTCTTTATTACAGAAATACACAACCTGTATTGGTTGATCTTGGCTTATTTTAGGGTTTCTCTTCTATTTATTCTTCCTCGTTGTGGGTTTGGTCATATTGTGTACTGCTTTGTTATTTACTATTTTACCTTCCTGGGTTATACCTTGAAAACCTTTGGTCATGATACTGGTCTTGGATGACTCATCACTAGTAACTCCTTTTATTTTAACTTGTATTTTCTTTATAATAATGATTTCTTTCCACAGTTGCTATGAATTAATCTATTTATATTAAACTTAATGCTTTCTTCCAAATTTAAATATTATAACTTCATTATTCTAATGATCAATTGCCATTGAATATTATGCTTATATCTGTCACGCTACAGATTGCTCTCCTCCAGAAGTAATTATTTCAGACATGTTTATGGATGAAATAATTTCTTATGATAATTTCATCATTTCTTATAATTCATTTTCTTCTCCATTTTATATCGACTTTTTATATTAGAGTTTTATTAATTTTATATATATAATTATTTGTTTTACTACTGATCCTTTTCGGATAGTTAGTGTCTTCTGAGATATATTATAATTCTAATACATTTTCTTTCTATATCAACTTCGTGTTGTATCCTTGGATATTAATTCCCTAACATTCCCTATCACGTGGGCTGGGGCAGATCAGAGGGGGCACTGTACGCTACTTCTCTGCTGGCCATACACCACTTCTATAAATTGAGTACAGGGGCATATCCATCCCTGCTCAAAAAAACATAATGCTGCTGGAATTATCTTCAGTCAGTCATCGAATAAATAAATAAAAAGTAGTCTCATTTTCGACTAATAAAAATATCTTTGGATTCTCCACTTCGTAGTCCTCTCAGATTATCTCACATTTTCTATCTTAATAAATCTTCATAATCATTATTATACTCATTATATATATATTTTTTCAAAACTCTTAACTTGTCTGATATATTTATTTTAATTATGGTTGAAACCTTTCTTTTAATAATTCTGGTTACTGTTTACAGTGTAACTCTCTTTCTTCTCCATCTGAATTCTCTTTATATTTTCTTCTTGTTATTCATAGTATTAGCATGGTCTCTATATATAGTCTTCGTATTCATTATTTGAATGGTCTTAATATATTATATTTAATTTTTTAACATTGTATCTTACATTAGATATATAGGTTGTTATATTGATCATTTTATTTAAACATTTTGGTTCTTTCCTTTCTCTTAGAAAGTTATTAATCCGCCTTCGCATTCATTAACATTAATTCATTTATATTATATTTCATGTGGTATTTATTCTCTTTGGCATTTCATATAGGTCTTATTATTATCATTGGTTCAAAATCATCTTCTCCATCTGTTTGGTATGAGTTGTTCTTCTTGCTCTTAATTAACTGTTTTCATTATCGTTTCATAGGTAATTAGTCTCTTTGCTTCCAATTTTTTCCTTCTCTGGCATATACACTCTTTCTTGTTATTCTTCTCTACTCCTTCAAATTCTAATTGTGAATGTTAGCATTTATTCTGGATTAACGTTAATTCTCTTTTCTGAATTAATTACTTATTTTCTCTCAATTCAATCATAATTGACACATAATTATTTCTTGGAACTTGGTTAGTTTTAATATAAAATTCAAACTATTCTTTTATTTTAATTGAAAAATATTTCTCATAAATCCTTGTAATATGTTGATCTTATCTTGTTTCAAAGTTCTGACGTCTATCAACATTCAAATTCTGTTTAATTCATTTATTCCCAGAATTGTTCATTCAGAATTGTTTATAGTAATGTGATCTTACTATTATTTCTGAATGTTTTGGTATTTCTCCAAATTCAAATCTTCTTAATTATTTACCATAAAGTTTTCTCATAAACTTAGTTATAGTAAGTTAGTCTTACTTTATTCTTAATTTTTGGTATATTAACTTCAAAATTCCTTTCTTCTTAATTCTTCCAAAATGTTTTTCTCATAATTCAGTGGTAGTAAGCTGTGCTTGCTTAATTTTAAATTTTTAAATTAAGTTCAAAATTCTCTCTCTTTCTCTTTCTTCCATAAGTTTTGTTCTAAATTATCAGGTTGTAGTAAGTAAGTACTTACTCAATTTTAAATTTTTATAATTATATTTCAATTCAAAAGTCTTTCTTTTTCTTTCTTCCATAAAGTTTGTTCCAAATTATTAGGTTGTAGTAAGATGTACTTACATATTTTAGAATTTTTTCAAAATTATTAAATTAAAAAATTCTTCTTTTTTAATTCTCCAGAATGTTCTTCTCAAAATATTAGGTTGTAAGAAGTACTTACATTATTTTAGGATTTTTAAAATAAAAATTCTAAATTCCTTCTTCTTATAATTCTCCAAAATGTTCTTCTCTAAATATTAGGTTGTAAGATGTACTTACATTATTTTTGAATTTTAAAATAAAAATTCAAAAATTCTATAACTCCACAACTCATTCTTCATAATATTTCTTCATAGAAGCTTGATTGTACACTCCTTTGATCTTTCCTGAAACGATTTCCTTCAACTCATATGTATTGTTATGCTTATCATTTACCACAACATATGGGCATATATTGTACTCTACACTGGCCCATATTATTTATACTTTTGTAAGTTGATCTTCTCTTTTTCTTTCCTTATAAATGCCTTTTCTTTTCTATATACCCAGGAAGATGGACGATTTTCTTTATGTCGTTTCCATTGCTCATATTCTTATTATTTATAATGTGCATTTTCTTAAATGAGTCTTCATTCATAAAAACCCAGGTTTGTTTCTATGTTTTATTCTCCATATCTTTCCTTTCAATGATATTTTATTCTGTCTCCTTCACCGTTGTTTTCGCTGTAGTCGGTTATCATGATCCGTCCCTTTTCTTGATGTCGTGTGGTATTTGTGTCAACCAGGGTCCATCAATCTCAGTTGCTCTTATAAAATTTACCCTAGGCGCGACACTCGGTTATTATTACTGTTATTGTTTTTATTACTAAAGTTATTATTATAGTAACTTTGTTTAGGTGGGGTAAGGGCTGTCATCATTACTTGTTGGGATATGGATTTCTCTGACGGTATGGGACGATTATTATGTTGGTATAAATTGTTTCTATTGTATGGATAGGGGTTGTTATCCCTAACGCCGTTAGAATTACCGATACACTGGTTATTACACGGCGGGTTTGTTAGGGCCGTCGTAATTACTGGGTGGTTCCCTCTATCATCATATTGTATACACCAATCTTTTCTGGTCCATGTTTTGTGTTACTTGACAATATCTGTGAGGATCTTCATCTGGGTTATCACTTATTATTTGTTTATCTGAAACACCATAAGCTGGTTTACCATCACATATCCACTCTGAAGGAATATATTTTAGTCTAACCGTACCCTGGAACTGTCCTGGATGGCACGTTAATGGAATACATTCTGGTGATTCATCCTGTGTCATCATTACAGTCTGGTACGATATCACATTTCCATCTTTCTGTAATACACTGTCCAGTCCTGCGCTGAAATTGATCTTGTCCACATGTCGTATTCTGTTTACCTCTGGTCCTTTCCCATTGGTACACTACTGTCTTGTGGTAAATTATTTTGGAAATTACTTCGATTCTCCTTCTATAATTCCTGGAATTCATGATGTCTTTGTCATAGGTAATTGGGATACTTATTGCCATCAATCAACCCATGTTTCATCATCTCCAACTCTTCCTTAGTTTTTATCAAATTTCTTGGATACATTCTCCTTTTCCTTGGTTTAATATCTTCCTGGTTTCGGTTAGTTTTCAATTTCAGGTACTACCATTACTAGTTCCTGCGTTTTGTCATTTTATTACTTCTTCTGGTTCTGGTTGACTATCTTCCTGCGTTTTATCATTTATTACTTCTTCTGGTTCTGTTGACTATCTTCCTGCGTTTTATCATTTAGTACTTTCTTCTGGTTCTTGTTGGCTATCATTTTTTATTTCTTCGGTCTTCTCCTTTCTTAATTCTTCCTTTTTTAATCTGTCCTCTCTTCTTTCTTTAATCCATTTTGATGCTCCTCTCCCCTTTTTAATCTGTTCTCTCTTATCTCCTGATTTACCTCCCTTAACTCTTCTCTTAGAATTTGATTGTCCTCTCTCAATTCTTCCAGCTTCTCCCCCATTTTCTCTTCCAACTTCCTGTTATCTTCTTTCAACTCTTCCCTCAATTGTCGGTTGTTCTTCTCTATCTTCTTCCTGGTTTCATCGATTTTCTGATTAGTATTTTTAATTTATTAATCAATTCTTCTTTGGTCGACTTGAATTCTTCCTTGAACAATTGGGTTGTCTTCCTTCAATTCTTCTAACTTCTTCCCCATCTCTTCTTCCAACTTCCTGTTGTTTTCTCCATCTTCTCTTCCATCTTCTTGCTGTTTTCTTCCATCTTCTCTTCCATCTTCTTATTTGTTTCATCAATCTTCTTACCAGGAATTGGTTGTCTTCCTTCAATACTTCCATGTTCTTGTTCATCCCAGTCAACTCTTCTTTTGTGGATTGGTTATCCTTCTTCAATTCTTCTAACTTTTCTCCCATCCTCTCTTCCAGC